>JALGBA010000324.1:125000-725000 GCA_023970755.1 Azemiops feae | reverse complement strand
TACAGTGTTTTTGGATTTATTTTTTTTAAAAAAATAGTAGGGTTATTTATGTTGGGTTGCTGCAACTGGCTGCATTTTCTCCATTCTGTTTTAGACAGTAAGGTGTGAAAAACCCTGAGGGTTTGTTTTGTGGTCAAAAAGGTTGGCTTAGAACAACAAAAAAACATTCAAGTGAATAAACAAAAAAAAATCCTCTGTGTTTCTGTTTCTAAGAAAATGCACCATTTATATTGACTGTGGTCCAGTTCTTGCCATCTATTTTCATGGAATTTATTCGTTGCAAATGAGAGCAGTATGTGTGGCTTCACTGGCTTGATGGTCCAGCATTACCTACTGTAGGTGAGTACAGAATGGGAACCTGGGCCAAACAAATCATGAGTTTGTGTGTGATTACCTGCTGGTGGGGAAAAGACAGGCCTGGTGTCTTCAAACACAGCCTCCTGTTTAAAATATTGCAATGCAATTCATCTGGCTGTTCCCAGAGTCTGCTACTTAAGAAACGCACACCTTGTTTTGACACCACATATACAATGTGGTGCTGGGATGTTGTTCAACCCTCCTTTGAGGAAATGTAACTTCTTTGGTTTGGACACTGAATGCTACAATTTTGTTGGAAAAAGGGTTAGTAAATATTCAAAGGCTAAAGACATTAGAAACCTCTGTCAGAAAGTTCTATTCCGGTTTAAATGTGTGACACGGAGTTTTGAATGGATATGTATGTTCACCAACGTTGTATGGCGAGGCCACCAGATTGATTGATAGAAATAACTCTTTCACAGCATAATTCTGTGTTTTGCTGTCCTGTTGAATATGGAAGGCTGTAAATTCCTTTAGTTGGAATTTAATATTTATTTGCTATGTATATGTAGGGATGTGGGTCTATATATATGTTGTACATAGTATGTTTAGGTGTGTGTCATGTATATGTTTCACTTTGAGAGCGGGCAACTAAATTTCATTTTTTATGTGTGCCATTGTGCCCACAATATAAAAATGACAATAAAGGTTATCTATCTTATCTATCTATCTTATTCTCAAGAGAAATTAGCTCACTCTTTGCAGCACTCTGGCCCAAATCTCTGAGTTTTCTAGTACTTGACTGAGCCCGCTGGTTTTCCTGAAGTACATTTTGCCATGAGCTCTTCTCTCTGTCAAGTTGGACATGTTCTTTCCTGCCTCTGATAATTCTCAGAGATTGAACAACTGAGGAAAAGGAGGAGAGAACTTAAAACAAAAAGTTCAGGGGTAGGTTATAGACTTTTAGTCAACTAGAAATGGACCAAGGGTTGTTAGACCATGTCTGCCTTGTTCTGAAGAGATTTAAAGGAATCTGGGTAGCCAACAAGAAGAAATACCAGATGCAATTTGCTCTATGAGCCCTTTAGTGGAGTCCTGGCATCTTCTACAACACCTTATCTTTCTGTACATTTTGTCCCCAGATCTCGGCACACTGCATTAATTTTCCCACACAACCTAGAAAGCGAAACTCTGAATATTCACACTGCATCTACAAGCAGGGCTTTTTTTCTCATAGAACGCTCAGAACGGAGTTCCGGCACCTTTTTTGGATGGAACCTTGTAGGGTAGGCAAGGTGGGTTGTATGACATGTGTGAGTTCCGGCACCTTTTTTTTTTTTTTACAAAAAAAGCACTGTCTACAAGTAATCATGTGAGGAATAAAACCTCCAAATTTTACTCAGCAAACAGAATGTGAGAATGTTGGGTTCTGAAGAGCTGCATTGTTCTTTGTCATTAGATTTTGTGTGTGTGAGGTGGATTAATATTGGTAATTAGGAATCTGTGAAATCTAGTGATTGCTTTACCCCCATAGCTCTCAAAGGGATCCAGCACGTGCTCCAAAAAAGGGCAGAAAAATTGCACCACATTCGCATATGTATATTTGTACATATGTAAGTACCGTAGCACAGAACGGGAAAATGCTACACAGTAAGTAAAAATGTAATCTATCTCATTGCAGTGAAGAAGACTGTGACTTCTGTGTATGCTCATTCAGTGGTCCAGTTCTTCTTATGTTTCTTTAGAAAAGTCCTTCAAATAAAAATCTGATTTATGACAGTCTTCAAAAAGGGAGTTCTTTATGGACATGGACATCCCAGATTTTTCAAGTTCTGCTACCAGACAATCTTTAAACTGAATTTATTGACATTGCACTTCAAGGTTTTTGCAGGAATGTTCTTCTTACTTTTAGGTCTTTCATATAAGAACAAAGTAGGGTAAGTATCTATAGGCCATTGTAATAACTAAGGCATTAGAAAAGAATATAGATTCAGAAAAAAGTTTTTTTTTTAAAAAAAGTTAGTGATGTGAACCCTATTCAGTCACTCTGGAAGTCAAGTCTTCCTTAAATATGAGTCCTGGAACTTCATGGGCACTTAGGGTGACAACATGGAAGTGGGTGGCTTCCATCTTTCTTCTAGGACCTTTTAAAATATGTATTTTCTGTCTAGTATAAAGTCCTCGGATTTGATGGAGATGTTGCATCCAAATACTAACCAGGCCTACCACTATTTTGGGATCAACAGCGATTGGTTAGACGCTGCCAGCTAGAAGTAGCTAAACATCAAATATGTCCTAGTCTAGTTAACTACATCCTCAACATTTGCTAAAAGCATCCACATATTTAACATGAATCTCAAATGGAGTGCAAACTGTTAGGTGGTCTGTTTGCACTCCACTCAAAGTTCAAGTAAGTTCAACCTGCAAAAGTTTGGTCTTTTCAAGGGTTCATACAGAGCTTCCAGCAGAGCTATGTAACATACAAAATGTAGAGCAACTCAGATTTCAGAACAACTGAATGGAGCCAAAGCAGTGCTAGGGATCAGTCTGAGTTTTCAGATACTTAAATGCTGAAGAGCTGTAAAGACTTAGTAATTCTGTAGTGTAACTTAAGTTCTTGTCTCTCATGCTGTTCCCATTTGTTCTTTAAGCCAACTTCAGAAATTCCAGCTCAGAAAGCAATAGGTTAGTTGAGCAGTTGAGCTGATATCCTATCTGGACTACTAGAAACCCAAAGGTACCCAACGGAAGAAGTGAGGACTGAATGGAGTGTAAGATTCTAGGATTGAAAATAGTTCATTTACCTAGCAGACCCTCTTTGGATCAATCATAAAATTATATTTAAAAGCCCAGTGGCAATTAGCATAGAATGTAGCTACCTAGAAGCCCAGGAAAAAATGGCTGTCCAGGGCAGCAAGCAGTTATTAAAAGGAAGTGAGTGTGCCAGTTGCGGCAGGGAGTCAAACCTGGGGCTTCTACTACCGGTAGAAAAGAACAAAGCATTGGAGACCCTCCTCTCTGGTGGGGTTAAGACAACTCATGTTAGAAAGTAGCATTTTTAATTCAAGCCTGGAAAACACAGGTGTGGAGTACATTTGCAAATTGCTGAGAGTGGGAGGAGGATGACATCATTAATTCCTGTGCCCTGGAAGTAGTGAGTGGCCCCTGATTGGACATGGGCCAAGCAGAAAGTATGGATCAGCTTTGAATTTCAGCCTGAACCATAAGGTATTACCTGAAGTGAATAAAATGATGGAAGAGACACTTGAGACACATGAATGCAAACTGGGACTTTGAGTTAGGCAAGGTTCCAAGTTCACACCACAATTACAAAGGGAAGAGCAAAGAAAATCAATTTGCCTACTTAAAAGGGATAAATATAACTCAACGGATCGGACAAGCTGGTGGTTGAGGCTATTTGACAGAAATGGGTTCTGTGGCTCTGTGTGACAAATATTCTAATATTTAGAAATAGTATACTCAAGTGCTTGCTTTGGCGTGCTCTAAGTTAGTGTCTGAATTGGCCTGTGCTAATGGCATAACTTTGTGAACTTTATGATGGCTTCTTGAGCTCATCAGAGGGGAAAACTGTCCATCTTATAAGCAAATGAATAAATCAAGACAACAGGAGCCAAAACCTTCCTTTGTGTTTACTGTATTTCTTCCATTACATTAAAATTGAGATGATGGTTGATATTAATTTCCCCCTTTTCAATAGCTTCAGATGAAGTGCCCCATTTTATTCCCATCTTCACAAAACACTCCATCACTGGAGTTTTAAAGAAAAGATTGGACAGCCATTTAACAGAAATGGTATAGGGTTTCCTGCTTGAGCAGTGGGTTGGACTAGAAGATCTCCAAGGTCTCTTCCAAGTATTCTATTCTGTTCTGTTCTGTTCTGTTCTGTTCCGTTCCATTCCGTTCCGCTCCGCCCCGCCCCACCCCATCCCACCCCACCCTACCCTACCCTACCCTATCCTACAACTAAATTAAATGTGAGCATTCTGCACTACTTATATCTTTCTCTGCTGAAAGCTGTAATCCACAGATGCTGGTTTTCCCAGGCAGTCTTTTCATTGTTGAAAGTTGATTTGCTACTTTGCAGATTTGCTCAGTGGCATCCTCAGATTGCAACATTCCCAGTCCTTTGCCCTTGTAATCAAAACCAGTTTGAGGCTAATCGCTGACTTAAAATTTGGCTCCAGAAGCAAATCAACCAAAGCATTTTCATTTGATAAATTGTTTTTAGTTCTTTCCTAGGTGAGATCTAAATGCACAATTTCCCAGAGAAAGGAGTTTTAAATGATTAGCTAATGAATAGCTGAATCGACAACGTGCTACGTGGAGTTGCTGTTTTCCCTGGGTATCTTTTACTGTTACTGCCATTTCACTGCCACACCAGGGTATCAAATGGTTTTTGTGATTCGGATGGAAACTAACCCCACTCCTATTGAATGGATGCCAACATCATTCCCCATTTATAAGCAGAATTATGTTCACTATAAGTTCCTGCCATGTCAGGGGCCTAAAAAGAGAACAGTGTAGCAGTATACCAATAGCTGGATATATATCAAATGAATTGGGTTTTTTTTATAAAAAAAAAAAAAAGACAAAAAATAACACTGTTCTAACATTTCAAAATCTGATAACCATATGTATTTTTCTACGAAGCAACGATGCCTGTTTCATAGCCCTTAGTTTCATGGCTAAATAATAGATATATTTATGATTTGAGCTGGGAAAATATTGAATGGATTTGCATGATTTAAAAAAAGCACTTCAGATTGCAGATAAATCAGACCAGAAAATGGTCATTCAGCCTCCTCCCGACAAACCTGAACCAGAATAAATAATTTTTTAAAATCAAATTTCATGACCGGAGAGGAAAGAAATAGGGATAGGTAAAGCTGTCAGCCATCAATTCAATCATTTTGTAATTATTTTCAAAAGGTTAGGGTTTATTTTAGCCTGCTTTATATGTTAATTTAAGCAAAGAAAAGAGGCTGCTTGAAAATCAGTACATATGTTCATACATACCTACGTACTTCTTCTATCCTATGTCCTTTTCCAAATGTATACACTTTTGAATTGTTACTCAAAAATGTTATTTTTTTTTCTTGATAGGATATATTTTTATTTGAACATCATGGTAGGCAGAAAACTGGACTTGATGATCTGCAGACCATTTACATTTGTGGCATTAGCCACCAGGGACAGATCTGCATCTGAATTCTTTTTCCTGATTTCGTTCTCTCGTTTATCTTAGCACAGGACTTGTGTGGCACAGGAGTAAAAGGAATGAAAATCACTTTTTAAAAGCCTGTAATGCCCTCTGCCCACCATCTAGTTCAAGAGACAGAGAAGATGCAGACCGAGTCAATTCTCCAACCATGAAGCCCGGACTAAAATAAGAACGCTGGTAGATGGATTGTTTATATAGAGCCTAGCCCGGCATTTTCCTTTGAGTGGTTGGTTGGTAAATAAATACGAAGCAGCCTGTCAGAAGAGAATATTTTTGTGGTTGTTTCTAATGATTCAGTGGATTCTTGAGTTTGGGGCATGTCTGGCCAGGGGTGAGGTGCCTGTGACCTGCCAGATGTTGCCAGACTGCAATCCCCATCAGCAGCACTGGCATTGCCAATGATTGGGTGAGTGGTGGGAGTTCAAGTCATACAAATCTGGAAGGCCAAAGATGCTTTCCATTTCTGGAGAAACGGTCATAGTGTATGGTAAGCAATTAGCTGCCATTATGCTTAGCTTCTTTATTAAGATAGTAGATGAACAAAGTGTGCCCTACAGATTCAGGCTTGAGCTGTTCAACTTTGGATGCTGAAGCCTTAGCTGAGATTCAGTGCTGCTCCGAGCATAGCTTAAATACTAACTGTACTCACTGTAATTTCTATGAGCCAGTATAAGAGAGCTAGTTTGGTGTAGTGGTGAAGGTGCTGGTCTAGAAACCAGGAGGCTATGAGTTCTAGTCCCACCTTAGCTACAAAAGCCAGCTGAGTGACTTGGGGTCAGTCCCTCTCTCTCTCAGCCCAACCCACCTCACAGGATTGTTGTTATGGGGAAAATAGGAGGAAGGTGTATTAAATATATTCATTGCCTTGGGTTACCTATAAAGTAATAAAGGCCGGATAAAAATGTAACAAAGAAATAAATAAGACACAGGAATATCAAGGTGTAGTTGTTATGTAAGGAAAAAATACCTTTTTAAAGGTTTGGGGTTTTTTGGCTGAATCCCTTGAAATTTAGAAAGACAAAGGCTATGCAAGAATGCAGAAGTAATGCACAACAAGATGCTCTCACACATTTCCAAGTTGCCTTTTAACGGGAGTGATTTGTTTGTTTCTTCTCTGATCAAAGATCCCCTTTGCAGTTCTGCAGCCGAAAGAAAATGTTTCAGTTTTACTTATTTAATGGTAGAGCTCTTCTTATTAAACAGCTAACCTAATGGATTTGTTCCTGGCCAGGACTGATATAAAGTACTTCATTCAAAAACTAAGATATGATTCAGCCACTTTGCTATTTGTAGAAGTAACACAGTACTTCATTCTATTCCAAGAAATTCATTTTAAAATGTTTTGGAAAATGTAACCATGTGTCCCTTGAAACTTTCCCTAATCTATCAAAAAATTGGATACAAGATTTAATATTTTAATACTTCCAAAGTATTGACTCTGTAATCTCTTGCAGCAAAAATAACCAGAAAGAATCCTGTGGAACCTCAAAGAGTCATTTTCTTTAATTATAACATAATTGTTCATGAATCATCTCTACAAATGAGAAAAATTTGGCCATTGAGACCTAATTATATCCATCTGAAACACCTAATATTAGAAAAGTCAAGAAAAGTAAAAGTATTAAAATATTAAAATACTACATTGCTTGGACCTTAACAGGAAGTGATGGAAGGTTAGGTTAGTCTAACATTGTTGTTTTTTCTGATCTTGCTCAGGATTATCCTGTAATTTAGCTGTTAAATTGCTGGTGCTTGTAAAACTCACTAATGTTTCATTAAACCATATATGTTCTAATTGTTTTTAATTTATTACACGTTGCTCTGCTTTATGACTTACTTTTTAATACCAGAAAGTGGGTTTAAAAGGTAATAAGTAAACCTATATCTCCGATCCTAAAATAGTATGAAAATAATCCTGTATACATCATAACATCTATAGATTTTTTTTTCTTATCTTGACAATGCCCTAGAGCAATGTTTCCCAGCCTCAGCAACTTTAAGATGTGTGGACTCCAATTCCCAGAATCCTCTAGCTGGGTTATTCTTCACCCAATCCAACTCTAACCCCTCTGTCTTTGAAATGAATGAAGCGTGGTGGTGTTTGATAGGGGAAAGACGCTTGTCTGCTCACTAAAAGTTTGCTGCTTGCAATACGCTGGTTTTCGCTTCAGCTAATACTTCACACCTGTCTGCAGTTGTTTCAAGAGAATGCTAAACTGAGAGGAAATTGCACAGACGCTGTCCACCCCCAGATCTATTCTCCTTCCATGTGGTTTTTGGGATCCATGCAGGTTTTAAGTTGTGCCTGGAAAACATAATGTAAGTACTGTACCGACATCTGGAACTATCCTAACCACTGCTTTCAGAATTATTATCATCACTGGGGATGGTCCTACAAATTTGCAGCAACAGCTTTCTTTGGTTTATTGGAAACCAAATCTACACCAGCTCTTATTGCAAGGAAAAGAGTACAGAACTTAAAGAGTACAAATTAATGTAATAAATGGGCCAGCAAATTTTTAAACGGATGACTGGTTCAAAATCAGTTACTAGCTTTGTTCATTAATTGTTAGGTAAAATCAAGACTTTTTTTTTTTTAGAAGAGAAAGGGGGGGCTTATTTCTTTAAAAAATAGGAAACATCCCCATGTTTTTTATTTTGCAAAAGTTTGGACTTTCCATTTTTAGAGGTCTCTATTAAATCAGAAAAATGCCAGACCTGGGATCCAAAAAGTCACACTGAGGGGGCGTTTCCGTTTTGACCTTCTAATAAGTACCAGTCTTAAAAAGGTTTTTTTTTTGATGTGGCATGAATGGCTATGGTGAAAAGAGAAAGGAAAGGGAGCCAGGAGATGCATCGGCTTTACCCGGACGCCTTTGCAGTTTTCCAAATGGCACAAACCAAGCCAAATCTGACCTCTGGGGTTAGGCCAGGCCCAATGTGGATAGGTCTGCGGTGCTGGAAATTGCCTCAATTTCCCACACGTGGGTGGGAGGTGTGGGTGAATCCCACTTTGTATTGGAAGAAGGCCTGCGAATAGTGTAAGACATATTGCGTGCGCCGTCACTTATACGGATATAATGAGGCTCAGATTTTGTGGGAAGACAAAAGGTGCTGGAATTCGTCCCCCTTAAAAAATCTCAGGAAGGGAATCTGCATTGTCCATTCCCAGCTTCCAGCCTTCTGGATTTACCCTTACAGAAATAGATCTGAAAATATCTAATAATGACAATAATAAGGTTAAAAAAAAGAGGAAGAAAAGGGTTAGATTTGCTTGTTGTGCTCCCTCATTTATCTCCTTATATATTACAAGTCACTTAATGACCATTCAAAATTACGACGCACCCCCCCAAAAGTATTTATGACTCAATTTTGAAGTTTCAATAGCCACACACCCCTCCCTATAGCCAAGTGATCCCATTTTTGGCACTTGGTAACTCACTCGCCTTTACGGCTGTTTGCAGTGTCCCACAGACACATGACCATGATTTTCATCTCTCTTTTTTTTGCCAGTTTTTAGTATTTAGTTCTGGTTTCCAGAAAAAAATAATAATAATCCCATTAGATTTACTTTTTAAGGTTCACTTAAAAAGGTTGTAAAATCAGGCACAGTCACTTAATGGTCACTTAATGACCACAACAACTTAGGACCATAATTTCAGATCAGTTACGGTTGTAAGTTGAGGACTACTTGTATTTCAAATATTTGTCAACTCCCATCGCAGAAGTACTACATATAACACTGCATATACTTCTCAGTCATGTGACTGCCACCTGAATCTCGAGTCCTCTTGAGTCTTTTGGTTTTGCCAGTCTTGTAAATCTAATGAATTAATAAGGATAGTAATAATAGTAAGCCCCAGTAGCAAGAATGTCCTTTTGCAGTCTAGCCCTGTGGCCTAGTTTGTCCTTAGGTGCTGCTTCTTTACACTCTGGAAATTCAGAAGGTACTTACTGTGCATCCTGGGGTTAGACTAGATGGTCTTAAGATGTAGAAAGCTCTATGAATCAGATGGAATCTGTTGACACCACTCTTATGTTGCTTCAGTCTGGGACAGATGCCACTCCAAACACGCTGCAGGCAACGGAAAGTGGGTGTTGGTCGGTTATCTGAGACACATCTCCTTGCATTTCATAATAGCTGCCTTTCAGGAAGAGCTAATTAAAATGATTCCCAGCATCGTGTTTTCAAAACACAGAGTGCAAAGCGGAAGGTTTTGAAAAATGGCACGAGGGCGATCAGAGCTCTCTGCTCAGGCCACGCAGAAGGAAGAGCTGGAAGCAGATCTTGAAAAGTTTTGTTTGAGTTCTAGCAATAACAAGAATCGGTGCAGTGCTATCCATTAATTAAAGCATCCGTGTGTGTTAAGTAAAATCCAGTGATTCTTCTCAGGTTACAGAAACTGAAAGCCAATTTCTGTTTTTCCTCCCCCCCCCACTCCCATACACACACTTTTTACTCTTTTTACACTGCACATCAAAACCTTGCATTCTGGCACTGACTTCTCATGAATGCATATTTGTTTTCTAAATGACAACATGGTCAAGAACACAATATTTCTACAGATGTTAAATTCATGGGTGTGTATGTGTGTGCATGCAAGCAAACATATGTACACCCGTTCTTCTATTATCAATTATTAGTGTTGTTCTGAAAATCTCCATCACATATAGCACTAGCAATAGCACTTAGACTTAATATACCACTACACAGTGCTTTACAGTCCTGTCTAAGCAGTTTAGAGGGTCAGCATATGCCCCCCACAACAATCTGGGTCCTCATTTTACTGACCTTGAAAGGATGGAAGGCTGAGTCAACCTTGAGTCCCATCAGGATCGAACTGCTGGCAGTTAGCAGAATTAGCCTGCAATACTGCATTCTAACCACTGCACCACCATGGCTCTAATTATATTGTGTTGTGTTATGTTATTATGGTATGTTATGTAATATGTTATTATTCTCAGATGATAATGGTGATGATGTGCAAAGAAGACCAAAAATGGTGTTTTCATGAGTAACTGGATTTTTCCCATTTCACCATCCAAAGTGACTCTGGGTGGCTTTTCACTGTATAATTACTTCCCTATGTATCTGTTCCCCCACTGATTTCCCTGGCTACAATTAAATCCCAAGGGAAGACATCCCTAGGAGACTCCTCCTCCTCCCCTCCCCGCCCCCAGGAAACAATTCAGGAAACAATGACAGCTAGAGAAAATACAGCATGGCAGGAAGATACATAACACAAACTCAAAATAAATAAACTCAGCACCACCATGCTCTGCCATCTTGGATCCATAAATGAAACTCGAGAACACAGGAAGAAATGCTGAAGAAATGTTGAATTGCTCTGAGAAGGAAGAAAAAACAGAAGACATTTTTGCAGAATAAGAAAACATGGGCAGTTGAAAGGCAGATAATGTGGTTTGCACCTCATCGAGCCATGATTTGTTTAGGCGAGTTTATTGAATAAACCATATTTTGTTAAATCTGTATGTGTTTATGTATAGTTTAACACAATAAACTATATAACCTTGCCAGCTCATAGAACTGTGCTCATATAGATTAAAACTATTTTATTCTAGTAGAGAGAAGTTGCAACATAACATTTCAGACTACTTATAGTTTCTGTGCCTAATAACTCCAAAGAACATTGGTTTTTATTTCTTTTGTATAATCCTTCCACTAGCTTATTAATTGTGCAAATGAATTTATTTCACTTTCAAAATGGTGTATGAAGTCATTGCTTCTCCCACTTGAAAGATGGCAAGAAAATCGGAAACTATTTTTAAGTATTGGCTAAGTTAGGCTTTTGCTTCTCAGAATATTCTATAAACTACGAAGTTGAGTATTAATCAGTGGAAAAGGGAAAGGCATTGACATTCCTTTCTTAACAAGGTAGATTGTTTTAAAATTTTGTAAGCTACTTGGAATCATCTAGGTGTGAGTTGGACAACAATATAATTTTGCTTAATAAATAATAAATAATTTCCTCACAATGAAAAATGCCCCCAAGCAATGACACTATTCAAAGGTACTGCCACAGAGGGAGGCAGAAAATTTACAACTTACTACACCTCTTATTGGTATCGTGTGATTATATCACCTTGTTGTTTTTATGTACACTTGTTCTTTGTATGTACATGTTGTTTGCATGTACACTGATTATATTACCTTGTTGTTTGTATGCACACTGACAATTTATGCACTGGAGACAAATTCTTTGTGTGTCCAATCACACTTCCCTGATAAAAAAATATTCTATTCTACTCTACTCTACTCTACTCTACTCTACTCTACTCTACTCTACTCTACTCTACTCTACTCTACTCTACTCTACTCTACTCTACTCTACTCTACTCTATACTCTACTCTACTCTACTCTACTCTATATATAAAAATGAAAGAATGGCTTTGAAGTACAGTACAACAGAATACCCAAATAAGGCCACATTGCTTGAATAAGTCATTTTCTTATTGGATGACCAAAAAAAACATAGCACAACAAAGCATTATTATTTGTCTTATTGGATCACTGAGAACACAATTTGGAAGATCCTTCATGGAATGGATTAGATAATAGTTAAAACTAATATACAATATACTAATTATGCCTTCTTCAAGTGTGTGCATGTTAAAGTATGCTGGAGCTTGTGTGCATTCTGCATATTTGTATGGTAACTATACAGTATTGGGCCTGGTGGTCCACAGTTCCACAGGTGCAGGCACTGGACAGGCTATCTTTAACCCAATCTAACCTGGATGACTCTAAAGTATTGCAAAGCCAACCTTAATAACACACAGGGGTTTGTCTAACCGAGAGCTTATTTTGGCAACGCCTTGCAAAGGACTTTTTTACCCTGAAACATTGTTCAAACATTGTTCTCAGTTAATCCTACAGACACATATTTCTTCATCAGCACATGAGCAAACAAGGGAGAAAGCAAATCTTAAGGCCAACATTTAAAAAGGAAGACAAAGAAAGGTTAAATAAGCAAAATATATAAATGGTGTCTGAAGGACTGCACGTGCCTGAATGTACTATTCGGCCACTCTCTACTAATACAGGCAGGAAAATATTGCTTTTCATAATTTGATCTAATTTCCTGCTCCCTCCTTACATTAGTATCTTGTATATCTGTTCCTGGTTCAAGCTTTGTTTAGAAATGTCAAGCCTGTCTTCCCCCATGGAAAGGCATTCCTGACATATAATATCTGCCAGTCATTCACCATGTTCATTGCTGTAACATTTCACCTTAGAACACCCTTGGGAGCTCTTCCTTAGTACTTAATTATATCCTATACATAATGTGAAAGGTCATAACATGTGTTTCACTGTCCCATCAAATTGCTTATTCTTCCCTAGAATGGATATTACACTTCTCAGGTTAGATCATATCTGTGCTGGCTATATATGGATCCCAACATACCCGTTCCTACTAATTCAGCTCTGGCTAAGAGTTAATTATCATTTATTTAAAGATGCATTGGATTTACCGCCCACCATTATTTTGCACAAGTCAGAACAACATAATGCTCTCTTCTCCTGCTTTCTTCACATTTAACAGACATGTCACATTTGCGACGTCACATGACGTCGCGCAACGTATCGGGACGGTTTTGCCATTGCCGGCAATGGGGTGGGCGTGGCTTCCGGATGACACGTCCGGCCCACGGGCCAGCAGTTTGACACCCCTGCTTCACAACATAAACTCCATGAGGTCTGTTGGGCTAAGTGAGACAGATTGGCCCAACATTTCAGAAAACAATGTACTAGTGTAGGTTTTCATCAGCGGTATCTATTGGGCATTGCTAAGCTTTCAGGGTTTGATGACTCTGGTCTAGACAACAGATTTCCTGACGTTTCACCAATAACTATGGCTGGCATCTTCAGAAGCAAGGTGTTCTGTTATACAGACCCAAGGCAACTGAGCCAGGACTGTCTTTATAGCCGAGTCACCTGACATCTAATGTTACTTAGCCCCAAGGGAATAGCATGATAGGTATGCTTCTATGTATGGGTTTCTGCTGTGGTAGCTTTTTACATGTACCAGCTTGGATTACAATCCAAGCAGGATAACAGAGGTTTTTTTTTTTTTTTTTTAAAGAAATGCAGCCAAATGTGATGAGCTGGACAAATTCTTATTCCAAATCAGTTAAATAGAAATGTTGGCAGCATCTCTAGGGGCTGCTGGTCTGTTCTGTACCCTGGAATGAACCCAGCCCAAAGACCCTCCCAGAGAGTGCCAAAGGCATATTTGAGAATTAGAAGAAAAGGAAACTTATCCTTGATTTACATCTTAGGTAAACAGGCCCTTCATCAGGGGACTATATTTTCAACATTCCTCCCACTACTTTTGTTAAAGGTGTCCGGTCTCGTTTCTACTGCACTTCAGCTCCTGATCTCCTCTTTAGAGATGCCAACAAATCAGACCAAGCCTAGGGATTTTCATCCCAGGCTGACTGTTTCAAAAGATTTACCAGTGAGGTTTGCCCTTAAATAGAATTCAGCCTGTAGTAGTACTTCACTACTAAGAGTTTGCTATGAATGGCACATTGCTGCATATATCTCAGTCTTTGGTTTTGGATGCTGTGTGATTGGCATTCTAAACCAGCATGAGTGAGCATGGCTGCCAAGCCAAGTAGGGTTCAGCTGATCTCTGGCATTGTGACAGAATTTGGAGCTACATTGGGGAGTGGGGTTAAGAGTCTGGCTAGTTTGGAATCCTTGCAGGAGAGGAAGCAACAGAGACCTGATATCTCCCTCCTCCAAATAATCCTTTGAGCTTTTTTTCTGGTTGTTCTCAAGAGAGTGCAGTTAGTTTGGCTAGAATTCAGGGGTAGGCAACCTTGGCTCTTTCATGACTCGTGGACTTCAACTCCCAGAATTCTGGAAGTTGAAGTCCACGAGTCATAAAAGAGACAAGGTTGCCTACCCCTGGGCTAGATGCTTGTAAATAGGCAAGTACTGTAACAATAAAGAAACTATTTTGATCAGCTCACAGTGTCATTCCGTTTCCTTGGGCCTGACACACGTGTACTGATAGAACTCCGACTGGAGTTTGGATTTGCAGCTCTAATTCTTATACTCAAGAACCAATTTGATTGTTTTATTGATTCTGTTCCAAAGTTTTATTCTGCAAAAATTGAGGGTGCAACTACATGAGTCAACGGGAGATTTTGTGTTTGATTTCTGCTTGTTCTTGTTTTGGAGTTCTCTGATATTGAATATGACAGAGACCATACTCTATTTGTGCCTTTTAATTCAGTTTTCTATAAACTGCTAGAAGGATTGTGTTTTTTATTTGGCAATTAGCAAATGATATTAATAAATAAATAGGCAGGTCTCCATCTAGGTTAGCCAAAGGCAAAAACATAGAAACATAGAAAATTGACAGCAGAAAAATCCACCGAGCCTGCCTTTTGAGGGTTTGCTTTGTTTTTGTTTTCTTTTTAATGTATTTATTTATTATTTTTATTATTTTTATTTTTATTTTTTTATTTTGTGTTTAAATGTTTGTCAAATGATTGACAAGTATCTATCCCAATTGTGTTTAAACGCAGTTACTAATGATTGACCCACCACCTCCGCTGTAGGTTGGTTCCAAGCCTCCATTACTCTTTCTGTGAAGTGATGCTTTCTAACGTTACTTCTGAATTTCCCTCCTGTCAGTTTGAGGTTTTGCCACCACGTTCTGGATTTTTGCTTTATATTCAAAATACTGCCTTCTAGAATCTTATTCACACCTTTGATATATTTAAAGGTTTCAACTGTGTTCCCCCTTTCCCTTCTGTCCACAAGGCTGTACATATTCAGTTCCTCCAATCTCTCCTGATACGTTTTGTCCCTCAGACCTGGAATCCCTTTTGTTGCCCATCTCTGGACTCGCTCAACCTTATCAATATCTTTTTTTAAGCGAGGTCTCCAGAACTGGACAAATGGGGTCTGACTATAGAACGGGATTAGCAACTATATGACTTCCCGTTTTAGAGTGGTGATGGCTGACAGTTTTCTCGGCTTATTAAATCTTGTGTCTTTCCCTTTGCTGTAGAATGGCTATGCTCCTGTATGTGGTTCTCCACCACGGGGAGATTTAAATTAGGAAAGTGGCACTGGGAAAAAAAGATTGATTTACTTCCTCAGTGTTGTAACTATTACCTATATCAGTGGGCTGATAGACATTAGAAAAAAAACAGTCCTCTGGATGAGCTCCTGCTATGTCAGACAAGTCATATGCCGGCTTTCCCTTCTACGGCATAACTCATCTGCCATTCCTTCCCCTTTTTCACTTTTGGGAGGCAAGAACTGTTCAACATGAATGTGTGCTGTCATAAGTGCAATAGCAGATGCTTTGGGGGGGGGAAGTGTTTGTTGTAAAAGAGCTAAGTGCAGTTTTGCCCACATCATTCTCTTCTGGGCCAGAACTCACAGACATTTTGAGTTAAAGGGGGGGGGAGAGCCAAAAGTGGGGAGGAGAGGTGGAAATATGGAGGTGCGTAATTCTCTGCAGGATTTATATTATTATACGGTAAGCATTTGCCCTCAACGAAACAGAAACCAACTTGGCTTTATCCTACCTACGTTGCAAAGGAAACGCAGCAAAACCAAACAATCATCAGCCTGATAGTCATTGCATTGAATAGACTTTTATTTTATCCTTTTACTAGCAGGAACAATTGTGATTTTTATGCTCCAGGAAAGCTCCCTCTTAAATTTTATGTCTTGCATTGCAATGCTCAATTGAAACTTAATCTGGTTGCATTAAATTGATGGCAAAATACGTTCCTGCAGTCTCCGGGTAGGTGTTTCAGTCTGGTATCTGGAAATCCTACCTGAACTTTAAATATTGGGCTTGCAAATACAGGTAATCCTTGACTTTTGATTACAAATGAGCCCAAAGTGAGACAGTTGTTAAGTGAATCACTGCAGTTGTTAAGTTAGTAACGGTTTTTAAGTCAATCTGACTTCCCCGTTAATTTTGCTTGTCAGAAGATTGCAAAAGGTGATCACAAGACCCCAGGACACTGCAAACGTCATAAATATGAACCAGTTGCTAAGCGTCTGGATTTTGATCACGTGACCCTGGGGATGCTGCAATGGTCGTGTGAAAAATGGTCATGTCAGGTTTTTTTCAGTGCTGTTGTAATGTCAACCGGTCACTAAATGAACTGTTGTAAGTCGAGAACCACCTGTAACAAATATTATATTTCTCACATTTCTTTCACGTTTGTGCTTGTCTGCCATTAAACTTTGCATGTAATATGACTTTGCCTCTCCATCAGAGTCTTTAGAGCAACCAAAGGAGCTCAGAATTTAATGCCCTCCACTAAATTTCAATTTGTCTTGATAAAAAGGCTCTTCGTTTCTCCAGGTACTGCATGAAATAACACAGTTGTGATATTTCTCTTAAGCAACCTGGACCACTTAGCATTTAAAATCCAGGTTTAAAACACCTCAAGCAGCGGTAATTTGGCCCCCATAAATTTTCAGTTTCCCCATAATTTACTTGTGGCAGAGCTACTCAGACAAAAGACTTGGGTTTTCCTTGAAAAATGTCATCCCCAGGATGATTACAGTTTGTTTCAATATTATGTATATCAAGCCTTGATTCAAGACTCAGAGGTACAGCGTATCTGAGTTTTTGTTTTTGTTTTAAATCTAATAGCTCCGGCCATTTAAGTGCTGAAATTACAAAAGCAATATTGGATATCATTCAGAGACTAATACCGACAGCACTTTGCATCAACTGGCAGCATCTAAATTATGGTGAGGAAATTGTGATCCATTACCATGGAAGGTTGTCAAATAATCCCTTAATGGCACATGTGATTGTGATTTTTGAAGGCAGATAGTGAATCCGGAATTTCTTAAGTGAAAACTATCTGCTACGTCAGAGGTCCCCAACCTTTTGGGCACCAGGGACCGGTTACGTGGAGAGAGGGGGGCCTGGTTTCATGTGCTGCCTGCATCCCGCAGATGGGGCTTTGCTTTTTTTGTGCGGACCGGTTGCTGGCATGCCGCGGACCGGTACTGGTCCACGGACCGGGGGGGGTTGGGGACCCCTGTGCTACGTCACTTGAATTGAAATCCAAGCTGCTGTTCTCCAGATGTGTTAGATTAGATTACAACTTTCTTAATTTGTAGTTGGCACAGATAGTGTATCTGTAAATTATTAGTTGGAAAAGTCTGATTGGCCCCACAAAGATTTTCATGAAGCTCAATAAATAAACACTTTAAAAGAAATAATATGGTATTTGACATAAAAAACACCCTTCCATTTATTTGCTGAGATCCTTAACATTTTACTTTTCAGCTCATTTTATTCATTCATTCATTCATTCATTCATTCATTCATTCATTCATTCATTCATTCATTCATTCATTCATTTATTTGTATCCCACCTTTATTATTATTACAAATAACTCAAGATGGCGAACATATCCAACACACCTTCCTCCTATTTTCCCCACAACAACAATCCTGTGAGGTGGGTTGGGCTGAGAGAGAGGAACTGGCCCAAAGTCAACCCAGTCAGTTTCCATGGTTAAGGCAGGACTGAGCTAATGGTCTCCCAGTTTCTAGTCTGGTGCCTTAATCACTCAGGGGTAGGCAACCTCGGCTCTTTTATGACTCGTGGATTTCAACTCCCAGAATTCCTGAGTCAGCATAGCTGGCTCAGGAATTCTGGGAGTTGAAGTCCACGAGTCATAAAAGAGCCGAGGTTGCCTAACCCTGCGACTAGATCAACCTTCTAACTTATTTTTTAAAAGTGCCATTCTACTTAATGGTACAGGAGACAGAAACCCCAGTTTGTGAATGGGAGCCTAGGAGGGAGGAGAAGATTAAAAAAAAAAAAATCAAGATGATGGCCATGACCTTGCACTGAAAGACTTTTTAATTGTATCGAGGATATTCCTGATAGTAGATCTGTTTTTTTAGAAACCTTGATTTTTGTACTCTCCATTTCAAGGAGAAGATCTGACAAGCATGTCCTGAACTAAACTGCTGAAGAAAATAAGGTGTCAGCCGTACAGTTACAAGTCTCAGCAGATGTCCTAAAGCCTGATAAATAATATAGTGATTTGTGTAACTTACATTTTTAATGTTGTTTTTAATTGTTTGGGTTAAACATTTAACTGGTTTCAGGATAAAAACAATTTTGTGATGATGGATAGAGGATGGATGGACAAGAAAAGGGAAAAGAGAGAGAGATTGATGATAGATTGATAGATATAAAGATCTCAATAAAGAAAACAATAAATAGACATGGGAATGTAGGAGAAATTATGTTGAAGCCTAAATATCGATATAGCAAGAATACCAAAGATTTCAAAATTACACTATTAAAATCCAAACAGTCGTGGGGAAAAAAAGGGGTTTTTTCTCCCCCTCCCCAGGTAACAAAATCGGAGAGGACACTGCATCTGCAACCCATTTTCCCCAAGTCTTTATACTAAACCAAATAAGTCTCAGACTTCATGCAAGGCAATTAGCATGCTACTGGAGGGGAAAAAAATAAAACTGAGGCCATCTTCTTAACTTTGGGACGATTCAGTTGGATGGGCAGTCTATCCAGAAAAATTGATGCAGCGTGGATTCAGCTCAGAGAAGCGGCAGAGAGGTGTTTCATGTGGTGACCTTCATAAGATATGACTTAAGACCAGTGGGTTTTGAAATACTCATCCAGAACAGGTTTGGTTGTTCATCAAGCTTATGAAAAAGGAACTAGTTCCCAGGGTTACGAATAATGCCCTCAAAATGATCACAACCTTTAAGGATGGGCGTGGTGTTCTTTCCACATATGCACCCACACCCTGGTGTGTTTAGCTTCACACTCCTTAATGAGACCAGAAAGTAACAACAACAGAAAAATAGCTTCGAAGTAGGCGTGAATAATTTCTGAGGAAATGTATATCCAACCACAATTTTCAGGATTACTGGGAGTTCAGTATCTAGCATATTTCCTAATGTGATTAGCAAAGTATAACCTACGTTCCAAGCATCTATGGTAGATTCATCTTACAGGTCAAACAAAGGTCTATAAATTGGGTTTCTGGTGGATTTCGTGGCATAAACTTGAACAAGTCTCATGTAAGAATGCTTTGCCAATTCCTGTGAAAACCAAACTGATCGTGTCTCTCCAAATAATGTATGAAAATCAATTTCTGCCAGGTTTGGCATTTCCTGAGTATTTTGACTATTTTCATTTGCTGATGAAATAAAGCATGAAAAAAAAAACTATTTAGAACAATACGGATGCTTGTTAAGAGCTATGTTTCAGGAGGTAGTAAGGTAGACAATTCCTTGGAATAAAATATGCTGTAGTTCTCCAATATACATATTAAATGCCTCATCTTTAATCATATTTCCTATTGTTGTATATTTACTATGACAGTTTAGGGACTAATAAATATGGCACTGAGCAAATGAAATATCAGTATAAATGCAAATCTCAATTTGGATTTTTTTAAAAAAAATCTTCAGATTAATGCAGAAGTGGATGTAACATGAAAGGAAAGCTGAAGGTATTTCTTGAACCCATTTATTTATTTGATTTATAGAGAACCTTGGCGTTCTTTTCAAGTAAGTCCTTAACAGAAGCTGAGTCATTCACCTCTAATCCCCTATGAATTTGCCCTTGCCCCATTGGGATTAACTGAGCACAGTCTAGCACCTTAGATGACACTATAGCAGCTGATGCATAATCTGGATTTGAAGAAATATACATTTATTGGCAAATTTGCAAGACAGTGCAGAGAATATGTTAATTACTCCCATGCATGTTCATGGCTGCCAATTGGTTAAGTATGCCCAGTGGAGCACCAATATTGGTAATTTGTGTGTTTATTGTCTAGATGGTTTGTGGATGAAATAACAGATAAGATGGGGATGTACCGTCAACAGATAGCCAAGATGGTAGACACTGAGACATCCTATCAGTGGCTGGAGAGGGCTGGACTAAAAGACAGAACTAAAGCACAAGTCATAGCAGCACAAAACAAGCACTAAGATCCGATCTAGGGGGTCTAACACACTGGACAAAACCCAAGGTACAGAGAGGCCTTAGAGACAGTCCAACACATAGTGCCAGGCAGTGGTGGGATTCAAATATGTGAATAACTGGTTTTCTGTGTGGATGCCACTTCCGGAAGTCCATTCTGGGCCTGGGCAACAAAAAATTAGCTACCGGTTCTGCTGAAGCGGTGCAAACTGGCTGAATCCCACCACTGGTGTCAGGGTATAAGATGCAGGCAAGAACAGCTTACACTGAGTGACACAACCAGGTAGCTGATATTATACAGTATATAAGAATATCTGTACCATGTATGGGCTACACCAGGGGTGTCAAACTGCCGGCCCGTGGGCCGGATGCGTCACGCAGAAGCTGCGCCTACCCCAGCTCCGGCAAGGGGGAAAAAGTCATGATATGTCGCGACACGTCATGTGATGCAGCGAGTGATGGGCTAGACCCTCCCAAGTCCAAATGGGAGATTCCACAGACGATTATGGAGAATAAGAGGTTTAAGATCCTGTGGGATTTCCAGATCCAGATGGACAGGCAGGTAGCGGCCCGTCAACCAGACATTGTGGTAGTAAACAAAGAGCAGTGGTGATAGAGATAGAGGTGCCAAGTGACAACAACATCAGAAAGGAGTATGAGAAGCTGGAAAAGTATCATGTAGTGAAAAACGAAGGCCTAAGTGATCCCAGTTGTGGTAGAACATTCAGACTGTGATTCCTAAGCTGGGAGAGTGGCTGCAACAGACCCCAGGAATGACATCAAACCTTTCCATCCAGAAGAGTGCAGTACTAGGAACAGTTAAGATCATGCACAGAACCCTCAAACTCCCAGGCCTCTAGTAGAGGACTTGAGACTAAGGAAGACACAAGCTTAATTTTTATAACAAAACAATCTCTAATCTTGAAGAAAAAGATAATTAAAAAAAAATCTTCCCCTCCAAATACCAGTTGCAGGGAAATAACCGGCAAAGAGGGGTGCAACCAATGGGGGAGCTTCACACCGGAAGCGGTTGACTAATTAAAACCTAATCCTACCTCTCCCACCCCATGTATCTGGCTCCCTCCTTCACAATCTTGTGTTAATGATTTTATCTGCTTTGTTATCTTATAATTGACGACTGTAATGTTTTTAATGTTTGTGTGCTGAAAGCTACACACAGTCGCTTGACACAAGATGGGCGGGAAATAAATTTCATAATAAATAAATAAATAAATAAAATGGATCAGTCTTCTGCTTATTAGCATCCCAGAGACAGCTGCTGCTGTGAAAAATAAAAAAAAATGGACTAAGATTAGCTTTTTGGCTGACCCAGGGAAATATGTTTTTCTCCAGAGCGTAATGACTATCTGATCCAAGTAGTGGATTTTTTCCCATGCTGTTATTCTGCAAAACACTGTCGTGTCCCTATCTCTGCATCATTTCCCAGATATATAAAAGGATCAGTTTTGATTAAATCTTAAACTATTTGTACTGGAGGTTATAGGTAGAAACACTGATGTGGCTTATATATGAGATGGATCACAGCTCTGCTTGCCTTAGTAGGGTTAAGACCTGCCTTTTTCTCAGGGTCCAGAGGCATAGAGTTCCAGAGGTCCAGAGGTTCTTTTAATTGCACCATTTCACTTGCCATTTTATATATGGGGTCACTTTTTGATGAAGTGTAATTGTTAAACATATCATATGGTTTATATGCTGCCAAGAGTCACGGTTTTTAATTGTTTTAATTGGGTTGGAAAGGCTTGCTTGAAGTAAATAAAATTGAATAGATGAATGTGATATTTTTGAATGTCAGGACTAGTAATTGTATTTGTTAGGAGTTGGGCTGGCAATGAGCACCAATACAGCTGATACACCGTAAAATACTTCATTAACCCTATTCTGATTTTTTTTAAGTGATTGAAAAATGTAAAAAAAAAAAAAGGTGGAAGAGATTTGGCATTTTTCCTGATTCTCACCTTCCAGAGATGTTTTGCCTTTTTACTTCTTTTAGGTATCTATCTTGGTGGCTGCGTCACCATCACTTTTTCCACCAAAATGTAATCATTGGAAGGAAGCAACTTTTTAGGGCATAAACGTGTTCATAGCAATGCAACTCATGTTAGAACAGAAAATTTGTTCATGTTCTGGATGAACGCATGAGGAGGGTGGATACATAGCAAATAGTACATTCCCTGATCTCATGCACACATTATGAATATTAGGAGTCAGGGAATGTATACACATTTTATAATGCCTTTGTAAGACCATACTTGGAATATTGCATCCAGTTTTGGTTGCTATAATATAAAAAAGAAGTTGAGACTCTGGAAAGAGTGCAGAGAACAGCAACAAAGATGATTAGGGGTCTGGAGGCTAAAATATATGAAGAACAGTTGAAGAAATTGGGTGTGTCTAGTTTAATGAAAAGGACTAGGGGTGACATGATAGCAGTGTTCCAATAGCTAAGGGGTTGTCCCAATAAGAGGGGGTCAACCTATTTTCCAAAGCACCTGAAAGCAAGACAAAAAGAAATAGATGGAAATTAATCAAGGAGAGAAGCAACCTAGAACTAAGGAGAAATTTCCTTACAGTGAGAACAATTAAGCAATGGAACAACTTGCCTTCAGAAGTTGTGGGTAGCTCTATCACTTGTGATATTTAAGAAGAGATAGGACAGTCATTTATATGAAATGGTATAGGGTTTCCTACTTGAGCAGGGAGCTGGAGTAGATGGTCTCTTTCAACTCTGTTATTCTGTTAATGTCTGTGACATGATGGCTTCCCAGTGGAAGTGGAACCCCAGTCATAGGACTTTATAATCTACATTGAAGATTTTGTATAGCAACATAGCCCAAATATTCATTTTTTTGCAGACAATGCTGTTCATATGAACATCAAGAGATACAGTAAAGTAAGCTGGCTTACAGTATATTGTGGAGGGAAAAGATACTCAATATGATCTCACTGCTTATTCACAGTGCATGAGAAAAACTTCTGAATAAGATTTCATGAACTGATTAGGGAGACCAATGCATTGAATTTCAGTCAGATTTGTTGAAGGCACCCACTGAGGTTACTTCCCCAGTGGCCTGCTATAACTCAAGCTGTAAGAGCAGAATGGAAATATCAGTCCTATTTGAAGATCGTAGATGGAAAGGTTGTGAAAGAACATTGTTCCTCCCTGATTTTTATTGTATCTGCCATTTTCACAGTAAGGTAGAGCATTTGCTCTTTGATTTATCATATTTTAAAGATACAACTTCAAGATATTGGTGAATAGGCAGACAAAAATATTTTAAAATCCCAAGTTTTGACAATCTAAGACAGCCAGCAAAAATGGGATATTGTTTTCTCAAAAGCCACCATAGATATAGCTCTTTTCCTTGGCGTATCAGTTTGGAAGGTCTGTTCCAAAGTATGCCAATGGTGATATGTTTTTATCTTTACATCAAGAATACTGGAAGGCAATATTCTTTCCCCAAAGAGCTGCAAAACCTTAAAATAGTAATTTAATTCTCCCAATGTTATTTCTGGAAATTTAGATCAGAACCAGATTTAAAGCTATTAGTCCTTCCCAACTACCAATCCAGTTTCATTTTTATAGAATGAGGGGATAACGTAAGACAGGTGATCACATTTTGTTAGAAATCATGCAGATGCAACCATTTTATCAGAGTGCTCTGCCAGTACTAATTTATGTTCTTCCTTAATCCCATTCATAGGTTGAAAATAATCTGGGAACTATACTGAGTTTGTATGATTTAACTTTAAGTAGGTTTCTGAAGGCCACCTCAAACCAACTTTGGCCAACATTATTTCATCACAGATTTATTGAAACCGTTTGAGTTTTCCCAAGGCCAGGATGTCTCTTGCACTTGCTCAGCAAACTTTTATAATGCAACTGGTTTTGACGGTCTTAAATGCAAACAGCAAAGCTTCAGGAACAAGGATATGTAAAGTGTACGCTGATGCAAGGCCAAAAGCAATGGGCTGACATTATGGGAAGTGGAACTAGGATAGTAGAGCATGGGATCAAAGGAAAACTTTTCCTCAGTGGGGAAAGGATAGCTTTGGTCCTCTTAGTCTAAAACTGTAGTTGTCATGAACTTAGAAGTGTACACAAGGAGGCTCAGGGGGGGAGGACAGGGGTGGTGTAAGAAATGGTTGGAAAGGGGAAATTCTGTTCTATCTCCAGGGATGAGTGTGAGATTCTCTTTAGTATGCATTTAAATACAGGCTTAATTTCTACTTCATAAACAAATAACCAAACTAAATTGTCCATCATACTTCTCCAAAAGTTGTGATTTAATTATTTGTTTTAAAATTAATCCCAAATACATTAAGGAAAATATATACTGGGGAAAAAGTAATATATTGGGGGGGGGGAAACATGAATAAAATTTGGTTAGGATTTTTTTTTATTAAACTGAAACACATGGCCAGTTGGCATGAAATTGAATTATATCTGAAAAACTCGTGCAAATATTACCCAGAGAAACTAGAGATTTGTCCATTCCTTGGCACAATCTGCATTAAGCTATCATGGTTTTTGGAAGTGGCTTCTAATAGGAATTTTAATTTTTGATTAATAGGTACATCCAAAGTATTTATTGTCCAACTGTTATTTAATTTTGGTCTTCCAGTAAGCAATATGGGTTCCTGTGGCTATATATCAAGCAGTTTTATTATCCCATTCCTCCAAGCAAGTGTGATAGTTTATTTCCCTATATTTACCCTTTTCACACTGTAGTTAAAGCTCATAGCAGTGAGACCAATGAGCTTCATGAGCAAACAAATTTTTCAACAGGGTAAAAATGAGATAACAACCTAAAATACTAGTCAATACTTCCTCAATAGGATTAAAAAAAAAAGAATTTGAATTGTATGCTGGGTAGCCTAAGGCCTTTAATAGCAACCTTTACAGTAACTTTGTAAGCTAACATTCATTGCAAGTGGAAGTCATTTAAGTTTTCAAGATTGGCCCCTAAGTAAGACTTTTGATTGTTGGGTAGGTGCCGAGAGATAAAGTTCAGATTGATTTTTAAAATAAGCCTCCTATTGTTCCAAACAGATCATTGCCTTTGTAAGCAGTTGCTTAGAATCCATGTGTAGAAAGAATATTTTAAAAATCCATCATTTTGCATTTATGGCCTTTCAGTTTAACCCCCCAAAAATTGGCAAAATAGAGCTGGCTGTCTCCTAAAGCTATTAATATTATAACCAAACGTTTAGATAGTGGCATAAAGCTCTTATATGCAGTAAATATTCTTAAAGGTCATAAATTTGATTCTGCTTCCCAGATTCAGTCTTTCCAGCTGTATTTTCTGATTGGTTATAATATCATTGGACCATTTTCCTGCCTGGGCAAATGACCATTGAATCCCAAGAGCATTAAAAATAGATTGCCTTTAAAAATGCTTTGATAACTTTTTTCTTTTCTTTTCAAAAAGGAAAAATTAAAACACCAGAGACAAAAGGTTAGAAAATTTAAGACCATTGTCCTATTCAAACTGTTACATCAAGATATTCACTGGAGTTGGCTCAAACTAATTAGATCCAGTTCTCATTGATGTGTGGTTTTGTTTCTTTCTCTCTCTCTCTCTCTCTCTCTCTCCCTCTCTCTCTCTCTCTCTCTCTCTCTCTCTCTCTGTGTCTGTGAGTGAGTGATACGTGTATGTGTTACAGAGATGCCCAAAATAAATATTTTAGAGGGGTCTTATATCATTAGATGTTTCCATATCATTCATTCATTCATTCATTCATTCATTCATTCATTCATTCATTCATTCATTCATTCATACATACATACATACATACATGCATGCATGCATACATGCATACATGCATACATGCATACATATATACATACATATATACATACATTTTAATCTTTAAATATTTCTGCTCAAGTTTCCCTATGCAGAGGTTTTCTGTCAGATATAAACTTCATTTTTAGGGCTCGATCCAATGTGAATACAGGCAGTGATAGGATTCAAATATGTGAACAACCTGTTCTCTGTGTGGATGCCGCTTCCAGAAGTCCATTCTGGGCCTGGGCAACAAAAAATTAGCTCCCGGTTCTGCTGAACTGGTGTGAACTGGCTGAATCTCACCACTGAATACAGGCCATTGAACATTTCTTGAGGGCATCAATGCATAATATCATCCTCCACCTACCCTAGTTCAGCAGGAAAATTATCTCTGCCCATTTTCCCCTGTTATACGTCAACAGCAGTGTCCTAATGCTTGTGCCAGCACAAGTGTTGCTGTTTGCTTGCTGTGTTTCATTTCATTGTAGGCAAATACCTTGACTCTAATTGGCTATTGTACAGAGAGGCCTCCTCCTTCTAGTCACTTTTCTCTATGGCATTTTTTAACAAACTCACCAAAAACAAATCAAATGAAATAGACAAGGATTCTGCCCAGCTGATGGGAAGGGTGATATAACTGGTGTTTTCTTTTGTCCTTTCTTTTCTCTCTTTTTTTTTACATGGTTGCTGATGGAACAGAACACATGGACTTTTCCTCTTTTTTCAAGCAGAGGAAATTGGCTAGAGTTCTGCCACTTTCCCTTTCTAGCTCTAGCATATCAATGAAACTTTATTTCTTTAAAAATTCACCCACAAAGAGGAAAACAAAACAAAAAGGCATGGGATCCATTGACCAGGGGCTGAAGTAAATGTGGTTTGAACAAAAAACCAAGCCATCATTGTGGTCCAATGGTGTTGAAATCCATGAAGATCAGCCATTACTGTAATGAACAAAGAACCAAGTCATTAAGGCTTTATATGTAGGTAAAATCCAGATGAAATTGCTAATATTTGCATCCCAATGCTATATGCATTGGTACACTGTGTGAAAAGTGTAGATATTGACAAAGTTGATAGCTTACTTAAGGAACAAATCTTGTTATGAAGGAATCCTCTGCACTAAAGCACAACTTTTATTTGCATTTTGGATGCAAACCTTTAAACTACCACTAGATGGCATCACGTCATAAAAGTCTTCTGTATTTCTTTGTGGCCATCTGGTGGTCATGTGAAATTTTGCAGCCCACAAATGGTAGCCCTGTCATCATAATATCAATACTATGTCAGAAATGGAGATTTCAGATTCTGCATGAGATCTTGGTGTGTGATTTGATTTCCATTTCTTAGAATGGTCCTAGGAATATTGCTATAGAATTTCACAAGTTACTATATAATATTGATTCTAATGAATTGCCACTTCTAATGTTTCACTGAGGACTTTATAAAGTAGTAGAAATAACAAACCCCATCTCACTTGCATAAATCATGAAAGAAGCCCCCAACCTTGGGCAATGGTTATGTCACCAGTTAATTCTTTCAATCCAGAATCACCTAGGTGCTTCCGACATGAACAGGGAATGGGGCTTGCATAGCTCATTCACATTCCTATTCCTTTTTAGGAAAACCTGTTTGCATAAAAGGTGATCTTCAGACTAATATGATCATATTACCCAAAGAACATAGTGCATATATATATGCACGATCCGGCTTGCGCACCTAACAGCTGATAAGCGCGACTTTTAAATCTTGTCGGGAGACTTACTGCTGTATACCTGCTATTGTCAATGTGATTTTTTTCTAAACGAGCTTCCTAAGCACGCTATGTGCACATGCCACAATGTAACCGTTTTCCAACTGTTATGTGAATTTATGCACATGCTCCCTTGCCATTTAGCCCTTTGCTCTGATGATGTTAACAAGTTGTTAACGAAAGCTCAGCAATAAAGAAGCCTTTTTCTAATATCCCGGAGTTCATTATTTTATTTAATTGACTTTAAATGTCCATACCTGGGATTCCAATATTTAAAATTATTAAAGACATATATATATATATATATATAGATAGATAGATAGATAGATAGATAGATAGATAGATAGATAGATAGATAGATAGATAGATAGATAGATAGATAGATAGATAGATAGATAGATAGATAGATAGATAGATATAGATATAGATATAGATATAGATATAGATATAGATAGATATAGATAGATATATATAGATATATATAGATATATATAGATATATAGATATATATATATATATAGAGAGAGAGAGAGAGTATATATACTCATATATATATGAGTAATACAGACACACAACACAATGTGATAACCATATCTATATTATATTAGTAATACAGACACACAACACAATGTGATAATCAACTGCCCAAAGTTGATTCTGGCCATCTACTAACCAAACTAAGGAGTGCATCTGTTAAACTATACAGAAAAAAAATTATAAATCAATGGCATTAAACTACTCAAACCCAATACAGAAGAAAGGGAAAGTTGTTGATAGGTTGAGCTGTTAATCTATCATGCTAAGAAAATTACAACCAAAGAGGAAGAGCATAGCTTAGTAGTACTGGGAATTCTTATACTTTTTTTAAGCCTTAAAAATACACACGTATATACACAGATGCAAGCTATTATGAGAGTAGTTGTGTGAGTTAAATTAAGCATATCTTCTAGGATAGAATAAGGCTTTTTACTTTCAGATTTTTCTCACTGGACACAAGAAAATTATAAATTTAAAAAAAGAATTATTTTGGCATTTGGAAAATCATCTTCCCAAGAGTAGATATTTGAATGGATCATTAGATCCAAGATAAAATATGTATTAGTTTATTTAAGACATGGTAGTTCTTGGTTTAGCCCCAAAGCCTTGATGGTCTCCATTCCATGTAATCATCAGCTTCCAAAATGTTATTCTATAATCATATTTCGTTTAGCTCTTTCTCTTCAGCAGTTGCCCTATAAAACAGGACCTCAGAATTGCAAGAACTATAAAGGCAAAGCCACATCTCATGTTTAGGAATAGAGCTATATAAATAATTAACAATTTACTATCTGTTTAACTAGAGGACATATAAGGGAAGAGAGGGTTTGCTAATGAATTCACCTTGAGGTTTGTAACGGATCCCGTACAAAATCCCCACCTAATGAATTTCCTTCTGGGTGGAATCATCCAGCCAACTAGATCATGTTCTAGAATCATCTAGGATGAGGACAATACAATATTAAATATTCTTGCTTATTGGGCTGTCTTTTTTTAGAGTAAAAAGGAGCACCACTTACAATATATTACTGGTGCAAAATTTTAAGTTATAGACCAATAACTAATGCTTTCCTGTGTATAAGAGAGAAGCAGGGAGTAAGTGAATGTAGACTTTTTATATTTTATTTTTGACCTGGGGAGGGGGAGATTAGAACAATATACTAAGATTTTTCAAGATGTGTAAAATGTTAACACACTAAAGTACCATGTGCATAATAATTTAAAGCTGAGCTGAAACAGGCTTTTTTGTTTTGTTTTCAATTTTATTATTGTCAACATTCTCTCTGAGGTTTTTCAATTACTCCTTTCATTTTAGGTTATGCTGTTTTATTATTTTATCCAAGTTTTGGATGCCAAAATGACAACTCAGACCACTTTGTGCAAAAAATGAAAATTTACAAAGGCCAGTTGTTAAAGCTCCTCTGTCCAGGAAGACTAAAATGAAAAAGTTCATGAAAAATATAGTGTCTCCCCCTCAAATATGGAAAGTCTGACAAGGAAAATTTAAACTCCCAGTATTTAGGCATAGCTCTAAATTATTGTCACTTCCTTGTTTTTGGAATAACTTTACTAGATTTTAAAATAAGGAGGAAAACAACTAGCAAAGGCTAATAAATGTTATAATATAGATCAGGGGATCCAATCTTGATAACTTTAAGACTTGTGGGCTAAGTCCCAGAATTTCCCTAGGGGAATAACTGACTAGGGAATTCTGGGATTTAACATCCACAGGTCTTAAAGTTGCCACGCTTGTTCACCACCAAGATAGATGAAAGGGGAAAAAATAAAGGCTGAAAAAGAAAGCAAAATCGAAAGTACTGAAATAAAAAGAAAAAAAAAACTTACTTTCCTTGTTACTTCCAGTTTTTTTAAAAAAAGATATGTAAGATTTTATTTTCTTCTCTGTCAATTCCCACAATGGAAGAATGAATAGGAAAAAAAATGATGGAGCTAGCAGGGATGGCAAAATTAACTGTTTTGATCAGAGAAATAATATATCCAGTTTTGTTTCTACTTGAAAACCATTTCTGGACTTTTTGCACAAAACATTAAAAAATGAACTCTTTATTTTTGGTTTTTTGCTGATGAAATTAGTTGTTGTTATAGAAATGGCTGGTACTCACTAAGTTGTAAAAATAAAAAGTTGAGGCTGTAATTTTATTTTGTACTTTTTGCTATGCTGGATAAGTTGGAAGTCAATGCTTTTTTTTTTCTTTACCCTTATCCCTCACCTTTCTTTTTCCTCTCTCCCTTTTCCCATTTCCTTATTATCCTTATTTTCATTTGTGTTTTATATATGATTATCTTAACAAAAATTTATATACTCGAAAAGCTTTTTTTTTTTCCAAAACCAAAGCAGCTGAATGGAATAAAAGGACCCGCTTTTAACCAACACTTTTTCCAATGCTATGAAAAAAACAACAACTCTATTTTGGAATTTTTTAATATTTGAACAGAGTCAAACATTATCCTATCATCTAATGCAAGGGTGTTTTTTTTATATTTGACAACTTTAAGAAGATGTGTAAAAATAAAAATGTACAAACAAAAATAAAAGCTAAAAGAAACAAATGTGTCCTTGAAAAAAACAACAACATGAATACTAGCAAAAGATTCTTCCATCTATATTTTATAGGAAAAAACTCCCTCATATTCAAACAACTTTCCTTTCTGGCCTGATTTATACAACCCAGTTATCTGTTTATTTGGTTATTGGGCGCATGATTTGTTTTGTTTGACTGCCTAACAGACTTGCTGTACCAGCTATATAGATGTTCAGAATGGGACATAAAGGAACTTATAATGGACTAGTCTTCCCACCCCGCGGGTCCTCCCAAAACAATTTTCTTCATTCGTAGGAGTGATTTTTTTTTCAGCTTGTAAGGGAGATTATCACCTTCACTATTTATTTTTATAGAAATCTACCCAATAATTGATAATTAAGAGATCTTGACCTCAGAAGATAGTTTCAGCTGAAATGTTGATAGACACCTGCTTGTTTTTCTTTCTGAAATAGTATTTTTGAAATTACAATAAAGCCCTATAGGCATTAAAATTTTGTTTTAATGATAGACTTCCCCCACCTGGTGTCCTCTCAGATATGTTAGACTTCAATTCCCTCCTGGTGTTGGCAGATCATGGGTGCTCATATTCATCACATCTCCAAAGACACTAGGTGGGAAAAGGAAGGGCAAGACAGCTTTGGAGTTCTGGGTTTATGTTTAAAGGCATTAATTTATTTTTATATATCACTAAAACAACTACATTATCCTTGTGTTTGAATCTTTGTATATTATTTTTTAACTCCATTCTGGACAGAGGTCCTTATGAGAAAGCAGTGCAGAAAATACACTGCTCTATTATCCTGTAGAGACAGTATAATCAAAATATACTCCTTGCTTTTTCATATATTAATTCTTAATTAAATAAAGCACGACATGCATATAATACCACTATTTAGGAACTTCTGTCCTTCTGGGTCATGATTTGAACAAGCTTCATCCTACCTTCAGGACAGCAGTCGTTAGTTGTAAAATAATAGACCATTAGCCAGCAATAATTCGCAATCCAAACAGATTTGACATTCTCTGAGATTTATGGAAACCTCAGTCCCTGCCCACCAGTTTCAGTTTTCCTCCCTTTGCTCTGTTTTTACAGACAGACAAGTGCTTAGACTTGAGTTTAATAAAGAGGAGACATTTTCAATTGGCTTTGCTTTGCTTGTGTTGGCTAAACTGGGGCAGACAGGCAGTTGGAGTTAATTATGTTAAATTTTGAGAACATTATTTGACCCCGGTGGTTCAACATTAGATGCTATTAGCTTGGCTCTAAGTTACCTGCATGTTCAGACCAGATTATATGGGTCATATACCAACTGCAGAGAAGAATCAGCAAGTATTATCTGTTTCAAAACATTAACTAAGACTCAAGATATCAAGATTGGCACAGGTATTTGTCTACACAGAGCTGTGGGGAGTTAAGGTTGAGTCACACAAACAGGTAGATCGATTCAGTGGAATTTTCTACACAATGTAATTTATTACCAGAAAAAAAAACGAGCCAAGGCCTTGATGTGCTAAATTCAAAACAAAGTAATTTGCAAAATAGTCTGATCACTCAGGAAGCAAATGAGTTTATGTTTTTGAACATAACTTGTGCAGACTTGAAGCTTCTCTTTGTATTTTGAAAGAAGTTCAGTTTGGGGGCAGATTTTCTTCCTAAGCTTCACTGAACTTAAGCCCAAATGTCAAAGCAAAAGCCTACTGTAAGATTCTGATTATTTTACAAATGGAGAGAGGGAAAATGTCTTTGTGGAATCTGAGTTGAAGGTGTTTAATCTTCTACAAGGTTTTAGCTGCTTTGCCAGCAAGATAAGCAGACTGCCTATAGAAACAGAACAGAAATGTTTAACAGTAAAAATATTTAACTATTCATGACAGTCTCACTGCGCTCAAGGAAAACTCTAATCCAATTGGCAGTCTTCAGAGATAGAGTAGATAGATATGGCTTAGAACTATTCCAAGTAGGAAGTTTATATTGTCTAACATATTAGATGAATTGCTAATGAATAGCTTAGAGAGAGAAAAAGGGGGTATGAGCAAAACATAGTGATAGACTTTAAAAATTAATTAAGTGAGCAACAGATCATTATTAATTTATCCTATAATGCTATACTACAATGATTGACCATCAAATAAACAGCGTGTGAGATCCAAATTAAATGTTGCTTATAACCGATCAGTATGTTTTCCTTGAATCTCACTGGTAAAGCTTAATTCAACAGACATCCAACCCTGCATTCCCCAGGAGCAATCATTAAAACAGAGGGCAGAAACGACAGCAGAGATGTCACATTGCATCCTTTTAAAATAAACTTTTGGATTGAGGATCAACATATCAGTTCGTTTCTAATACATTACACTTAAATGTGCTTGCATTCATCAGCCTGTCCAACCGTGTTCTACATTAATTGGCCATTAGCAAAACTTCACTCAGCTTTAAATTTCAGTGTGTAATATGCTGGATAGCTAGGTAGATATCTAGATAGCTTGAAACAAGAGATGGCTGACTGGCTGAATAGGTAGAGAGATGATAGGTAGATGACAGATGATAGATTGATAGATATAGATAGATTGATAGCTTGATTGATTGATAGATGATTGATGATAGATAGATAGATAGACAGACAGACAGACAGACAGACAGACAGACAGACAGACAGACAGACAGACAGACAGATATAAAAATAGAAGCAGAAACTCAAAGTACTTGGAGAATGGAGATCCTCTTGACTCAGAAAATTCTCCATATTCGAAATGGTTTGGTGCTGCTGAACTTCAGGAAAGGCCATTTTAACAAAATGGCCAATTCTGAGAGTGGCCACAATCTTCAGTGAAATAGGAGGGGCATCAGCTTGAATTTCCAGAAATAAATGAGGTTGAAAAGATTTAGGAGATTAAAATTACAACAGCATGCCACAGCATGACAAATTTTATGATGAAGAGGAGACTACTTATTTAAATTGAGTACTATTCTACCAGAACTCTTTTCACCTCCGCAAGATGAACTTTATTTTATGGTACAATATCAACACCTACAGGTGCAAGGAAAGCACTCTTTGTCCTTGCTTTGGTGTGCCTAGAAATCTTTTCAAATGAACAATTTGTCAAGGTGCTTTTGAAAAGCCTTTCATCACAACTAATCAACTTCTTATTTGCCAGAGGCTTGAGCTATGCAAAATGAAGCTCTTTAAAATTACACTGTTTTAGATGGGAACTACTGAGGTATCTGGTGAAAAAGAATACACCTTCTCCATGGCCTCCCGCTAGATTGCATCTTTCTCCAGGAAGAACCTGGTATTCTAAACTCCTTTTTGCAGAAGATTTCCAGAAAGGCTTTATGGACATCACTGCTCCCTTCCTTATTGGCTACATGCACCATTTGATCCCCCACCCAACCTAATTAGCCTTTCAGAGCTCCTGGTATGTTCTATGTTGTTGATCGCAGCATTGACTTCTCTAATGGATAGGCTCACATCTGCAGTTGTTCCTTCTCTTCATTTCTCTTTTCCCCCAAGGATCCTATATGCAAAGCAGATCACTTAACTGCACTTAGTTTACACCTCACAACTGACTGGGTGGAGTCATAAATCCCATGCATAACTGAGTTTGCTTTGGGATAAATGTAAAACCCCAAAGGATTAAGCTGACTGGGTCAGTTAATGCCTTTTTGGTGTGAACACAACAAGCAAAACCCACTCCTTTGATCCTGTTAAAGGTATTGTGAAAAAATATGGGTAGAGATTAGCTGGCTGAAACACTGGTTTGGCAATCTTATTTACACCAAACGGTGAAATATCTTTTGCACTGAGTCAGCTCTCAAAAGTTGTGTGTGAAACACATTTCCAGGGTGAAGAATCACAGATACATATAAAATATTTGTATCATTTTTTTAGGTACATGAGTCTAGACCTTGCTGTGCTAGGATATTTGGCCTGAGCAGTGTTTATATGTTTGAATAAAACACTTTCCCAGAGACCTATATTCAAGTTTCATTGAGCCCTGGAGCTCACTGTGTGGTTTGGGGTCTATTTTTTATTTTTCGGTCTGATTTACCTCAAAGGATTGTTGCAAGGATTAAATGGACCAAATCTCTATGTGCAGCCTTGGGCCCCAAGAGGAAAACGGGACTATAAATAAAGCAAAGTTGTGACCTATCTTGTCTAGCCTTATGCTCCATAATGATCAAGCTGTTTCCTAGAGAAAGCCCCCAAATAGCAGCCAAATATAATAGCAACATCTCATTCCTCTTCTGAGCAGCTGGCATTAAACGATTAACAACCACTAGACTGAAAGTTGTAACGGTATCTTTCTTTGTGAATTTGTCTCATAACCTTTCAATGTTGTGCATCACCATATCCCTGGGAGCACGTTCCATAGCTTAATTCTTCAATAAAAAAAATACTTCCGCTGACTTCCCACCCTCCAGAGTTTTATTGGATGGCATTGTATCCTAGTAGCTGAGGGCAAGGCTTACCTACTCATATAGTTCTACACATTTGTTCTATCTTACACATCTAGTTTCCTTCTAACCCACAGAGTCACACAACTTTCTGCACATCGGATTGACGTTTTCATTGAGCCCCTGTCACTGTATATATGAAATCAGAATATTTTACTCCAATACCGTATGCATTGATTTGCACCAGTTTGCATGGTTGCCACATCACCAGACGACTTCCTGTATTCTTCCATAAAGTCAGGAAACTGAGGTATAGCCCTGATCATTCAAAATGGTTGATTCTTTATCTACATGGACCATTAGTGTGTCTTTGCAATTTCTGTTCAAAATGTTGGCAAGGACTTTGTGGCAATACTGGTGAATGAACCCAGGATCACTACAGTATATGCAAAGTAATGTCTGTTAGGGATAAAGGGATAAAATAGATAATAAACCTGCCTCTCTACCACTATTTATCATTATTATGAAGAAGAGGAGGAAAGGAAGGTATAGAAAGAAAAAGTATTGGCAGTGTCTTTAAATGAGGGAAGGAGAGAGAGAGAGAGAGAGAGAGAGAGAGAGAGAGAGAGAGATTGGCATCAAACAAGGAAGAAGCATCAGTGCTGAGTACATGGGAGTGAGTAGTTAGATGAGAGGTATTATTCTATTCTCTGCCCCAAGAACATTTGCATCTTAGGCAACTAAAGGATTAAAATAATTGGTAGGTAGACTATTTTTTTAACACAACTTATAGTTGGAATGCTTTGTCTTCTTGCATAATCAGAGTTATCCCCTAGTGCGTGCATTATTCCAGTCTCTTAATGTGAATTCCCTTGATCATTTTGTCTTTTAATTCGGAGTTTTTTTAAAAACACACACACAGAGAGATGAGGGTGTGGTGGTGGTGGTGGAGGGGGTCAGGCTGCAATTACGACTTTTCTCTACTATCGCAAACATATAATTTATTTATTCTTTATGATTGGTGCTATAAGGAATGCAAGCTGGTTGAGCCAGCCAGGTGTTCGGCTGTGACTATGAGAATCATTTTTGAAATGTTTGATCAGTTAATCTGCAAGAAGTATGGCATAATCATGGAACTGGGTGATGAAAAAGAGGCATAGTTCTAGACAACCAGTTCAGGTTGGGACAAGCCCAGGAGCTGGAGGAGATGTTGTGAATGATTTTCCCAGAGCAGATCACTGGTCTGATTTCCAATTTAAACCAAATTGCCTATTCAGCCCATGGAATGCTGCCAATAAACTTGCAAATATTTCTCGCCCTGATCTTCCTCCCACCCCACCAATTGCAAGGTGAGTATGAGTGCAATGCAGAGGTTTCAACTTTAGAAAGTCCTGCAGTGCCTCCTATGAAATCTATGAACTATGTGCTTTTCAGACAATTGGGGGTGACATGATAGCAGTGTCCCAATATCTAAAGGGCTGCCACAAAGAAGAGGGGGTCAACCTATTCTCCAAAGCACCTGAAGGCAGGACAAGAAGCAATGGATGGAAACTAATCAAGGAGATAACCAACCTAGAACTATGGAGAAATTTCCTGACAGTGAGAACAATTGTTCAGTGGAACAGCTTGCCTTCAGAAGTTATGGGTGCACCATCACTGGAGGTTTTTAAGAAGAGATTGAACTGCTTGAGTAGGGGGTTGGACTAGAAGATCTCCAAGGTCCTTTCTAACTCTGTTATTCTGTAACAATATTAGAGTCGGGACTCTGCCTTGCCTATAGGCTTACTGCTTTCTCTCCATCTTGATCAACAGTGCTGCAGCCTTAGGTCATTCTTAAGAAGCACATTTCTCAAGTTGTATCATTACTCTATCTGGCCATCAGCTAAACCCGTTAATGGACTCCACCATGAGGACGATAGCAGGACAGCGATGACGCCTCTTTTCCAGTGATCACTAAAAACCAAGGATGTTAGCATCCAAGAGAAATCCTTGGAGTAGTATGCCTGAAACCAACTATTTTTTTGGAAATGTGACTGCAGTGATATGTTTGGTGAAGAAATATTAAACTTCCAAAATCTGTATTTTCCTTGCCTCTACTTTGAAAAACCCACTGGCGGTGCTTTGCTTTGCTTTGGTTTCCCCAGCAAAGTAAATCCAATAGCTGTGCTTTATAACACCGCAAACTTACAGTCTTTCTCCCTTCCTTTGCTTATTCCATATCAAAACGTGTTCCTAACTCCCTCTGGTGTGATTTGTTGTGCAGCAATCAAGACAGGCACCCTGAAAACCTGGAGGAAGTGACCATGTGATTCAAGCGGTATCACACCTGCCTGCTGCAGTTCCTGGCTTGAGGCTGAGATCACCATCCCGGCTTTAGTACCAGGGGCTCCCTGACAACATCAGAGATGGAAATGTTGGGTTTGTGGTGATGCTTTTTAACCCTAAGCCATGCACAGTGGAAAATACCATGCTAGCAAAGTCAACCTGCGGTTTTTCCAATTTCCAATTGCAATACTGTCTTGCTGAGAGGGGAAAAGAGAAACATCTGTGTTATTTCTTGCTAAGCATCACGTCTCTATTTCTCCCAGTAGTGTAAGACCCACCTTCTGATTTGGGGGAGCTAAAGAGAAAGGAGGGGGTGCAACTTTAAGAAAGAACTATTACAGGGATGGAATGCACTTTACTAGCTGTAATCTGTATGTTTCATACTTTTTGGTAAATTTGCTTCTAGCATTGATGGCTGAGCTGCTGGGATCGATCGTTCGGAATGTTTTATCAGAGTAACTCAATTCAGTCATTTGCAATTCAGCCTCTGTAGGGAAAGGAATGTTGTCAGTTTGGGTGTGATTAAAACTTCATATAAGTTTTTGAAGATGGAGAAACAAAATTCCAGGATTTAAAGAGTTTCAGGGGTGTGGAGTACTGAACCAGAGTAACTGAAAAAGCAACATGAAAAGAGAATTGTCAGGGAAGAAAGATGGTGAAGCAAGCATGAAGAGCCTAACAGGGAATGAAACTGGCGGAATATGAATGATCCATAAATATGTCAAATCAAATGACTTTATTGCAGCTGTTAACCAGTAGAAAGAAAGAAGAAAAGAGATAGTTTTCAAATATCCAGAACATCCAAATGTGAATAAACAGGAATGAGACATAAAAAATATGTTAAAAGGCTTTAGAGTAGAACAGAACAGAACAGAATAGATTAGTTCTTTATTGGCCAAATGTGTTTTGTTTCCGGTGCATAAGCTCTCAGTATACATACAAGCAACAAAGTGATAGATCATAAATCATAAGATACAATCATAAATCATAAGATACAATCATACATTTTAAGATATAATCATAAATCATAAGATCCAACCAAGAAAGTGATAGTCATAAGATATCAATTGGAGAAGGTAAAAGAAAGATGAGGATAATAGTAATACAGCCCTACTACGAATGTCACTGGGATCCCTGCTGCCACTGAACCATCCAGCTGGCAAAAAGCTATGGGCACTTTAAGTTGTCTGAGTCTCACACCCAGTTTCTCATCCAGGGCAGGGTTAACCAGACATTTGGTGCATCCCAAGTCCAGGAGGGCTGCTAGGCTGCTTTTATGCCCCGAGGATTGAACCACCAGTTCTATGGGAATGGTCACTGGGTTGACCGGGTGACTTATCAAGGGATCATCATCGTAGTCAGACTCGCTTTCCACCAGACTGTCCGCCAGCCCAGTCGGAGTTCTCTCGCCATCCTTGGGGGACGGGGTGAACTCTACACCCTCTACTCCTTTCAGGGTTGTCTCACAGGTTCCCTGTGGCAGTTTCACCCATTTTTGGCAGGACCCAGAGTTGCCTTCTGGGTTGGGTGTGTGGCTGAGCAGTCAGCGGCTCAGTGCCCCTTCTTCCTACACCTGAAGCAGTCAGCGGATTGTCGGCGTGGGCTCTGCTCACGTGGTACTGGTTTTGTGGTCTCTTTCTTTCCAAGGAGGGATCTTCGCCATCCACAGCTCAGCTGCTATTTGGATCAAACTGGGTCGATTTCCACTTGCACTGCTAGAATGTACCAGCCATGGAGGGTGGGTGGGGGAGTGCCCCAGAGATGCAGGTGTTATAGATCTTGTCGCTTAGCCAGTCTCGGAAGCACCCAATCAAGATGTCTTCTGTCCAGTTGGTCAGTCAGCAGGCCAGGTTGTGAAATTCCTGAGTGTACCTGGCTGATCTTTTTTATGTGGTCTCTGGCTTTGTGATTGGCTAATGAGTCCTCAAAGTGCTTTTGAGGTGCGGCCAAGAAGCAGTCAAAGTTTCTTAGCTTCAGGGCGTTGTCATTGTGGAGGGTCCCCTCCAACACCATGGTCACGCACTGCACCTTCACCCCTTTGGTGGCTATTTCTGAACCATATTCTTGCATGTATGTCCAAACATGTGCCAAGAAGAACCTCAACTGCTTGGAGTCTCCATCGAACTTTATGCCCAAGGCTGGTGTCTTGCATCCTCTCTGCCATGCTGGTGCTGCTCCTACAGCCAGGGCAGGCTGAGCTGTGGGGTAAGGTGTAGGGGCAGCTGCCACGGCCATGGAGCCTGCTGCTGCTGCCATTGTGATGGCAGAGGTGGTTACCCATTGTTTGTTGTGGCTGGAGTCTGCTGGTCAGCAGGGTGTGCCACCCAGGCCAGGGCTTCTCATGCTGATCCTTTAGGAAAGAAAACTATTGACTCCATTTGGTTGAAATGAAAGTTTCTTTTCTAAAAAAAAAAATGTTGGCTGCAATAAAGTCCAGCTAAATCTGGGCTTCCCACGCTCAAAAGATACAGAAAGATTTCCCCTCATCCCAGCCCTCCTCCTGTGACCAGTCCATCTTCAGCCAATTAGAGCTTGCTGAAGTGTTTTGAGAACGCTAAGATGTTTTGGGGTAATTGAAACCAATCTTTGCATTAAATGATATTCTATCCATACAATCAATATCAAATGACATGCTAACTGCAGCATTATGAGAGCTAAAACCCAGTTTATATGAAAGGAATCGGTTAGCCTGGTCTAATGCACTAAAGCAGGGGTCCCCAACCTATGGGCCACGGCCCACTACTGGGCTGTGGCCTCTTGGCCAGTGGGCTGTGGCAATGGCTGGCTGGTGCGCGCACGCATACGCGTGCACTCCCCGTTTGCTTTAGCACCCGTGGACCCATTTGCGCATGCTGGTGGGCGCGAATGAGTCCCCTAGTGCCGGGTGGGTATGTGTGGCCCGTTTGCACATGCGTGAATGGGGCCGCTAGTGTCAGTTGGGTGCATGTGGCCCATTTGCACATGCACAAATGGGGCCGCTAGTGCCGGGCGGGTGCGCACAGCCCCATTTGCATGCGCGCACACATGCGCACCAATTTGGAAACTGCTCTCCTTCCCTCTGGGCAGTGAGCCCAGAAAGGTTAGAGACCTCTGCACTAAAGAACAATTCTGTGTCCAGCATGAACAGTTTTAAATGTCTCATCTATTGCATTCTGCAGATTTTTTAAAAGAATATTCCAAAATCGTTTGGGGACTTGCCATACATCTCAGGGACACACCTTTCATAATATGGTATAACAGGGTTTCATGAAAAAGCCAATCCATTTTAAAAAATGATAGAACTGATTTTGGACATCCTGAATGAATAGGATAATAATATATTATTAGAAAGATTATCTAATTTGTACATTTTGAAAGAGTCCTTTGATTTTCATTTTATTTTATTTTTTTGGTAACCCGATGGGGCTTTACAGCTTAAAAAAATGGATTAAACAGTGTGCATGAGAAGATATCCACAAAATGTGTATTTAAAATATGTATTATACATGTGCACACATTTATTTTCTCTTGGAAAAAGTTGCTCATGAAAATCTGCACACTAAAAAACGATTATGAATATTCATATGTATCTTTTCTGCCAAAGTTATAAACAGAAGAACCAAATGGAAATATGAAAAAATGGGCAAAAGCCAAACTGAAGGAATTTGCCATCCCTAATTTATAAAATGGCTCTAATCCTGCATTTACAAGGTGGTAAATGTCTGTGAATATATGAATCAGTTTTGTTTTCTTTTCTTTTTGTTGGGTAAATTTAAATCCACCCAATTTATTGGAAAGGATAAAAAATATTGATCATTCGTGCTCTTCAAGTTCTCAAAAGCCTTAATGATAATGGCAACAATGAAATATATGAATTAAGCAAGGATTTACCTGAATTTAAAAAAGTATAAATGCAAATACATTTAACTGTCAAATAAGGGACCTGCATATGATTAGGATTATCTGAGTTTATGGAAATAACTTTCCAGTGCATTAACATGCCATAAAAAGCAGATATTACACTTTAACGTGAAAATTGCTCTAGCCTACAGACTAAATTTGTACCTGTTATGCAGCATAATTATTGCGTGGAATTGTCTTTATTGTTGGCAAGTGCTGTTTGCCAATAGAATGAAATGTTTCGGATGCTTAGCATAAGATTGAATTGAAAAATGATCATCACAAACCTAACATTAAGAAATAAGCAAAAATATAACGTTAAAAGCAGCATTTGGGAATCAGTTCTTAAGATTCTTAAGTAAAGTAAAGATACTTACTTTTAAAGTATCGGATGAAAACTTATCAAGGAGAGATCCAACCTAGAAGTAAGGAGAAATTTCCTGATCAGTGGAATGGCTTGCCTTCAGAAGTTGTGGGAGCTCCATCCTGGAGGTTTTTAAGAAGAGATTGGACAGATATTTGTCTGGAACAGTATCTCCTGCCTGAGCAGGGAATAGAATAGAATAGAATAGAATAGAATAGAATAGAATAGAATAGAATAGAATAGAATAGAATAGAATAGAATAGAATAGAATAGAATAAGCTGGAAGGAAACTTGGAGGTCTTCTAGTCCAGCCCCCTGTTTAAGTAGGAGAACCTATACCATCTGAGACAAGTGACTATCTACTCTAGCCTCTTCTTAAAAATCTCTAGTGATGGAGCGCCCACGATTTCTGGAGGCAAGCTGTTCCACTGGTTAATTGTCCTCACTGTCAGGAAGTTTCTCCTTAATTCCAGGTTGCTTCTCTCTTTGATCAGTTTCCAACCATTGTTTCTTGCCCTGCCCTCTGGTGAATAACGTGACCCCCTCTTCTTTGTGGTGGCCCCTCAAATTCTGGAACACTGCTATCATGTCTCCCCTATTTCTTCTTTTCTTTAGACTAGCCAGACCCAAGTCCTGCAGCCATTCTTCGTATGTTTTAGTCTCCAGGCCTTTGATCGTTTGTTGAACTAGAAGATCTCCAAAGTCCCTTCCGATTCTGTTATTCTGAATTCTGAAATATTAGTGACAATTTATAATGTTGTGCTTTCAAAATTCTTCATTTTAAACTTAGAAAAACAATAAACAAAAAAACTGAAAAAGATTAATAGTATTATACTAGGCAAATTTAAATTTACAGTTCAATAGATTTTCATCCAGAAAAGCACAATCCTAATAGATGATGAACTTCTGCAGGCAGCAGAACCTGGAGAGCTTGGCAAATCTCCAAAAAGAAAAAAGAAAAAAGCTAAGCACATTGGATTTAGTTAATACCTGAAAGAGATGTCAGAAGGAACTGTAAGCTAGACTAGGAAGTTTTAAAAAAATGTTTAAAATCAAGGAAAAGGGCAATATCAAAATACTGCTGTACAATTGCCAAAGAAATCTATGTGGCAATGGTTGTGAGGGTGGACGTCAATGCAGAAGTCCAGATAAAGGAAGAATATTTAGAAGCAGATGAAACCAACTCAAGGAACTATTATTAGTTGATAGAGGATATTACAGAACTGCAAACTACCACAACTGAGAAAAAGCAATACAAGCTTTGATACAACTCAACCGATACCAATATACATCTATGAGCCTGGATGATAAGCTCCAAAGAAGCCATCATAGCCTTTGTTTTTGGTGTGTGCAGAGCAAACAAGGAGTTTGTGAGTTCAAGTCCCACTTTAGGCATGAAAGCTGACTGGGTGATTTTGGACCAGCGACTCTCTCTCTGCCCAGCTTACCTCACAGGGTTGTTGTTGTGGAGAAAATAGGAGGGGGAAGGAGCATTAGGTATGTTCAGCACCTTGAGTTATATATAAACAAGCAGGACAAAACTCTAATAATAATAATTCACACACTTAATGCTGAATGTTTCTTGTTTTCCCCCTGGCTCTGTTTTCACTTTTGTTTTTTAAATGAAGGTGATTTAGAAAAATGTAAATATGTTAGGACGTAACTAGCTTAGGTTTGTAAATAATAGGGAGCACTTAGTCCACTTGAATTGAAGTGTGCTATATATTTAATACCTTGAGATGTTCATTTTGCTAGTCCCTTTGTAAACTGTTGAAATACATAAACCACAATACTCAGGACCATTTCTTCTCATTGTCCTTCCATCACAAACTTATCAACCATCACAGGATCACATCACACCTTCTTTCATCTCCAAAACTTTTCAGTCTGCAAAGTAGAATGCTTTTATTACATATGCCAGATAAAAAGTAGAACCAGCCAAATAAATTCAATTCATCCAAGGACACATTTCCTTTTGCACCATTCATGTCTGTCAGCGTTTTTGAGCAATATTCAGGAACGTGCTCTTGAAGTTGTATGGAATGTAGCTTTAATGTATCAGCATATGAAAGAAATGGGTTTTTTTTAAAAAAAAGGGAGAGAGGAAACAGTACAAAGAGGAATCTTTACGAAGTGTTTCTCTTTTGCTGCTGTTGTTTTGCCTGTTGCATTTTCAAAGCATATAAATATAAAATAGAAAAGAGAGATGAGAATCTTGCTGCATGGATTAAGTAAATATAGTACTTGTTATTATTTCATGCATTCTGCTTGTATCTGATTCCTCACTCCCAGATAATTTATTTCACACAGCTAAAAATCACATAAGTTGGTCGCATTCTCTCCCATTTAGCAGATTTATATTTTAGCCTTTTTTTTTTTAAAGAAGAAGGTAGTAGGGAGAAGGAGGAGGAAAAGAAGAGGAGGGGAGAAAAAAAAGAAAAGAAAAGAAAAGAAAAGAAAGGAAAGAAAGAAAGAAAGAAAGAAAGAAAGAAAGAAAGAAAGAAAGAAAGAAAGAAAGAAAGAAAGAAAGAAAGAAAGAAAGAAAGAAAGAAAGAAAGAAAGAAAGAAAGAAAGAAAGAAAGAAAGAAAGAAAGAAAGAAAGAAGCAGCTGGCAGGACTACATGCTTTTTGCACAATCCCCAAGGAGAAATCTTAAATGTGATACAAATTAGGTTCTCACTTTGTAACAGCACAGTGGAGTATAGTTAATATAACTGCCCAATTTATATTGATTTAAAAGGTAATAATAATAATAATAATAATAATAATAATAATAATAATAATAATAATAATAATAATAATAATAATAATAATAATAATAATAATAATAATAATAATAATAATAATAATAATAATAATAAAGTTGGATGGGACCTTGGAGGTCATCTAGTCCAACCCCCTGCTCAGGCAGGAAACCCTATACCATTTCGGACAAATCGCTGTCCAGTCTCTTCTTAAAAACTTCCAGTGTTGGAACATTCACCGCTTCTAGAGGCAGGCTGTTCCACTGGGTAATTGTTCTAACTGTCAGGAAGTTTCTCCTTAGTTCTAGGTTGCTTCTCCCCTTGATTAGTTTCCATCCATTGCTTCTTGTCCTGCCTTCCGGCGCTTTGGAGAATAGCTTGACTCCCTCTTCTTTGTGGCAGCCCCTGAGATATTGGAACACTGCTATCATGTCCCCCCTCATCCTTCTCTTCGTTAAACTAGACATACCCAATTCCAGCAACCGTTCCTTACATGTTTTAGCCTCCACCCTAATCATCTTTGTTGCTCTTCTCTGTAGTTGGGAACCATTTTTTTTCCAGTCCAGTAATGGATAACCTCATCTGAAAAGAGAGATTTCAGTGAACTGAGAACTTAATTCTCTAAGAAGTTTCCTTTTTTGACCTTTTGTATATGGCCAAGGGAGCCAGTTTGATGTAGTGGTTAAGACATTGGGCTAGAAAGCAAGAGACCCTGAGTTCAAGTCTCACCGTGGCCATGAAAGGCAGCTGGGTGACTTTGGGCCAGTCACTCTCTTTCAGCCCAACTCACTTCACAGGTTTGTTGTTGTGGGGAAAATAGGAGGAAGAAGATGGATATGTTCACCGCTTTGAGTTATTTGTCAAAATAATTAAGGTGGGATATAAATAAATAAAAAAATTGGCAAGGAAAAAAAGTCAGTGTGAAGTAGTGGCGAAGACATTAGACTAACAGTGGGGAGATACAGGTTCTAATATTCTCTCAGCCATAGATGCTCACTGGCTAACTTGGAGGCCAGTCACTCTCTCAGCCCAAACCACTTCAGAGGGTTGTTGTTGTGAGGAAAAGCAGGAGGAAGAAGTGCTATATATGCCACTTTGAGCTGTTGAAGGAAAGACATAAATCTACTAAACTAATAATACAAGGTGATTTTTAGGAAATCAGGGGAAATCAGCTATTTCAGCCACCCAAGAAGCAATTGTGATAGTTAACTGCATATTTTCTCTTCATTAGTGGGAACCCAATGGAGCATAATATTTGTGAAGTTCCTACTGCAGTTTTCCACAAATGCATCTTATTTTTGAATGATGACCTCTGAACATAACTTTTAAAAGCAAATAAATATGAAACGGCTGGGATGGCTGGGATGGATAGATGGGCAGATAGATAGATGTTAGATATTATAAGGCAGTTAGCAATATAAAACTAATATAAAACAGTGGAAAATACAATTAAAAGCAAACATAATAAAGGCAAGGACTCCCAAACTTTTGATTAACATAACTCCAAATGGAGCTTCCTCCCAACATTTTACTTGAAATGAAAGTTGAAATTAATTTCAACTTTCGGCCTTTATTAAACTTCAGAGACATTTTAAAGGACACCAAAATAAATTCCGAAGAGAATTGGGTAGAGAGCATAAAAAAGAGAATTCCTACATTCAGGATATGAATAGAACTAAGCCAGTGGTGGGATTCAGCTAGTTCGCACCACTTCGGCAGAACCGGGAGCTAATTTTTTGTTGCCCAGGCCCAGAATGGACTTCCGGAAGCGGCATCCACACAGAGAACCGGTTGTTCACATATTTTAATCCCACCACTGAGCTAAGCACATTTTTGAAAGCTGATTTTTAAGGACACTTAAAAAATATAGATCTTGTGGCAGTAACATCAAAGGGGAGTTTAAAATACCTTGTAAGTTATTTGTGTCTTATTTTCTCTAAGAATCTTGAATTCAAACACATTTGGATAATTTAAGAGTTTGTTGCTTCAGAACTATTAAAAGCCATTTCTTTCATCTGCATCTGCATGCTAAAATCAAGATGCAGATTTCTCCTTGCAAATAGTTTGACTTAAATTTAAACAAACATTTCACTTATCTTCAACTTAAATCTAAACAAACTAGCACTTTTAGATGTCCCAAATTTTTCATTTGTTCATGTTATACATTAACTCTTGAATCGTCCAACCACAGGAAACCACGGGGCATGTAGAAACTTATAAATAGAGTTCCAATGTAAGGTTCTTTTTTAGACACAGAGTTGAGGGCAGAGGAATAAAATGCTCCCTGGGGGAACACTTGATCTGTTCTCCAGGTTGGAGTTGTCAGCTTTGACAGAAATGATAAAAACTAATTAAATTTCTGTTAATTTATTTTATCTGATTTAGTGACTGCTTGTCACACAAATCCTTCACTAAGTCATACTTTGCTTTCATATCAACCTTTCCACTCTTCTCCACCCCAAAATTCTATTAGGTAAACGCCAGGAAAGTGGACTTGTTTAACTCAAATAAATAGAAGGAGCACTTAACTCAATCTACCTTGCACGCTTCATTCGCATGTGTCTGCTTTGGAGAGAAGTTAACTGGTTCCAAGTGTACAAATCTCCATCTGCAGCCCTTTCATTTTTCAGTCATTTGGATGACTGTATCTATAGCATCAACAATGCCAGTAATATCATGACGTTAGATATTTATTTATTTACTTGCCTAAATTGATTTCTGTTGTTGCCCATCTCACCAGTGTGATTCTGAGTGGCTAACAAGAATTAAAACACAATAGAAATGATTTTTTTTTTTTTAAAAGGTAAAGATTTCCTCTTTCCACTCAAGTTTGACTCTAGGGGGTGGGGGTGATGTTCATCTCTGTTTCTTAGCCGAGGGAGCCAGCATTATCTGAAGATGCTTCTGTGGTCACGTGGCCAGCATGACTATATGCTGTGGCACATAGAATGCTGTTACCTTCCCACCAAAGTGGTACTATTTATCTATTCACATTTGCATGCTTTCGAACTGCTAGCTTGTCAGGACCTGGGGCAAGAACGGGAGCTCATCCCATTACACAGCACTCGGATCTTGTCAGCTTTCCGGCTGACAAGCTCAGCATCTTTAACAGTTGAGCCATCGTGCTCGCCCCCACACCAATGCATGGATATTAAAAGAATAATAACAAGTAAAAAAGAACTACTCCCTACCAATTAACACAGTTGTGGCTCCCAAACACACTAGTCACTTACTCAATTACTCTCCTGGTCCCCCTCCCTATGAAAACAGCCAGGTCTTCAAGCTTTCTCAAACCTGAGCAGATACCCATACTAGATTTGGGTGCAGCTACCCAGAAGCATCTGCAGGAGCTGACAATGTTTTTGTCAAAATGAGAGAGCAGTGTGGTCTTCTTGCTTTTCTTTCTGCTACCACGTCATAATGCTTGTACAAAAGGATCAGAGGTTGTGTGTCCCCCACAGACTGATCCTCTTCTTATCAAGTGTTCCCTTTGACCCCCTGGGTGACGGGAAGCCTATATATGTCAAAATTAAGTGAACATCCCAACATCTAATTGCCCTTAATGTATTCCATCAAGGCCCTTCAGCTTTTCCTAGGAACAGAAAGAAAATTAAGCTGTTGCTCAGCACATCACCATCCGGCTGATATTTGCCAGCAGAATTATTTCAGAATATTCAGAGAGGCATCACTTGCTTAGATTTTGAAGGTTGGTTTGAAATGTTGCCAGACTTTGGAAATGTTTCTATCTGCCATTTAGCCAAACTGCGTAAACCAAGGAGTGTGGAACTTGTGGCCTTGCAGATATGATAAACTATGATTCTTGCCATTTCTTGCTATTTGACACAGCAGGGAACAAGCCTATGCATCTCTTCCAAGATTACCGATCCTCTTGTGTGTGTGTGTTTATATAATACAGACAAGGGCGATCCGAAGAGTTTGCGTTCAAATGCGATTACTAAATTTCAGTAAATCGTATGAAAAAAGCATAATTGCATCGTGCCATAATCTTTTTAAACGTTTCTCAGAACAGTTATATGAACTGAACATGAACAGAGAGCCAGTTTGATTGATAGTGGTTAAGGGACCAGGCTAAAAATGAGGAGGCTGTGAGTTCAAATCCTGCCTTAGCCGTGAAAACCAGTCATTCTCTCACAGCCCAACTCACCTCTCAGGGTTGTTGTTGTGGAGAAAATAGGAGGAGAAAGACATGCTGCCTTGAGTTTTTATATAAAAAAGAAAATTTTAAAAAAGGTGAGATATAAATAAATAATAAATAAATAGCATGCCTACCATTGAGAAGCTGGAAATTTTATAAAATGGTTGCCATGAAGGAAACAGCCACAAACATAGCAACTATGGACCAGAAACTAAAACGAGATTGTTTGCTGCAACCACTTCTAGTCCACCAACATCCTTGATTCTTCTTACCATCCCACTTCTTCTTTGACTTTTTGTTTGACAGATAAGTTAATTGATGAACCAAATATTTGATGGTGACTATTCATCACTGTTCATTTTGAAGAAAGCCTGTAGAGCCCAGATGCCTTGTAACAAAGATAAACGTGGAGGCAGATGCTTCGTTTTGAAGCAAGTCAGCTTCCTGCTTTTTAAAAAAAAAATATTTTAAAAAGAGAGAAACTTCTATGAGTCGTGCAGGGTGTGGAATGTAGTCTTTTGCATTTGCCTTCACTGGCACTTTCCCGTATTCAGGAACCAAATCAACAACGTCTTCAGCCAAGCTTTTAACTGTGGATCAAAGTTTAATTTTTAATTCCATTTTAATTATGTTTGTGCTAATACTATTTTAATTTATGTTGGGTATTTTTTTATCTTTGGAGGTCACTTTGATTGCTGGAGATACAGAAAGGGGAGGAAGAAATTTGGGGAGGGCAGGGCGGGACTGAGAGACACCAAACATGATATCTGTAGAAATACCCTGGTCCTTTCGTTATTGTAAAGAACCTTGAACCAGATGGGCCCATGATCTTTTGCTAGGTAAAGCATTTTCCGGTTACATTAGTTATCCTTTGTCTGGTCTGAATCCATTTGGTAACAGAGCCAAAGAAATTGCCTTTAGATTTCCCCGTTAAAAAGGAAATGCACTTTACAACCATCAATATTTGCTTTGACAATAAAAATACACTGTGGATGAAAAGCGATTTATTTGCTTTATATCTGGAGCAAACCCAAGGGGGAGTCGGTACTCCTGTTTAAAAATCAAAGACACAAATGTAAATCAAGAGTACAGCATAGAGGCCACGTCTACATTGTTTCATTTCAGTGAATTTCCCTTTCTGAACTGGGCAGAATGATTTAGCTCACAAGTTTTGCCCTGTGAATGTTGTGCTGTCTAAAGTTAGCAGGGGTCAAGCTAAACTCAAAGGAGGCCTTGCTTTTATCAGCATTGATAAGGTAATTCTGCATTAAGGGACTTACATTCTCAAAACCAAGGGACTTACATTCTCAAAACCAAGCAATAAGAAGGAAATCAAGGAACTTGACTGTGCATTCATAACAAGCCAGGAGATCAAATCTTTCTCTCCCCATCCCCCACCTCCCAAACCCCAAACTTTGGGGTGGCATGTGTGTAGATGCATTCCACATTTTATTTTATGGCATGTTAGGGAGAAGAAGAAGAAAAGACATGTTGCTTGACAAGCAAGTCTCATGAAAACGATGATATCACAACCCAGTTGAGTAACTTCTAGACATTTTATAGTTTTGTAATAGTTAAGCTGAGTCACAAAGAATATTCTCAAATCAAAGCAAGATTGCTGCATTGCTCCAGAATTCTATTCTTTGTGGCATTGACATCCCACACCACAATCTGAAAGTCAAACAATAAGCAATTAAACAATTAGTTTATAGACATTCTACTTACCTAAGCTTATTCAAGGCAATGTACCATTTCAAGTAAAAACATGTGCTTAAACTATAAGATTAATGACAGTGAAATTAAAATCAGATTATAGTTAAAGCTTGGTGAACAAGATGTGCCTTTGTCATTTCTCTATGTTTTGGGAGTGTTGAAGCCACACAAACTTTCTAGGGGAGAACATTCCACAGTCTGAGAGCCACCTAGAAGAAGACCTTCTCCTGTGGATCAGATAGATAAGTCTCTGGCAGCATGGCATTTTTAAAATGATCTCTCCTGCTTATCTGCATAACCATATAGGTTCATGGTGGGAAAGGTGATCTTCAGACAGTTGTTCCCTAAGCTGTTTGGGACTTAACAGCCTACCAAACCTTCAGTTGTGCCTAGTAGATTCCTCCCAATCAAGGCAGATCTTTCAGTGCTGGCATCATGTGATCCCTATAACTTGCAATGGTTTGCAGACTAGTTGTTGCATTTTGCATTAACTGGCCTCGAACTGTTTACATTAGACATACAAAACATGCCATAATAGTTAAGACTAGATGTAATCAAGGGATGATAACCATCACTCAGGAAAGGACATAGCCAGTGCATAATTTGACATAGGTTCTCAGGACTGCTATTCTCAATGACAAATGACAGCTGAGGATCAAAATCCAATCTTAACCTGCTTTTAGTGCAACTCTATCCAACATAGATTTCACCACTCTCCTCAGTCCGTTGTGCTTGTCTCTGGATTTAATTTCTATTTGTTCTTCTTTATCCAAGCAATAATTGAAATTAGTACCAATTGCTTTCTTGGAGTTAGATGGTGGGGAGCAGTGCAACTGAATATCATTGGCTTTCCACTCAAATGCTCCTTCAGCTCCCAAATGCTATTTCAGTAACCTTCTCCACTGTGACATCCTCTAGATAGTTGTAACTCTAGCTTCTAGAATTCTAGATGGCACAACTTTCAGAGACTGTAAATGGGATGCATTTGCCAATGTGTTTTCAATAGGGATCTGGAAAAAAAAAACCCTCAGTAGAAGAACATCTGTAAAATATGACAGGTGTAGCAAGCATGTCTCCATGCCTGTTTTGAATGTTCTAATTTGCTGATAGTAGCATTATTTAAAGGATGAACTGAGCTGAAATGGAGAGTTAAAACTCAGGGAAGGAGCACACAGAAGTTTCAAGATGTAATTCCTGGCATTTTCAAGCTGAGCAATCAAATAGCTTGAAATACTGAAGAATTGCTGCCTGCAGGTAGAAGACATAGCTTTAAAACTGTTGGCCTTATATTTTTAAAAATTAAGTAGTTCAGATAAAGTAGTTCAGATAAAGAAAAATGGCAATTTTTCTTTTTAAAAAACCACCTTCTGCTGAGTGTCTATGGAGATTCTCATACATCCAAGTCATGGATGTCCCAAAGGGTGATTTTTCCAAAAGGCAACAGTACTTTCTTTTCTTTTCATTCTTTTTTTTTTTTTGAAAAAGTTTTGCTTCTCATCCAAGAAACTTCTTCAATTGAACTAAAGAAGCTTCTTGGGTGTTAAGCAAAACATTTTCAAATAAAAAGACCAAGAAAGTCCAGTTGCCTTTTGGAAAAAGCACCATTGGGACTTTCTGCTGTAGTGAATTACCTAAAATAACTAGATAAGATGGGCAGTTACACAAATGTTATAAACCAACCAAGCAAGCAGGAATTAAACCATGTTAGAAAGGAAGACCAGCTGTAACAGCATCATGGTAGCAACAGACGGTAATCAGAAAAAGCAGAAAAATATAGTGATGGGAACCTTCCTGTCTCCATAAAGTAACCAATCAAAATGCAGTTCTATGTAGAAAACAAAATTAAGTGCATCAGGAAAATGGCACAGTAACTTTTGAGATGACAGATTCTGGAAATAGTGCTTTGAAAGTGTGTAATACAAAAGTGTGCCTGAAGGCCATATTTATGGTATACAGTAGATTAATTTAAAAAGAGATTCATTTCTGCCCTCCAAAAATGGTTACTGGCTCATCCTGTTGATAAAATAATCTGGCAGTGCAGATCTGCTCATAATGGGAACTCCATATTTTACTGTATAAGATTGTCTGGAAGTTGGGGATTGGACTAAAGAAATCCAGTTGCCATAACTCAACTTCCAGACAACTCTACCTGGATGACTGAGAATTTTCATCAATATGAGACTGTGACTCACTTAAAAGGGAGAATCAGAAATCTTCATTACCTTTCAGCTATGCAATAACACTACTAATTGGAGACACCGCAATTATTTTTAATTATAAAACAAGGTAAATGTTAAAGGAGAGTTTTGTTTTGTTTTGGGGGTTTTGGGACATTAAAGGGTTTGCTTCATGACATCTCTTTTCATCTTTAAACTGGTTTATAATATAGATATGCAAATAGCTATATAATATAGATATTATGCAAACTCCAAAGGAGAGCTTCATCCTGGGACACATTTTAGTTAGCAAGTTTCTCTATATGCTGGTGTTATTCAGTCTTGGCCTTACCTGAGCCTTCCAAGTGGATTGCATTTGCCCAGCTAATCCTCAGATCTCAAGCCCTGAATATTCTGGCTCAGAGAAATCCGAGAAGAATACCCAAGGAGTGGCATGATGGTTTATTTTTCTGTGATTCTTTATGCTCAGTTCATAGAGTATGAACACTCACCGCCACTTTAACAACAACAAAAAAGCTATTATGATGTTCAAGAAAGAGCCATTAAAAGTTACCTAATTTGTCCTGAGACACATTGCAAGGATGTCAACTGAAGGAGTGGAGGTGACAATCTGAAAAAAACAGGAGGGAAAAAGTAGGGAGACAATTCCTTGAGTTCCAAAGAACTAGCGTTGTTGTAGCTGTTTTCACGTTGCCCTTTTCACAACACTGGCATTGAGAAAACAGGCAAAAAAGCAAAAACAACTCCTTACACATCTGTCCAGATGACAACTTTCTAAGTTTAGCTTAATACATTTTAGAAAATAAAATAAGAGCATGTTTCAACATTGCTGGTTTTTCAGGTCCAATGAGTTAGGTATATCATTTTCATTACTCGGTGTGCTCTTGACCATAAGCCATTACCCGGCAAACCACCAACTCAAGAAAATGAAACCAAGAAGTAAATATATGGCATGCTTACTCTGACCCCAGTTGCCCCCATCCTCCATATGCCAGTAGCTGACATTTGCTGGGCATGCAATGCAGATATCCCAAGTGGAGGTTCAGCAACAAACTTGCCCCACCTGTTTCCTAATGTTAGGAATATAACATATGCTGCTTTATGAGAACTTGGGGACACTGTAATTTCAGTGGAGGGAACTCTGTCATTTGATTTCTATACATTTTCACAATATTAAAATCTAATTGGACTTCCCTCTGCTCACTTGTACACATCACATGTTTTTATAATCTGGTTACATAATTTGGAAACAATTCTTTCAGACTTCCCAGAGGATGACAAAAGTTCTGATGACCAGACAATCTAGAAAAGTCCATCTGGTCTGATCCAGATGTCACACAATGAGTCACAAAAGTAATAGTCACTGATAACTCTGTTTGCCATTACTTATCTAGCAGCCAGTGAAAGCCATCTGGACTGATGGGTTGGCCACATCTGATCGCAGCAAATTCTACAGTGTAGCTATAAATAAGTGCTTTTCTTAGTCTCGAATCTGCCTGCATTTCATTTTAATAGATGAACTTGAATTCTAATACAAGGAGACAGTGAGAAAACCATCTCTGCTCATGTTGTTGTACTGTGCACTAGTATAATATCATAGGGGCCAATTGGTATTTGAAGGGCAGAGGTCAAGGGGGACAGGGAGAAAAAAAAGCAGCATTGTGTTATCATTGTGTTACCATCCACCCTTTTGTTAGCATGCTATAACACCGCACATATGTGTGAAAGGAGTAAAGTTCAATGGGGTAACACTGCTTTTGACATTCTGAAGAAAGCCTTCGATACAATGGACACCTCTATAAGGTTCAGCAATCTTTCCCAGCAGTGGATATCACAGTGTAATTTTGAGTAAGGTCTTTGGTACAAAAATATATATTTTAAACATTAAAAGGGTTATTTTTAATTTTTAAAAATGTCCAAAAGCTCATGAAATCTCACCTTGCAGGAGGAGAACCATGTTCATTTACAGTGGAGCAAAAAGATCAAGAGGACTTTGGTAACACTTTCCAACTAACAAATTTCATCTCAAACAAGCCCATCAGGGAGCTTATAAAGACCCCTTTTACCGTAAGACTGCAGATGTATGGAACTCTTGGGAAAACATGCAATTGAGAAAGTTCCTTAGCCCAGGGTGGCCCTCCCAAATCACTTCATTGGAAGAGAAGATGAAAGAACTTCCAGCAGAACCAATTAACCAGAACTTTTCGAACAGCAAGCTGCTTTATTCTAAGATAACCTTATCGGTTACAGCCCTGATTTGTTTTCACTCACTCTTTGTACCTTCAGGTATTTTCCTAATTAGGTAAAGGCTTCTAAACTGGTTGGAAATGGTTATACTTGAACAAGGCAAAAAAAAATGAAAACACTTATAGAGAGTAACAGAGTTGGAAAAGAACTTGGAGGTCTTCTAGTCCAACCTCTGGTTCAAGTAGGAGACCCTATACCAGGGGTAGGCAACCTTGGCTCTTTTATGACTCGTGGACTTCAACTCCCAGAATTCCTGAGCCAGCCATGCTGAGGGGAAAGGGAGAGGTTTCCAAGCTGAGCCATGCTGGCTCAGGAATTCTGGGAGTTGAAGTTCACGAGTCATAAAAGAGCCAAGGTTGCCTACCCCTGCCCTATACCATTCCAGACAAATGGCTATCCAATCTTTTCTTGAAAACCTCTACTAATGGAGCACCCACAACTCCAGGAGGCAAGCTGTTCCATCGATTAATTGTTCTCACTGTCAGGAAGTTTATCCTTATTTCTAGGTTGGTTCTCTCCTTGATTAAGTTTCCATCTGTTACTTCTGGTCCTGCCCTCAGGTGCTTTGGAGAATAGGTTAGCCTAATTATAATAATATAATATAATATAATATAATATAATATAATATAATATAATATAATATAATATAATATAATATAATATAATATAATATAATATAATATAATATAATATAATATAATATAATATAATATAATATAATATAATATATATAATATAGTATAGTATAGTATAGTATAGTATAGTATAGTATAGTATAGTATAGTATAGTATAGTATAATAATATAATAATATAATATAATAATATAATATAATATAATATAATATAATATAATATAATATAATATAATATAATATAATATAATATAATATAATACAATACAATACAATACAATACAATACAATACAATACAATATAATTAATATAATATAATATAATATAATATAATATAATATAATATAATATAATATAATATAATATAATATAATATAATATAATATAATATAATATAATATAATATAATATAATATAATATAATATAATATAATATAATATAATATAATATAATATAATATAATATAATAAATATATATGACAGGTTGACCTTGCTTGCAAAATGGTCTTCAGTTCCAGCTTCTTCATTTCTGCCTTGAATGCCTACTGCTTCAGCTCTGATCATTTTCAGATCCAGTCTCAATCTAATCAATGCAGCTTCACTCAGATTATCTCATATCAGAGCATCCATTTCTTAAGCACATGAGTATTTATGCAGCAATTTGCTAAGTGCACACTTGTAATACGATTACAATAACGGAGATTTGGTGGATTCATAACAAGTTTCCTGATAACAGCTTCTTCAATCTCACTCTTGCCAATGCCATATTTTATCTACAAAAAGGGGAAACATTGTATTTGTAAACAGTTGCCTGTGATCTACATCCAAGACCAGAAATAACTAGAAATCTATGTTTAGGACAGGATCAGGAGGAGGCTGTTGATAAAGCATCTGAATATAGACCCCATTTCTTTTCTTTCCTAAAATGCCTCACATTCCTCAGAGTCTAATTTTAGACTGTTATTTCAGAGGTGGAAACTGACACTGAAATCAGGCATCCTTATTTTTTTATTATTTTCAAGAAGAAGCATGCCCGTAATTATCTATAATAATTTATAATTCACACCTCTAAAGCTACCCAACTTCTCAACTATGAAAAGAGGGTTGGGGGTTTCTGAATCTCAAAAAGGGAGGTGTATTTGTTCCAGAAGATGGGTGTGGTGACAATGAAGGATTCCTATTGGATGCTATTACTTAATGGATGAGGCATGGCCAACTCTGAGCTCATGAGATGGACATCTGCACCCTTCCAGTTACTAAGCTATATGCCATATACGCTTTATATATGTCACACTCTAAAATCCAAGAAAGACACTCTGAGGTTCTTCTAAGCAGTTTTGTTTGTTGTTCCTCACTCATAGACAGAATCTTGCCAAACTAAAGCAAACTATAGTATTAACATCAAAAAAAATATTAGCATCAAAAATCTGAGAACTTCTAGGGAGGAGCACTCATGACCTCTTCCTCTCAACCAAACTTTACAAACTTTGCTGTCTCTTGTTTCTCTGGAATGCAACCCCTCCCTTCTGGGAATCGGAATATACTCCACTATATTACCTAGATAACCAACACCTAGAATTACACTCAGAAACCTACCACTAACTATTGCACTGGCACACATTTCATGAAGTTGAAGTAGTTATATTGACATATCAAATTCTTATACAGCCACACTGTAGACTACCTGAATTATGTGCTCCTCAAGGACAGACTTAGGTAAAGTATATGCGAGCTATTTAAGTGAAAAGTGACTGTGAGAAAGAGCTCTTGATCCAGGATGGACAGAATTGGTGCACAAGATGAAGCTGTGTGAAGGCCTTCATAGCTAGTACACCAACTAAGAGAGATATAACAAACAGGTGGCCAAATTACAGACCTAATGATTCTGTACATTCTGTAAATTGTTCTCAGGTAATAAGCGAGACTATTCCTGTTTTACTTTGTATGGGCTTACTAAATCAGATCTCCAAGTGATTTTAATCCATCAGATGTCAAAAACAGTCTGCACAGGATATTGCTGAATTACTGCAACTTTCAGGGATTAAAATAGGTCAGGTAGATAAATAATATGGAAAACTGTTTTTATTGATTTCCTGAATTTTTTTATAGGGCATCACCTAAAACAATGCACCTGCAGGAATAAAAGAAAAAGTTACAAAAACTCCACAACAGTGTTTCCCTTTTTTTCCTGATCTTTGGCCTCTTCTGATGTTCTTTGCCATGGTCAAGACCTCCCATCTTGCTGCCTGGTGGCCTCCAATGGGAGGTGTGAAGATTAACAATCCCGAGGATGTATTTAATGAACGGCAACAAGAGATTAGTGACACAGTGTCACCTTTCATGGCCCTCCTTAACTGGCAAGCTGACACTTGCTTTATTTTTGTTTGCCTTGTTGAGTAAACTTGGGGAGACTTAACTGGATTTACAGTCTTCCACGTTTTCTGATTAGCAGCAATGCCACAAACTCTTTTCATTTCATTCAGTTTTGACAATGTTTGACAGCTCCCTTGTGCACGACTATACAAAATGATAATTATTTTCTCCTCTCACTCCCAGAGAAGGAAACAACTTTGAGAAGGAACAGTCTTAGATAAATAAACAAACAATTTAAAAAAAAAAACCCTAACCTTCCTCCCTACAGCTTAGATCAGAAGTTGTTACATTCTGCCCCTGTAATGTTTTGCACTTACTGTGCAGTAAGAAACTGCTATTTACATAAAGTATCCTCCATTCTTTGGGATGAAGCAGTCAGTCAGATTTCTAGAGGCACATATGCACATAGACAAAGCTCTTGAAAAATTATCTTTAAAAGGATGGTGTGTTACCCAAAAATACTTTAATACAGGCCTGTTTCAGACTGTAGGTGAGAAGAGAAATAAGAAGGCTGCCATAGTTAAAACAGGCAGTTACACATGCAATCCATAAGGTTACATGTAAAACCTTTATGAAGATGGGAAGACACTATGTTTATGCAGTCAGGATAATAGATGGACTTTTACTTACTGATTCTAAGAACCAAGTTCTGGAGAAATAGCCATGGTGTATTTTTGCAGCAAAACCAAGAAAGAGTCTGTAGGCATCTTAAACAGAAACAAATATATTATTCTATTAGCCTTCATGGATTAGAAGTAGCAAGGTCTGCTGTTACCCCCTCAGGCTGAATAATATTTTGTTGAAGAATGTTTTCGACAATAGCAAACATGTTTGTGAAGAACTGTCAGAAACTTCCATCAACTTTCAGATTAAGTTTGTTATATTGTTCTTCTCCTTTTCCTTCTTATACATTGCCCAGAGACTTTATAGTGGACTGGGCTAAAAACATAGTATGCAAGCATGTAAGTAAGTAAATAAGTCAGTCAGTAAGTAAGTAACTGCATACATAAACATGTAATTTGGGTGCCTTAAACATCTTGCCAATGCTTAAAACAACTATCATTTCTTACAACTCCTGAATCCCTTTGAACCAAGATGGCCTGAGTCTCCTCCATCTATGGAGTCCATCCTTTGACATACCTTGCAAAGCCTAGAGTAGCTTTTGAGTAAACAGGTAGCATAACCCTGGTCCAGATCAAAGGTTTAAAACTTATGTCCATTCGATTGAACTAAGATACCTGACTGTCCCTGCTAGGATGGCCAGATATGGTACTATGAGAGCTATAATTAGATGACATCTTGAGAGCCACTTGTTCACCATCCCTGATTTAAACAAAAAGTGGATGAATCATTTCTATATGAGCATCCAACCTCCAAAATTTAAATTTGGCAATCCCATATTCGTGGAAAAAATACCCACATGCCCCATGCTAAACGTATCATCCAACTTAATGCAGGAGATAAAGCCTAGATGATTTTAGCAACTAAAAGTAAATTCCATAGGTTCGTGGTTATTTCATTTTATATTCCACTGAATGATGATAATGGAAGAACCAGAAGAACCAAAGAAGAGTGGTTAGAAAAAGTAACATAGATGGAAAATTGTTAGGTGATGCACTTGAATATTTAGGAACAAGACGAGAGAGCATGGGAAAAATGACTGGGCCAGTTTTGATGATTTGGTAAGTAGGGGGTGGTGATTGATGAGAAAATGTTTCCAAAAAAAGGTCTCCTTGCTTCAGAGGCATACTAGATGGGAAGAGAACAAGTTTCTCTGGATGAATACAGAGAGTCTTTAAAGGTCTTGCCACGTTCTGTTCTGGTAAGCCTAAGATACAAAAATGTGGGTTAGACAGCATCACCACCAGATGGATCAGTAGCTGGCTGACCGGCCATACTCAGCGTGTGGTCCTCAATGGAACCGCATCTACATGGAGGGAAGTGTGTAGTGGGGTGCCCCAGGGCTCTGTTCTGGGCCCAGTGCTCTTCAACATCTTCATCAAAGATTTGGACGAGGGGATAGATGGGGAAGTCATCAAATTTGCAGATGACACCAAACTGGCAGGAATAGCCAACACTCCAGAAGACAGGCTTAAGATACAGGAGGACCTGGACAGACTTGAACACTGGGCACTATCTAACAAAATGAAATTCAATGGTGAAAAAAGCAAGGTTCTACATTTAGGCAAGAAAAACCAAATGTACAGGTATAGTATAGGGGGTACCTTGCTCAATAGCAGTAACTGTGAGAGGGACCTCGGAGTCCTAGTGACAATCACTTAAATATGAGCCAGCAGTGTGCTGCAGCTGCCAAAAAGGCCAACACAGTGCTAGGCTGCATTAACAGAGGGATAGAATCAAGATCACGTGAAGTATTAATACCACTTTACAATGCCTTGGTAAGGCCACACTGGAATACTGCATCCAGTTTTGGTCACCACAATGTAAAAAAGACGTTGAGACTCTAGAAAGAGTACAGAGAAAAGCAACAAAGATGATTAGGGGACTGGAGGCTAAAGCATATAAGGAACAGTTGCTGGAATTGGGTATGTCTAGTTTAATGAAGAGAAGGACGAGGGGGGACATGATAGCAGTGTTCCAATATCTCAGGGGCTGCCACAAAGAAGAGGGAGTCAAGCTATTTTCCAAGGCGCCTGAAGGCAGGACAAGAAGCAATGGATGGAAACTAATCAAGGAGAGAAGCAACCTAGAACTAAGGAGAAACTTCCTGACAGTTAGAACAATTAACCAGTGGAACAACCTGCCTCCAGAAGCGGTGAATGCTCCAACACTGGAAGTTTTTAAGAAGAGACTGGACAGCCATTTGTCTGAAATGGTATAGGGTTTCCTGCCTGAGCAGGGGGTTGGACTAGATGACCTCCAAGGTCCCTTCCAACTTTATTATTATTATAGGCATGATTCTTATTAAATGATCCTTTAATAAGAAAAGCGTGATCTGTGACCAAGTGACTGGCACACTGAAGATTGTTGATAAGAGAAGATGGCCATATTTGCCCTATCTTAGTTGTCTGAGTAGGTGAGAACCATTAGCCTGCCTTTTTCCTTATATTCCCTCTCCACAAAATTCACCTTCTAAAAAATAATAATAATTTTCAAAAAATGAGTAAACATACAATCTGTTCCACTTCCATCCCCACCTCTGGACTCTTTTGAAAAGGATACCTTAGACACAGTGGTGGGATTCAGCCAGTTCGCACCACTTCAGCAGAACCGGTAGCTAATTTTTTTGTTGCCCAAGCCCAGAATGGACTTCCGGAAGCGGCATCCACACAGAGAACCAGTCGTTCACATATTTGAATCCCACCCACTGCTTAGATACCTTGCTTACCCTCCTGCATGCCAAGAGCAGAGGCAATGCGGATAGTGGCAGCTCCTTGCCAACCTCTTGTCAAAATCAGTTCTCTGGAGGCTGAGAAATACAGATATTCACAAACACATCTAAAGGGGATTTGGTGCTGGAGATCTTGGAAGGAAGCTTCCAAAAGCTGTGGCTGTTTTTACCAAAAGCAGTACTTCCCCCTGAAAATAATACGTAAGAGAACCTCTTCCTTCTCTTGCATTAAGAAGCAATGGGAAATACTGTGGAGAAAATGCACAGGAAAAGTCTGGCTCAGATGCCAAGAGAGGCTTTGACTTCCAGCTTCCTTGAAATTCAGATGGCTGCTTTTCAGTTCCTCTGAGGCAGTCCGGAGACTTCCTTAGCTAGATTCCTGAGGCTTAGCACCTTCGATCCTGAAATTAATCCAGTTTTAATCCCCCATTTTAGGAAAACACATACCATTTAGCATATGAAAATATCCTTAGATACACCATCAGTTATTGTCCTGAAGGGTGACAGAAGGAGACAGAGGAGGGCAAATATAAGAGCATTAACAGGGAAATGTGTTGTGCATACATGGCTGTCCGATTTTGAGAGATGAATGGAGTCTATCATATCACTATTTGGTTAGGTGCTCTGCTGAAATATGTGAACATCTTGCTGATCTCAGATGGGAACAATATATCATATAAATGCTAATAAAATACTATATACAGGTAGTTCTCGACTAACAACCACAACTGAGCCCCAAATTTCTGTTACTAAGCAAGATAGTTGTTAAGAGAGTTGGCCCCATTTTATAACCTTTCTTATCAAAGTTAAGTGGATCACTGCAGTTGTTAAGTTAATAACACGGTTGTTAAGGGAATCTGGCTTTCCCATTGACTTTGCTTGCCAGAAAGTAGCAAAAGGTGATCACATAACTAAAAGTCATAAATATGAGCCAGTTGTCAAGCCTTTGAATTTTGATCACATGACCACGGGGATGCTGTAATGGTTGTAAGTATGAAAAATTATCATAAGTCACTTTTTTCAGAGTTACAAACGCTCTTAACCGGAATCTGTTCATCTTGCTGGCAAATCAATTTTCCCCCCTGTATTTCATTATTTTAAAATTATATTAAAACTCCCAAAACATTGTTTTCACTTCTGAATCAGTTTTTGACTCCTAGCAACAGTCTTAATGAGCCCCTACAGTTTTTTTGGCAAGTCCTTTCAGGATTGGTTTGCCTTGAAAACATGACGCTAGATATATCCCTAAAGGAGCAGGGGTGGCATTATGGTTGAAATTAGCAGCCAGAGGATGGAACTTGGCTGGTGAAATCTCTCTGGAGAAAGAAGAGATCATGGGATCATCCACATGTATTCCAGACAGCTGCTCCTCACAAGTAGACCACAGGCTGATGATTTGTCTTTCTTTGAAATATTATCCTAGAAATGTTCAGAGATTCACTGTGGCAAGAATCTCTGTAGAGAAACTATAACTCAAAAATCAACTATACATATTCTTTTGGGAAGTAACAGAATCTTGCCAATACAGTGGTGTATGTCTCAGAGCCTCTGCAATTATAGTAACACGAATGAAGGCCTCCTCTCTGAAAAATTTTGCAGAGATGCCTTGGAACTAAGGATGCCTTGGAACTAAGACAGATAATGCTGAGAGTAGAGTTACTTTACTTCCAGCTTGTATGGTGCTGAGTCAAGTGTAATCAGCTAAAATCTACTTTGTAGCCCTAGGCGTTTGGCTTCTTTGAAAATTCCACTTCCCCTTTCCATTTTGGGATGGTTACATTTCTATTAGCAATGCACATAGTCCATAAGAATCGTTTCTGATCCTGATTCAACATTCAGGGGGGAAAAGATCCTATTTCACATTAAAGTTATTTGAGCCCTCAGTTGGAATCTTCAAATCTGAATCCATTTATCATTGAAAATCAATAAAGTGCTATAATGATTTAGTTTTGTTTTTTAACTTTTGATAAACCTGAATTAAATTTGAAGTAGACACGCCTATGGGAACTTTTGCCAGGAGCATGCAGGGCCAGCTGGGTGGGTACAGATTCCTATTGGGACAGAAATCCCAAATCTAATTTGGCTGGATCCAAGAAAGGAAGCACTCTGTCTGTGCTATCACAGCTTGTAAATCTTTCAAACCAAAGGACCTTCAGGAGCAAAGCAATGGATTTTCCCTGCCTTGTGGCAGGGGAAACTATTAAAATTGAAGTACAAAAAGGCCTCCGAAAAGATGACCTCTGGCAAAATTTCTTGCCTTATCCTTTATTATTATACACACTTATGCAAATGAAAGGAAATTCATCTCATCTGTTTTGCTTTACATGTTTAACGAGAGACACATTCTGTCCTCAAGCTAAAGATGTAAATTAGATTTAGAGCTTTCAAAGGAGCAGCAGATATGTCTGCAGGAGAACGAGCCCAAAAGAGACATTTCTGGTTTTAGGAGATACATTTCAATCACGATTTTCAAAATGTGACATTTTTATTCTCATTAGTCCAAGTTTTGTGGGCATGCATATTTGTACAAATTTCAAAATGTGTAAAGCTATTCCATTTATCAACATTTTTGTTGTCTGACAATACTCTCTAATGTATCAGCATTTGACAGAGGATTCGGAAGTGAAGTTTTGAAAAGAAAGGAAGGAAGAAAAGAAATACACAGGATGGTGTTTGCACTAATGGAAGTGGAAGGCCACTTTGCCTTCCACACCCAATCTGATGCATTCATCCAGTTTGTGGGGGGAAGAGATCAGGGTACAAAATACAAACACAACTAAGTTGAACACAGCAATCTATAACAAGTGGATGCGTTGGAGATAGAAAAGGACTGGATTCTGATTTTGGATATTTCTAACATGCCACATTTAGAAATCTGTCATTCAAAAAAGAATGTTGACATCTTTTCAGTACACCATAATCAGAACACCAAGCTTCCACAAAGAGGAAATGCTAAGTTTTATATTAAAAACAGATTCTCAGCCATTCTTTCCATCTTTTCACCCATCCTTGATGTAAACTTCAACTAATTTGTAATAGAAATGGCTTCAGACTTTGTTGTACTTATGGTGACATAAGAAGGAAAATTTTAAGGGTAACATCTCCTTTCAGCTGAACTTCATGGATGTATCCAACATGTGATCTCGGCAACATTACCAAAATGGTTTGCTATTATTTTCTTCTGCATTTTTTAAAAATGCAGTCTAAGTTATTTAGTTCTTCAGAGTAGACTAGGAAACCAAGGACATACTGTATAGGCCAGAATTTATAGAAGACCAGGTAGAGCCTGAAGGCAGAGTCAAGAGAGGACTTGGACTAAAATCATTACGTGTCCACAAACAGTCCAAGTCCAGCCCCCTTGAATTCCATTAACTCTTATCTAGTGCCAATTTAGTGACCATTAGTTGACTAGATCCTTGTCCAGGCTCGAGCAATAAATCTTCTGAACTGGAACCGATGATGTGATCCTGATTCTTTGCACTTGATGGAATTACTTTTATTGTAACAGCTGTAGTAACAGAATCTTACAAGTCTGAGTGTGTTTTCCTCCTTTCTCCCTTTATCTTCATGTGGACCAAGGGGAGCTTGTGTGAGATATGGATTTGTCTTACTTTCTTGGCCCAGGCTCAAGCCCCTCTTATCTGACCACTGCCTTGATAGCAGCTCTTCTTCTTGTGCTCAAAGGCTGGCCCCTCTGCCCTCCACACTAGCCTATAGTCCTGGGCCGATACATGAGTCTCTCATCTAAACTGGTTTGTCCCCGGTCAGCTTCTGAGACCAGCTAAGGCTGGCTTAAATGGAGAGTGCTAGAACAGCTTCCGAGCAGTTGCATGTGCCTTGCAAATGACCTCAGGTGCAATTTGAAAAGCCTATGCTCTGCGTGTTGGAAAAGATCTCATTTGAATACTTTGCATGGCCTTAAAAGACTCTTATACTCTTTCAGTGTATCTCAGTCCCAGGAGGTTTTTTCATATTTCTTTTAGAGGCTTCCTTTTTCCATCGGTAGGGGTTTTCTTTGAGGTGCTCTTTGGCATGTTTGGCACAAGTTGCCTCCACTATCTTTCAAAAAAAGGTCAAGAGTCATTCCTTATGTTTGCTGGATTTCAGTTAGATGTGCATTTTTTTTTTCTGGCTCATGGCCATGCTTGCATATTGAGTGGTGTTCTAGTCCAAAATCAGGGGAGGCCTACAGCATGAAATCGCTAGGACATAATTGAAAAGGTCAAGGTTGGGTCTTTTCTTTCTCTTTTCTTTTTCTTTCTTTCTTTTTTTTCATAATAGATTGTTTCCAGGTGGTGTGCATTTCACTTTATGCATAAGTTAAAGCACAGGATGCAACTATAATCCCAGGAATCTTACATCTCTGTTTACTCTCTACATATTCATGTCAAATAGATATTGCTGACATTTAATTTCCAAGGAAATATTTTTAAAACCCCTCTACTCAAAAGAGAAGGCTAGTTTTTTTTATATATATATTTCTCTTGAAATAATTTTAAAATGTGAGATCTTAGGTAAGCTGATATAATAGTATCAGAGGTAAGGTAGGGGTTTTATTTTCCTCTTAATCTTTTATTGAGGATGAGAATTGTTCCAGTTTCAAGATCATTCTCCTTTTGAGTGAACATGGGATATGTTCTGTTTCCAAAGAAAAGACATCGAGGCGAGGCAGGAGTAACAAACACAACTTCTTTATTGAGATCACGAACAGAACAGAACACAAAATGGCGCCAGGGCCTTTTATACTCCCTTGCAAGGGACAGCATCAGCCAATCAATGCAAGGCTAGTCTCCCGCCTTGCGCATGCGCAGAAAGCTGGAGACAGCCTGTCTGGTCCCGGGCAACCACGTGGTTTGCCCAGGCCTTCTGCAGCCTCCTAAGTCTGCTGAGTCATTCAGCAGTCCCAGGACATAACAGGATAACTGTCATGTTTATAATTATATGATTTATATTGGTTCTTTCAAATGTCCCTATTTAAGGAGGATTTCAGATTTTGCTCCTGACAAGGAGGATACAGTCCGGATGTAAATGATCCATCATTTCATTCAGCTTCTGTTCCTTAAATTTCTGCCTCATTTTTGCTTCCTTGTTTCTATTTTCCTCCTCATTATAGCATTTTATACTCCCTCTTTTCTGTTGGGCCTCTTAGATCAACAAGAAGGATAGTAGCTGTGAGACAACAAGAAAGAAGAAACATCCATTCTATCCTGAATTTGTGGGATACCTAACAAATTTCTGTAATCTTCCAAATGTTTGGGATTGCAGTTCCCAGAATTCTTAGCAGACCATAACTTTCTTCTTATTGTCTAATTACTGGCAGGTGAAGATCAGCCTAAAAACTCTTTTGGCTATATAGAGAGAAAGAAATTGGACTTTTCTAATATGTTCATTTCCACTGGATGGTGCCAGAAGGTTTAAGGGATACAAAGTGTATCTAGGAAAGCCAGTTTGGTGTAGTGGTTAAGGCACCAGCTAGACACTGGGAGACCCTGAGTTCTAATCCTACCTTAGGCACGAAGCCAGCTGGGTGACCTTGGGCCAGTCACTCTTTCTCAGCCTTAGGAAGAAGGCAATGGCAAACTACTTCCAAAATCTTTCCAAGAAAACTGCAGGGAGTCCTGTAAGAAGTCACCAGGAGTCAACACAAGCACAAATGCACGGCTGCACACACACACACACACACACACATATACACATATATATATATACAAAGATGTATCTATGCCATTAAGAAAAAGTAGTAAAGGGAAACCAAATTTAAATTTAACAAGCTTGCCTAAGTAGTTTTAAAGAGAGTGCTTGGTAATTAATTAATGTCCTAAATGGAGAGCAGGAGGGAAGGATACAATAAGCCCAATTCAGTTTCTGACTCCATAAAATAGAAATTTCTTCAGTTTGCTATATTTCAGTTTTATAAATAGGTCCACTTAATCTGTAGTTTGAATGAAAAGAAATGAGTGTTGCCCCCACCAGGGAATTAACTATAGAAGCTTAAAGGCAGCATAGAAAGCAGAAAAGAAAAATAATCTCTGAGATAATTTATATCAAAACATTTGCATCAAGACAAGGTTGATGTGAGGCCTGTCATTTGTCATCATGTCATTTTTAGGCCATTTTCCTGAGTGGAGCCAAAAGACGGTTCTTTTTTCTAAGACTTTATCAAGAGAGAATAATTTTTGATAGAACTTTTGCAAATCCTGCTAAAGGATGCATTTCCACTCGCTTGGTTTTGGAGGAGGATGTGTCAAGTCACCAGAGTAAAGGTTCTGTACATTTGCTCAATGCTAGCTATCATTGCTGTGATGTCAGTTTTTTCCCCACACAGACAAAGTTAGGTTCCAATCTGTCACCAGGACCAGAGGTTTATTCTTCCAAGCTGTCAGACTCATGCTGGGGCCCATCTTCAGAGAAATCTCTAGAATGTTCTGGAGAGCAAGAAGTTTCCTGAGGATGGGCTCCAGCATGAGTCCAAAAGCTTGGAAGAATAAACCTCTGGTCCTTGGTGACCGAACAACTCAGATTGGATCCTGCAACATTATCCTGGGACGTGTATATTTGCCTTCATTCGACAAAGTTCATCTTTCCAAATGAAAAATCTGTCAATGACTCAAAGCCACTAAGATTTACCTTCATGATGACATATGTGAGGGCAAATGGAACTAATTCAACAAGAGACCATAGCTAGGTTTGCCTTGTGTAATAACATCATATAGGTGAATCTGACAGACTATAAGATATCACTGGAATGGGGGAAAATGGTATTGAATCAACAGCCAACTACAGACAGAATATATGTGAGTGGGAGAAAATTGGAACTTTCTTTCTTTAGTACAAAATTATTCAGCCACCAACATTCGTTCAGCCGTGCTTTCCTGCCTCATTTGTTTCAGCAGAAGACCAAAACCCACATTTCCTACTGAAAGGAAAGGGACTTTAAAACACTTATCTTTGCTTGGATCATGTCCATGCTTTGGCTCTGCTCCCACATTATTACATCTTGACTCTCTCATAATCCATTCAAGAACTAGTTAAAGAACTTCATCCTAGTCCCTTTTTTAAAAAAAGAAGCAAGACATTTCCCCACCATGGGATGCTCACAAGGAGCTGACAGAAAGCAAACTCCATTGGGCTCCGGATTTATGTTTCTTGAAACACATCATCTCCTGTCAAATTGCACTCAATATGGTAAAATTATGGAGTCTTGTAAAGGGGGGGAAAAATCTCCTTTCCAAACTGAGGTAGGGGATTACTGGCTGAAAATGTGTTCTTTGGGGAGCAATCTAAGTGTTATATTTACATTTGGCTTGGAATTATTTGCAGGGAGGAATTTAAAATGCAAATATTTTAAAAGCCTAGAGCTGGGAGAGAAACTGAGTGTGGGTACTTCTGTTTTCTTTAACAAGAAATAAAGTGAACTGTTTTCTCAACTTTCTTTGCTGGAATCTTAATGAGACCATAATTATGACAGCCAAAAATGGAGAAAGCTGCCACTTTAAAAGCTCATTGTTACTATGCAAGGCAGGCTTCAGATTTGTTTCTTTTTAAATTAAATTCATCTTCATCTTCCACAGTTTGCAGTACTAAAAAGCTGCCTGCTCTTTGGGGCATTCCTGTCAATGTGAACAGGAGTCCAAATAAATTTCTGGGAGATTGTAGTTTGAGAAAAGGCACCATACAGGGTATCCCGGCCTTAAGACTGAATGCTTGCCTTGTAATATGCAGTAAAATAAACCTAGTTAGGCTGTATTTGAGCCCTGAGTTGGTTCATTTATGACTTTTATTCCAGGACATTCTAGGAACTTTCTGTTTCAACAAAATGGTCTAAAATGGATATAGTGTTTAAAAGCAACTCTCCCAAAGAAATAAGGGAATAAGGATTGGAATAATATTCTTGACATTATTATAACAAAAATGTCATTACAATGAAAACCAAAGCAATTGCCATCAACTGGATTAGGTCAAGGGGTAGTTGTGATGTCACATATAAATACAATTTAATAAATTCATTTGGATTCAAAATATTTTAAAAATAAATAGATAATCATTTACCTCAGTGGTTCTCAATCTTTTCTTCACCACGGACCCCCTTTAAATACCTTTTGTGGCCATGGACCATGGCCACGGACCACCAAAACTTAAGTTTTAAATCATAACATTATTTCAAGCCTTTGCAGACCCCCTGTGACAACATCACAGCCTCCCCCCCCCCCAGTGGTCTGCGGACCACAGGTTGAGAACCACTGATTTAGGCAAACAGTGCTAAGCCAGATAAATAAAACTGCTTCAGTGAGCGAGTGCTCTTTCGGTCAAGTTGCAAATATAAAACATTGGTCCAATTCTATATTAGAATGATATACATAGTTAGAATTCACTATTTTCAAATATATTTATCTGCTTGAGGTAAATAGAATTTTGAACCTGATAGCACAGCATGTACACTGTGCTATCAGTGTGTTTCTATTAAGTGATGATAGAATGACAGTTCAGTATCAGGAAATTGTAGGAGATGACCAGGCTGAGCCTGAGGGTGGGGTCAAACACATCATGAGTTTGGAGTCACTCAGCTCCCACAAGCAACCCTAGTCCAGCCCCCCCCCTTCCCCCATGAAGTCAGTTGATTCAGAACCAATGTGCCTTGACCATTAGTAGATCAGATTCTTGTGTATATGTAGCATGGAATAAACTTTGAAAGTGCTTTGAACAAAACTCCTGCTCCTGGTTACTTGCCTCTGACTGAAATGATATTACAGAATTTACTTCTTCTACACAGCTACACTCTACCTGCTCAAAAGCTGTTCACTCACACATACATGCACACACAATCACGGGCCCATGTTTTATTATGCTATAGTCAGACCAAAATGGCAGAGCCAAATTGAACGGCTAATGCAAAGTGTTGAACTTACAGCAAACCAACTGGATGTATAGTTAACAGTACCATCAGTTCAATCTACATATGCCTGCAGCATTAGAGAAATAGGTGAGCACACGGACTCTTCACTGAACATCTATAAAGGATCTGGTGGTTCAGGGGAATATTATACATGAAATACCTAATCTCAGTTTTTTGTTTATTTGTTTTAAGTGGTTTCTGCCAGCACATCTGATTTTTTGGCTCTAGAAAAATTAAGATTCCCAAAAGCGGAACAGGGAGCAAAGCATCAACCCTGTGGCACAGAAGTTCGGCCCCGGTTCCCACTTGGAGAATCTACCAAAAAGATTTCCCTGCATGCATCATAGGCATACATGGAGGATTCTATATATGTCTATATATGTTAGGTCTCTTATAGACCAATGGATATGAATTTAAGGAAAAAGTTGAAGCAAGTTGCTGTTATTCATTAGCCCGGTTCACAAAGAGTACTTGCAAGGAAAAAGGACTGATTGTGGGGAAAAGCCATGATGTGCTGACTCTGCACTCTGTGGTATACATTTGCTGTGTATTAAATGAGCTGTGCCCATTTTGTTCTGGCCTCATTGCTCCTACAGAATGTTTTTTACACTCCTGTCCTTAAACGTTTGCACTCTGGAAGGTACAAAGCTGGCTTGTTCACCTGAGCAGCACATCTTAAAATTCTCAGGTCAGTAGAGACAACACATTGCATCCTATCTTTTTTTTTTTTTAAGAAGTATACTGGTCAGTATTGATCTACAGGATTTCCATTTGATGTTTTACTATGTTCAAAGAGCTGAATGATAGAGTGCTAAACCTGATGGTGATGATTTGGGCCACTGCTCAACCGTGAAGCTCATTCAATTATCTTTGGCTAACTTTCAGGCTAACCTATGTTTCAAGGATGATGTCAAGATGGAGTAAAAAAACAACAACTATAAAGATGGTTTACTGAGCAATGTAAGGCAGAGATGAGATAGAATCAAGATACACAAGGCCGCTAGTTACAACCTAAATAAACCCACCAATAACAAAACTTAGTATAAGCTAAATCTAGAAATGGAATTAAGATATTAATGAAATTATATTAAAACAGTAACAGCTTCACAGTAAAATCAGTGTTTTGGAAAAACCCACCTAAGGAAAAAAAACCCACACTGCCCAACTAAAAGGACGCAGTGTTATGGCCAAGGATACCTTCCTCAAGAAGGTATTCGAATCCTGGATAGCACACCAGAAAACTTCTGGTAACCGCCTCTGGAAAGATTTTTGGATGTAATAGAGATCTTAGACATATTCATAGGGGGAATGTAGCCCCTGGGATATTTGGATGAAAGTCAATGTTATAAATTGAACCCAAACCAAACTTTTAAGCAGTCAGGCTTGTAAAGGTTCAATTCTAAAAGATCTGCTCCTGTACACAGTTTTGCCTTTCATGTTGTGGACCTTCCCAGGCTTGCAACCTATCTTCATAATTAGCCCCATGATAATAATCTAATCTGGAAATATCACGACTACGGACAAATAAGTGTGTGTTGTAGACTGAAGCTGTACATTTCTGTTGATATGCCAGTGATATAATCAGGCTGAAATAATTCCCATTGTAGAGAGATTGGGTCAGAAGATGGTATCCACCCTAAGGTCAGCCAATAAGATCATGGTTCATTTAAAATTTAAACTCCTGAACCATGGCTCACGCTCTACCATAGTTGTGAGTTTTGATGTGACTAGAGCTAGCCATGGTGCACCTGAGTAATATCTAGAAAGCCAGTCCACCAATTTACTTTGCCTAGAACAAAAAGTAGTATGTACAAATAGTCCTTGACTTACGACAGTACATTTAGTGATAGTTCGAAGTTACAACCACACTGAAAAAAGTGACTAATGACCATTTTTCACACTTATGACCATTGCAGCATCTCCATGGTCATGTGTTTTACATTTGGCAGCTTGACAACTGACTCACATTTATGACGGTTGCAGTGTCCTGGAGTCATGTAATCCCCTTTTGTGACATTCTAATGAGCAAAGTCAATGGGGAAACCAGGTTTACTTAACAATTGTGTTACTAATTTAAGAACTGCAGTGATTCACTTAACAAATGTGGCGATAATAGTTGTAAAATGGGGCAAAAATCACTTAACAAATTTCTCACTTAACAATATAAATTTGGAACTCAATTGTGGTCATAAGTTGAGGACTACTGGTAATTTTCTCAACGCTCACTATCAAAATAGCAGTCTGATATAATTTCATAGGTTGCTTATAATATCCATTTTACTTGGCATATTGAGAGACACCTTCAAACTATAGGAATAGAATCCTGTAGTTATTCTCATTTTCCTTTATGCTTTGTTCCCTGCTTTATGGATCTCATTTGGATAGAAAGAAAAATGTTTAGCTATGATCACTTTTCTGCTTCAGAATCTGTACTTTTACCTTCACTTGTGTGATAAGTTCTCCAAGCAAAGCGTCTTCATTATACTGATAGAAGAGAATATTTGTAGCTCAGGGTTGAACTGTGGGGTCCTCTCTGAGCTTGGTGGGTTTTTTTTGAAGATATCAATATCATAGATAATATTAGCATGATGCACTGATGGTGTTACCTAGTTTGGTAATGAAACGCCTGCTGGAAAACCACCAAGCTCAGAGAACACCAAGGACCCCCCAGTTTTCATGATCTCATAGCCCACAAATTTGAGCTGTATTGGAATATGACATTGCAAAATAGGTAAGTGAACAGGTAGATCGTCCATACATAAATCTATAGTTACTGTAATTGGAGTTTATTATTCATTTGCTTTCTCCTCCAAGTAAATCAAGAAATATATTTTCATAGGCTGACTTGGTTTGGCATACAAAGGTCTGTAAAAGGAAGGGGCTGCTTGGCAAAGTAAACTCCATTAATTTCAAGAGCATTTTTATTCCTTGATATTTATTGGTCTTCTGCAGATCATGCCACAATCTACCCATATCCTGAAAGCTGGCCATTCAACTTTTTCTTCAAATCAGCCAAGCTTCAAGAGAAGCTAAAAACTACTTGGATACATACAGTGATATCTATATAATACAAACAATGCAAAACAACCAATGACAATTTGAAATTACAAGTAATCAACTCTATTCTTCCAATAGCTGCAGAACAATTTAGAGCTTAAAAAAAAACAGACCTCAGCAACTCAATTCTAAAGATGTAAAGAATTCAAAAGGGAAAGTTCTCAATACTAATACTTACTAGATACATGACTATGGAGATTCTCAGTCATCCAGGTCATGGTTGTCCCAAAGGTGCTTTTTCAAGAGGCAACTGGATTTCATTGTTTTTCTTTGAAGACATTTCACTTCTCATCCAAGAAGCTTCTTCATGTCTGACTGGATGGTGGGGAATGGAAGGATTCTATATTCATGGTATATGCAGTACAATGTAGTGAGACATGTGCAGATCTGTACGTTGGGGAAACAAAACAACCACTTCATAAACGCATGGCACAACATAGGAGAACAAACCCATCAGGACAAGATTCAGCAGTTCATCTGTATTTAAAAGACAAAGGCCACTCTTTTGAAGACAGCAAAGTTCACAGTTTGGACAGAGAGGACCGCTGGTTTGAAAGAAGAGTCAAAGAGGCCATCTATGTCAAAATTGAACAGCCCTCTCTCAGCAGAGGGGGAAGGATACAACATCATCTATCTCCAGTCTACAACACAGTCCTTTCAACAGTTCCAAGAAGGCTCCACACCCATTTGCACTACTCATGTGACCTGGAGGACACAGATAAACCTGCAAGTGGCCTCAATGACTCTCTAAAAGAATGCCAATAACCAGCTGTCTGCAAGGAATATAAATCCTTCCATTCCCCACCATCCAGTCAGATCTGAAGAAGCTTCTTGGATGAAAAGAGAAACATCTTCAAAGAAAAACAAGAAAGTCCAGTTGTCTCTTGAAAAAGCACCTTTGGGCCTTACTAGATATAAAATATTCAGTCAATATGTGGAAGTTTTTTCTCCCCAGCAATATTATACAGTCAGTGGTGGGCTGTGTTACAGTTCTGCTATAGCCATGTTCTTAAAATTCATGTCTCCAATATATTTGGAAGTAGGAGAAGCATATTTTGTTTTCAACTGTCGTTTTCTCAATTGCCCACAGATTTCAGAGCTATCTTGACCGAAGGGAGTTCCAATGCAGCAGAAGTTTTCCTTCCACTACCTGGGTGGCTTGTCAGCCCAGAGTCTTGGTACATTTAAGGAAAGCTATTGCTACAACACAGAACCTGTTTCCAGCAGCAGCAGCAAGAGCAGCAGGACATTCCTTGAGTTCATGCAGGGAAGGCAGACTATAGTCTGACAAAAAATCTGGAGACAAGTTGAGACAAACATCACAAACTGTTCCAAAGTCCATTCTCTGCCTAGATGGGGGGGGGGTGAAATCTGGATTCAATAGAGAGAAAATTAAACAGAAGTGGCTAAGAAGTTGAGATGATAGACAGACAGACAGACAGACAGACAGACAGACAGACAGACAGACAGACAGACACAGACAGACAGACAGACAGACAGATAGACAGACAGATAGATAGATAGATAGATAGATAGATAGATAGATGTGTGTGTGTGTGTGTGAGAGAGAGAGAGAGAGAGAAACAGAGAGAGAGAGAGAAACAGAGAGAGAGAGAGAGAGAGAGAGAGAGAGAGAGAGAGAGAGAGAGAGAGAGATATTGCCTGCGTACTGCAGTGTAATGAGAGGGCTTTGGGTTGGGAGTGGCTGAACTTTGACTCTTTGTTTGTTCAGTAAACAATGCCAAGAAAACTCAAATACATCTTTTGTATCTCCACAATGCAAAAGCCAAGATGATGGCCTGCATGAGAGATTCTAAAGCAGACATGTCAAACTCAAGGCTTGCAGTCCAAATCTGGCCCTCGATATGGTTAGATCTGGCCCCAGGGGCCGCCCTGGAAATGGCAAAGAGCTGGCCCCTGCCACCTCAACCTCAGCCCCAGTCTAGCCCAGCCTGGCTGGATGCTCCCCCTGGGCACACCTGGCCTGGTCCTGCCCCACCTGGCCTGGCCTCACCACACCTGGCCTGCCCTTGCCTCACCTTGCCATGCCTTGCCTCGCCATGCTTAGCCAGGTAGCTTCAGCAGCAGCCTCAAGGAGGTGATAAGCATGGCCAGGTGCCCGCTGAGGGAAGTGGGGTTGGGCTGGGCTGTGTGGTCCCAGTGCCCCGGGAGCTCGAGGGCCAGCCTGGGCACTTGTCCCCTGCTGCCCAGGGCTCTAAGCAGCCCAGAGACCAGCAACACTAACTGGGTGCCTGGATCCTCCTCCAGGCAGGTCCACGCCCATCCTCCTCTCTGCTCAGGCCATGGTGTTTAGGGCACAGCTGTCCTTCTCCACAGGGTGGCTCACACATTGCTGGGCATCTGGTGGTTCCAGGCCGTGGCTCCGCATTGGGTGTGAATGCTGCATTCCCCTCTCCAGCCCTGCCACGCAGTGGAGAGGGCGACCTGGAGCTGGCCCCTGCCGACGCTCGGTTCGTGCTACCCTGCGCTCCCATCTTCCCACCTTTCATTCCACGGGCCAGTCCCATCCACCACCTAGTGAGCGGGTTGCCCCCCCTTCAGCCTCACATCCAGGGGACAGCAAGGCTCCTCTGGTGGATGAGGCTTTGGCGCTCACCCTGGTCTCACCTTCCTCTGCTGGAGACCTCTGGATCCCCCTCCCAGCTTTTCCTGGCCCCCACAGGCGCCCCCCGATGTGAGCAACATTGAGTCGGCCATGCCCGTCCAGCCACACCTATCCAGCCATGCCCACTTGGCCCTTTGAGGGCAACGATAATGCTGATGCAGCCCTCAATGAAATTGAGTTTGACACCCCCGTTCTACAGGATGAGATTTCACAGCCCTTGCTCTGAAGTTATGGAACAAGATAGATTTCCATTGGTCAGAATTTCTATCTTGTCCCTTCTCCTACCTCTGGTATGTTTTGCCATGCGACAATACCTTAACTTCCTTTCCTCGTCATTTCTTTCTTGCAGAATTGAAAAGCAGGTTTGCTATCCTTTGAACAATGGCTGGCTGGCTGGCTTTTTCTTCATCAGCTAGTTCAATGAGGTGAAGAGCAAAAATGGGCTAGAGCATTGGTCATATACTGAGTTTGTGCTCCTCTATAAATTGGCTGAAGGACCACTGGCTGGCGCAAGGAGAAAGACAATTGCTGGACACTACAAAGCTGTGTCAATGTCTACATATGCTTATTTCACTAAATTATGATGAAAGGAGTAAGGCTGACAGTTTTATGGGAGAAAGCTAAATCTAGACATTCAGACAGCTGTATTTGTCATATGAGAACCTGTACAGAATACTGTGCTATGCAAATGATGTATTACGTGGGAGATCTAAGAGGGGATGGCTGCTTTTCAATTCCAACTGCGATCAATTTGTTTTGCGTATGATGTTCTAACCACTTGTTGTGAACTGCTTAGAGTTGGTTGGCGTCGGGCAGCTTCAAAACTGAATCTAAATAAACAGCAGCAAAAACATTATTTATTCATTTGTTTTTATAATTCTTTATTTTCATTTGTTTAACATTGTGAAGCTCCAGGCATTTTATGCTGAGAAACCACTAGGTCAGCATTTTCTTGAAAAGGAGCAAACGGGTTTTTGGTGTTTTTCTTTTCTTTCATAGCTACCGTTAGCAAGCATCAATGAGGGCAGGCACAGGTGTATCTCTGCTATGTAACCGTCAGGCAATACAGCTTTCCAAAGTGAGAGTTGAATTGGTGTGATACTCAGCCATAGATATTTTTCCCAGGATCATGTTTGATTGGTTGAGCTGTTCGTTGGTTGTGGTTGCAAAAGATGGAATGCAACTCTGAGGATGAACTTCCTATTTTATCAGAAGCAATAATAGTTGAGTTCCTGTTTACAGAAGACAGAGGGGTGGGGGAAAACAATAGAAGAATAAGGATTTTTATTTGGTCTAAAAGGATTAAGCTAAAGGCAAAGTTGCCCTTTTAGGTCTGACAGGATTATGCAAAGTGAAAAACTAACCCTTGCTCTTTTGCGTTCATGAGGCCAGGGAAAACTTTCAACACATGCATATTTTTAGGATATTATTTGGGTTATTTTAAATCTTAAATTAAATTAAATCTTATTTTATATCAAGCCAGGAAGAGATATTTTGAAAATTTTATGTGCAGATAAAAAACCCCAAATTACAGTGGCAATAGCCAAATAGGTAACTGTGGTTATAAAAATAAGGTTTTTACTTACACATTAATAACTTTGAGGTTTAAATGTTTTATCTAATACTTTATTTTATTGGTTAAATAGTTTTGTTTGATGCCAAGCTTTCACATTATGTTTATATTCTGTTCTTTGGGTCTTTTGCAAAAAATATTTCTGTTGTTGACTTAGATCTGTGTGCTCATCACTTATCAATGCCTACTCATGCTTATTTCACTAGTTGCAATTTTTAGTAGTTATGAGAGGCAATTAAAAACTGTTCATTTGGAGTAAAGTGGAAAGAAGCACTGGATTGATTTATCATCAGAGATTGGGAATGAAAATTCCTCCCTCTCCTTCATTGCTGGCACTTTTTGCAAACTTGCTGAAAGTTTTCCATCATCTCTACTTTAGCCTTAGAGTTTCCCCTGAGCACCAATTTCCATCATGTTCCGCACCAAACTACTTCCATGCCTGTTTAAGAAGACTGAGGCAGATGGGAAGCTGTAACTTTAAAAACTTCATCATATCTAATATCACGAAGGGAAATTCAGTTATTATCTTTAATGTAACACAGGTGCTTAATAGGCTTTTCAGAAGTCTGTCCTTGATATGTAATGCAGCAGAACAATAACTTTGTCAACGTTTTTTTGGTAACACTATCCCAAATTGTGTAGCTGAAATTTCTCTGTCAGATGACAAGTGCCATTACCTCAAGAGTTCCCCAGCTCCTAGACAGTTTTCTAAACTGCTCCCACCCCCTTGGGTTGCTGCATGTTACAGATCATGTTTCAGACTGAAAATATAGATTAAATGTGATCTTGACAGAGATCTAGTTATCTTGTCAAAAGCAATGTAAAACCAAAGGATAGAAAGAACTTTCAAGCAATTAATGGATCATTGTTTGAATATCACTTCATGGAACTTTCTCTCTCTCTCTCTCTCTCTCTCTCTCTCCTATTCTCAACTATTTGAACCTTTTATAGAGCCTTTTAAAAAAATTTAGTGCTCATAAAATCCCATTTCAGGTAGTCCTCGATAATCACAACTGAGCCCAAAATTTCTGTGGCCAAACAAGACAGTTGTTAAGTGAGTTTTGCCCCATTTTACGACCTTTCTTGCCACAGTTGCTAAATGAATCACTGCTGTTAAGTTAATAACACAGTTGCTAAGTGAATCTGGCTTCCCCATTAACTTTGCTGGTCACTGCAACCATCAGAAATACATGACAGTTGCCAAGCATCCAAATTTTGATCATAGGACCGTGGAGCTGCTGCAATGGTCATAAGTATGAAAAAAGGTCATAAATCACTTGTTTTTCAGTGCTGTTGTAACTAAATGAATGGTGGTAAACCGAGGACTACTTGTACACCAAAGTTAGACTCCAAACTAATAATGACCCCAGTCACACTAACAAACCTCTAGATCAGGGGTCTTCAAACTTGGCCCTTTTATGACTTGTGGACTTCAACTCCCAGAATTCTGGGAGGAATTCTGGGAGTTGAAGTCCACAAGTCATAAAAGGGCCAAGTCTGAAGACCCCTGCTCTAGATGATAGCAAAGTCCTCAGCTCTACAAATCACTCTCTTTATATTAAGTTACCCTAATTAGAAGTGAAGGGGGAGAGTGGGAGAAAATATTTCCCCCTGGGCCCCTTGCTTTCTCCATTAGTTTCAGACCATTCAAGCATTTCCAGAGCAATGGGATGGGGAACATGTTTTACAATCACCACTGCTGCTTACTGGGCTGCCATTTGGGGAAATAAGGAAAGAGTGGGGTTCCTTGGTGGCTGAAGAGATCGACCAAGGCCCTTAGTGAAATGAAGAAGTCATCTATAGTCACCATGTTTCATTTAGCATTTTGTGAACTGATGTTATGCTTATTTATGTCCATATATTGTTTAGTAGCTTTATCTTCTAAATAACAGCTGAAAGGGAAACAATAAGCTAGCCTTTTCCATTCTGATGGCCTCATGAGGTTTTAGGACTACAACTCCCATTTGCCTTGGCTGATGGCTACTTGAATATTCCTCCACTTCAAAATGATTTATGGAGCCTAGAATTAAAAAGTTACAGTTTGTAGATTCTGCTTGTGTTTAATCCCAGACCTCAAAGAGGAACACAGCTTCATCCAGAACAAGCAGTTTGACTAATTCTCAGAACTGGAAACTACGCACCCACAGTGTGCTTCTCTTATTTGGATCCAGCTTGAACTAAAACGCAACTCTCTTTCTACTTTCCAGTATGGAATATGTTTGTCGGGCAGGTTTTCCAGGGAGCAGAAAAGAGGCTCTTTAAACCCAGCCGTGTTTTGGAGAGTAGAGTCAACTTTTCTCAGAAGACATTTTTCTTCCCACATTTCTAAGGTTTTTCTTTACTGTCACAGGGGGGGGGAAGTAAAATATATTTTCTACTGTTTGGGGGGAGGAGGTTTAGTGGGGGGATGGAACAACTGCAATTTCACCATTCACGATGGTAAAAAAAAGCACACTAAGTCCAGATCATTATAAAAGATACACAAAAACATTCCCATTTTTTTAGACGGGATGGGGTGGGGGGGAGATGTGCTACTTTCATTGCCATTAGGGAATCCCATTCCTGAGAAATAATTAGAACATTTCTTCCCTCTTTGAAATATTTAGACATTGGTCAAATTGTCTCCCCAATTTCACTCCCCAATTTCACTAACAAACTTTGAAAGGCTGACTACGGCACGCAAAGTGCAAACCAAGGTTTGAGATTGCAGTGACTCAGTCATCAGTTTTATGACTTCGCAGCTCAATTATACAAATTTCTTTGGGGTATTTCTCATGTCCAGATGGCATTTGAAATCGTCCCCTCATCCAAGCACATAATTTTATGAAAGTAAAAAAATGTTTTTTAACTGTTGGAGTTACCCCCCCCCCATTATGCATTGAAACAATATATTGAAAATAACAAATAGCTTATTTATTCACATCTACATTTGTTATCCTTATCTAACCTTGGTTCCCATGGATTTAAAAGGGGGTGGATATGTGATTTTCAACTCACCCAAGCCCCTAAAATGGCAGACAGCAAAGAGGAAAAATCTTTTGCTGTCTAGTCTTATAAAATAATATGGCTAGTTTCTAACAGTGATATTCCTAACAGAATCCCCACAACCCCACTATTGCATTCTTCACCAGAGGAATTTAGCCCACCTTCTTAGAAGCTAGTTATTAAAAACGCAGGCAACCTGGGTTTCTGCTTTCAGGTACAAGAAGAACAGCAGCAAAAGCTTAACTCATATGTTTTATTGCCATAATTAAGTTCTGCACTTGCTAATAAAAAGGTAGTGCTTTCTTTTAAAATTCCCTTTTCAAATTCTGTCTTCATATTTAGGAAATAATTACATGCTTACAATCCATTCTTTAAAGACCAGATTAGAAAGTATGTTGTAACACGTGGTGTTTAATACATCCAAATAGCTCTTGCTCAGGCAAACTTTCATTCCCCACCTTTTCTCTTCTCCTTCACATCAATGCTTGGCTCAGGGCAATTAAGTTGTGAGTTCAGTCTCCCTCTTTTGAAACTAGTTCAAAATATGTGCTGCATGTTTAACACGTGGGGCACTTGAGATTTTACTAGAAAATTTTGCAGGAATTTAGAACAGTCAGATGCCCCAGAATACCTAATGATAGCCACAACGTAAACTGCAAATGGAGGTGTCTATGAAATTGCAGGCTATATCTGGATAAGGAAATGTATTTATTTATTTGTTAAATTTATCTGCGATCCATCTCGCTCTGGGGCTACTCTGGGAAGCTTACAACAATGGAAAATAAAATCTGATAAAAATGTAAAAGTAACAATAGTAAAGGAATGAAACATTAAAAATAAACAGCAGAAGCACAATAATATGAAATAAAAAGATGAGCAGGAAGGGAGCAGGAAGTTCAGGATGGAGGACGGGAAATAGGTAGTAATAGGTAACCTCTTTCTTTGGAATACGTTTGGAATTTTGAGAACATGTTATTGTTCTCATAAAACAAAAAATCCCACCCACCTTCCTTGTTCTGCTCCCTCAGGAATACTCTAACCTTATTTTTCCTCCCTGAGTAGGCACACACTTTCAACCAAACTATTGGGCATCTCTCTCTCTCTCTCTCTCTCTCACACACACACACACACACACACACACACACACACACAGAGAGAGAGAGAGAGAGAGAGAGAGAGAGAGAGTTTATTGCCTACAACACTCATAAATAAAGGTGATAAAATAAACTTTGTTAAAAAGTCAGGTGGGCTGAGCATAGTCAGCCATTGAAAGAGTTGTTGGTGGGCAATGTCATGGCCAGGGATGTCTTCTTCCCATCAAATGAATAGAAGCAATAGCTATGGTGCACCCTTGAGTGATAGCTTGATTTTTATCATCCTTTTCAGAATCAGAAATAATTTCTCAAAGAAATAATTTATTCTCAAGTGAGTCAAGAGGGCCTCTCTACTCCATGTTATTTTCTTGTGCCTTTAAAAAGATTTCCTAAAACCGATGTATAGATTTTTTTCTTGAAGAACTCAGGTCCTGCCAGGTCTTACAGCATCTCATCTATCCTGAAGAAACCTGCACCAAATGAGCCAAGGAGAACATTTCACGGAAAGAGGGTTCTTTGATTGCACACAGTGTGGTGGCAATGTGATAACGTATGTTTTTAATCTCTTGCCTTCTTTTAAACTCCATCCTGAGCTCCTCTGGGAAGAAAAGCAGGCTAGAAATCAAATGATCAAACTGAATAATGTGTCCCAACACTGATCCTTCTGACACAAATAGGCAACAGGGCTATTCTTTCCACAGTGTCTCTGCATTTGTCATTTGGTTGGGTGGAAGGAGAATTAATCCCACACACCTAAAATTCACTTCTGAGAGAATGGGGGTTATTTATAAGTGAACACACACAAGGAAGCAACATAACCACCATTCTGGCCACTGCAATCTGAAGTCAGAAAATCTTTTTAATTTTGGAAATTAAGCATGTGTGTGGTGCTGTTCGTATAATTTTGACACATAAGCATGGATACCTTTTCTTGAAGCACTCATGAATCTGTAATTAAGATTTTCTCCTCTTCCTTTGCCCTCCAAACAGATCAGTCCAAATCAGGAGTGGGCAATCATGTTTTCCTAAGGGGCCATGTGAGAAACCTATAGAGCTATGAAAGTGCACAGGCATGCACACTCACACATACATAAATTGGGGGGGAGGGGAGAGAGAGAGAGAGAAGCAGTTGCTTTCAAAATAAAAGCAATCCACGTGGGCAGGACAGAGACAGTGAAAGGTCTGGATGTGGTCCAGAGGTCGTAAAATGCCCGAGTCTGGTCTAAATGAATACACTTACACAATCCAAGTGAAAATTGTCCTGGAAACTTCCTCATAAAGTCAGCCAAGTGCTGTACTTTCCTGGTCACTCCTGATAGCTGGCAACTCTAAGCGTGAGGCCTGTTTTCCTCCCTTCCTCTCTGTACCCTGTAGAAGTAAAAATGGCTTTGGGAGAAAGAAGTTGCCAAGATTCAGAAGTGGTTTCAATGTGTGGGGCAAAGCATGATGGGGGCCCATTTATCACCGAGGCCTGTTAAGCCCTACAAATAGCGACATGCTCAGCCAGTTTGGCATTAGAACACCATGAGGCAGAGACCCAAAACAAACCTTTCATCAGAAATTTATGCAAAATGATCTTGCTAGAGTTAAAACCCAAGAGTGCAGCCCACCTTGCTTATGGATTTTAAAGGACCTGGATTTCACCCCAATTTTTAGAAAGTTAAATTTATGGGCAAAAAAACTTTGCAGACTACAGGAAAACTAGACTGGGAACTCAGAAGCATTAACAGGATCTACAAAACAAATCAAATTCCATTCCCCCCACCCCCTTCAGATCTCACTTATTGCCATCTATTGCTGAAAGGAAATGTAAAAAGTGATCCAAAGTAGAACTTTACCTGACTAAATCTTAATAAAGGTTTAAATAATTTATTTAGGTTAAAAATATATTGACTATTATAATAGTTGCAAATATTTTGATTGCTTATTAAAATACGAACATTTTGGCTGTTTTATGGCAATGCTCCTTAAAAAGGAGCCTAAGACATGTAGGCCTTCAGAATGTATACCACCCGTACAATTTATTTGGGGACAGTGAAAAATATTTCCAGGGAATGTTATTATTTCAGCTGTTCCAAAAGTTAGAGAAGAAAACAGAAAAGATTGTTAGTCTAATGCTAATCTTGGTGTTAATCTCTGCTCATCTGGGTATTTGATTGCAAGTGAGGTGTTTTGGTCTTTTTGTTCCCTTTTTGGCTCTTTGATTGTCTCTTTTGACATTAGACCAACAATAAAGATGTAAACAATACTCCAATCAAGCTAACAACCCAATCAAGGAACCACCAAACAACTCCTACCAACGCTGACAGATCAAGCCAGGATATAAAATGAGAGCAAACCCCACTAGCACTGATGATATTACTTAGTTTGGTAATGAAACATCTGCAAGAAAATAACCAAGCTCAGAGAGCACCAGATATTCTCCTCCAAAGGTCCGAATTTCAAAAAAAGGTTAAAGAAAAAAGGTGTTCAAAAAAATTAGAGAAAGAGAAAGACCATATTTACAAATCCAAACTGAAATCTGTCACCAGAGCGTGAAACATCTTGCCAACGCTGCAACGAACTGAACTGAAGCCATTTTCACTTCGTTTTTGGTTGCCACATATTTAGAATAGAAGGAGGGAGGGGGGTGTAATTCTCAGTTAGCCAAAACAATTCTCATGTATGGGAACCAAGGTCATTACTGATAACATTTTGGCGGGCTGTAGAGCTGGGAGGAGTGCCTGCGTTTTCTAACAATTGGTGAATGTGAATAATGACATCTAATTGGGGTGGGATTTGCAACTTGCAATTTTGTAACCAAGGGGAGGAGAATTTAGTCTTGGGTTCACCTTTGTAAGTGCCGTTATTTTGTAACCAAATAAAAATGTTCTTTGAGGAAGAATTCCTTGCCTTGAAGTTCTTTTAATTGGTCTCATCTGCCGGAACCATGACACATCTGCTGTTTCCATCCTGAACTCAGCAGAGATTGCATCTGTATTTTCCTATACTTTTTGATATACTCTTAGCCCTAAATTCACCAGTAGCAGTTTGCTAATCACATCAATTCCAGAAGGAACCAGCAGATGTGAACACACACCAATTTCCACAACAAGCCAATATCAAAAGAAAAGCATAATAAAAATGTAAATACAAAATGAGAAAACTTAGGACTCCAGTTGTGCCATGGGGAGAGAGTTGATGTTGACTAGTACTAAGAGCGAAGGAGCCATCAGACCTGAGAGCTGTATCTCAAAATCAAGATCTAACCCAAAGCTATGTTAGATTAGGGGAGTCAAAGGAATCCTTGTCTTCTACAAATAAAGAGCATAGGTTGCAGCTTTATAACTCCCTGTCCCTAGGCAGACAATAGATCCTGGGGGAAAAAGGCATCTAGCAACTATTTCTGATAGCCAGCCAGAAAGTGTAATCCTGCAGCTTGATAGACAGTTGACTAGCAGAGGACCCTACCTCCATATCTAGGATGCCATTATCCATTCCATAGTTGCAAGAGTGCAAGAGTCTGCTAGAGGTAAGTAGTCTGTTTTCCTCTTGATAACCTGAATTTTAACTTTCATTAGCGACAGCCTGGCTAGTGGAAAAGGCTACAAAAAGTGCAATGTTAATGCATGTAAACTAATAGGGTTACATAAGTGAGGGACAACTGCTAAATCTATGTGCTTAGAAATATAGTGAAGTAGCTTAAAGTGAATTTAATAAAGAACTGCTTCAGGGTGGGTGGGAAACAATCAGTGGTGGGATTCAGCCGGTTCACACCACCGGCAGAACCAGTAGCTAATCTTTGTTGCCCAGGCCCAGAATGGACTTCCAGAAGCGGCATCCACACAGAGAACCGGTTGTTCACATATTTGAATCCCACCACTGGAAACAAGGTACCGTATTTTTCCATGTATAAGACACTATTTTTTCCTGCAAACACCCTGATCAAAAATCAGGTGTGTCTTATACAAGTGCAGCGTCTTATACACAAAAAAATAATGGTAACCTCCGCAGCCCAGGGCATGCCTGTGTGGGTTCATTACATGCCGCTGCCATGCCGCCTGGTGCAGGTGTCAAGCCCCTGTGGGCTTGCCACTAATGGGAGTGGGGAGGGGGCATGATCGTCGGATGGCAGCGGATGGGACCAGCAGCATGGATGGCAGCGACAGCCCTCTCCCTCCCTCGTACCTGTATGCTGGCTGGGGACCCTGTGGAACGCAGCTGCGAGGCTGTCCTGCTCGATAATAGCGGCCAGCTGAACTTCTGGATTTGCCGGCACAGCTGTTCAGCGCTCCGCCAAACAGCTGATCGGCGCGGAGAAATGGCGGGGAGTTTAAAACCTGCCTTCGCTTCCCTTGCCTTGCTGTCATGCCGGTGCTCACGCTGGTTTGTTTACCAGGGTCGGAAGGCTGCTGCTGTGAACTATGCATGCTCATCATGCCGGATGCTGGTTAGGTGGGTGGGAGATGGGGCTGGCCGGGAGGCATTATTTAGAGCGCTGGGAGGCGGTTGCTCCCAGCACTGACTTTGTTTGCTGTAAGCTTGGAACTCACATGCCAGAGCATCTTATACAAGGGCGCGTCTTATACACGGAATAATATGGTAACTAATAATATAACAAAACCTAGGGCAGCTAAATGAACAGCCTATAAAGTTAAAGAGAACTTTACACAGATGATCTGAATCTTTTTTAAAAAGAGAGAGAGAGAAACCTGAATGTGCAGAGACTTTATAGCTAGTAAGTTCAGCAGTGTTTGTTGTATATAATGAAATAGTGACACTTTGGAAAAAAAGATAGAATTATCAGAGATTAGAAGTGACCTACTGAAAAAGAAAATCTCATTGGAGCCAATCCGGAGAAACTGGGCACAGGAGTTTATTATTTCAGTAGCTGTAGTAAAAATTCCCTCTGGGGTGATCTGTGAAACTAGCCACCCCTCTTGGTCTGTGGCAAGAGTCCACCTCCCCCCACACACACACACCAATCCCCTTCATTGACATGGTAATGTGCTTTGTTGCATTCAAAGACGATTACATCAGAAATGTGTGGCCTCTTGTGGGTTTTCCAAGGCTTATAAAGCCTACAAGTTATACAAAAATATTGGCTTGAAAAATTAGTAAGCCATAGAAATGGGTGTTGTTTTAGCCTTGCTTTACTGCAAGGAAGGAAAACTGGCAGCTCAAGATCTCTTGCCAGTCATTCTAACCCTCTTTCTTGCTATTTTTATTTTTTATTTTTTTGGTGGGCTTGCTTCAGATAAAACTGTCTGTGTTTTTGAAAGATTTTCCTACAGAGGGGACATTTTTCATAGCCTTAGCCTCAGAAGAACTAATTATCTTCCCAATTATGCTGGTGGGACGCCTTTGGCCTCCATGTAATTTGCCTGGCTTTAGCATGGTGAATCAACAGAGGAAATTGGTACAGTTTTAAATACACGGACGCACACACAGAGACACACAGGGCTTCCAGTTTGGTAGACTGGAATTATGCTCTCAGAAAGGTGTTGCTGCGTTGTAGTACTGCCCTCCATGATTAAATGAGCTTTATGCTATAAATGCAATGAACGATAATAGGATTCAGTTTAATACAGGTAGCTGTCGCTTCACAACCACAATTAAGACCAGTAACTCTGTCACTAAGCAATGTGATTGTTAAATGAGATATCATGTGACCATAACAGACTTATAACCTCACCTCTGCCACAGTTATTAAGTGAATCACTCATGATTGTTAAGCGAGATATCACATGACCACGATTTACGATTTTACTGCTGGCTTCTCCGTTGACTCTGCTTGTTAGAAAGCAGCTGTGAAGTGCACACATGGTTATCACATGACTGTAGGATGCTGCAATGGTCATAAATGCCCGCAGTTGTGAAAAGCCCAAATCTCAATTAGATAACCATGATTGGAGACTGGTCATAAAGTTGGTTTTTCCACTCTGTCTTAAATTCAGATGGTCACTAAACAGGGCAGTTTATTAAGCCAGGTCTTATTTTGCCGTCTCAGTCTTCCTCAGCCACTTTGGACCTCAGCTTATGTAACAATAGCCCCATCAGTAGGGCTATTATTATCATGAATCATGCTGGATGGGAATCAAAACTATAACATACCTAAAAGATACCAGCTTGGGGAAGGCTTGATACATTATCAGGCAAGGTCCAAATTGGGCAATCAAGAGTTTTCTTGCAAAGAAAACTTGCCTTTCCCATGGTGTAAAATGTCCATTCTCAAAAGGCAGTGATGAGCTTTTGGGTGAATGATCATGATTTAGTTTTCTGGTGCTCTGACATTTTGCCAGCAGCTGTGACTGGCATCCTCAAAGGCAGAGCGGATCTCTTTGTAGTGTACTTCTTGGTAGTTCGCAGGCAACTGGACAGGGATTGGCTACTGTAGTTTATCTAGATAATGAACCAATCAGGAACCAGCTTTCTTGGAGTTCCATGACATGGACTAATCAGAGACCAACGTGCCAGGTTTAGCTACAGAATCCAGTCAGTCCTTGTTCATTTGCCTGTGAGCTACAGACAAGCATATTATGAAGCATCTCATTCTGCCTTTGAAGAAGCCAGCCACTACTGCTTGCGAAACATCAGGACACCAGAAAACTAGGCCATGGGTATTCAACCTGAAAGCTCACCATGACACTGGCCATGAAAACCTCTTTTTCTCTCTAAAATATACAATGTGCATGGAGGATAGAATTGAAGTTGAGCCGTTTGGTTTCAAGCTAGCTGTTCAGACACAAATGGATGTTCACCCATGTTACTAATCTGACCACTGTCCTAACCCCTAGCACTTGTATCCAGAAAATAGACATGTCAATAAAATATAAGTGTATGCAGAGCTAGTAGGAATAGCTGGAAGCAATCAGAACTCCCTCTCCTGTGAACTCCCTCTCAGTGAATCTGAAAATTCAGATGCTTGACGTAGGTAAAACGAAGTCCTTTTTTTTTCCTGGAAAATTTATTCACAGCTATACCCTTTGCTAATTCTCTCTTTGGCATCTTACCATACAGGGGTCTTTCCCCCCCCCTTTTTTTTTTGGAGGCTGGGGTGTGCTCCAGGCTTCAGGTGGAGCCAGGCAGTCTCTGAACATGGATGGCACTAAAATATTACATCAGTGAGAGCTTAGCTAATTGTGCTTGGCTCCAGTGGATTCACTTGGACAAGATTTGAAGGCCCTTTCCACAGAGGCCTACAGGATACTACCCTTTGCTCTCCTTCCTGGAAATCAAGGTGAAATTTTCCAAGACATTTGATTAATTGAATATTAAATGAGGTGATAATTTTCCCAAATAGTGGGAACTGCAATTCACAAGGCCACAGCCCAGGAGGTACTGATAAAACTTTGTTGATCTAGGGTTATTGACACTGTTTATCAGTAGAAGATAAAAGTCTCATTGCAAACTCACTTGTTCCCAGCATGTTTTCTATATGTGATCCTGACATTTGTTTAAACCTCAAAAACACATTTTTAAAACTCTGGATGTGAAATGCTTTGATCTTATATTTCTAAGGCCTATTGGAAGAAATACACTATGTTTGGCATTTCTGATGGACAAGACAAAAATAATGACCACTAGTGGTATAATAAAAGAATAACAGAATAACAGTTGGAAAGAACCTTGGAGGTCTTCTAATGCAACCCCCTGCTTGAGCAGGAGACCGTATATCATTCCAGACAAATGTCCAGTCCCCTCTTAAAAGCCTCCAGTGATGGAGCACCCACAACTTCTGATGGTAACTGGTTTCACTGGTTAATTATTCTCAGGTTGGTTCTCTCCTTGATTAGTTTCCATCCATTGCTTCTTATCCTGCTTTGGAGGTTGACCCCTTCTTCTTTATGGCAGCCTTTCAAATATTGGAAGACTGGTAGTAATTAGATAGATCAGTAAAAAGGAGAGGGTTTTTTCTGTCTGCCAGTTAAGTGGGGCAGAAGGCAGAAGGCGACATGCTGGTAGGAGAGAAGTTTTTCTCCCATTGCAATAACTGGCACCATCACATTAGCCCACACACATGATTAATTGCCCTATCATTCAAAGAAATAGGTCTTTTCATTCTGGCCACTCACAATATTATTAGTATGAGCTACTGATTTCCCAGAGCCAATTATTGTATGATTCAAATGTTGCATCTGCCCACGTAAGTGTGGAGATGCATAAATAAGGGGTTAGCAATCAAATAAAAGACCTTCAATGGGTTGTTTTTTTAAATTCCTCCAATATGTCATATATGTACATAAGGCTCCTGGCACTGAAAAGAACAGCTTTAAACAAGCAGTGGGCTGAAATTTTGGAAAAGGGTGTAGTGGGAAAGTCATCATAACAAAAACATATGTCAAGAGTTTTGTTTTAGGCTGAAAGTAGCATGAAGTCTGCTGGGGAGCAAACAGAGGGGCTTAGAGGTTACTTTTCTAAAGCCTGAGGATTGGGAAAGGGAGAAAAAAATGTTTCTGCTGAAGATGCTACAATAGACAGAAAGGAATTTGTTGTTATGGTTGGCAGGATTGCTGATGTGCAGAAAAGCAGAATCCTCGCTGAGGCTGGAAGCAGGGGGAGGAAGGAGTTATCTTTGAAGTTAGATAATGGGGAATTGAGCTGTGGTGGGGCTGACCGGTGGGGGAAATCCCAGGGAGATGATGAAGGATCACAGGATCTTCAGGCAGGATGAAAAGCAGCTCAAACCATGGTTAGTGGCAAGTGTTTTGAAAATGGAAACAGTCACCAGTATGTATCAAGGTTGTGAGACATTCTGCATATACATCCATATGCAAATTCACATAAGGCTTGGGACATACATTTTAACGACGCCTCCTTATACATCTTATACCTGAGCAGGGGGTTGGACTAGATGACCTCCAAGGTCCCTTCCAACTTTATTATTATTATTATTATTATTATTATTATTATTATTATTATTATTATTATTATTATTATTATTATTATTATTGTTATTGTTATTGTTATTGTTATTGTTGTTGTTGTTGTTGTTGTTGTTGTTGTTGTTGTTGTTGTTGTTGTTGTTATCATCTATAAATAAGCTCCCCCTTGGGTTTAACTCAACTCTTGGTGAATTCATGCAGTTTTCTTGGACAATAGGGTGGCTGAGTAGGGGTGTCTTCTAAGGGAAGGCATGTGAGTGCTACATGCATGTGTGGCTGTGTTCTGAATAGGATGGGAGAGGAGACCTCTGCCCATCTAACAGTACAGTAGGAAGGGGGAGGGAAATTAAGGGTAATTGAAGAGGTAAAAGGAAACCCTCATAAAGCTGGGGCCCAATATAGCTGAGGTGTTAGTATTCCTCTTTTCTTCCTCTTTTCTCTTCCATTGCTCGAGCTTAGAGTAGAGCAGGATTACCTGAGACATCTCAGAAACCTTTGTAGCACTCTCTCCTCTCTCTCTCTCATTCTATCTATCTATCTATCTATCTATCTATCTATCTATCTATCTATCTATCTATCCGTCCATCTATCCATCCATCTTATCTAACCTCCCTCCCTCCCTCCATCGTATCTAACATCCATCTATCCATCCATCCATCCATCCATCCTATCTAACATCCAACATCCATGCATCCATGCATCCATGCATCCATGCATCCATGCATCCATGCATCCATGCATCCATGCATCCATGCATCCATGCATCCATGCATCCATCCATGCATCCATGCATCCATCCATCCATGCATCCATCCATCCATCCATCCATCCATCCATCCATCCATCCATCCATCCATCCATCCATCCATCCATCCATCCATCCATCCATCCATCCATCCATCCATCCATCTAACCTATCTGTCTGTCTGTCTGTCTATCTAATTTAGAAAATGTCCGTCTCCCTCATAGAGTGACTCTAGGCTCCAATAACTTCCACAATATCATCAATAATACAGAGCTATACAGACTGCATATAATATGCAGATTCAATTCATACCAAGCCCTCCATGCTGTCTAAGGTGCAGAAACAATTTAAGATGTGATGGCAGGACTGTGGGTATATATCACCCATGTATGGCATCAATTTCCATTAAAGAGCAGAGCCTGCCTGTACAAAAATACTATAGAATGCTATTGTCCTTGCAATTTCTTCTCTGTCTACTTGCTCTGAAAAACAGAAATAAGAAACATTTCCCTATCATCAGCCTTTCCAAAATCCAATTCTTCTGATTTAACTTTAAAATGCAGCCAGGTCAGCTTTGACTGTTTGTGGACATTGTCATACTATGAGCTGAGCCATGTTTACGTTTGAGAATCTTTAGAGCTTGTCAAAATCTGAGAGTCAATTAATGGTTGCTTGCCTATCCTAAAACCTGGATTATCAGTCAGTCTGTGATTTCTTGCTGGACAGTAATGCCTCTTCCTGCTCCTCAAATTTGTGTCCAAATACAAATATCTTCCACTTTTGTAAAACACAAATGGAAGATTACATTGTTAATATTTCAGCGTTTACCACGGTGGCACACGTCCATTACCTCAGCCTTTTAGTTCTTAGCCTTTAGTTCTTTCTTAAAATCTTCTTCACTGTAAATCATCCCATATCTGGTTATTGTGGGAATGGTCACCAATTCAGATATTGGCTCCAGAGGAAGTTAGAATTTTAAGAATGGGAATCAAAATATATTATGACTCTTATGGTAGGTAGGGGTCTGGAACATTGAAAGGTGATTTCTGCCCTTAGGTTATAAAATGGAGAAATTAGGCCTTCAGCCACCATAAGCACAAGTTCCTCTTCTCATTTTTTCTCCCCTAAGTCTCTCTTATTTATTAACCTTTCTTGGATTCTATTTATGTTACTCCTAATTCCAACCTATTTGTCAAATCTCACCTAAAGCTGAAAGAAAAAACTCCCCTCTAGAGGCAATTTAGGAATTGCCCCTTCTCTCTTTCAAATTTTGTCAGAGAGAATTTCAGACGAACTGCTTGATGAAAACCAGCCCATGAACTACAATTATTTGAGTCTGCTGAGTGACATCACCTAAAGGCATTGGGGTGTAAATATTCCCACTTGGCACATGCACAGTCCTTCTTATTCCTGCAAAATGTATCAGTCTCATGCAGGGCCCTATGCGCAACCATCACATTTGCTATGGTGCATACACATGATTTGCAAATATCTTCTGCACCATAATTATACAAAATAAATGGATTTTTTTTCACTTTCTGAATGCGCAAGCATACACAAACACATGTAAACATGTATCTTTCCTTTTTTTCTAGAAAAAAAAATAGGTAAATATTTGAAGGGGCAAGAGGTTTTCAGCTATTTTCTGAGGAATTTATCCCTTCCTCCCAAGCTACATCAGAATTATAACAGTCAATTGTCATCAAGATGTTTCATAGGATGCATTGAATATGCACTATTGTCTTTATAACAGAAATGTCATAGCAAGATGATTATAATAATGCATTGGCCAAAACATATTTGTGTCATAATTCAAAAAACCTGAACCTGAAGTAAATTTCAATTGCTAGAATAAGATTTCTTATTATAGGAGCCCTGTTCAAGTATTCTTTACCCCACTCCCCATTAATTTTCCTCAAATAATGTTAGCTTATTTTGCCAATTTATTGCAACTTTCTACAGGAGGAAAGCCATTGCAAGTACTGTATGGCTGAATACATGTTGGCTTCTATTCAAATCAGGTCCCTGAATTATGACACATGTGAAAATTATCAAATGCAGTTTCATTCTGCAGGAGACATATATTACAATTTTTGAGGTATAAGAATTCTTAGTGAGATAAGGATTTCATTTCTCAGTTTACTTATGCCTTTTAACTCTTCTTTAAAAATCAAAATGGTTTATAATGGATGAGACCACTAACCATATCATTTAAACTATTGTTTTTAATGCCCGTCTGTTTATAATATGGATTTTTTATTTTATTTTATAAGAGACTTGATTGGATGAATCAGTCAAAAGAGCCTCTTTTTTGTTTTTTAAAGAATGTTTTCTTCTTATTTATGAAGATATTTGTGAATTTGGCACATTCATAACAGGTAGAAATTGACCCACCTGCATCAGTCAAATTCAGATAGTGCTTTTATTCCAAGCACAAAGTATATTGAATATGCTTATTGCATAGATGTTAAACAAGAGTAGTCTACCCAAAGGAAGAGATGGCAAATTAAATTCAGTACTACAGACAAACCTGAAAGGTTACACATGGGTTGAAACCTGATCTGATTCTAGAATCTAAACAGATCTTTTAATATACCTTGATAATGTTTCCTTAACAGCAATTTCCTGTGGGGCAACTGTCTCTGTTTCTTCATCTCCCCTCCCTTAATCAGGGATAATCCAAGTTCTTCAAAGGGGTGGAGGCCCCACAACCCATTGTTCTAGAGAGGGAGCTTTGATGTCTACTGTGATGCTTATTTCCCCTCCCTTCATGTCCCCTTCCCATTCTCTTCCATCCCAATTCACCATTCAGTGAAAAGATATGAGTTATTTGTACGTATGAGTCTTCCAGAATTTAAAATATTACAAATTTTCAATACTTACAGTACATGACTCTGTAAGCCCTGTTTCTTAATTACAGGAAAAGAAATTATCTCCTGTACACATACAAAAGCAAGCAACTAATATATCAGCAGACATTTGCCTCTGTGTCCATATGACAAGACAGAAAAAGATGTATAAAATGACTCGTTTGTAACGTTATTCTCCAGGAAAAATAATTTTTATATATCTGTTTGTCTTAGCTAATACTTCGTATATTCCATTGTTAAAAGCTTCACTGAAAATAAGAATTTCCTTCATGATTAAAGGACAGGAATATGGTACTATTATTGATAGACTCAGGAAAGACTGTTAATACTCCAAGGAACTTGAACTTCTGGAATTCTGATATTTGTTCAAGTATGTAAGGCAGTGTTTCTCAACCATCGCAACTTTAAGATGTGCAGACTTCAACTCCCAGAATTCCCTACCCCACCCAAGTTGGCTATGGAATTCTGGGAGCTGAAGCCCACACATATTATTTTATTTTTTATTTATTTAGAAAATCTATATGGCTGCCTACTTGCTCACAGCTACTCTAGACAGTTTAAAAGGAATGAAAACACAATAAAAAGGAAATAAAATAAAAATAAAAAACAAAATAACTCCTCCCACATACACGACAACATACAATCATAACCATCTTAAAGTTGGCAAGGTTGAGAAAAACTGGTGTAAGGAAAAATCAGTGGAAATCTGAGTTATAATCCTGGTGTGGCTGTTTTCTTGCAAAGAAGCAACTACTTCTATGGATTGCAGTAACACAAATAACAAATTCAAACAACAGTATAATGAGAAACCTGCTAGATTCATTTTCTGCTATTTTGTTTTACAGTTTTCCAGTCTTCAAGTTCTTTTTGCCTCTTTTATGAAGAGACCTATAATTTTAGTAATATCAGTTCAAGAGAAAAAAAAGACGAAACTCTCTCCTTCCCTAAAGAAATGTCATGATTCTAAAAAGTTGAATTTCAATTAACTGAAGTTTCTCAATTGTGCATCAAATACAGCTCAAAAGTGGAATTTGGAGTGCTTGATTATTGTACAGAAGGCACTGACCTGAATTTTTAAAGCTAAGGCAATTTCCTGGTATTACAGTAAGAGTGCCGAAGTATTTTATGCAGGAAAAAAAAATATGTGTGATTTGTTGAAACTTGATGTAGTGAATGTAGTACTAATGGAATGAAGAAAAGTAAAAGTGGACCTAGGCTGTATAGAGGAAAATCAAATAAGACTTGTTACACCAAATCAAACACTAAAGACAACATTCCCTTTCCCTCACCTATGGAGGGGAGCTCAGTATAGAACATTTTGTCCCTGGATTAAGAAATCAGTGCTTTTTTTGTAAAAAAAAAAAAAAAAAAGGTGGCGGAACTCACACATGTCATACAACCCACTTTGCCTACCCTACAAGGTTCCATCCAAAAAAGGTGCCGGAACTCCGTTCTGAGCGTTCTATGAGGAAAAAAAGCCCTGGATATAGTGATAGTTACTGACAACTTTTTGGAAAATATGGCATGCTGTTTTTGAAGATATCCCTCAGCAAATGCAAGTTTTGAGTGTGTATGAATGTGCACAAAGCCGCTCATGAGCTTTGCAATTTCAGGAGCCGCCTTCTAATATGTGCCACCGTAACAGAATTTGTGGATGTCCTTGAGGGACAAGGGAAAAAGATCCTGCCCAGGAAACCATCAGACAAGAGAAGGAACAGTTTGCAAGATTGATGTCAGCTCTCCCGGGTAAACCAGACAGGAAACATGGCTAGATGGATTAATTCTACTTTATTGTAAGGTCACATTAACAGAATTTTGCAAGTCTGAAAATATAAGCTTCTCGCCATTACTTTTAACCATCTGATCCTTGAGGGGAGAGAGGTCCTTCCTAAGTTTCCTCCTCTGATCCTTAAGCCCTTGGGGGCTCCCCCTTCTCTTATCTCTTCATCTTCCAAGGTCATCCACGCATTCCATCATATTCACCAACAGTGAGAAATCTACTCATTTAATCAAAAAAATAATAATAATATTTCTTAAAGACAAATGTATCAGGATTTGGATATTATGCTGCACTCGTATCTTAATACGAGAACAGATTCTGCTCAAAGTTCCATCTGTGTTTCTAATGCTTAACCATAATGTTTCTCTTTTCTCATCTATGCTTTTATTTTTTTTACTACTGTCACTTATAGTAAGCCTTTTTAAAATACTAGAGAATTTTCTGAAGAGATTACTTAGATCTCAGCGATTAAAGTGTTATAAATCATTCTGATATTGCTTAAAATTCTTAGCCTATCCATGCTAAGGCTACATCTGTGGTCTGACATATACATAACTCTATCATGAGCTAAATATGGAGAGAATTATAGGCAAGGAAGAGCCAAGATACCCAACATTTCTTTCCTTTTCTGCAAGGAATCTTGCAGAAAGATTCTTGAATCTTCCCATACAATTTGAAGGGTATTTGAGTGTTTGTAGTGCAGCATCCTGCTCAGTGTAGGGTTTATTGTTAAAGTCTCCCTCATATATTTCTGCCCATATATTTCTGCTTAAAAAGTTTCTGAGAGAGAATCTGTCATCTTCAAAGCATTTTGTCTCACAGTTCTCAGCATTAGGAAATGCCTTCTATTGTCTAATTCAGTGGTGGCGAACTTATGGCACGCGTGCCAGAGGTGGCACTCAGAGCCCTCTCTGTGGGCACGCGTACTGTTGCTCCAGCCCCGCCTCCCCCCACAGCCCCCTTCTCACCAGCAGCCCCCCTGGAGGAGAGTCACCCCTGAGTGTGGTCCGCACGGAGCAGCTCAGCCAGGGACATGGCAACCGGGTAGCGGGGACAAGACTCCGCCCTTGCATCCCATCGCACACAGATGATGCTGCAGGGTACGGGCAGTGGGTGGCCTCGTGGGGGAGCGGGGATGGAGTGGGCGGGGCACGGAGCGGGGCAGGCGGGGAGACGGGCAGTTTTTGGGCACTCAGTCTCTAAAAGGTTCGTCATCACTGGTCTAGTTGAAATTTGCTTTCTTATATTTTCATTTCCTCTGGAACAACTCTCTTCTTCCCTTGGCAAATTTCCACATATTTGAAGACCACTATCTTAATCTGCTCCTTTCTGAGAGAAACTCACCTAGACTATTCTAACTATGCCTCCTATGACATGATTCCAATCCTCCACCATTCTGGTCTCTAAATACTTCTAGATTGTCAACATCTTTCTTAGAATATGGTACTGAACTAAAGAAACTTCTTAGGTGAGAAGTGAAATGTCTTCAAAGAAAAAAAACCAAGAAAGTCCAGTTGCCTTTTGGGGAAAAAAAGGGACAGAATTGGAGACAATAGTCTATATATTATATAATACAAATCCATGATAGTCTGTAACATAAATCAAAATTTATAGCAGTCTCACAAATCCCTAGCTTGGTAAATAATTCCCAGATCACCAACCAAAATTTCAGAGGTTGTGTCATCTTCTTCTTACCTGTCTTTCAGTCAGTCAGTGAAAACTGATTTGGGAAGGAGTGAAAAATGAAAGTCAAAAAGCAAAATGCAATTAGTCTCCTCCACATCTTAAAAGAACACATGGTAAAGCATTTTTCTGTTCCTGATTGTTCTTCGGAATCTGACAACTCCAGATATCTCTGTCCATTTAATTTATGTGGATTGACAGATCATGTTTGATTGATAGGTTAGGTTTTCTTTTATTAATTATAGAAGTCATCATTGTCTATACCACATCATCTATATCACACCCTCGACACTGGCAAGTGGTAATTACCAGGTGGATGCATTTCATATTCTGCAGAATTCTTTATCAGGATTTTGATCAAGTTGGCTATGCACAGACATGGCTAAGGCTGCACTGATTATTGGCTGATTGCCACCACTGGAGCAAAAATAGGTGATTATGTTCTATTTTGGTTACTGAAGAGTTATCATTTATTGATTTTTTGAATAACATGCAATAAAGCTTAGCAACTATCTTACCTTCCAATTGTTAGCAGCAATAGTTTACAGAGAAAGATGGCACGTCTGTTCTTATGGAGATGCTGGCAGATATAGAAATTGTAAAGCCACCATTTTAATTTTACATTTTAAAGCTACTCTAACTAAAATGGCTGAGAACAGAGTATCTCGACTGAAGACCCCTAACACATCCAACAGTGAATTAAGGAACACTAGTACTGGTAAGATTTTTCAGACCAAAATATTGTTCTTTGAATCTCAAATGATTGGACTTTCAGTACAAGCAGATCAATGTCTTCCTGTTTTATTTACAGATGTAGCATTTGAAGACCAGGGTCTAGATTTCCTATGTGTGTTTGGAATAAGATACATATGATCAAGGTGAATTTAATTTTAAATGCAGTAAGTTTTCAAATTATTTCAACTGAATTTATATATTGTTAAATAACTTGGCCAGGCAAGAATAACCTTCAAGATTTTCATTTATAATAGTGGATTTAAATTTCTAAAGTTACAGACATATTTGGGTCATTTATTTTAAAGGCAACACTCGTTAGAACAACAAATTTAGAATTCAGATCCTCGTTAGTCTTAATTTGAAACCAATTATTTAATCCTACTGAAAGAATTGGAAACCTTCCTTGTTCAAAGGTCACTTGCAATATTTGCATACATATGGAAAAATGTGTGGCAGGCCTAATTTTGCTCCTTTTCTTCATGGCAGTTCATTTTCATGGCTATTTAAAAATAGCCAAAAAAAAAAAAATCAATTTTGCAGAGCACATTGTGCTTTCATAATATTTTTACTTTGAACAACACAGTTTCAACAAACTAATTCTTAAAACTTTCTTTCTTGAGAGCTAGCATACTAAATTACCTGGGTCCTGACTCATGTGGAACCAAAGTGGCTTTTTTACCACAAGCACTAGCACTGAAAGCCAATTTTTGAATATGAAAAACTGCAGGAAAGTTGATATTAGAGCAATGTTTATAAGGGAAGCGGCATATGTTCTGAATTGATTGTGCCTGGATGTGGATATAGATAATAAAGAATCATAAGTATTTTAAAAATTGCACTCTAATTTCTGGTTTTAAGAACCCTCTTCAGATGCATTTCGTACAGAAGTTTCTCAGAACCCCCTTTTTTTTCCAGGTTCACTATCTAAGAAATATGATACAAATGGATGAACTATTACAAGGAAGCCAAAATATTTCAGCTTGATTCTTTCTTGTCTTTTTGTTCCTTTGCTTTTCAACTTTGCCATTACAACATAACTAGTACATAGATGATGGTTCCCTGTTTTGACTCACCTTCTAAAGCTCTAGTGTCCATTCCTATGATGTTATGCTTTAATCTTTGCATCCCTCTCTCTAGCTATAAAAACGATCTGATCAGCAATTCCAAACCTGATTCTCCCTGAGGTGACACATTTTTCAAATCTCAAAGTTCCAGGTTGAGGAAAGCTGTCTGAAATTTGAGTAACAGACTGGTAAGTCTATGTGTGTTTACCTCTTTTCCTTGGGCCCCTAATCTCCAAAAGGTCTATTGTCACTTATTTCAGGCCAGCTATGAAATGTGGTGAATTAGAAGCTCATGCCATAATGTGACAGGTCAGACCACTTGGAAATCAATTACTGGCAAAGCACAAGTTATAAGACAAAAATTGATAGCAAGAATGCCACAATGTGAAGTTGAAGTGGTAGTGTTGGGGGAATTTTGGCAGTCTCAATCCACAAATTTCTTCTATAGAGCTCTTTCTTCTTCAGTTATAATTTTATACTACTGTTAAACCAGCTTTCACCAGCTGAAACTCCAATAATCCAACCTCTTTTTCATCAAATCTCAAGGTTATTCATTTTGAATTGACAGAAAGTTGCCTTTTTTTAAAAAAAAAAAAAATGGTTATACTTTTTTCCCCTTCTCATTACTCAGTGTGATGACCCAAAGTCAAGAGACATATGATTACAGCCACCATTTTTGTTCAGATAAATGCTAATGTCATTGACAGTTAAAAAAGCAGAAATTCACTTGGAAACATATGTTTTCTTCATGAAAGCTGAGATAATGTTCTCCAGCTGCACTTCTGATACTCAAGCACCTATTAAAGAAACTAATAGCAACAGTTGTGTCCAAATGAAAATCTATCAATTTATTTGCTCTTTAATAGCAAATTCAAGTCTGTGCTAATAGGATCAGATGAAAACAAAGCTAATGAAAAAGAAAAGGAAAGTATCATGATCCTCAGACTAACTCCTGATTTGCCAGAGTGGGTAAAAAGAATCTGAAGGTGGCAATAAATACATAAATACAACATGTTGGTGCAAGTGATACCAGTTATAGCTTTGATACTCGCTTTGCTTTATTACCTGTGATTTATATATTTTAGGTTGGAGCACAGATCAGTAACGTTGAATTAGTCAGCCATGGAACTCACTGAGGACCATCCAAAGCCATCGGGGAATTGCTCTGAGATGAAATGTAGGTAACCATCTTGGTTTCCCAGAAAGGGAAGTCATAAATGTAATTGACAAACAATAAAATGTCCTTTTAATGTAGACCAGGGGTGTCAAACTGATGGCCCATGGGCCGGATGTGTCATGGCGAAACCACGCCCACCCCATTGCCGGCAATGGAAAAAAAGTCACGATACGTCGCGGCATGTCATGTGATGTTGCAAGTTTGGCACCCCTGATGTAGACTATAGAAACGTACTGTATATATTAAATGCATGTTCATTGTCAGCCCTTGAGTAGTGTACATCATTCTGCCGAGTTATGTCCCGCTTTAAGAGAAGAATTAAACCTGAAATCCTACAGAGAAAGCACTCTACATGAATTTCTCCATCCATTGCCCTTATTAAAATATCGCAACAACAGTAATAAACCATCTCTAAACATTTCCTGCCTGTTCAAACAACTTTTTTGCCATTAAAAGCTTGTAGCCATTTGCACGGCTCAAGGGTCTATAACTGTGCACCTTTGTCCCACTTGGAATGTTCTGTTTCAGATGGCTGGCTGAACATTTAATTTTTCTGGTCATTGACTGCAATCAAGAAATGCATTCACTGCCTGAATATCTGCAGAAATATTGACTGAGCTACTTGAACATTTAGCTGCATTAACCTATGCATATGTTTCAGCAATTCCACTGAGTTCAGAAAAGCTTACTCCATGTCAGCAAAGGTAGAATTACACCCTGAAGATCAAAATAAAATTGAGCAAAATCAAAATGCTCTAATACAGTCATTATTAATATCAAGTCTAGGAACTGGATGTTCTTGAACAGGAATGATTTTGTCTTAACTTGTGACTTCTTTGTTTCATTATCCGTGTGCCAGTAACTTCTTTGTATCTTTTTTTTTTTGCAGAGGTGTATACACACATACACATACACACACAAACACAAACACACACACAAACACATATGGAGAAGCAGTGTTCCTATAAATATGTACTAAGGCCAAAAGAACATTTTATGGGCTGTTTACCCTTGTGCCTTCCACAAGTTGCCAATATGATTGTCGTCCAGAGACATAAAGTTAGGTAATAAGATTTCATACTTTTACCAATGCATTGGTAAAATGCCTTTTTCTCTTTAGTCATTTTGTCAGGAAAAGAAGGAAAAGTCATATTGGAAGATTAAGGAAACCGCTTGCAGGCATTCCTCAGAAGTGTGCAAGGGCAGATTCAGATCTTGTGTTGCATTGCGTAAAGGTCTTCTTTCTTCCCTGGCTTCTGTACAAGAGGAGCATGTCTAAAAGCAGATCCTGATTGCACAACACTGCAGAATTTATAGAAGGTCATTTGGTAGGTTTCCGCTGGGCAGATGCCCGTTCACAGGTTTCTCACAGAAACTTCTTCAAAGAAAAAGCGGGGAGAGCTATACACATCTGTGTCTACACATACGCACAGACCTGTCTTGCTGCCTTGACTTCACAAAGGAAAGGTACAATTTAGTATTATAAAAATAAAGGGAAACCATATGCACCAAGTGAGAATTTTGTTCAGGGTTGCTTGCCAAAGTGACAATTTTGGTCAGGATAGCTTGCCAAGGTCCTCAAATATCTTCATTAAAAGCAAAACTTACTGAATGTGGAATAAACAGAAGCTGACATATTTGTTCACCTAGTCAAGGGGCGGTTTGTCCCTCTCTTAAAACATTTATTATTGCTTATATCTTGAAGGGATTGAGATCCTGGTCATAAACATACATAACAAATATTTTAATTGTGAACTGCTCCAGGGTCATATATATAAGATGGATGCCCTATAAACTACCTACCTGGCTAACTAACTAAATATGGTATATTCAGACATATTTATAATCCTAAATGGGTTTATTATTCTCTGTGTGTGAGAGACAGAAAGGGGGGGAATCATCTGGTGAGTTTCTGTGGCTGAAGATGGACTAGAATCACAATCTCTCCAATCCTAATCCACACCCTAAAAACTAAACCACACCAGCTCTTAACTGCCAATCACAAAGTTAGAAGATTGTTTTGGCATACTTCTTGCTGTTCAACAATTCTTTCAACTTCCTGATTGGAATATCAGAGTGGAAGCCTATCAACTATCAAAAGTTATATAATCATAATCAGGTTTGTAAAAACAATTATCCTCCTGGGTATGATGATTCTTCATAATATAGATCACACTGTGCACCTTATGGAATTTCATTTTACCTGCCTTGTGCTTGACCTTCGGTTTTAGTTACTCTATAAGACTGACAATTATGGAAATGAGTCATTGGCCACTTATGACAAAACAGCTTCATTAACTTCCTTCAAGTCACAACCGTGAAAACAGCCTTTTTATCATGCTTTTAGAGTTATAGTGTTTTTATACTGACTAGTAAATTAACATTTGAGAAAAAGAAATCACAGGAAACAGACTTTTCTCAAATCGACTAAAAAGGATTAAAATTAATAGAGACACATTTACAAGTTTATTTGTGTAATCTGAAAAGTCTTTTTTCTGCTGTGTGTTTCCATTTGGGGATGTACAATTATATAGTATTTGTCATTCAGGCAATAATTTTTTAAACCAATTCTGCTCATAACACCAATCCTGGGAAAAATGATTATAACTCATCCTGACACTGTTTCTGTGAATGTGTGTAGTAACTGTTAAGTTACATGCAGAACTTCATGAAATCCAGAAACTCACTGTACGAGTACCAGCTTCAGCACTGAAAATTGGCTTTAAAATAATAATAATATGCAAACTTATTTTTCCCAAGCAATGAACAGATTAAAAGACAGATAATCAGTCCAATGTATATAATGTATATATTGAATATAAGAAAACTGTTTTGTTCATTTTCTCAAGGGTAGAAGATTCTTCCAACAATATTCTCTCTCTCTAATAATTATAAAGTTCCTGTCTATATAGCATAAGAGTAGTCTTATTTAAAGGCAATTGCAGCAATTATTTATACAAAATGAGCAAATGTATAGGATGCATCCAAGCATGAGATCAATTCCTATGATCCTTTGGTTTTCTTCAGATAGTAACTGAAAGCAAATTAAACATCTAATACTGTACCAAAAAATAATTCATTTCAGAATGTTTAGATGAGAGCAACTTCATTGTGGAAATAAGAAAAACGCTAAATGGGAAAATATTTTGACAACATATCATAATGAAATTCAACCATGTTGAACTATAAAGATTTCCGATGTCATGGGCACCCAGTTGTTTTAATAACAACATATTCATGCCAGTTTAAATATGTTTATCTCTCTCCAGTCATTACTCTGAGCTAAATCTGAAATTAAGACACTTTTCCCATTGATGAGGATAGCCAGTAAACACCTAGGGTGTTTTCCTTGGCCGTATTTGTGACCAATTGTGATATGACCACAATATTTCCATTGGCATGTGTTATATCCTGGGACTGCTGAATGACTCAGCAGGCTCAGGAGGCTGCAGAAGGCCCGGGCAATCCACGTGGTTGCCCGGGACCAGATAGGCTGTCTCCAGCCTTGTGCGCATGTGCAAGGCGGGAGACTAGCCTTGCATTGATTGGTTGATGCTGTCCCTTGCAAGGGGCTATAAAAGGCCCTGGTGCCATTTTGTCTTCTGTTCTGTTCATGATCTCAATAAAGACTTGTGTTTGTTACTCCTGCCTCGCCTCGATGTCTCTTCAGCTGAAACAGAACATTGGCGATGAGGATGGGATGCGCTGCAAGAAGAAACAGGAGAAGCTAGGCTGACTTACCAAAGGAGGCCTGAAGCGCTGACTGGGTGGCTTCACAGGTGTCACGACCACGGGCACCTAGGAGACTACAGGTGGGCGATCTGGTCTGGGCAAGGAACTATGGACCTGGACATCTCTGGGTGCCAGCAGTGGTATGCAAGGTCTCTGGGCCACTGTCATATGAAGTGGCCTTGGATGATGGTCGTGTGATCAGACGTCACATTGACCAACTGCGCTGGAGGTTGTCCAGCCACTCTTCCGCCCCTGGCTCTGCTCTGGGGGGGGGGAGGAGGACCACAATTATGATTGTGGACCATAGTCTCTCTGCCAAGGTGGACCTTCAAATGTTCCTGCACATGTTCCTGAAGGGGGTTTTGCCATGGAGGCGGCTCCTGACTCTGGCACAGGCACCGGGTCGTTGGGACATGGCAGTCAATCAGTTCCTCAGGCCACTCCAGCTGCTGGTCTTGGGCTCGAAGGGCAGTGTTCCCAAGAGGGGTCCATTGTGGATTTGGGGAATCCCACCCCACCACTGGACTTGGGGAACTCCACCCCACCAAGGAACTCTGGTTTGGGTTTAGCGGATCCAGCCAGTCAGCAGTCTGGAGGGTTGCCTGGGTCTTGGGGGCATCAAAGTCCTGGCTTGCCTAGCCCAACAGGCAAGGTGGCACGCCAGGCACCAACGCTGGCTCCAAGAAGGTCAGAGAGGGCCAAAGGTCCACCCAAGCATCTAAAGGACTATGTGAGGTTCCTGTCAAGTATTAGGGAGGCTTACTAGTTCTCTAGAACTCTGGACACTCCTAGAAGGGTGTTCTATTGATAACCTGAAACAATATGAGATATAAGGGTCTGCCTGTGTGAAGACATAATTGTGTTAGAATTATTAACATGCTAATTGAACAAAAAACATGTATATGTAGGTTGTTTTAAAACTATAAGTATTCACTTATTGTTTTATCCAAGGGGGGAGGGGTGTTATGTCCTGGGACTGCTGAATGACTCAGCAGGCTCAGGAGGCTGCAGAAGGCCCGGGCAATCCACGTGGTTGCCCAGGGCCAGACAGGCTGTCTCCAGCCTTGTGCGCATGCGCAAGGCAGGAGACTAGCCTTGCATTGATTGGTTGATGCTGTCCCTTGCAAAGGGCTATAAAAGGCCATGGCGCCATTTTGTCTTCTGTTCTGTTCGTGATCTCAATAAAGACTTGTGTTTGTTACTCCTGCCTCACCTCGATGTCTCTTCGGCTGAAACAGAACAGCATGGTTGCTCAGTCAGCCACGTGGAAAATTTGACTCATTAATGTGAAAGAAAGAAAAGCAGTTACTGATATTAAAACAGGCAGCTTTTCAATGCTAAGGCTAGCTCCCAATCAATGGAAATACATATTTAGCTGAGTTGGGGAGTATGTCTCCTGCCAGAAAGCTCAGTCTCAATGTTCTTTTCCTTGCCCTTAGTCAATAAACAGTTCAAGATTTTCTGGATTTAGAAAATGACCTTCAGTGCCAAGTACTATGGGTATATTAAAACCATACTTACAACAATAGCTCTCCACAAAGGAGCACAACTAACTAATTACCCTCTTGTTCTAGTGAGCATTTAAACAGAGAAATTAAAAAGCGGAAGATGTACAAAACTCCTAATTAAGGAAATAACTGATATAGGGCATTGTAGAGACTCTAGAAAGATGCAAAGAAGACCAATAAAGACGATTAGGGGACTGGAGGCTAAACCATGCAAAGAACATTTGGAGGAATTGGGTATGTCTAGTTTAATGAAAAGAAGGACTAGGGGTGACATGACAACAGTGCTCCAATATCTAAGGGGCTGCCACAAGGAAGAGGGAGTCAAGCTATTCTCCAAAGCACCTGAAGGCAGGACAAAAAGCAATGGATGGAAACTAATCAAGGAGAGAAGCAACCTAGAAGTAAGGAGAAATTTCCTGACAGAATAATTAATCAGTGGAACAATTTGCCTGCAGAAGTTGTGTGGAGGTTTTTAAGAAGAGATTGGACACCCATTTGTCTGAAATGGTATAGGGTCTCTTGCTAGAGCAGGGGGTTGGACTAGAAGGCCTCCAAGGTCCCTTCAAACTCTGTTATTCTGTTATTGATGAAATTCTAGGCACTTATCCTGCACTCCATTCAGAGTGACATACCTGAAATGCCTCTGCAATAAGATTTGAATGTGGGGCTTAGTGCAATGGATTGAGATGAGTGAGTCATTATCTGTCATTTATCTGGTACTTAAAGGGGAGAAGAAAAGAAAAAAGAAAAGAAAAGAAAAGAAAAGGTCAGAATAAAGCTGCAATTTTGCCCAATTGATTTTGTATTCATTCCATTCCTTTCTGACTTTGATATGTACTGTCATCTACATCCATCAGTAGGTATCCAGATTAGACAGTTTGACTTCCTTTTTTGACAACCGGGGGAATTGAATCTGAAGGCTATTTCATACAACTGAATCCCATGCAGTGAAGGTGCATTTATATTCATTATACAATGTGGCATCCAAGGGCTCAAAGACTATTCTAGATTGCTGTTCGTAAAAGAGAGGAGAGGGAAATATCCTGGCTGATTTACTTATAAATTTCCCACTTATCTGAGGGGTTTATAGTTCAAGGTTCTATCAACAGATGCTGTTCAAGGTGGGGGGGGGGAATAAAAGAACTGTAATTACAACATATCTGTGTGTCCTGGGCTAGAGATAGAGTCCTTGAAGAAGACAGTGACTTGCTTCTGCAAAATATGTGTTAAAGATATTGCACAGATAATGGTTAAAAATGGTGCTAAAAATTATTCTGCATATTCTGAAATTATCTTCCATTTATATGGGGAAGGAAATTTGTTTTGTTTTCCAAAGGAGGACAAATTAGAGAAATACTCATTGGAATGAGGCCATACGTTTCTTACACTTCCACAGGAAAGGGCTTAAGAACTTGTGCTAAATTGTTTCAATTGCACAGTGATCTCTTCTCCTTGGTTTCTCCCTGACTTCAGGAGACAACGCTTCCCATGGATTTTTGGGGACAACGTGGGACAAGTAATGTACCAATTGAAAAAAATAAGAAGAATATGAATAGTACCTTCCACAATCTTGAAAACTAGGTTACAGAATAAATAAATTTTAAAGCAACCCAAGAATGAGGGCTTTTTAAAAAATAAAGCTCCTGAGCTTCAATGAAAGCTCTCAACCATCAACAATACATGGAATCAGGGACACAGGGACTTTTAATTGCACCCATTCTTATAGAAAGCAATTTTGTACACTGTGCACTGGACTACACTCACTCTTCATTCTGGGGTGGTCATGATGATGGGGTAGTATTTTCGATGACATCCTTTTGGCAAATTAAATTTCTGTTCTCTGTTCGGTTTTAAAACTTTTGACTGACAGCAAAACATCTGACCATCTTAGAACTGATTAAGAAAAATCAAACCTGAAAAGGAAGATGGTCAGAGGTCAAGATTATGGAGCCCAGAAAAGAAACCCCAAAGATTTCAAGTTGTCTCCTGGTATTTTTTTGTACTTTATATATTAAACTGAGCTTGGGATCTTTTGTGCTTTACAGATTAAAGTGATTTTGGCTCAATTGAGACACCACTGGTCTCAGTGAGTATCTCAGTAATGCAACCCACAATGTTTATTATTAAGAAATATATTCCTATCTTGACATCCTTTAAAATCTGTTGAAGGGGAGTTGGTTATCAAAGGTATATGTTTCAAAGGTTGTTTAAATAGGATACAATTTCCTAATCATTTATTCTTTTCCTTCTTTTTTAATGTAAAAAAATCTGACTTTAACATAGTTTTAAGTGAATATAAATCAGACCCACTAATTCTAAGTGAATGTAAGTGAATATAAATCACCTAGACACATTCTTTCTTTCTTTCTTTCTTTCTTTCTTTCTTTCTTTCTTTCTTTCTTTCTTTCTTTCTTTCTTTCTTTCTTTCTTTCTTTCTTTCATTCATTCATTCAGTGTTAACTAAACTAGAACAGGATTTTAAAAGCTGAAAAATGAGGTGCTGTTTACAATCGATTGCTGGTCCAGCTAGAACATAAATAAACCTGCATATGTTGTCATGTAGGCCAACACCACACTGAAGAAACATAGTTACCTTCATTTTTGTAGGTTTCTTCATTACACAAGCAAAAAATTGTTGTATGTAAGAACTACCCCAATTCAGTGGCTCATTTTTGATGTAAAAATTCTAACATGTATCTGGAGCTCCTGCACATCTATCAGGTTTCACGTTCACATTTATGCTGCCTGAGCAATTTATTTCAAAAGAATAAGTACTGTATGTGCATATTTTTTTTCTTCCAAAAATTACATGTAAGCGTAAAACTACTACATATACTATAATGCAAATAATTTTTTTTTTGGGGGGGGGTTGTTCTAGTGATGGTGTGGTAGCACCAGTGGAGTCAGGGGAGACTGGCAGCCAAAGGAAAGGAGAAAGCAGAAAGAGAGAAACAGTAGCTTGAAAGGCTATAGGAGTGGAGGTATGAGAAGAAAGACAATGCAGTGAAAGAAAAGAAACAAGCAGCAGAGGGAATGGCTGAAAGAAGTCAGTGCTGAAGTTAGAGAATATTGAAGATGGGGAAAAGTGGAAAATCCAACAATATGTACATAGAAGATTGCAGGCAGATGAGGAATATGGCAGAAGGAACCAAACCTCACCAAGCTTTAGGCTGAACTTCTGATTAAGAAGTAAGGCCTAAGGTCATCTAATGATTGAGGATGGGGATTTTGTAGGATATTCTCAACTCTGAGAACATTCAGAAGATTCTCCTAACACTCCTGAATTGTAAATGCCCGTGTATAAATACAGGTACTGTGAAATCCATTGGGAAGGATGGCTTTAACCCAGCTTGTACCTCTGTTATATTGAGGCCATACCTAGGCTTGGCATAGTGAAGTTAAACTGATCAAAATGACTGGGGGGGGGGGAATCCTAACATAATAATTTTGAAACGAACCTTATCAATACTTTAATTCAGCCTGAAAGCTAGTTGGGGCTAACTTAGGAAGTGATGTTATGAAGGGAGCCTATAATTCTAGCAGTCCTCAAAGCAGGAAGCTTTTTTCCTTGAGGAATAGCTTGAATCTACACTTGAAAATTGTAGATTATAGTTTAATATTAACCAGATTTCTACATTAAATGTGATTTCCGAGAACGATTTGATTTCTCTCGTACCTCTGCTCCATCTAAGTGATCAAAACTGTGCGCCAGACCAAGCAGCTCCTGGAATGAAACCACGTCTGTCTGCAATTTAAATGTCAACTTTTGCAATTGCTGAACACCATCAGATTTTGCTGTCACTCACTTGTTCTGCTGTCAGTCTTAATTTGCTTCCGAAGCTGGCCTTTCCCTCATATGGCCTTGTTTTGCTTCCACTGCATGGCTACACATAATCAAAATGGGGTAAAAAAAAAAAAAAAAGGGAAACATCCTTCATGGTGTGAGACATAAATCGAACCATGTGGTGGAGATCCAGGATTCATCCACACAAACGCTGGAGACTATGGAAACTGCTGATGGGTGAGCTCATAATTTGACACCACCAGTTTATTAACTCCTCTGAGTTGGCCCTCCGTCACCTTTCCATTCTCTATTGAATGTTCAGATATGAAGCTTTCTGGGTGGCCTTTGACAAGTCCAAATCTATCTCACTGGTTATGTTAGGGATTCTCTTTTGTAGTTATATGCTTGAAAATGTCCTGGTTCTATCCTCAAAACAACAAATACCATTGTTCTAAACTCCTGCATGCAAAGCTGAAGAAAAAAAGGGAAACAAATTACAACTTATATCAACATTCAGTAATACATATTTCTGCTCATACTTGATCATCATTTGCTTCCAAATATATAAATCTGGGGGAGGAGAGGTACCATGTGTATATTTCTAAAGGGGAAATGGAATCTATGCAAGTGCTGTCCTTTGAGTATATTTTAGTCAAGATTTCTCCTTCTCTGAGCAGTTCTTCCTTTAAGAAGAATATGGTTTGCACCTGGCCTAGTTGTCAACCAAAATGCAAACCAAAATTCCTATGGAGCTGTGCAATAGTGTAAAATTAATCCAACTCTTTCCCCCTGATATGATGCAAATTGATGGGAAGGTTTACCACAACAATGCCTCATGTGGTGTGGAATGCCACTGTGGCCTTCAGACAACCACTCCCTGGAAACATTTATAGTTTCTTTAATTCCCTCTTAGTTTACAGATTAGTACCCATTTTATTTGCATAAGCCACTGTACCACAGAAAACCACACAGGGCCTATAGATTTCCTTAAGCCAAAGTCTGGAAAACTGAAAATTGGCAAGCATGATGGAAAAGCACATTTCCTGCTCCCTCAAATACAGACACATCCTTCCCAATGTGTTAAGTCACACAGCTTTTCGGTGACTCAAACCCTCTATGACAGCTTTATTTTTCTTTTCTTTTTTCTTCATTAAACCTCACAGTATGTCCAAGATACTGTAAAAAAAAAAATCCGATCTAAAGGAGATTCTAAAATAAGGAATAAACCAAAATCATAACACAAAGCTTTGTTCCATTTGTATGTTAAATCTGTGATGAAATTCTTGTAAAATGCATAACATTAAATTAAAACAGAGATCCATATTTAATATTAAGGAAAAAAAATATCTCCAACAATAGCCAGCATGTTGAAAGAATGTTAACAGTCCCGTCCAGCTGTTTGTCCCTAGCAATTGGCTTTGGAAAATTCTCCTGATTAAAAATATTATCATCATTCTGTGTTTGTCTAAACACCTACATATAAGCCATATCACATATACTTACATGAACATATACACACAAACTGATAGAACAGCTATGGGAACAAAGTCCCAATAATTTCACTGAGCTCCATAGAGTCTTATCAGTCAGAATGCACTTCAATTCAATTATAATATACAGTAAATGAATTGAAATATCAATAGCTTCAGCTAATACTACCACTAAAACGAGTTGAATTTTGATATCCTTCCAGAAATACTAGCTGGATTTCATTCTTCTTTAGCAATTATTTTCATAAGATTTAAGAAACATAAAAATACGCTTCTGATTCTCAATGTAAAGTTGGGCCTTTTAATTACTTTTTTTCAAAATTGTTATGCTGCATTTTTACGCCCTTCTGTGAAAAAACAACAAAAGGTGGCTTTCAAAACATAACATATTAATAGTTGTTATTAAAACACTTTTTTGGGTGTATGCCTTGGAGTCAAGCTTAACTTCTGGCAACTATACGGACAAGTCCTTGCAATTTTCTTCAGAACTGGCTTGTCTTCCTAGGGCTGAGATTGAGTGACTGACCCAAAGTCACCCAACTGGTTTTGTGCCTAAGGCAGGAATAGAATTCACAATCTTTCCTGTTCCTAGGCTGGTGCCTTTAACTGCTAACCCAAATTGACTCTCAAAACCTATTGACAGCAAGCCAAAGTATCTAGCAAACTTTGGATGACCTCAAAAAAAACCCAAACAACATCAGACATGGTTAATGTTTAGGTGAGAGACCACCAAGAAGTACCCAGAATGATAGGTTAGACTGGAAATCAAAAGAGTATTCCAGAAAAGCCGTAACAAACCACTTTTATGCTATCATCAAGAAAATTGTAGGGCAGCATCCATGAAAACACTAGCAATCTCCTTTAAATTGAAAGAGATCTTACGTTACAGATGTTTACACTTATAGGTCTAGAACAATCAGTAAAATAAACATATGAAATGCTTATGTTGGATATTTGTCCCATCTACTGTCTTCACTTCCCAACAGGTAATGCAACAATCCATCACAGAAAGATTGCTATTCCTGATATAACATCTTCTATTTTGTCCAGATAGAAGTTATCCACTTGGTATGTTTGCCCTCTACATATGGTGGCCAATACATTGATTATCCATGTTCTCCTGAAATGTGAGTAGAATCTCTTGTTTATAACATCAGAAGAGGGTTAATCATTATGACAAAATATGGGGGGAGGGACTTTGTTCTGTCAGAAAAAATACAATATTAGTATGGGTATCAAAATAGAGGTTTCCTGGGGCAATGGGGCAATGCCATTGGAGAAGCACCTTACAGCCTCTCTACGCAAGGATTAGCAGCATGTATAGCACAAGTACTGGCTGTATAGTTAGGGCAATCCTGAGCCTCAGAAATGGAAATAAATCAACTCATGCCAATGTTTGCTTAGAGCAGGGGTAGGCAACCTTGGCTCTTTTATGACTCGTGGACTTCAACTCCCAGAATTCCTGAGCCAGCATAGCTGGCTCAGGAATTCTAGGAGTTGAAGTCCACGAGTCATAAAAGAGCCAAGGTTGCCTACCCCTGGCCTAGAGTAATGTTTTCAAACTTGGCAATTTTAAGATGTATGGACTGCAACTCCCAGAACTCTCCAGCCAGCACACATCTTAATATTGCTATGTTTGAAAAACACGGGCCTAGCACATTGAAAGCAATGTGACCTTCATCCAAAGCAATGTGTTTGTTCTTTGTGTGACCGGGGAAGAAAAGTTTTAACAAAATACAGTAGAAAAGTGGATCCAAATGTGCTTTTCCCTATAAACGCACACTTCTAAAAGTAATTAGAAAAGATGATTTGGATGATAGGCCTGTTTCCCAGTTGGCTCCTCAAGGACTGTTGGAGAAGACCCGCACTAGACTATTCTTGTCAGTCAATACCACTGAACAAGGCAAAGCACCAGCTGTTGACAGTCATCTATCATTTTTGCAGGATAACTAAGAGTGAGCTGTGCTGCATGCCAACAAATGCAAGCCTAGCCAGGACTATTTAAATCACAGAACTGGCCAGGGAAGAGCCCATTCATACAAAAAAAAAGTTAAAATTTCTAGGGGCACTTCATCACTATGTGAAGTGAGTATGATTTCCCCTTTTCTCTTCAGCCACACAGAAATAATGATTGCCTAAGGCAGGGGTGTCAAACTCAATTTCATTGAGGGCCACATCAGCATTGCAGTTGCCCTCAGAGGGGCCGGGTGGGTGTGGCCAGGGTGGGTGCGGCCTACTGGGTGGGCGTGGATGGAGTGGGTGTGGCCTACTGGGTGGGCATGGCCAGCTCTACATCGTTCGTGTCAAGGGTGCCTGTGGGGACCTGGGCAGGAGTGGGACAGATCTGAGGGTCTCGGGCAGAAGGGGGTGGGACCAGGGCAAGTGCCAAGGCATGGTCCACTAGAGGAGCCTCCCCAGCATGCACCCAGGGGGCGGGGCCGACACGGCAGGGCCTGGTTCCTCGCTGTTTCCAGACGGCCTTGTGGAGCTAAGACTGAATGCGTTTCAGCATAGATGGCCACCACAAAATTGTACATTGGCTCCCGGCAGGCCTGGGCCAGGGCCAAGGCAGCAGGGTCCGTTCCCTCACTGTTTCCAGGATGGCTTCGCGGGCCACATGAAACCACTTCGCGGGCCGCATCCGGCCCCCGGGCCTTGTGTTTGACATGTCTGGCCTAAGGAGATTATTTCATTGGTTTCAGATAGATATTGATTACAACACACGTATCAATGTACAGATACCATAGGCCATCATTAGGCACTTTTGGACAAGCTGTTCTAAATCAATGTGGTGCCCACTTTAGTAAATATCATGAACATAAATTGCAGCACATCATCAAAAACTATCTGTAAGATTTTTGGATTATTATTTTTTTTTAGCATCTTGCGCAGACTAGCTATCCAGACTGGCAAAAAGCTGTTTCTAGTGGCCCAGGGGTGAAATATCTATGTAAACAGATGAAAATATGAAATGATGACTTTATAAAGGGCTGGCTGTAGGAACACACGAACATTTGGGCATATCTGGAGCCAGTAGTGCAGCTGGTGTAATGGCTGTGGGGTTTCCTCTAAGAACCTCCCAGTCTGTGGTCCTATGGAAATGAATAGGGTGACAAAGAGGCCATTCATCTCATCTGGGCTAATATAAGAAAATCTCTTGTAGATGATGCCTTTAATGGATACAGTGGTTGGGTTTTTTAATACATCAATATTTATTGCAACCTCGATATTCTATACTGAGTCTTTCTTTCCCTACCTTAACTTCATAATTCAGGCCATCATATCTGTATCCCCAACCCCCACAGTGCCATTGTTTATGGATGAAGACAAATATAATTTTATTAGCTAGACAAAAGTAATAATGTTTACATTGTGAATCTGGGAGAGTCCCTGTTCCAAAAAATATATATATGTGAACGATGGAAAAATTTTAAAAAAATGTTGGGATAACCAAAAATGCAAAGTTAGTACCCACTAGTAATAAATGTTAGACAGTATACAAATCTTTCTAATTTAGCTCTGAATACTGTTCCTACATTAATAATAAAAAGTTATAGTCATGAATGGACACATATGATCATTGTATCTTTTACCCTCAGTTCAGAAAGAATTTTGGCTACTGGGCAGAGAGATGTAATTGAGCATTTCATACATATCTCAGTTACTATACTTAGTAACTGCATTTAGAACAAAATCTCAAGGAATATCAGTTTCATGACAGGGTCAGGGAATGTACACTGCAAATTATATTTTGAGGTGAATGGCTAAAAATTGATCTCAGATTTAACCAAGTTCTTTCTCCTCCTTAACTGAAAGGTGAGGAAATAGCTTCATTTGTTGAACAAAATTCTGGCAGAACTACATGAGTGTGTGATATGTGTACACCCAGGTGGTCCTTGACTTACGGCCATAATAGAGCCTATCATAAGTCGTGATGGCCATAAGTCGAGACCACCTGACTGACTCCATTTTACAATATTTTTGCAGTGGTCATAAAGTGAATACCATGAGCATTTTCTTTGCCAGAAAGCATCCAAAAAGGCTAGAAACTGGCAAAAAATGGCATAAATTCTGGAACACTGCAACTGGCCATCAAAGTGAGCTGTTTGCCAAGCACCTGAATTGTGGTTATATGACTATGAGGGTGTGTGTCCCTGTTGGAACTCTAAAACCAGGTTGTAAGGACCTTTGGGGAGGTCCATCATAATTTTGAATGGCTGCTAAGCAACCAATTGTTAAGTGAGTCATAAACATGCATGTTGCTAACCATTAAGTCTTCTTCTTCCTTTAGTGTTCATTAGATGTTCTATAATTCTTTGCATATACTGACTGGAAATTTTGGGAGTGATGATCCCATTATACATCTGAATACAGTTCCTTTGCGTAATTTTCTTTATCAGTCCAACCTGAGTTACAAAATATTCTCATTATTGTCATTGTTAAGAGTATCACTGACTCTCGGTCATCTTGAGATACACAATTTTGGACTGAACAAATGCAAATCTTCCTTCCTTCCTTCCTTCCTTCCTTCCTTCCTTCCTTCCTTCCTTCCTTCCTTCCTTCCTTCCTTCCTTCCTTCCTTCCTTCCTTTCCTTCCTTCCTTCCTTCCTTCCTTCCTTCCTTCCTTTACATACTTATTACCAGGCTTAAAAGCTACTCCAGTCATTGTAGATTCTATAGTGTGCATACTTGATACAGCAATCAGATTAAAGACAATAGATAAAAATTTTAAAAACCAAAATCCAGTCACTATTTGCAACAATTTACATATAAATATTTGTCTATAGGGAGGAACAAGTTGCTATATCAAATTCCAAAAGTACACCAAAACAGCCAATTCTTTGTAGTGTTTTGAAAACTCAGGACCACTGAGGCCACATCTAATTTCTGGGTGAAAGTTGTGCATATTACAGACCCTGGATTCTCTAGGATTGCCTAGGGGAGTTATCGCTTCCTGACAGTAATGGAAGTAAGTGACCCTGAACATGGGTTTGTCAAAACCCAACATAGGTTTGTCAAAAACAGATCATGCCAGACAAATCTTATTGCATTCTTTGATCAAATGACAAAATTAGTGGATCAGAGGAATGCTGTGGATATAATTTACTTGGACTTCAGTAAGGCATTTCATAAAGTAGATCACAACCTACTACTTGATAAGATAGAAAAATGTGAGTTAGACAGCATCACCACCAGATGGATCCGTAGCTGGCTGACCGGCCGTACTCAGCATGTGGTCCTCAATGGAACCGCATCTACATGGAGGGAAGTGTGTAGTGGGGTGCCCCAGGGCTCTGTTCTGGGCCCAGTGCTCTTCAACATCTTCATCAACGATTTGGATGAGGTGATAGATGGGGAAATCATCAAATTTGCAGACGACACCAAGCTGGCAGGAATAGCCAACACTCCAGAAGACAGGTTTAAGATACAGGAGGATCTGAACAGACTTGAACACTGGGCACTATCTAACAAAATGAAATTCAATGGTGAAAAAAGCAAGGTTCTACATTTAGGCAAGAAAAACCAAATGTACAGGTATAGTATAGGGGGTACCTTGCTCAATAGCAGTAACTGTGAGAGGGACCTCAGAGTCCTAGTGGACAATCACTTAAATATGAGCCAGCAGTGTGCTGCAGCTGCCAAAAAGGCCAACACAGTGCTAGGCTGCATTAACAGAGGGATAGAATCAAGATCACGTGAAGTATTAATACCACTTTACAATGCCTTGGTAAGGCCACACTTGGAATACTGCATCCAGTTTTGGTCACCACAATGTAAAAAAGACATTGAGACTCTAGAAAGAGTACAGAGAAGAGCAACAAAGATGATTAGGGGACTGGAGGCTAAAGCATATAAGGAACGGTTGCTGGAATTGGGTATGTCTAGTTTAATGAAGAGAAGGACGAGGGGGGACATGATAGCAGTGTTCCAATATCTCAGGGGCTGCCACAAAGAAGAGGGAGCAAAGCTATTTTCCAAGGCGCCTGAAAGCAGGACAAGAAGCAATGGATGGAAACTAATCAAGGAGAGAAGCAACCTAGAACTAAGGAGAAACTTCCTGACAGTTAGAACAATTAACCAGTGGAACAACCTGCCTTCAGAAGTGGTGAATGTTCCAACACTGGAAGTTTTTAAGAAGAGACTGGACAGCCATTTGTCTGAAATGGTATAGGGTTTCCTGCCTGAGCAGGGGGTTGGACTAGATGACCTCCAAGGTCCCTTCCAACTTTATTATTATTATTATTATTATTATTATTATTATTATTATTATTATTATTATTATTATTATTATTATTATTATTATTATTATTATTATTATTATTATTATTATTATTAAAGATATTTAGATGTTAAGACATGGAGGGGCTTAAAAATGACAAGTAGACTCTTGAATTGCCCCTGGAAGTCAATTGGCAACCAGTACAGCTCATGAAGCAGGTGTGTTTCATAGTGATTAACACCTGTAATTGCATGAGGCCCTGTATTCTGGAACAGCTGAATCTTCTTAGTAGACATCAGCGGCTTCCCCCTTGTATGGTAGATTGCAATAATCCAAATGAGAAATTACCAAGGCATGAATGACAATGAGCAGGACCACCCACTCTAGGAAAAATCATATATAATGCTCAAGATGGATCAGTGCAAAAGCCCTCCTAGCTATAGCTACTATCTGCTCTTCAAACAAGAGCTGGAAGCCCAGAAGGATTCAAACTATGAAACAACTATGTGGGGGCAAATTTGATCCTGTAAAAAACTGATACCTCTGGAATCAGGAGGCTTCTGCACCCATAGCTACTCCATACTTATATAAATTAGATGAGAGAGAGAGGGAGAGAGAGAGATGATAGAGACTTTGATTGTAAACCTGTTCAATCACATCCAACCCCATAAGTGTTTATCTAATTCCATCTAAACCAGGGGTCCCCAACCGGTCCGCAGAAACAAGCAAAGCCCCATCTGTGAGATGCAGGCAACACACAAAGCCACGCCCCTTCCTGTCCACGGGAAAACCTCTGTCCACGGAATTGGTCCCTGGTGCCCAAAAGGTTGAGGACCTCTGATCTAGACCCTAAGAGCACTGGAATAGGACCCAGACTACATATCTTCTTTGGATCTCGATCAGCTTTCAGTACTAATGATCCCTGATTCCATGCTTCGCCTAATCACTTTACATGTAGATATAAAGCAGGAGCAGAGAAAGTGCTAAATCCCACAGCACCCCACAAGGCCTTGGACTTCAACTTGTCTCTCCTCAAAGCAATCAACTAGAACTGCTTGTTCAGGAAGGAAGAAAACCACTGAAGAATATTGGTTCCCTCCCCTAACCCTTGCAAGGATTTCAAAAGAAAGGTGAAGCAAGTCCAAGAAGGCCATACTTCCCCATTCCAGTCTTTTGAAAACAATGAAGACCACCTTTTTTTAAAAAAAAAAGCGACCCCCATTCACCCCTGTGTGATCCAGTTGACCATTTCACTGCAGTACTGCAAAACTGCACTTGCAAAGCAGGCAGTAGTAACAAAGCAGATTTCTGAAAATTGGATCCCCAAATCCCTCATCTGTATCCAACAGCAAGTAAAATGCAGATGATTGTCTGCCATTCCCGTCAACTAATGGTCCTATTATCATTTTAAACTATTATCCTCTCTATTGTCTTTGCAAAAGTGTGTGTGGGGGGGGGTTGTTTGGTTGGTCGTGGTTCTTGGAGATATATAAAGGGTATAAAGATACCTTCTGAATGGGGCTCTAGAAGTTATCAAATACCAAGCTTGAAATCCCTTGATATTAGCCATGCTTCCTAGAAATGTTCAGAACTATTTTCCAACAACTTCTGGGATACCACCGTTGCTATGGATATGTAGAAGTTGTAGAACCTGTGATTCTTTTCACTGTCAGGTTGATACTATGTATAGTATACAGTAATAAATATATAGTAGTTTTATACTGTACTATTTATACATTATGACATACCCATACCCATATCATATATACATGTATACATATATATTATGCTATCATATGCTACTCATACTATCGATATTATCAGTTTTAACTTCTTTGCTCATCCTTTCCACATGCTTCAAAGCAAGAAGGTGCTGCAATTATTATCCCATCTGTTGACTTCATAGCCCAATTCTCTTTACAGCAACAAGACAATGAGTTGTTGTAATATCTAGCAACATTTGGAAAATTTTCTCTCAGTGTACTACAGACTTTCAGATTAACCCTTTAGCTATAGTTGATTGGAATCTCAGGATTTCCCCCCCCCCTTTAATGCTGAATGTTTGCTTTCAGCTGAAGGTTAGAGGGCATGTAACTTTTGCAGGCAACCCTCCCACCCCAACCCCCCATTTCTCCCAGTGCAATTTCTCCTCCTCCTTGATGTCTTGAAGATTAAGAAAACAGTGAAAATAGTAAAACAAACAAGGAGGGAGGAAAAAGTACCCCATGACCTGTTAGGGTGGAGGTTCTTCCCCTTTCCATCACAACTTAAAAAAAAAACCCAGAAAAAATAGTCTGAAAATGTTTAACATCAATTTGTGGGGATTTCTATAATTAGAGCTAATAAAAGGATGTGTCTTATCCATCAGTCTTGCAAAAACACAGAAGCTGCCTCCCTCCACCTTCTTTCTCCCTCACTCTGTAATTTCTTTCCCCCTTTTGATGGACATCAGCAGTAAAATTCTCATTAATATGTGATATATACTCTGGGTATATAATGTGTATGTGTTGGTGCAGGGATTGGTATGTGTATGTTCCCCCACATCTCCTAGGAGGATTGCTTTAACTAAATAATTTGAGGGATATGGTGGAGCAAAGGTAGCATTATACAAATAGTTGTGTGGATTGAGTTGGTGGTCTCCAGGATCAGCCAATCCTCTACCACAGTTGACACTAATTAACACTCAGGAAGGCCAAAAAAGAACAGCCAACGGAGCTACACAGAGTCTTCACTCTGAAGGTGGTTTAATGTGATCACCAATGACTGAAACTCAGATCTTATTGTTTCGTTTGGGGTCTGAATTATATCTTCCCTAATATATTAGATGTCCCTCGTTGTTTTGTAATTAAACAGCTGGATAGGCCTTTTAATTTTCTTAGCTATAACTACACCATTGTGTAAGGTAGACAATAGAAATAGAAAACAAAATTCTTCAAGTTAAGAAAATGCTCATACCTAGAATCCAGTTGTAGAAGGCAGGGGGAATGGGAGACAGGAGGAACAGCCACTGCCAAGGCAACAGTGAGGTAAAAGGGGCTTGAGCCTGGATAAAGTAGTATGAGTAGTATGAGTAAACATCTCAGACAAGCCCCTCTTCTCTTACATATATCATTTTCTTCTTTCTAACCATATTGTCTAAATTCTTTTACATACATATTTCTATCAGTATTATTTTTTTTATTATTTATATCTAAATCTCCCACCCTTCTTCTGCTACACTTACACTTTTTTTTCCCCACTTTGTGAAACCTGAAAAACTTTCAAAGGAATCAGACCAGCTAGGGTCAGTAGCAATTTCGGTTGCGCAAATGCATACAGCAGAATGAAATGAGAATGAGAGAACCGAATACTACAATGATAGAACAAACTGTTCCACTACAGGAGACAACAGTGAATGCGGTCTAGGTAAGAAATGTTCTGCAAATACAAAATTAGTGCCTTAAAGAGAAAGCTTTTAGTCTCACCTTTATCTGCGGTTTTCTGTGATCCACCTCTTGCTATTCAAAAATGTGCTCCATCTCCTGCTATTCACAATGCTACTTCTCTTCCTCTCTGACATTTGCACCACATTAATGTTGACCCCTGGGCCTAAATCTCATGGGTGCCCATGGAATAAACTCTTCTTGATTTATTTAAATTTCATAGTTTCTAATAGGATCAATGCTAGAGGCAAGTTGTTTTTTTTTTGTAATTTGTAAGAGTGATCAATACAAAAACTTGTCCTCTTCTATATAAACATTTTTTTCATATATAGAAAAAGAGGATTGGGTAATCTTACACATATACCAATAGTTCACTGAGAAACACTTAACTACACTAGCTGTTTGTAAATTCACTGATAGTTGGCAATACTGAATCCAAGTTGAAGGAACTTTCATGGAAAATAGATCTAGTGTAAATAATGTGCACCACAACCTAATCTGAATGTGCTTCAGCTCAAAGTAGCTTGCCCAACTATGTCAGGTAATTTATTTTAGAGAGTTTATTTAATCTGGAAAAATTCATTTGCGAACCAAAAGAAGATAAAGTTTCTTTCAGAAATCACACTGGCAGACAAAATACAAATAAACCTTTTTATTTCCCATTGTCACCAAAATGAGTGAGATCTAATAAAATCAGTGGAGGCGCTTCATTGTACTTTCAACAAAATTAATTATGTTTTCTTTCAATTAACATATTAAAATTGACAATTTTTATATAGATATAAAATGCAATTTCATTCCTGGGCAGAATATAAATTTCTGGGGCCTGGAGCAGGCAGAACAAAGATTTTTTCCCCCCTCCCTCTCTGTTTTTTTCCCTTTCTGATAAAATTGTGATAGTTTCCATACTTGAGAATATAGTCTACATTTAAATCTCTGCATTGTTTCTGAAAATAAGACTTTTTGAAAGACTCATTTTCCAATGAAATGCTTAAATTTCACAGCCCGTGCTGAAAAATAAAAAACACTCCTTGCGTAATTCAGTAAGTTAAAAAAAATGACTGTTGCTAAAGATATAAATGTAATAAATAAATACTTATAGGCTCGTGTGTGTGGGGGGGAGTTTCTTCTGCATACAAGTTTTAAGGACAAGTGTCAAAAATTTTGCAGCCATTGTAATCTGTATATATTTTCTCAAAGGCAGATCCTACTTGAATTTAAACTATTATTTAGTCCTTTAATAAGTGTGCTGGTGAAATTTTAAATTGTTTGCTCATAAAATGTATTAAAATATATTCTGCAAGGAAAAGTCTAAAATGGCTGCCTTAAATTATCTGCCGGCAATCTTGCCACTCTAGTTCAGCTTCATGAGATAAAATAGACTTCATTCCACTCCACCTCACCCCGAAGGAGAAGAAAAATGTTATAGCATTCAGAAGATTGGGGAAATGTGGTATGGGCCCTTCCTGTAGTCAAGAGTTTGAAGAAATATAATATAAATGTAGTTCTTACTGTTTAATAATCTTTCCAGAGATCTGTAGCATCTTTATCCCCCTAGGGCCTAGGCTTTTGTCAAATCTCAGGAAAGACTTCCCAAGAGAAGTCCTTTGGTGAGACGGTTTACACTGGGGAGTATGGTCCTCAACTTATAACCATTCGTTTAGTGACCATTCAGTTACGCAGGCACTGAAAAAGTGACTTATGAATGTTTTTCACACTGATGACCATTGCAGCATCCCCATGGTTATGTGATCAAAATTCGGTTGCTTGGCAACTGGCATGTATTTATGACGGTTGCAGTGTCCCCAGGATCATGTGATCACCTTTTGTGACCTCCTGACAAGCAAACGTCCATGGGGAAGCCAGATTCACTTAACAACCATGTTACTAACTTAACAACCTCAGTGATTAACTTAACAACTATGGCAAGAAAGGTTGTAAAATGGGGCAAAACTTACTTAGTGACTGTCTTGCAAAAGCAACCCTCCACTTCTAAGGTGACTTCCAAAAGTCCACAAAACCATATTCTTAAAACATGCAGTGTCTGAGAAGGAGAAAGAGAAGTCTTTTTACAGGACGAGAAGACTTTCAGAAAAAAATGAAAGACAAGTTTCACCATCATCTTAGCTTATTATAATATTGCATGATTTCTAATCTAATACTAAGGTACAACCTCTCTCCATGTTTTAGGAAATGTTTGGGGCTGTTCATGATTAGGCAGAGGGGAGGGGGAGTAGAGGAAATTTGGCATTGATTAAGGGTTATCTGTTTTCATACAATCCACTGGTGTATGTTTCTTACACAGGAGGCTTCTCTTCTTGATGTCCTTGAAAGAGAAAAATGATGTAATTTGATCATAATTAAATCCCTTTAACACGTTAGAGAGACTGAAAATTAAACTCCAAGGAATTATCCTTCTGGGAGGTATTAAAGCAAAGCAACACAAGAGGTAAAAACGTAGACTTTTCATGCCAGGAGAGGCTAGTAAGAAGCACCTGTTTTTTGGTGATGTCCTTTCCCTTCTTCTCCCCTGTGATACATGGAATATACCTGTGGGAAGTCAGCTCCCCAGAGAAGGAAATATTAAAAGGGCAGGAAAATATATTTCCTCAAAGGATCTTGAAGAGGCAGAAAAGCATGCCAGTTTTTCTTAATAGCCCCAGGTCTCCTTCCCCCAAGCAGAAATCAGCTCTGTAGAAATGCAGACGGAGGCCCCAGCTAGAAGATCAAGAAGACAAAGACACCTAAAATCTACATACCCCACCCAAACTCTAAGAGGACATAATAGGATTAACACAGAGATACCAAAGGGCACACTCAGACTCAGGTCAAAGTTCATGCCACAGGAACAACTCCAAACAAAAGGCTCCAGAGGGTATAAAAACCCACTCCCTACATGTGTTCGCTCTCTTTTTCTGCCAGAGCCATCTTTCTGTCTGGCTCTCCTCTTCAATAAACTGCAACCTTCTTTCTAAAGCAGTCACCGTGTTGTTTATCCCCGGCTTGGACTGAACCATGATGAAGACTTTTCTTTCAACAATACCAAAAGTGAATAGAGGCGGGGGAGGAAAGGGGCAGCAGGGACTAAAACAGGGGTCCTCAAACTTGGCCCTTTTATGACTTGTGGACTTCAGCTCCCAGAATACCTCAGCCAGTGTGCCTGGCTGAGGAATTCTGGGAGTTGAAGTCCACAAGTCATAAAAGGGCCAAGTTTGAAGATCCCTGGATTAGAAAGTTCAGTGAGTATTCTCACAATGTTACTTCCAAGCGATCTGCATGAAAATATTTAGTGAATCAGGGTATTGTAAGTAGATTTAACATTGCTACAAGCACAGCATAAGAGGAGTTGCTCTTCGATTTAACACTCACTATCTTACAGAAGGCCTACTCTTCCCAAAAAATGCCCATTGTCATACATAGCAAAATTAGGAACACTTCCTGCATTATTTTTATCCAGTACTCAAATGAAACTTTACATTGAAAGCCACAAAGAAGAGAACTCTGTGTTCATAATTCTATATATTTCGAAGATCTCTCTCTATTTTTTTTTCTTTTTTAACATTGACATCTCTGCACCAAGTTAAAAGCAGTTTGAAAAAGTAGTTGAAGAAATGCCCACTTGGGACTTGCTTGTTCAGAGAGAGGGAGGGGGAAAAACACACACAAAACAAAACACCGAAAAGCTTGACAGAGTATGCCTAAGCTTGTGCATATTTTCAGAATTGTGCCCCCATCCCTAGAGCTTCGACCCTGTAATACTATAAGGGTAGAATGAGTTTCTTTCCTACTGTGAATTTAATATTATATGGAGCTGGAAGCTGAACGACTTGCAACCAGCATAACTTGTGACCCACCAAGCCAAATGCAGCCTTTCAGACATTTATGGTGGCCTGCCAAGTACTTCACAATTCTCCAGCAGATTTTATTTTTAAGAAAGAAAATCCCTAACTGAGAAGCTTAGTCCCTAGCAAATTTAGGATAGTGGTTTTAAAATAATTGTGCCAATAGTTATCCTGTGCAGATGAGTTCCACAAAGCAAATGGGTCCTGCATATTGTTGGTACAATTTTAAATTGTTCATATCAGTGGCACAGGTTAGAATATACTGGTACTCCTTGCCTTACAACAGTTCATTTAATGACCATTTGTCATTAAAGGGTATAGGGTTTCCTGCCTGAGAAGGGGTTGGACTAGAAGACCTCTAAGGTCCCTTCCAACTTTATTATTATTATTATTATTGTTGTTGTTGTTGTTGTTACCACTTGATGTTACAACAGCACTGAAAACGTGACTGATGAACATTTTTCACACAACCGTTGCAGCATCTCCATCGTCACATGGTCAAAATTCAGATGCTTGACTCATACTTATGATGGTTGCAGTGTCCTGGGGTCATGTGATCACCTTTTTCAGCCTTCTGACAAGCAAAGTCAATGGGGAAGTCAGATTCACTCAACAACTGTGTTACTAACTTAATAACTGCAGTGATTTACCTAACAACTGTGGCAAGAAAGGTTGTAAAATGGGGCAAAACTCATTTAACAACTGTCTCACTTAGCAACAGAAATTTCAGGCTCAATTGTGGTCACAGATCGAGGACTACCTATAATCGGTACTAACACAGACAGTGAGCATGTCAGTTTCTCTGTCTTTGGCAAGTTGGCAAGTTAATACCTGGGAGTGACTTGGAGAGCTTGGTAAAAGCATGAGAGAAATGTGTGAAGACTTTAATCCTAAATGTACTCATTTGAGAGTGTGAACCACTCAGCTTCATGGGACTTCTGAAGAAACCCAAACACGACTGGATTGCATTATTATTCATGCGTTCTTTGCTTTTGTAGTTTAGCTCTTTGAAACAATCCTGTATGCTTTCACCCTCTTTTAATTCTCCCAGTGCAAAAATGGAACTTTTTTTTCCCCTATAAAAGTTGAGCTTGGATTAAGCAGAAGGCAGAAGGCAGCCCCCACTGGGATAATCGGAGGGCCATATCTTGAAACAGAGCTGAGAAAACACTACATTTCTTTTGTCTAGCCCAAATGAAAATAAATGAAGACTTCAATTTGAAGTAGTTATGAAAAATTTGTTCTTTCCTATGCACTAATTTCAAAACCCACTTGTAGTTAATTAGACTGATTCCAGCAAGCTCTCCCTGCCCCAGCCTAGCATAAACAAGACCCATCTGAGTTTCATTAGAAGTAAAGAATAAAATAAACAGTGGGCCAGAAAACAGTAGTTTAGGCATAGCTCATTGCTGCACAATGCTGTTAAAATTCTTTAAACTAGCTTGGGGGAGGGGGGGACAGTTTAAAAGACTTGATGCGTGCTCCCTGGTTTGAGCAGTTCCTATTATACCACACCAAGGAAAGTATTTTTAAATGACAATATTTTGGGCATCTCAGTTGCCTAAACAAATGAGATACGGTGTTAAATATGTGGCTTCCAGCTGCACATTGAACATTTAATTCATCCCAGTATGGACTGATGATTGGAGATTGTCAACATTTTAGCTTATATTGTTTAAACAGGTTATGCCAGTACATTGAGATACACACATACACACATACATACACAATATTCACAAATAACATACCTCATTATAAATATCTGCCTTTACCTTTCTCTTAGCTGGCTAGTGTTTCCCACTCTAATGGATTGGCTAAATGTTGATACTTGCTTCCACTGATGGTGCAAATCAGATTTCAGGCTTTTGTGGGTTTATTACACTAAGGTTGCACAAGAAAAACCATCAGGTACCCTATGGTGAGGGCAGATAGCCATGTTCCAAAGGAACAAGCAAGGTTCCTGGGTATTAGGCACCAATGTCCAGATGGTTAATAACAGTCATTCCCAATGTAAGCCTTTTCTAGATGTCTTCAGATCACAGGTTCAGCACATCTTGAAAGCCCCATATAGGAGAAAGCTAGTTAATACCTTCAGCTATGAACACTAGGTTTTCCTCTTCATCTTGCTGGGTGACCAATGAAATCAACCAAGATAATAATAATAATTAAAAAAACCTTTGTGAGTGATAAAATGTGAATCAGCATTAGTAAACCATTATTTCCAGACTGCTTTTTATTGGTTTCATGCTAAAATATAATATGAAACAGACTTTTCCCAGAATAGCTTACATCAGCCTAAAACAGCCCTTTCAAATGTCATCTACCCATTTTAAACTAAAAACTGTAATTAAAAAAATATGCATGTAAGCAATTACAAATAGTAAAAAGAAAACAAACCACAGAGTTCTATTAAGACATAGAAGTCAATGTCAAGGTATTGTGAAATCCTAAGATAGTAAAATGTTCTGAAGAGTAACAGCATCTTTAGTGGGTATCAGAAAGATAAGAAAGGAGGGACAAAAAGGAACTCATTAGAGATCCTTTAAAGGAGGGACAAAAAGGAACTCACTCTTATTCCAGAACTGATAATGTCCTCATCAGAGTTCAGCATGAGAGAGTATCATGTACCTAAGCTATTGGAGATCATTTAAGAATCTGGATAGGAAGACAGGCTTCTATAGATACTGTGCTTTCAAGCCATGGCTGATTAACACCACCACTTCAGATTAGGAAAAGAAACAAAAGCTACAAATGAAGGGAATCCACATGCAATATGGTCACAATGCCCTGTCCAGTCAGTATTCTTTCTGCCATATTCTGTCTTGGGGGGGGGGGAGAAGCATTTTCAGACTAGTCTTCAAGGGCAGTCCCACATACTGTACAACACATTGCTGTAGGCAGAAGTTAATAGGTGGTTTATTGAAGAGAGGCTATTTCTATCCAAGGAGCACCTAAGATGGTGGTAGACACTTCATGCCACAGATGACAATGTGCTTCTAATGATAAACATTTATCTATAAACAAGACTTTATAGAAAATACCCCTTTCCAAAGTAGGTTGAATACAACTTAGAGAGACAGATAAACCTTTCACTAAAAAAGGGTCTGTTTTTTTTCCTATATAGTGTTTCAATTTATTTATTGCCAGAGCTAGGCCCTGACTAAATCTTTTCACTGCATGCCTAGAACCGATAACATCTAGTTTTTAATCTTTGTTTTTTTTTATCAGCACATTGATGTTGTATTGCTCTATCCTGTTGACTTATTAACAATCTTATGTAGATCTTGTACAGCACAGGGATGAAGATAAATCCTGCAGCACCCCACACTCTAATTGCCATGTAGTTGAACCAAAATCTTCCAGCACCACCCTCAGAGATAGCTGTACAAATACAACAGGGACCAGTGCAAAACCATGCTGCCAGCACTAAGATAGTCTTTGAGGCATAATGGTTGGTGGTAATCAAAAATCTCTGAAATATGCAGAAAAATTAACACTTTAGCAGTTTTTGTCTTACTCCAAGAAAAGATCAGCCCACCGAAATATCAGTGCCAAGAACAATCTTAAATCCAACTGAAATGAATCTAGAAAATCTATTTCATCTATAAATGGCTGAATCTGATTAGCTACTATCTCTTCTGGTAGCTTAGCTGGGGAAGGCAATTCACCACCAGCCTAGAGTTGTTCAAGTACGAATCCATCTTTTTTTTTAATCTTATTACCATCCTTTCCTATGAGAAAAAAATGATGCCAGATGAGCAACTACATTCTACTAGCTAAAACAAACTACAAGGAACAAGAGACAAACTAACAGACGATTGGACAAATTTTCCTAAACACCTTGTCCACATCACTGAGTCATTTCATTTAAAAAAAAAAAAAAAGAGGCAGATATTGCCTTGCGCTACTTTGCACAACTTATACAACTTGAACTGCCGAATTGGAAATGCAGAATCTAAGCAATGGCAGAAAAATTGAATTTGTTCTCAGTAGGCATACCTCTAAAGCCTGTCTCCCAAGTGCTCTCTTAGACTTTTCACATGCCTTGACCATTCAAAAAAAGTCCAGAGGGTGGCATTTAGAAGATATTGTAATTATATGGTATGCTGTACTGCACAGAATTCTATATAACATTCTTGGTATTGCTCATACATATCAAGGTAGGTGCAAACTCTGAAATCTTATATATATAGCTAAACATGACATTGAAGGGGTTTGGCTTAATCAAGCCTTAATGTTTAGTGGGAAAGGAGAAAAAGTTACCAAATGATGATGACATGAGCACAGGGATGACATGCAAGCAGCTATTTGTCTTGTAACTTGACTTCAAATGAAGCTTCTGTCCATCGGCTTGTTAATGACACTTGCAGTTCTCTCTATGAGATTTGAACACAGTTCAGAAGCAGTTGGCATCAACTGGGCCCTTAGCTAGAGTTGCAGATTGTATAAGAAATGGATCAAAGCAGTAGATGCGTACTAGTAGGATAGCTCCTATCAGCTAATCAAATAAACCAAGGTTTGTTGCATTTCAGGACAGAGTTGGATTGGGCACAGCTGGGCAACATTTCCAAAGAAATGTGGAAACAATCATGAACACCTATGGTGATAATACTTCCCATGTCTCAAGCACTCCCTCCGATGTTTGACAGAGAGGAATAGGTATGCTTGTTTATTTTAAGTGAACAAAGCATCCACAGTATAGAAGTGAGCTAGCTAAATGTCACTTCCACAGAGTCTGTGGCAGCCTGTACTTGCCAAAAAGGTTTTGCCATGCTACTCTCAAAAGACAGATTTCCATTAAAGCTTAGAAAAACCAATGCTTTGGGTACATGTAGTTGCCATAGTCTGTTTGTCTTTTTTCCTCGGGGCAGTTGTACAGCTGATCAGGGGATTAAGTAGCAAACAGGATGCCCTCATAACACTATTTATCCAATCAGATGGCAACTGAGAGTAAAAGTATTATAAAAGAATGAGCAAAGCTACAGTTAGTTTGCTTGGTTGTTGCAAGAGAGCTAACACGTCAATAAAGGAAGGCATTGTGTGGCGCCCCTACAAATGTTTTTGAAAACATAATCAATTCAGTAGATTTATCAGTTACCTCCTGCTACAATGAGAAAATATAACTTGTATTTACTGCTTAGAAACAGCAGAGGTCTTCTAATGCTAGTCAAAGGGAAGTTGTAAGTGAGCTTGTGTTTTCTGTAATACTACACCAAGCAGAGATGCTTAGGTAGCAGAGCAAATAGTCCATGTGGATCTTGGAGCCAACTGAAATACATATTAAGAAAAAGTCATGTTATAGTTCTTCTGCTAAGCTAGAATACCTCCATGGTGTTCTACATACAGAATCTTTTTGACATGAAGAGATTTAGATGTGGGACCCCCACCCCCACCTCTGAGCCCCACGGCTTTTGAAAGCGCTGCCTTTTCTTATATGTAGCGTGTGGTTTATTTATCATTCCATTGAAGAGTAGCAACCATTGGACAAGGTGACAGTGGAAATTTAAAAACTCACACCTTGGGAGTTTCCTCTCATTCAGTTTTATTCCACATAAATCAGGTCTTGTGCTAATCTTAAACTGAATTCTCCCCGAAGCTAAGAGGATTCTTTTAACTGTGGGACAAAAAACAAAGCATGTGAAAATGCTGTTGTTGGGATCCCAGTGCCCAAACCAAAACAACTCACTGTGGATTTTTAGGAAAGCACAACTTCAAATTTGATTGCTTTCTTCTAAGCCAAAGAATGGAATTTGCATTTAGATTTTACAATTGAATTCAATGTGAGGTTTATGCCCAGGATTGCAAAAAAAATTTTTTTTCAGGATTTCTATGTGCAATCTGATACTGTATCAGTCCAGAAGGTCGCCAAATGAGTGTTTTGATGCTTTTTTTATGTGAAACATTCATGTTCAGAACCCTATACCAGCCTCCAAGTGTGGTATGTAATACCCTTCAAAGGCTTGATTGGCCCAGAAAACAACATCATGGTCCTACAAAGACAAATTTGCCAACTGGTACAAGGACACTGTGGTTCAGACAAGGGAGAATCAGACATCATTAGGCCATAGGAACAAGTATCTGGGATAATCCTTCCACAGAATTAAGCAAGCATCTAGTCTCCAGCCAGTTTAGCCTATGTGAAAGTTTACCAAATGGCACTTATAATAGCCAGGGGAGCTTCTGCATGTGTACGCAAGCGAGTGTGTTTGGAGGGCAATTTCTTCTTTTATCAAAGACAGTCATAGTTTTAAAGGAAAAAAATACAGAAGAGGCAACTTGTTTAGAGTGAAGCACAATGATTTAGGAATGAATCCACTAACTAGAGTTTATGTAGATGTTTCTTAACTGGATAATAACAAACTTATTAGGATTGGTTTGCTGGAATCCCTAAGCCAGAAGTCTTACTTTCAGGACCCTATCACCAAACATTAAGGTAATGGGGTGGGGTAGGGGGTGTCTTCTTTATATTTGTTAAGATTATTGTTAAAGCTCACACCTTTTTTTGTTAAAGAACTAGCTTACCTCTGAAATGAAGAAAAGAAAAGAAGTAAAGTATTTTTACCACTGTTTGCTTTTCCAGTTTCTTTAATTTGGGTAATTGCTTAGTCAACTTTCAAAAATATATATTCTGTCTTGAAAAAACAGCAAAAAATGACGGATCACCTTCCTTTTCATTTCAGATTTGGCACGCAGGTCCCAGATTGTGTATTCTTTCCACGGCGCCATACCAGCGTCCAATACTTAATTAATTTCCCTTTGCTCCTGCAGTCTTCCACTTAAAGAGACAGTGTCCCATTTTTGATTGCTTGCCTTTGGCTGGTTTTCAAAAATGTCACTTTTTAAATCTCTCCACCCACCAACCCCCATCTCCTACATGTATTATATAAACTTCCCATTATATAAACTTCACATACAGCTCTGTGCTGTATGGCACAGGGCTGGCGTTTTCTTACTTTACCACCTCCTTGCTTTCTGTTTTGTACAGGAGTCAAATTAGCCTACATGCAGGAGAAAGGAAGAAGTTAAAAAGCAAGGGTTGTTTGTTATGTTGATCTGGATTTATTCTATGCAACTGGAACAATGAATTTGCACAAAAGAATACAACATCTGTCAACTCGATAGTCTTGTCAGCCTTTGCACAGCATGTTGAGGACTACATGCCAAAAGGAATGGAGTCAAGACTGAGTTTGAGGAACTAAAAAGCGTAGGAGGTCTTTAAGGAATGAAATTGATATCTTGAAGATCTGGCATCCATTTTGTTTCTAAATACTGAAAACTAAAAAAAATGTCTAAATATATGGAGCATTACGACGGCACTCCGAAGGCCATAAAAGGCATGCCAGTGGGTCACCTGCACCCTCCACGGGCCGTAATTTGGGCACCTTTTCAGGACATCAGTCAAAATGGAAAGAGGCAACCTAGACAGAAGTACGAGAAGCAGACAAAAGAGTCCCAAAGCGTGACAGATGTTTGGCCAAGCATCTGCATTTTGAGCTCTTTATGTCCAGTTCAACCTTCCCTAGCCTGGCACTTCCCTAAAACCTTGGCACTTTCAAACCATCTTTCCAAAATTTCCAGCTTTGTGTCAGGGTTTGCAGTTCCAACATCATCAAAAGACTGACCTAGGATTGGAGGATAAAATATATGTATAACTACAGGCAACCATTTTTGCTGGAGCCAGGGGGATCTTACATCTAATTTCTCTAGCAGATCTCTTCACCAAAAAGAAAGAAAGAAAGAAAAGTTGTTGGTGAATCCAGAGATGTGATTATGCTCAAAAGAAACAAGGTGTCTATCAGACCTTTTGTACCCTTTCTTCCTCACACAGTTCACCACACTAGTGAAGGGCAGTCTAGGTAGTAGTAGATGGATCTCAGCCCATTCCCTCAGCATCTGTCTCTTTCCTCTGCACATGTGGAAGGCTTTGCCTTATAATGGAAGCTCCCCTTAAATTAAGGCTGTGGCTGTAGTATCATCCTGAGGTGAAAACCATAACCATTTGTGATTAGGTAGTGGGAGCAAGGTTACCAGGCCCAGGTTCATTGGTTTGAAGAAATGAACATTTGGCAGTATTTTAAATGGGGCTATACTTCCTCAAGCTACAGAAATCATAATACATGCAGCAATTAGCAACCAATGGATTTAAAAAGTCTACTCCGAAAATGATTTTTGATCTCGTAAGAGCATCGTCATTACCTTTTAGAAGACAACATATCAAATCAAAACTTTTACTACAGCCCTAAGAGCCAGAAAGACCAACAATAGTGTTAATTTTAATCTGTGTAGTTTTAATGGCTTAATATTTTAATTATTTTTCTACTTGTTTTGTAAACTGTAAGCTGCCCAGAGGCACCTTGCAGGAGAGATGGGCAGCATAAACATTTAATTTAGCATTAGCATTAGATCCTCCCTAGCTATGTAGCATATTGGGTAGCAAGGGATCTCCAGCAAACAATTAATAAAGAAAAATAAAATAAATATACATAGAACTGTAATTATTAATGAAACATCAAATACATTATTATAGTAACTATGGTATAAATAGCAGTGACAGTTACCAAAATTTGTTGCTAAAATTCAACTGTAGGTAAGACAGACACCACAAATGATACCACAAAACTAGACAACCTGGAAAGATATGGCAAACTCCTGGTCAGATAGAAACAGTGGCAGATATTTATTTATTTATTAAATTTATCAAACACATATATGTTGTAATTCTATGATGTTAGCATAGAAAAAGCCCTGAATCTTGGAACCACTCATATTGTAATAATATTTAGCAACAAGCATTTTTATTTATTATTGCATTTTTATTTCCCCTTTCATCTGAGAGATAATGGCAGGACATGAGAATCTCCCCCCCCCCAATTTGGTTCATATAAGAACAGCCCCAACAGTTAGCAACTCCATTTGCTCCATAATTTACTTTTCTCTAGAACATCTAACTATACAAGACAGTTTATGGCTGTTATAGACAGCTAGGCGAGTATGTTCTTTGAACACTCATCACACTTGTCAATATCCTAACAATATATCTGTGATATTTTTGTATCTAAGGGGGGGGTTGTCTGAATCCATCCATGATTGTATATCATGCTGGTCATTCTATCAGCTTTTGTTAGTTCTCCATCATGATATTTTAACCAATATGGCAGAGATGGGAGAGTGGTTGCTTATTTCCAAGTTAGCCTCCATATAATCCTAACAGTGAGGACAATTAACCAGTGGAACAGAAATCGTGGGAGCTCCATCACTGGAGGTTTTTAAGAAGAGACTAGACAGTCACTTGTCTGAAATAGTATAGGTTCTCATGCTTGAACAGGGGGCTGGACTAGAAGACCTCCAAGGTCCCTTCCAGCTCTATTCTATTCTATTCTATTCTATTCTATTCTATTCTATTCTATTCTATTCTATTCTATTCCAAAACAACAGGGTAAATACAGCTCCCTCCTGTTGCTTTAGAATCAAGCTTTTTTTTTTTCCCACTTCAAATTATCCACCTTCACTTATGGAACTTCCCAGCCTTCCTAAATTCAATGAGGCAAAAAAGTCTCTAGTCAGAACTTATCTCCTCCAGAAATAAAACATACAGTAGTAAGAGGAGTAACAAATTGCTTGGCACCTCATTAACAATTGTAAAGCAGACTCCGTTTTCACCCTGGGGTCTCGTTGGAATGATTTGTTAGGTTGGTCTCTCTCTCTCTCTCTTCCCCCCCCACCCTTCCTTCTTAATTGAAGGGAGTTGGAGGCAAGGCAAGAACAACAGTGATTATTTGTCTCCTTCTGGGATTCCTGTCTTGCTGTCTACTGCTAAAGTACCTCTGTACCTTATGTTGTTTCTGGAACCTGAATCCAGCTCATGTAGCTTCTGTGTGGGTCAGCTGGTTCAGACAAGGTAGTCAACCTAAGGAAAGATATCTGTTTCATTTTGCTGTGTTTTAATGGAGAGGTCAAAATAAGCTATCCCCCAATGGCCACACCATGTAGGGATATTCAGATTGTTGTTACTTTGTCAGATTGTTCCCCACAATGTAGTAACTTGTCGTGCTAATTGCACTGCAGCATTAGGTCCTAGTCGGATTAGGCTCTCAATAGTATAAAATCTATTTGTACAATTGATGTATAATATACCTATTATATGGCCATCAACCTTCAAGGTCAAGACTGAGATAGAGGAACAGCTTCCTCAAAACTTCTGCCCCTCCTAACAACCAACCACCACAGACTGCCCTGGAACTATGGAAGGAGAGTAATGGACTACTGGGCAACTGGACACAACCACACAACTGTCTGCCGCCTGGTCAAGAACAACCTTGGCCTGTATGGAAATTGCTAAATAGACTGTCTGCCGGAGTAGGGAGATCAAAGCACAATCTAAAAAAATGGGACTTCCCTGTAGAAGACACTCTTACAATTCCTTCAATTGTAAGAAGGAAGATCTCATGCTGGCGAGAGAAAATGTTGTTGACATGGCCCTATAGTGGGCGAATGTTCATTTAGTTCTAATCCTATTCTACATCCTGTTTTCATGTGCTATATTTCTATGACCTATCTTATATCCAGTGCTTTTTTTGTAAAAAAAAAAAAAGGTGCCGGAACTCACACATGTCATACAACCCACCTTGCCTACCCTACAAGGTTCCATCCAAAAAAGGTGCCGGAACTCCGTTCTGAGCGTTCTATGAGAAAAAAAGCCCTGCTTATATCTATTTTATTTGTTCAGTGATGAACGTTATAATTTGTAGGGGCTTCTGACATGAATGAAGAAAATGTAAAATGGCCTGAAGGTTTCCCACTAAGGATAGTGTGCCTAGGTGCTTGCCACAATTCTTCCTGCTATCTTTTAAAATCTCCTCCAACTACTGACAAAATAGTGGCTGATTCATGATAAGATAGGGAACACCTTTCCATCTGTAGCTAAACTGAAACGATCCCAAACATATTTCTGAGTTGAACAAATAGGACTACTTCAGAATGTGACAGCCCTTAATAGAGTGGATTTCGGTATCCCAACATGAATGCACGGATTTTTCATTTAAAAAAAAAAACACCTTGTTCTTTATTTTTACAGTAAACTGCTTCAAGTTTTTTTATGGAATATAGTCTTAGATATTTATAGAAACATTAAAAAAAAAACCGAGGGGAGAAAATATCTAAAGTATTAGCCAGCAGCACCTCAAAAAGACGGGGTGTATGGGTCAGTTAAATTCATATAATTTAACAAAATAGCAGTCAACAGGGCTTAATTTTAAAATGAAGACATTGAGGAAATCTAAATCTGCTGGGGCACATGCTGTAAGAGGGACATTTTTCTAGTCCTGGGTTTGTTATGGCTACTTTAAAAAAAATATCTGTTCATGATGAATTGCCCATTAAAGATACTTCCTATCTAAAAATAACAGGGTGTGATCTGCTATAGGTAATGTATCTCTGCAGATATTTCAAGTGTTTCCACAGGTCTGTGTAATGAAGATAACCACATAAGCACAGGAGCAGTGCATTATAGTATTGGTATAGTAGTATACCAAGGTGCCATGGATACATTTGATCATAACCAATATTTGATCATAACCAATTCAATTTTTTTTGTGATCAAACCCATACTAAGGGGGGGGGGGAAGCCCAAGGATTTATTTTTCAATGCCTTTTGTTCAAATGCTTTTGTTTTTATGTTCTAGAGAAGGGCTAGATTCAGCTAGCATTCTGGAATATTGGTATTTTGCAGCTGAGTATGTCTCCCATTGCAGACTTTTCTCAGGATGAAAAAGCTCCTTATCCAATAGTGCCCAGAATATGTTCTTGGCATTCCAGAAGCGTTCTCGAGGACAAGATTGCGGATCCCCATTATTAAACACCGAAAGGTAATTTAATTTGGAAGATGTATCATACAGAATTTGCTGCCGTAAGAACTGTATCAGGTCTCTGGGTGTGCTGTCAAGGGATGTAAAGTACACTTGATTAACTGCCGAAGGTAAGTTCATCATGCTGAACTTTTGGAGATGAAGACAGGTTCTGGCTGCTGGAAGCACAGTGATGAATGACTTGTTTAATTTGAAGAAATGAACTGTCAGAAACAATGGCTGTAGAAACGTTTCCCTTGTTATTAACAGAAAGAGAGCCAAAATGACATTTTTACTTATTTGTGTAAGGGTTAGTTCTATGAACTCTCCATCAAGTCCACAAGGTTTTTCAGTCCAGTTCAAATAGCTTAAGATATTTAGAAAGGGGAGTACTTGCAATTGTCTTTAAAACATTGTAATAGCAATTTTGATAATTGTATTTCCATTTTTATATTCTCTGGTTTTCATACATCAACTCATGTGATCACTGACGATAAATGTGAGCTGTCAAGTGGTGAAAAGAGGGAATGAACAATTAATATAAAAGTTACAGGATAATTAGCTAGTCATCTTCAAAGGTTATGAAGGAAATAGAGCTGAATATAAAATAAAAGACTTAATGCTGTGAAAAGGAAAACAAGGAATAGCAGATAGGATATAGACTAGAATTAATAAAGCCCCCATAGTATCTAAAACAGAGTTCAAACAATTAAGATGGAAGAGGTAACTGTGGAATCAAAGGGGTAGGGTTTCAATCATGTGGTTGTAACCACCATCTTGGCTTTGCCTTCCATCATGGTCACCAATGAAGAGCTGTTATGATCCCAAGAACCCATAAAAAGTCTAGAGGAAGACATGAAATAATGGTTGTGCGAGAACAAAGGCTGAAGGACCACATCATCTCCCAGACTCCAAATCTTAATATCCTTTGATTCTAGCTCCAATTCATGTGTGTTACGGATTTGAATTCTGTATTTGTTAGTGCTCCCTCACATCTTCTTCCCCAGCATTTCCCCCAAACCCAGAAAGTCTAAGGCCAAGCAAGCAATCCTCAAATCTCCCATATCAAGATTTGGAGTCTGGGAAATGATGTGGTCCTTGGAGCTAGAATCAAAGGATATTATTTATTTATTCATACATTCACACAGTCCATGTATATTCTGACTTTCTTTACAAAGGCACCCAAGTTGGCTAACAATAATAATGATTTTTTAAAGGCCACTGGGTCTTTCTTTTATTAGCAATAAATAAGAAAGTGAAGGTAAATAGCCATAGAGGGCATAAGGAATGGCCTTGAAGGATAGGATATGAGATTGTTGCCACTACCAAGGCAACAATCAGACAAGCATGACTTGAGACCATTCCAAGATACTAATTTGAGTTTCCTAGATCTATAGGCCTGATGGCAACTCTGGCTGAAGGACCTCAATCTACTATGAAGACTTTCCCAGGTACGCCTTGCAAGAAGACATGTAAGAAAAAGTCCTACTCTCCAGTGTTCAAAATACTAATCATTCATCTACTTCCTACTCATGTATAATTCAGAAGCTTTTGAAAATACAGGGATGACATAGCAGATAAAGTAACAGAAGTAGCTGTGCACTTTTAATGGTTCAGCTGCTTCCCACAAAATAATGACAATCTTACAAGAAGTTCTTATCAAGAAAAAGATATGTAGAAGAAGCAGGCCAGCAACAGCTGGGCTCTTAGTTAAGCTGACTAATATTCACTCACCCACACAGTTGTCCATCCAGCCTCCTTTTTTTCCATATGTATCATGCAGGCAATTAAAAAGGAAGCTAGCAACCCTCTATAGAAAGCAAATCCTCCTTCTTAATATTTAAAAATCAAAATAAATTAATGAAGACGTAGTAATTTTATTTGAACAGACCTTGAAGGGGGGGAAAAACAGAATCCTTGCATTTATTATTGTAGAGATGGATGCGCAGAGAACTTAAAGTAACTTGGTGTTAAGTAGGATCACATATTTGTAATAAGTTAGAAATTTTAAATCTATCATAGTAAAATGTATCTTAAGACAACTTAATGGATTATCCTCAAACCACTGATTATGACCCAGGTGGCAATAAAACAAAGGTGGATTTCAGTGTCTTTATTGAAAGTAGAATTAAACTGAGGATGTGGAGCCACTGTCATGGGGAGGTCGCTAAGTGACATCCCTAAGATCACAGAAAATCAAGTTCAGTTTGAAAAGCCGATCAGTTACACTCTACATTCTTTGCTTCACCCATTAGATTCAATGCAAAATGTTTCCAATTACGATGAAAAGGCACAAAGTCCATTGTAAACAACAGTGTTCAACAAATTCCAAATGAAATAGAACCTGCATTACTAACCACATGTAGGTTTTGGTGGTATCTGAGGGGGTAGAAACATCGCTGGGCCAGATTTTTTTTTTTTTTTTGCAGATCAGGATGTGAAGAAAGGTAGCCTCCACGTTCAATGTTCTTTATCTAATCATTTTCTGGATGCCTTTTAAAAATGAAAAAAAGTGGCATTCATCAACCCACATTGTTCTGACCAGTCATGATGATGCCACATTTAAACACTTGTGTGACTCTGTAAGCCACAACTGTCCAACCTTGGCAACTTTAAGCCTTGTGGGCCTCAACTCCCCATGGCTGGCTGGAGAATTCTGGGAGTTGAAGTCCATAAGGCTTAAGGTTGCCAAGGTAGGACACCCCTGTTGTAAGCAGAGTGAGTACTGCATGGCTTTATTATAGTGGCTTTTTTTTTTTTAAGTGCCTCTTCTCCATGGGAAGCCTGAAACCAGCTCTTACTTTTCTCAAGAGAGTTTCCATTTTTCACTCTTTTCTTGTCACCCTCTTCCTCTTTGTTACACGGCCCTCCCTGAAACTAAAGGCCTGAAACTCAAAATCTTGCCACCAGCTTGTGTTGAAACGTGCAATTATCTCTTTGGGACCTCTTCAGAACCCATCTCTTTCAGGCCCTTTGCCTTTTTTCCTAGCTTCACCCTTTTGCTATCAGTTTCAGAAGACGTTCTTCTCAGAACCGATCTACTCCTTCTAGACTTCCTTCCACTTTTGTTTTCTCTAACCACAACCGATAGACCTGTTTGAAAGGGAGCAGGGAGACGTGTCCCGCAGCTTATAAAATCATCTTGGCTTTATAAAGAGATCAGTGTTTGCTTTTTTGGAGGCTATATTCCTTTGGGAACATTTAAAGGAAAATGTTATAAATCAGGGCCTGCCACAACGGGTGATCTACCAAGTCAAATAAAAGCCTCGAGCCATTATTTTTGGCTTGCAAGGGGCTTGACAACCGCCTGCCCCCTTCCCAGATTTCAGAGTCAGGAATGGAGCCAAAAAGTGTTGGGGAGGGGGGAGAGTAAATCTGAGAGGTTTAGCCTCATTCCTGCCACCAGCACTTGAAAGTGAGCTAGCCTTTGCAAGGGGTTTTGTTTTGGATTTTTTTTGGTAATTTTTCTGCATCTTGGCCTTTGGGGTATATGCCTGTTGGGGGAGCCATATGCCTCAACATATCCAGCCCCCCCCTTCCATTTGCAGATGGTAATTTCCAGAAGGGTGGTGTGAAGCCTTAGGAAGAGATGTTTTCACAACATGTGTTGCCATGAGTGAAATGCCTTTTCTGAAACCAATAAATCCCTTGGAAGGCTGACACAATTATTTTGAAGGCTTGCATTGGTTATCTCTGTGTGTGTGTGTGTGTGTGTTTGTGTTTGTGTTTGTGTGTGTGTGTGTGTGCTATTTCATTTCACTGGTAGTCCCATTGCAAGTGTCTGTGCATGTAGGCACACACAGAGACAACCACGGACAACCTTCCAAAGGATACAACTGATTAACGCTTCGAGATGAGTTACTTCACTCATGCTAATATGTTTAGAGTAGCACTTTTTTTTCTCTCAAATGCTTTTCAGAGCCCTACTTTCTAACAGCTGTCATCAGTCGGTTAAAGCAGAAGCCAAAAGAGAAGGATTCAATTAGCACAGGAGTTTTGCATTGCTAGTTCTGTTTTCATGTCATCACATCTGCATCTAACAAAGCTGTTTGGTTTAGCCCAATCACACTAAAGAGGGTGTATTCCCCGTGCAAACGGCCAGCATCAACTACATTGTTGGGCAATAATCGTTCAGAAAATGTATCTGATGATCACAGATGATCATGGTGGGCTGGTAACTTAATGGAAGAAGATTGCTGTCAAGAAACTGGTCTGTAGCTGATAGATGCCCTCTACTGAAGAAAAGTAGTATGTCTGTGCCAAATCCTTCCAGTCTTGTGAGCTATTTTAGCAGGTTTTCCTGCTTAACTGGTTCAGGATTGTAAATGGTCAAATCTCTGAATTGGCAACTGACCTCTTTTGGAATGCAGGAGTGATTTGATAAACCCAAAAATACTCAGTGAGTTTCATGGCTAAGAATAAAACTGAATCTTAGCCAAAATAGCAGGATGGAGAAATGCAGCTTCCAGTCCCCATTGATTCATGAATCTTTGTGGTAGGTCACTGTCTTTCATAGCTCTCTTCCTAACAGGGTCATTTTAAAAGTAGAGTGTAAGAGTAGAGTACGCTCCTGGAATAAAGGCGGGATAGAAGTGCAGTAAGTAAATTTAAAAAAAAAACTTCCACATAAATTCCATTGGATGGTAAGGGAGTTACTGATAGAGATGTATGAATTGGCCTCAGCCCAATTTGATCATGGATTCAAACTGGATCTAGTTCAGTATAACTTGGTGCTTTGAATTAATTCATATCAATTAATATGTTTCAATACTTTGATTCAAAGGATTAAAGGTGGGTTACAGATAGTTCTTAGCTTACAACCATTTGGTGCAGTGGTTAGAATGCAGTGGTGGCACAATGGTTAGAATGCAGTATTGCAGGCTCACTGTGACCACAGCCAGGAGTTCAATCCTAATTAAGCTCAAGGTTGACTCAGCCTTCCATCCTTCCAAGGTCGGTAAAACCCAGATTGTTGGGGGCAATATGCTAACATTTGTAAACTGCTCAGAGTGGGCCGTAAAGTACTATGAAGTGGTATGCTATTGCTGTTTGTTTAACAATGGATTTGAAATTATGATGGCCCTGAAAAAAATTAACCTATGACCCATCGTCATAGCTACAATCATCGCACATCCCCAGTGTCAGGTGACTGCAATTCAGGCGCTTGGCAACCAGCTTATGTTTACAATGGTTGCAGCATCTTGCGCTCACGTGTGATTTGCAACCTTTCCAGAGAGCTTCCATCAAGCAAAGTCATTGAGGGAAACTGGATCTGTTTAATAACAGCAAGATTAATAATCACAGTAAAAATGGTTGCAAAATTGGGTCCAGCCAATGACTGTATCACTTAGCAACTAAAACTCTGGTCCTAACTGTGGTTGTAAGCTGAGGACTATCTATAATTCAACATGGTTTTCTGAATCAGTTAAAAAAAGATGCACCAAGTTTTTTTTAGATAGATAGACAGACAGACAGACAGACAGACAGACAGACATTGGGGCGAGATAGAGACAAGGAAAGAGGAAGAAGCCATGGAAGGGAATGCATTTGGGAAAATGTCATGGTGGAGGCAAGAAAACAACAATCCAGTAAAGTGTGGTTGCAGGGAGTAGACCAGGGCTTTTCAACCAGTGGTACGGGTACCACCTGTGGTACATTGGCACCTGGCAGGTGGTACGCGACATCCTAGAAAAGTGATAGCGGGGGAGGGGAATGAGCTGAACTGGTGGCAGCACCGCACAAGCCTGAGCGAGAGATGGCTGGAGCTGCAGGAAGTGCCAGGATCAGTGCCAGGCTCCAGCTGGAGCTCGGCGCTGATCCTGGTGCTTCTGCTGAGCCCAGAAGAAGCACCAATCAGCTGGAAAGCAGCACTGATCCTGGCGCTTCTGCTGAGCCCAGAAGACGCGCCGATCAGCTGGAATGTTGCAGCATCTCCAGGGTCTTGTGATTTACATTCAGATGCTTGGCAACTGATTCATATTTATGACGGTCACAGTGTCCCAGGGTCATGTGAAGTGACCAAAACCTGCTGCAACCACCCAGCAGACAGGGGGAATAAAAACCAAACACCCCCCACCCCACCCCCGCTGCCAATCCTCAACAGAAATGCTCACAACAATGAAAACCTCGGACAGGAGGAAGAGCGCCACCGGGTGGGCAGGCAGGTGTCTTGCTCGGCTGTGGCTTGGGGGGCACTTTTTTCAGTGCCATTGTAACTTTGAACAGTCACTAAGCGAACTGTTGTAAGTCGAGGACTACCTGTACTTTATCACTTTTTTCCTTTTTTTTGGTCATCAAGTTTTTGACACCTTGCTAGGCGACTGGTGGTACTCGGATGTTGCCATATCCTAAAAGTGGTACAATGGGTGAAAAGGTTGAAAAGCCCTGGAGTAGACAACTGTGGGAAGGAGAAAACAGATACTGTAAGTTGTATGGAGCCTGGAGAATATACTTTGTGTCATTCCAGTTTTAGAACATAGAAGTCAGAACTGAGAAGGAGCCTCTCAGAATTATTTAATCTCTTAATATTATGGATAAAGTCTCTAGTCCAACCCACCAGGCATTTTTTTTGACAGCCATGAAATTCCAGTGCACCATCAAAGTTCTGCATTAAAAAAAAAAACCACCTCTGTCCATGCAATCTTAGTACCTTCTATTGGGATCAATATGGCAATGAATGAATGGGGATGTCCATTCACATGCAGACATGCATATGGATGCATTTTTGTACAACTCCTCCATTCATCTTGATGGGACTTCTGCAGGAACTATTCCTGGAACAGAAGCTAACCAGGTGCCTCCACCGCTGAAGCCAGGGCTGGAATTCCAGCCTGGCCTGAGGGCTCCATGGCAGCTCCTCTCCCTCCCTGCTGACCTTCCTGTTGAAACATTGAGGTTTTCATCTGGCTCCTGGCTTCCCTTCTCCGCTTGCAGAATTAAATGTCACCAGCAGAAAGAGGGAGGGAATGCCACCATTGCTAAAGCAAAATAAATAACACACCGTTTGGCGTCTTGAAGGTTTTTCCTTCAGCCTTTTAAAAATCTGAAATGGTTTTTTTGGAAAGCCTCTACTTGAATAACTCATGTCTTCATCAACAGGACAAATCTGTCTTAAAGAAAGAAGGTACAGTGAGCAAGTACAAATACTGTGGTCCAGCAAATGACGTCGAGGCCAGCCAGGTAATTAAAGTGCCGCGAGTGCTCTGGGCATAGGAATGGAAAAGGGGTGGGTGGGGAGCTTATGGAGCTTTATGGTATTTAAGGTGGCTCCATCTAATTTTTCTTCCTGACCAAATTTTTTTAAAAAAATTAAAAATAAAAACAAGCATTCCCTATGTCAAGGTGAAGAGATGGAAATTTTGCAGAAGGAGAGAACCCAGTTTCACTTTTAAGAGGCAGATCTGGGCTATCTTTGGGAGGGGCCGGGTCTCTGAATCCACAACTTAGCAAATAAATGCTAAGCTTTTTCCATGGGTGGGAGGGAGGGAGAAGGGATAGGAAAACTGTATGTCTATGAACCTTTTCTTGAGTGTGTAGATGTTCTGGTAGCCAGGGGTTTACTTATGAGTAGCTACATGTAAGATAGCCAGGGAACAATCTCTTTTTAAAAAGAAAAAGGAAATATCAAGAAAGTAAATAGCCACAAATTAAGCCTGTAGCTATAAGCAAATAGGACCAAGCAGGTTAAAATGGGCAGGATAGAAGCATCTGATGTGACTCTAAAGAGCCAAGAGAATGCGTTTGTTTTAAAAGTTTGCATTGTTTTAAAATGGGTTGTTTCTGGAATATCCTCAAGAAAAAGCTGAAACCGATGTCTCCTTCATTTTCTCTTTTCATTCTTACACAATATTAGAAGCTGATTACTTGCAATCTTATTAGCTTATTTTAATAGCCTGCTTGTTATTTTGGGAAGCAATTGATATAAAAAAAAGTAATGGTAGTCCAGTTTCTTTGAATGATATTAACTCTATCTAAAAGCCACCCAACTGACTTCAGACTGTGAAGGCATCTGAACAAAAGACCTCTAAAATGAACTTCAGTCTTGTTCCTCACGAGTGCTCGCTCACTGTCAAGGTGAAAAGTTGTTATACAATAGACAGAATCCAAATGAACCTTCCCTTCATTTATTTTGCATTTCTAATTGATTACTTCATTGATTTTTTAAAAATCAACTATTTTGCTTTTTTACATTTATTGTAGCTATTACAGGATAAGTCAGGAGAGGAGATGCAAGTTTGGGGCCATTTTCATTGCCATATACACCAAAAAAGTGGAAACACAGAAAGTTCATGCAATCTATATCTATACAGTTTATAGAACCTATAAACTGATAATGGCAGCTCTGAAAGCCCTCAAAGATAGGAATGTCCACGACATGCTGTCCAATTTCTAACTGTAGCTATTTATTTATCTGTTTATTTATATCCCCTTTATTATTTTTACAAATAACTAAAGGCAAATGCATCTAATCCTCCTTCCCCCCCCCCTTGTTTTCCCCACAACAACCCTGTGAGGCAGATGGCCTGAGAGAAAGTGACTAGCTCAAGATCCCCAGATGGCTTTCATGGCTAAGACAGGACTTAAATTCACAGTCTCTTGCTTTGTAGACTGGTGCTTTAACCACTAGACCACACTAGCTAGCTATGAGCCCAAAGTCTGGGATATAGATAGAGATATGACCTTTAATACCCTGAGCTTAATCCAGAAGCATGGTAGACACAAGTGAAATGTAAAAGAAAAAAATGAAGCCACATGGCCTTTATATCTTGACCATATATCAGCTAATCCGTCCTCATTTGCAATAGTGGAAACAGACTCTGATTCATTGTCAGAGTGCCCTGCATAATCTAGATGAGAATTTACCAGTTGCTGAACTATAGTAGTAATAGGAATCGCCCTCACTGGCAAGAATCAGTCTGCGTCACCAAGAATCAGTCTGGGTTGCCAATGTTACTTGAACTTCCAGTGCTAAAAAAATGAATCTTGGAATTCATTCCAGCTTCACCAGGGAGAGTGGAATTCATCCAGGACAGATAGAATAGAATAGAATAACAGAGTTGGAAGGGAGCTTGGATGTCTTCTAGTCCAGCCCCCTGCTCAGGCAGAAAACCCTATACCATTTCAGACAAATGGTTGTCCAATCTCTTCTTAAATTTCTAGATCAAATCATTTTGTTGGCTCCTAAATAGGCACCACCTTGTTAGCTTCAAAAGAAAGCAGGACCTTTCTTTTTTCTTCTTTTTCTTTTTCTTTTCCTCCCTTAGTGCATCATCATCATCATCGCTCTAATGCTACAATAATCAAAGAAACAGGGGAATAGGCTATGTGCTTTGGTCCCTGCCTTTATCTGAAGATCCATGGAAACTTTCTAACAAGGAAGAAATGGCCATTTAGCTTCACAGAAACAAAGCAGAAGCAGCATTACTGCTTGTAGATTTTAAAAAAAAACGGGATGGAAAGAGATGCTTTGCGGGTCCATGGGCAGCGAATAAGATAACAAGAGGACTATGCTTCACCCGCTTGAGCAAAAGTCAAAATAGCCTGCTCTGGAAGAAGTAAGAGTTGAATGGAACATAAAGTTCTAGGTCTGAGGATGATTCATTGACTTCATAGACTCTTTCGCTCTGTATAGAACAACTAGCTACTGTCAACTAGCCAAGATGATAACAGCCTGGCAGACCACAACACCAGGACTGCCCTGGCCATGGGAAGGGAAGGGTTTGTGTTCAGCTACTGTGGCTAACCGGAGCTGGAGCTGTGGCTAGAATAAAGGCCTTGAATCCAGAAGGATTCAAGGTAGCTTGGTCAGAAAACAGTTTTGAATCAACATTAGAAAATAGAGATGTGGGGTGAGAGTGGAAGGAGGACAGTGGCATCTGCTTCTTCATTCAGGAAATGGTGAGTGTCCGTTATTGGCAATAGGCCATGCAGAAAGTGGACCTCTACCTAATCCTGCTTTATCATTGTTTGTGGGTGTGTTTTTGTGTGTGTGTAAGAGAGAGGGGGGGGAGAGAGAGAGAGAGAGAGAGAGAGAGAGAGAGAGAGAGAGAGAGAAAGAAAGAAAGAAAGAAAGAAAGAAAGAAAGAAAGAAAGAAAGAAAGAAAGAAAGAAAGAAAGAAAGAAAGAAAGAAAAAGAAGAAAGAGAAAGAAAAAGAAAGAAAGAAAGAAAGAAAGAAAGAAAGAAAGAAAGAAAGAAAGAAAGAAAGAAAGAAAGAAAGAAAGAAAGATGGATAGAGAAAGGAAGAAAGGAAGAAAGAAAGAAAAGAGAGAAGGATAGAAGAAGGAAGGAAGGAAGGAAGGAAAGAAAGAAAAGAAAGAAAGAAAGAAAGAAAGAAAGAAAGAAAGAAAGAAAGAAAGAAAGAAAGAAAGAAAGAAAGAAAGAAAGAAAGAAAGAAAGAAAGAAAGAAAGAAAGAAAGAAAGAAAGAAAGAAAGACTTTATACTTTAAAGAGGAAACAAATTCTACCTGGTAAACCTCCTCAAAAAAAAGACCCCTCAGGTGTGCCACAGGCAAAGAACAGAAATGAAAGGCTTTGAGTTTTCTGCTGTAAACAAGTTAAATGATTTTAAAACACATACGTGTCTCTTTAAAGAGCTGGAGTTTGATTGAGTGGGTTTATTTTCATAACGTTTCTTAACTGAAGGCGTGTGTGGTGTGGTGGAGGAGGGGAGAACCTTCACTATTGATGCCAAAGAAATATTAGAGACAAAGCTGGGAAAATGGTTTTTCCATTATTTCTCCTGAAAAAACTCTATCTGCCCATCATAAGTCAACAAACAACAGGCTGATTGACAAGTTAAAATGTTTAGTTTAACCTGCAAACCACACAAACTGCCTGTACATTTTCTCGTGTAGGAGAGCGATGTAAAAGAGATGTAAAACAAACAAACAACCTCTTCCACCTTTGCCTGTCATCCAGTTCCTCCCCTTGTACATGACCTGGGTGGCAGTCACGCCCCCAGCTTATATTCGTTCTTGAAACAGCAGGCCTTCTCTAGCCTATTGGGAAAAAAAGCTCATGTCAATGGCATCCCACTGAAGGCTCTTTGGGCTTATCCAAGCAGCAGCAGCAGCAGCAGCAGCAGGACCTTTCCCTGTAGCAGCCTTAATGAGGAAGGGAGAGGAAGGAGAGAAATAGTAAATCCAAATCAATTCTGGGTGGAGATTTTGGTGCTCCCTGACATTCTTGCAGATGTTTCATTACCCAATCAGGTAACATCATCAGTGTTAGGTTCTGGGCATACTTCTGGGTATGTTTTCACTTCTGGATATATACTTTTACAGAATTGTAAGCCATGGGTTGTTTTTATCAAGGCTGAACAGTGACAGTGGTCTGGTTAGACAACCGTTTGTCTGAAAGGGTTTCTTGCTTCAGCAGAGATTGAGGTCCCTTCCAACTCTGTTATTCCATTTTAAAAATAACACTAGGCCATTAATTAACTTTTACAAAATGCAATGACAAAAACATGGACAATCTTGTGATTCCTGCAGGCCACATTTTAAGTTGTGGCAGAGACTGTAGAGGGGATGATATATATCAGGGGTCTTCAAACTTGGCCCTGTTATGACTTGCGGACCAACTCCCAGAATTCCTCAGCCAGCATGCCTGGCTGAGGAATTCTGGGAGTTGAAGTCCACAAGTCATAAAAGGGCCAAGTTTGAAGATCCCTGATATATATAGTGTTTGAGTTACTGATTGCTCAAGGCACTTCCTGTATCAACCCTGGTTGGGCTGAGATGACGACATTCATCCTGTAAGTCAGTTCTAAGAATTACACTAATGGCAGGAAAGTATGCTGTTGATCTTTAGTGATTTTTGGCAACTCCAGCATCCAACTCGAGTTTTGGAGAAGAGAATTTGACAGCCTTGAGCCCTAATGACCTATGCTGATCATACAAGATGGATGACATAGTCTCATCCTAATGATACATTCTCATCAAATAGGATATAAATAGAAGGCATAATACAAAAAGTGGTCCAGTCCCTACACAATCCCAGTGGAGATGGAGGATATACATGGTCAGAATTTCAAGCTGAGGGACTAAATATCCAATGCTGGAAATTAGAAAAGTTTAGAGTTTAAAGAAATGTTCAATCAGCAGGAGGGTCAGAAGGACATCAAAGCATATATGTGAGACAGAGGGAGGCATTTTTTTATAGCCAGGAATGTTTATTTATTTATGTTTATTTATCTAACAGTTCAAATATGAAAAAGCCCAACCTAGTTCATACACATGCAAGAACTAGAGCCACAAAGGAGATACATAAATAAATAATAATAATAAAACAACATTATAATCAAGGAAGCAGTATTTCTACCATAAATAGAATAAAATAATCTATACGGGGGGGGGGAGAGAAATACATATTTTGTCCTGTTATTTTTCAAACGCAACTAGCATTTGAAAACATGCTCTTCTCAACCTGGAGGGAAAATTAATGTTTCAAGGCCAGGAACACTTGAGAAACCCGTCATCCATGAATGTAACCATTCCCCCTTTAAGGCATCCAAGTAAGTGGCTATCAGGACTTGTGGTAATGAATTCCCCAAGTTGATTACGTGCTCTATGAAGAAGTACTTGCTTCAGTCTGTTCTAATTAGCTTCAGTGGATGACACCCTACTCTCCCATCCTGCTCCACTTGTAGTGTTTATAAAAGGAGGAAGTTTCCTCTTTTCTTTCTCCATACCATTCATAATTATATTCACCTCATTATTTCTTTCCTTGGCCACCTGTTAGGCTACACCAGGGGTAGGCAACCTTGGCTCTTTTATGACTCGTGGACTTCAATTCCCAGAATTCCTGAGCCAGCATGGTTGCCTACCCCTGGTACACAGTCCTAAATAATTTTAGCTTTTTTCTTTTCATAAGAAGCATGTTTGAGACCCTGATCATTCTGTATTTTTCCCCAGCTCTTAAATCTACAGTGTTTTTCAATTGTGCCCATCAAAACTGTACATAACGTTCCAGATACAACTGTGGCTCAGTGTTGTACAGTATTTTGTTAACAGTTTTTGTTTCAGTTCTTTTGCTCGTGATTTCAGGGATAAAATAAGCCTTTTTTTTTACAGATGCTGCACAGCAAATTAATCTCTTCACTGAGCTATTCACTATGATCCTGATTTCCCCCCCCCCCCGTTTGGTTACTGATAGTTCAGACCCTATCACTGAATATGCATGAAGTTTGGAGGTCTTTTTCCCATGTGTATCATTTTACATTTACTTAAACTCAACTGCATTTGCCATTTGATGGATCATTATCCTGATTTAAAACAGTTCTTCACTTACTTTTGTTTTCATTACCCTGAATACCTTGGCATCATCCAAAAATGTAGCCAACCCATTGCTTACTCATAATTCAAGATCACTAATGAACAAATTGAAAAGTATCCAACTAATTTAAAAATAAAAAAAAACCTTGCCAGAAAGTAAATATTGGAAATAAATGGTCAATTTTCTTAAGGGAGGGAAGGATTTTTCTTCTTACTTCCCTCCCCTAAGAAATTTGACTATTTATTTCCAATATTTACTTTCTGGCAGGTTTTTTTTTTTAATTAGGTAGCAAGCTATAAAAAACTGTTCTTGTCCCATGACTGCTAAATTTACTCAAGAACTATTGATGAGGAAATTTGTCAAAATCTGTTTATCAAAGTTTGTGAAAATCCAAAGTTCCGTCTACCTGCTTTTTGAGTCTCTAAACAATTAAAGTTTACAAAGCGGGAATTTCTCTGCAGAATATATATGCCACAATCTTGTCCTTTATTCACTTTATTTTTTTTCTTTGATAACTATTTCTATCACTTTGAGATGATACAAGACCAAAATGTAGTTTCCCTAACCCTGAGATCTTTTTAAAAAATTGGCGCTCCTTTGACTACTTTCCAATTGTCTGAGATAGAGGGACAGGTCTTACATTGTCATATTTTGTGCAGCAGATCATTAATTTCTTAAGGAACCTTTGGGTGGAAGCCCACAAGACCTAGTGATTTTATTACTTTATACTGTCAAAAGATATCTTCAGATAGATGGCCTCTTCCTGGACTGAATTTGTGAGACTTGAGTCAGGAGCTCGCAATTGCAGGCAAAAAATGAGAGGTATGTGACTTGCAACAGCTTCAAGGCCAGCTATAGACTGCAACTTCGTGGGAAAGCCAGGAGAAAAATGCAATGGCACTGTGCAATCAATAGTTTTGTATGGATTCGCTTCTAGCTGAGCTGTGCCTGTGAGCCTATCGCCAAGTCTAGCCTAGGACTAGAGCCAAACTGTGAAATGTCGGGAGATCAATGATTTATTGCTGAGTCCTAGACGTTGACACTGTGGAATCCATTTCAGCTGAGACTCAATTATTGTGTTTAAAACAACTTCCAGGCATTTCAAAGAAAATCATCCCTCTTGACCTTTCCATTTCAATGACTGCCTCATTGGATTAGCCCCCAAAGTTCCTCCATGCAGACCTATAACTTTCTCCAGGCCTCTCTAGCTGCTCTTGCATATGGAACTGAAAGCATATGTGAGAATGCTACCTGATCAGGTCTGACTTTCACTCTGTTCCTAAGTAACAACCTAAATTTGATATCCAGGTGTGGCTGATTATATTTGTGAGTGTCTATAATACTAATTGGAATCCTGACTACTACCTGCTTCTGAGAAATATCCAGTTATTTAGCTGGTGTATGATGATCATAGTCTTCAGGGAAGTCATAAACAGTCAATACATGCATCACAAATCCATTACAATCAGAATAGAGCTGGAAGGGACCTTGGAGGTCTTCTACTCCAACCCCCTGCTCAAGCAGAAGACCCTATACCAGGTGGCTGTCCGGTTTTTTAAAAAAAAAAAACTTCCAGTGATGAAGCACCTACAACTTTGGAATGCAAGATATTCCACTGGTTAATTGTTATCACTGTTAGGAGTTTCTCCTTAATTCCAGGTTGATTCTCTCCTTGGTTAGTTTCCATCCATTGTTTCTTGTCCTTCCCTCTGGTGCTTTGGAGAATAGTTTGACCCACTCTTCCTTATGGCAGCCCCTCAAATACTGGAATGCTGCTATCATGTCCCCCCTAGTCCTTCTTTTCTCTAGACTGGCCATACCTAATTCCTGCAACCGTTCTTCATATGTTTTAGTCTCCAGGCCTTTAATCAACTTAGTTGCTCTTCTCTGCATGTTTTCCAAAGTCTCAACATCTTTTTTGTAATGTGGTGAGCAAAACTCTCTTTGCTTCTGATAATTAACTCATAAGAGAATGTGTGTTCATTCACTCAAGGATTTGACCCTTCCTACAGAAACATCTGCTAGACCCTCATTCTCATTCACAAAGCTACTTTCATCCTTGGAGCAGGATGAAGTTATCACTCAGGGGAAGTTTTCATCTACATCCCTTTCTGACTCTCTGAGCATTTTTAACTGAGGCACTTTGGTTCCAAGAAAACTGACTTGCTCCCTGACAGCCAGGAGCTCATTGCACCAAACACAAACCCACACTTTATGCTGAACAGACAGATGTGCATTTGACACTTTATACAATAAACTACCAAGAAATCTCTCCCCAACCAATGTTCTATGTTCATTCTAGTTATTGCTGATTACTTGGCTTTCTTCTTTAGGAACATTTTGACTTCAAAGATAACACCTATGTAATAGTTTATCCAGTGTAGAGTTTTTGTTTCTCTACAATTTTTAAGTTCAGCTTGAGGCTGTCTGGAGGTAGGAGATCAGTGTAATCTTCCTTCTGTTCTCTTACCTCACTAATCTCCCTTGCTCCTCTTTGCTTGCTCTGATTATAGGTTGTCCTCTCCACTTTCTAAAGAGTGCAGTGCTTTTGATGCTCAAGAACTCTCAACAGATTCATAGAGGGAAGACAGATTCAAACTGATACTGTATTATCAGAGGATATTGTTGGTTTGTATTTCTATATATTTAATCTATCTCTATCATCTCTCTATATATATATAGAACATCACTTTGATTTTCATCTGATTCCACAGATATTTGGTTCATTTTTCAATCAGAACTGGCAAAAAAAGTGCAATTACTTTTATTAAAGGCATGGACTCTTGACTTTTTTAAAATTGTGAAAGTTAAAAAAAAGAACAGATTACTATATTTTTAGTATGCAACATTAGAAAATGTTCCACACAACTCCAATATATGTATTCACACTTGACAATAAGCAGCAGAGCAGCTTAGATATTAATGAAGGAAGGTACTCTAATTTGTTTGAGAAACTTTTCCATTTGGCTAAGTTATGAGAGGAAAAGAAATTGTGCATCTGTTTTCCAGCGTGCAGTTTCAGATAACAAACAGATCTTCCTGGCTGATGTCAACAGTGCAAAAAGAACTCCTTCAGTTTTGGCACTTCTTGTACATTTATGCAGTCAATGCTATTCAGTTTGTTTAGTTTCCTCATTTGTTTGCTTTTGCACTGAGATGAGGAACCCACTAAATGCTGTTTCTCCACATGGGAAACCAACTGTGTGTGGTAAAAGTGACTACAATGACTCTGGACATCATTGAAATCAAAGGGTGAAAATCCAGCCAGTGTAACAAAAAGAGCAACAACAAGCAATACAGCCTTAAAAAAGGATATGTGACCCTTCTCCCAATATAATCTTGTTTGTTTCTAAGCATTTTTGGAAGGCCAAATAATGAATTTTCAATGTGTTATAAATCACCCTTGAAATCTTACAAAAGAAGAAGGTGAAGGTCATATTTGTTATGTGATTAGCGAATAAATGAAAGAACCAGAATTGTTCAGATGTGCATAGTATCATTTCAGCAAAGGATTGAGATCCACATAATTATGTACAGTCTATTTTGGAAGATAGCCTTGCTTGAAAAATTGATACACAAAGGACAGAGAGGTATGTGCTTTTAATATTACCTATTTATACAGGTTGACTTACTCATGATCACATTAACTGGGTGTCAGTGAGTATTGAGTTGGAAGTTTCTACTATTGCTGTATTTTGGCTTGAAATTAATAATATTTATGTTAAACCAACATAAGCTGTCTGACTATATTTCCAACATTTGTACTTTATCAAGGTATCAAGAATTATAAACTCTCTGTCCAAGTGGGAAGTAGGCAAAAGAACATTTGTCTAACATAATTGATATTTGATAGTGAGTTCATAATAGATTCTGTTCATCATTTGAATCAACTGGTTTTGATAGAGGACTACAAAAAAGATCTCTAAAAATATAGTCACATTTCTGTTGTCTTTTCTTTTTGACTGTGTCTATAATTAATTCAGACTATCAACTTGCAATTATTTGAATAAGACCAAATGTGTTATCTGCATCCTTTTATTTCACTGCTACTGTTCTGTTCGCAACACAGACATGAAGACGAGGCAGTTTGATGCAAAAGGTGTTCTTTATTGTGCATGTGCACTGAACAGAAGCCAGAACAGAAGAGAGCAGAAGAGAGCAGAAGAGAGAGAAATAATGGCAACATGCCCTTTTTATACTCCCCCTGCAAGGGGAGGCTCAACCAATGACTGCAGGCTATTCTCCCGCCTCGCGCATGCGCGCGAGGCTGGAGACAGCCTGTCTGGTCCCGGGCAGATATGTGGTCTGCCCGGGTCTCTGCAACTTGTTTCCAGTCATCCTGGGCCTTGCTGAATGACTCAGCAAGGCCCAGCCTCTCTACAGACTTTCTGAGCCTTGCTGAATGACTTCAGCAAGGCCCAGTACATAACACCCCTCCCCTCTTGAATGAAACAATACTCACAAGGGATTAACACAGTATACACAGCCACATAACATCGGCCAGCCGGCCTTTATACATACAGCTTTTATACAATATGGGCACCTTAGAGACCTCCATCTTCTGTACTTGCTTGGAGGACTCTTAACCCATTCTGCTGCGTGGAAACAGACTGGGTTTAATTACAGTTGTACTTATTTGAGGTAGGTGTTGCATAGGCATAAGTGCCTTGAGTGCCTGTTAGGTGCCTGGAGTGTCTGCTAGGTGTTACAATACCCCAGGGCTTTTCCCTCAAAAGCTCAGGTGTTCCCCCTGCCAGCTGACTGGCTGGATCCGCTAGACCCAACACCAGAGTTCCTTGGGGGGGTTGAGTTCCCCCAGTCCCTGGGCGGGGTGAATTTCCCCGGAATTCCCTGGGACTCCTCTTGGGAGCATTGTCCCTTCAGCCCAAGACCAGTAGCAGGAGTGCCTGAGTGGCCCATGTACGGGGATTTGTCCCTAGCCAGGGACCTCCCCCATCTGGAGCTGTCCCTAGCCAGGGACTTCTGCCAGAGGCAGGAGCCATCCATGGCAAGACCCCCCCATCTGGAGCTGTCCCTAGCCAGGGACTTCTGCCAGAGGCAGGGGCCACCTCCATGGCAAGACCCCCATCGGAGCAGTGGAAGATGCGCCTGCATGGGGAAACTGTGATCCCCCAATCATAATCATAATTGGGGTCCCCCTCCCCCCCGAGAGTGGAGCCAGGGGAGGAACCGTGCCCTGGAAGCCGCCAGCGTAACTGGTGGCTGTGGCGTCGGAATGAGCCACAAGATGGAAAAAGGACTTGGATTCCTCCCATTGAATGAATGCCCTATGACTAGAATGTGTCACTATCACTTACACATCCTGAACATAGGAGCAAGAGGAGAGTGTATAAATTGTGCAGGAATGCTTACATGAGGATTACAGTCATGATTTAGCCTCTGTAGCCTTAGCAATGGTAGGTACACGATAATACAGGCTAAGTTGGAAGCATACATTCTGCAATGGTGAACCCTTGTTTTCCCCATGACTTCACTGATGTGACTCTTTACAGTGACTAACACATGTACAACATAGGCATTCTCTTTGGTACAATCAGGAGATGGTTTTCCTATTACAGTAACATGATACATATAACCAAGTGTTAAGGTAACCCCTTTATTGATGAAACCCTTTGGAGTCCCCAAGGTGCCTGCAGCCGTGATGCCTGTGCAGCCACCCGGTCTGGGTGCAGCCTGTCCAGCTTTGTAATGCATCTGCGACCCCCAGCAGAATTCAGCTGGGCTCTTCCTGTAGTCATGCATGGTGTGGTGCGGTGTGTGAGAAGAAAATCAGCTAACCTGTGATGCCAGGGTCCTTGAGTGATTCTCTTGCATGTGTCTTTGGTGGTGCGCACCATGCGTTCAGCCTGACCATTGGTGGCAGGATGAAAAGGAGCAGATGTGGCATGCCGGATCATGCTGGCTTGGAGAATGCCTGAAATTCAGAAGAGGTAAATTGTGGACCATTGTCTGAAACTAAAATCAGGAAGGCCATGGGAAGCGAAGATTCCTCTGAGCACCTGGATGGTCCTGGCAGTAGTAGTAGAAGACACAGGAATGACCTCTAGCCATTTGTAATGGCTATCCACAAGGAGGAGGAAGAATTGCCCCTGAAAGGGCCCAGCATAATCAATATGAACACGTGACCAAGGAGTGAGTGTCTCCTCCCACCTATGTACAGGGGCCTGGGGCATTTCTGGCCAAGATTGCTGGCACACTTGGCATCCCTGAACCTGGGCCTCGGTGTCTTTATCGAGGCCCGGCCACCAAAGATGGCTGCGCGCAAGCGCCTTCATCCTCACTATTCCTGGATGTCCCTCATGAAGAGAGAGCAATACTCTAATCCTCAATGAGGCCGGGATGACTACTCTGTTGCCCCACAGGATGCACCCCTTGAATGTGGACAATTTGTGCTTCCTGTGCCAGAAACTCTGGAATTCAGTACCAGGACACGTGTCAGGCCATCCTGACAACACACATGTCAGCACACGTGCAAGCGTGTGATCAGTGGCTGTTTCTGCAGCCACATCCCTAGCATTGAGGGGAAATTCTGGTAAGTCCTGAATATAATTTATGTACAGCAGGAGCAGGGTCTGCCTCTATTTGCTTTAGAGGTAACCTACTCAGGCCAGCAGCGTGGCCCATTTCAGTGCCTGGTTTGTGAACCAGGGTATAATCATAAACTGCTAAGAAAATAGACCATCTCAGCATTCTAGGAGATATCTGATGTGTGGGGGTTGTTTGTGAGTAGTAACAACCCCAGCAAGGCTTGTGTATGGGGATTGTTTGTAAATAGTAACAACTCCAGCAAAGGCTTGTCTGTGGGGATTGTTTGTAAGTAATAACAACCCCAGCAAAGCTTGTGTGTGGGGATTGTTTGTAAGTAGTAACAACCCCAGCAACGGCTTGTGGTCAGTATAGACCATGGAATGGCGGCCATCGCATTCCTCACGCTGAACTCTTAGCGTGTCCTCCCCCTGCACACTGACTCTTGAAACCTGACAGCCAGGGAAGAAAAACTTGGAGGGCCTGAGCTGGACTCGTGAGCCCCCCTGGAACAACCTGTATTAAAGGTGTCAGCAGCAATAGGAAGAGCGGATCTTGTGTCCAGCTCCATAGCCAGGGGAACTCCCTGCAACTTAACAACCATGCGCAGTTGGGCCTGTGAGTCCCTGTTTTACACACACACCCATGGGATGCGCAGAAACCCAACCTGTATTGGCTGGGGACCTTGGTACCTTTCAGAGGCAACTCATTAGGGGGCTTGTGTATCTGGCGACCCAAGCAGGCTGATGCGATGTGGCCTTGCCTGCCACATGCCCGGCAACAGCAGAAAGAGAACGGCAGTCGGCTCTCCTGTGGCGACCCCCACAGCCGAAACATCAAAGGGATGCAGGCGGTGGCCCTCTGCGCTCTTGCAGTCTTCTTGCCGCCACTGGTTGAAGTCTGTCCTCGGATTCATCTCCGGAGGCCTCTCGCACGACTTCTTAATGGACGGGGACTGCAGCTGGAGGGTTCTTGGTCACGAAGTGTTGGACTCGCCAAGATGGCCCAGCTTGGCCATTGCTGTGCCCGATAGCCTCGTCCACGTCTCTCGCCGCAAGGAAGGAGGAAGGAATGGGAATTAGTCCCACGAAGCCAAGCCCACCTCCAGCGTTTGCGTACTGGCAGGCGGCTGCTTCTCCAGGATGCCGTGCTTCTCGGAGAAGGGGTCCCACGAAGCCAAAAGCCCACCTCCATCGTATTCGTACTGGCAGGTGGTTGTTTCTCCTGGACGCCGTACTTCTCGGAGAAGGGGTCCCACACAGTCGAGCCCGCTTCCAGTATCTTCGGACTGGCAAGCAGTGGCTTCTCCTCAATTCCTTCCGCTTCAAGGCGTGAGAAGGGGTCCCTTGAAGCTGAGCTCACCTCCAGCGTCTTCATGCTGGCAGGCAGTCGCTTCCATCCGGACGCCGAACTTCTCCGCTCGTCAGGCCTTTAGGTGAGTAGGCCTACTTCTGTGTCTTCGGGATTCCATACGGCGAATCCCACCTTCGTTACCAATGTTCTGTTCGCAACACAGACATGAAGACAAGGCAGTTTGATGCAAAAGGTGTTCTTTATTGTGCATGTGCACTGAACAGAAGCCAGAACAGAAGAGAGCAGAAGAGAGCAGAAGAGAGAGAAATAATGGCAACATGCCCTTTTTATACTCCCCCTGCAAGGGGAAGCTCAACCAATGACTGCAGGCTATTCTCCCGCCTCGCGCATGCTCATGAGGCTGGAGACAGCCTGTCTGGGTCCCGGGCAGACATCTGGTCTGCCCGGGTCTCTGCAACTTGTTTCCAGTCATCCTGGGCCTTGCTGAATGACTCACCAAGGCCCAGCCTCTTTACAGACTTTCTGAGCCTTGCTGAATGACTTCAGCAAGGTCCAGTGCATAACAGCTACTGTGTTGTTATTACTTTTGTTTAGTAAGAAAAGAAAATATACATTCAGATTTGTGCTAAATAACTAGTCTCAACTGAATGATTGAAGTCTGAGCAACAGCATCTTCCAAGGTCTTTGAAGCTCCCAAAATAATGTTCAACATCAGAGATGTTGCTATACAAAAAGGCACATTTATTTATTTAGCTCATTCAATTTAGGGTCTGTACAACTCCATATGAATCTGAGCAACCCAATATAATACATTATAAAACAAACAAACAAACAAGTAAACAAAAGAGAACAAGATGGAATCTGGTCACTCTATGCAATCTTAAACAAAGACACAACCAACAATAGGCTCCATCCATTTCAACCTAAGGCCAGAACAATTAATCAGTGGAACAACTTGCCTCCAGAAGTTGTGATTGCTCCAATACTGGAAATTTTTAAGAAAAGATTGGGCAACCATTTGTCTGAAATGGTATAGGGTTTCCTACCTGAGCAGGGGGTTGGACTAGAAGACTTCCAAGGTCCTTTCAACTCTGTTATTCTGTTAAATCATAACATTTCTTCAAGCCTTCATGGAGCCCCTGTGATGACATCGTGCCCCCCCCCCCAGGATTGGCGGACCACAGGTTGAGTAGGAGATGCAAAATTTCCAGAAAGATCTCATTTCAGAGGACAGATGATCACAAATGATGAGGTACGGAGGACAAATGAACAAAAGTAATGCAAGCAGCATTACTTCCATTTGCCAGATCTTTCATTTGTGAACCGCCTGAGACTATGACTACAACTGAGTAACACTATAGAAGATACTGAGAAAGTGCTGATGTGGTGGAAAAGCTGAGAAAAAAAGTATTTCTTTAATAGCAAAAGTATATCCCCAGTTCAGAACTTTGTATTTTGTTATGGAAGTGAGAAATAATGGGGAACTACCAGAGGACTGGAAAAGAGCTGATGTAGTTCCCATCTTCAAAAAAGGGGGAAAAATAGATCCAGGAAACTACAGACCTATCAGCCTGACCTCAATACCTGGGAAGATTCTGGAAAAGATAATCAAACAACAAATCAGCGAACACCTAGAGACAAACAAAGTCATTACTAAAAGCCAACATGGGTTTGTCAAAAACAGATCATGCCAGACAAATCTTATTGCATTCTTTGACCAAGTGACAAAATTAGTGGACCAGAGGAATGCTGTGGATATAATTTACTTGGACTTCAATAAGGCATTTGATAAAGTAGATCACAACCTACTACTTGATAAGACAGAAAAATGTGGGTTAGACAGCATCACCACCAGATGGATTCATAGCTGGCTGACCGGCCATACTCAGCGTGTGGTCCTCAATGGAACTGCATCTACATGGAGGGAAGTGTGTAGTGGGGTGCCCCAGTGCTCTGTTCTGGGCCCAGTGCTCTTCAACATCTTCATCAACGATTTGGATGAGGGGATAGACGGGGAACTCATCAAATTTGCAGACAACACCAAGCTGGCAGGAATAGCCAACACTCCAGAAGATAGGCTTAAGATACAGGAGGATCTGAACAAACTGGAACACTGGGCGCTATCTAACAAAATGAAATTCAACAGTGAAAAAAGTAAAGTTCTACATTTAGGCAAGAAAAACCAAATGTACAGGTATAGTATAGGTGGTACCTTGTTCAATAGTAGCAACTGTGAGAGGGATCTCGGAATCCTAGTGAACAATCACTTAGATATGAGCCAGCAGTGTGCTGCAGCTGCCAAAAAAGCCAACACAGTGTTAGGCGGCATTAACAGAGGGATAGAATCAAGATCACGTGAAGTATTAATACCACTTTACAATGCCTTGGTAAGGCCACACTTGGAATACTGCATCCAGTTTTGGTCACCACGATGTAAAAAAGATGTTGAGACTCTAGAAAGAGTACAGAAAAGAGCAACAAAGATGATTAGAGGTCTGGAGGCTAAAACATATAAGGAACGGTTGCTGGAATTGAGTATGTCGAGTTTAATGAAGAGAAGGACATGATAGCAGTGTTCCAATATCTCAGGGGCTGCCACAAAGAAGAGGGAGTCAAGCTATTCTCCAAAGCACCGGAAGGCAGGACAAGAAGCAATGGATGGAAACTAATCAAGGGGAGAAGCAACCTAGAACTAAGGAGAAACTTCCTGACAGAACAATTAACCAGTGGAACAACCTGCCTCCAGAAGCGGTGAATGCTCCAACACTGGAAATTTTTAAGAAGAGACTGGACAGCCATTTGTCTGAAATGGTATAGGGTTTCCTGCCTGAGCAGGGGTTGGACTAGATGACCTCCAAGGTCCCTTCCAACTTTATTATTATTATTATTATTATTATATTATTATTATTTATTATTATTAGTATTATTATTATTATTATTATTATTATTATTATTATTATTATTATTATTATTATTATTATCATCATCATCATCATCATCATCATCATCATCATCATCATCATCATCATCATCATCATCATCATCATCATGTCAGTTTACCTGCCCACCTCACCTTCCTGGCATACACCTGGCTATCATGATAGAGTCGGAAGCTTCTTTCTGTTTGTCCAACTGGACAGACTGGAAATGGAAACACACTGAAAAATTCTTGAATTTTCTGAAATTTGGTAACTATCCTTCACTTTAAAATTTTTGCAGGCACAACTATTCTTTGGTACAGGGTAGGACTACAGATTCATTTGGCATCACTTACTTTTCACTTCAGTTCCAACCAGCCAAACCAATGGCAAGGGATTATAGGAACTATAATCCCAAATATCTAGGAGACATCAGGTTGTGTGTCCTTGTTTCAGATAGATTCGTTTTAGTTAAGATCCAGATTCATGCGCCTGTATAATTTGGCAGTATGTTAATCCTAGAATATAAATCCATGGTTAATTCCATTAATTTCATTTTTAACGTGATGCAGATAGGCTCTTCTTGTGTAAGTCAGTCATTTTATTTTATTTTATTTCCTCTATTCCTTTCCACCCCTGATATTTTGGAGGCACACTACCCTCAATCAGGTGTTGTTTCTGTTCAGCAAACATACCACCCACCTTGTCAAGCTTCACTCCTGTTGCCTTCATCGGACTGGGCCCATCTTTCTCCACAATGCTGCCTTTGCTTTATGGAGCCCACCATTTTCTTTTCTTTTTTTTTTTAAAAGGGGGGTTTAATAAATTTGCCAGCCAAGATACATGGCCCTGCTATTAGAGGCAGCCCTGACATACAGATTTCTAATAAGGGCTAAATTCTAAAGGGAATTGGGTTTTCTTTTTCCTTGCTTCTTTCGTCTCTCTACTCTGAACATGTGGTTAGGGGAAGGCAGTTAACTGTGGTTTGCTTAGAGCAGCCAATATAAGCAGACTAAATACCACATGGATTGCTGGAAGGGCTCACGGGCTATTTCATGGAGTGCTATGAATCAAGGGATCTCCAGTAGACGAAGACATGGCTCAGGCATGACAGAATACAGAAGGTAGCCCACTGCTATGGAGTCATTGCACACCCATTACATGAATTCTGGAGGTGTGGCTTCTTGTACTATGCCTATTACTATATTTATTTTCCTAAAAACTAGCTCAAGTTGTATGTTTGCAGCATACTCTGCACACTGACCCACACCACCAATAAGTTGATTGTAAAGAAAAATAATATTACAACAATTAATGCTGTTATCAAAATTGTTCATACTTGCCTTTAATGAACGAATGGTTTAAGTCACAAACTGCAGGTAGAAATATACTTTTATTGTGCAAGGCAGCCTGAACTATTTTTCTTGAGAGTCCTGCTAACCTCTACCCCACACGTTCAATCACACTCTTTCAGATACTCCCTTAACTAATTGGGGCTGAAATGGAGGGAGAGAAACCAGAAAAATCCTATTAGTGTTTTTTAAGGGTAGAAAATAAGAATATTAAAACTCAGTAGCATATTCCAAGCATTGTTACCAGCAATAAATACGGCTTTTAATGAGTTAAGCATATCTTCAAATCTAGGAATTAGGATATTTCCAAAGATGTCTACATTTTCAGTTTTCCTTCTAACTATTTGCCTTAATATATTCCAGTATTTAGCATGATACATAATGCTAAAAACCTGTTGTAATCAATATTTTTTGTATCCCCTCAACTTTCTGAATCTGCCTACAGATAGTCCTCGACTTACAACTACAATTGAGCCCAAATTTTCTGTCACTAAGTGAGGCAGTTGTTAAGAGAATTGTGCCTCATTTCACAATATTTTTGTCACAGTTGTAAAACGAATCTGCAGTTGTTAAGTGAATCATTGCCATCATTATGTGAATCTGGCTTCCCCCACTGACTTTGCTTGTTGGAAGCTGGCAGGAAGGTTTATAAATGGTGATTGCATGACTCCGGGACAGTGCAACTGTCATAAATACATGCCAGTTGCCAGGTGCCCAAATTTTGATCACATGACCATGAGGATGCTGCAACAGTCTTAAGTGTGAAAATTGATCATGTCACTTTTTTCAGTGCTTTTGTAACTTTGAATGGTTGCTAAACATATGGTCAAGGGCTACCTGTATTTATTTGGCTTTTCTTTCTTCGTGTGTAGCTTTTTCAAATATCTTAAGCATTTTTTTTCTTGGATTAGGAATTATTGCAATGGTTTGGTTAATTTGCACCTTCTCTTGCACCTTAGTTTTTCCATAAGGGAAAATAAATTGATCTCTTGCAGTCTCTAGGCCATATAATCTTGGTCTCTGTTTATTGACAATGAGCTGTTAGCACTGTCTCTTCTCCTGCATCTTTAAACAGATTAGTTGATAGTTTCAGTTTATTGGACTTTAGCTGTTATGTCCTGGGCCTTGCGCAAGGCAGGAGAACGGCCTGCAATGATTGGATGTGCATCCCCTTGCAAGGGGATATAAAAGGCCAGTGGCCATTGTTGTTCTTGCTTCTGTTCTGTGAATGTGCTTCAATAAAGAGATCCTTGTTGTGAACCAGCCTCGTCTCGATGTCTTCATTAGAAGAACAGAACATTAGCCCTCGTAGATTTCAAGCCAATATGGAAATTACAGGAGTCTAATATATCCAGAGGGCATCAGGCTGAAAAAGGCTGGTTAATGGCATTAGGTACATGTTTCTTTCCTCAAAAGGAAATTGGTAGAATTTGCAAAGCTTTTTTTTATAGTCCTGGAAGACTCTGCATGTCTGCAGATCTGCTGCAATCTTCCTGTGGTGACCAGAAATTTGATAATATGGCAGGGAGAAACACAAATAACAATAAGGAAATTGTGAATGGGAGAAAAAAATGGATCTGAATTTTTTTTCACTGCATCAAAGATACAAATAGCACTTCTATTATGGCAAGAAGATTATGAACTTAAAATTTGGCAGAAAACCTCTCAGCTGCTGAATTTCCACTTCACTTTTACACGTTTTATGATTTCCATTTTCAGGGATAGTAAGTTATGTAATATATAGTAAGTACTAATGATGTTTTTACTGGTTGTTGGGCCAGTGGCCTACAAAATATTTTACACATGATAGTGATGTGGTACAGCATCTTCTATGGAATCCTTTTTGGTCAATTTGGTGGGGGGAGGGGGGAATTGAATCAAGTTGCCAACATGGCTTTAACATGTTGTGGTTCTTTGTTGTCCCATTGTTTCTTGTTTCCATTTTTCTTCCTTCATACTATACTTCATACTGAAAATAATACATATTATTACTATACATTATTATAGACATATTTTCCATTTTTTGACCTTTCCACATTTATTCTCATTTATTATTTCTAATCTCCAACCAATCATACCACTTATTCCATATTAGATAGTACTCTGTGTCTTCCTTTTCTTTTATCTCTTTTGTTAATTTGTCCATCTCCGCACAGTCCAGGATTTTCCTTATCACTTCTTCCTCTGATGGTATATTCTCATTTTTCCAGAACTGTGCGTAGACTATTCTTGCTGCCGTTGTTATATGTAGGATTAAGTACCGTGTTTCTTTACTATATTTTCTGTTTAAAATACCCAGCAGAAAGATCTCTGGTTTCCAGTCTACGGGTTGATCTATTATTTCTTCCATCCATCTTCTTATTTTAGTCCAGTATTTTCTCGCAACTGGGCATGTCCACCATAGATGATAGTATGTTCCATGTACTTTTTTACATTTATTTAAAGAAGAATAAGGGGGGGAAATGTAAATAATAGAAGATTACCGTTACGGAATTGCTGTTTTAAAAAAAAGGAGTATACATTCCGTGTGTATGTGTGTTATGTTTTGTTGTTTTAAAAAATAAAAAAAATGAATGAAAAAAAAAAAATAATAACATGTTGTGGTTCATTTCACTGAGCTTGTTCAGTCCTTACATTCATGTATTTTCAGTCATCCAGAGGAAAATTGCCCACTGATTATTATTAGTACAAGTAGCAGCAGTAGTAGTATGCGAATATGAATGTGAAAAATGGAACAGGAAATTGCCTTGTTTTATTAACATTCAACACCACCTCCTGATGATCTGATTCTATGAATCCTTGACCTTGTGCTAAATTATGATGATTATTTACAATATTAAGTTTGAGCTCTGCCAACTTCCACACATGCTAGACATTTATCATAACAGGAGGCTAACTAAACATACAGTTATTCTTGCTGTTACCTCAACTATAGTAATAATAAAGGCAACTGTGACATCTTGCTGTGGCTGATACAGAAGCATGGAAACGAATGCATTTGAACTAAATTAAGGAGCAGAACAAAGCAGTAAGATTGGGTTTCCCCTGCTGGAAGAAATTGAGGGCACGTCATCTCCATGGCTTTATAGCATCAGATAGAATATGGTGCTAATGAAATGACAATTCAATAGAAAACAGAAGTCATTTCCCTACAGGCTGTTTCTAACTCTTAAACAACAGAAGCACAAGCCTCATATGTCTTGGTGTTAAATTACTTGTGAAGCTAATTGTATCTAAGTGTTTAAAATGCAGAGTTTCTATAAACTATGTTTTTTAGAATAAGAAAAATAGGATTTAGGCTTGGAGCAAAATTACACCTCCCTCATAAGTAATCTACTTTGTACATAGCAATAAAACATGTCTTACTTAACCCCTGTTTTTTGAGTAAGCCACAATTGCTGGAGAAATACAATGTACTGTATAAACCACAGTGGCTAAAGTCCCACAACAGGCCAAACCAAAACTATACAAACCTCATAATAGCTAAGTGTAATGTGTAAATCCATCGACAGATAGTAGTTTTGTTGGCACTAATGAAGATTTATTTGGCAGGCTTAATTCCAAATTGTGCAAGATTCATTTTCATTGGGACAGTGATGGAAGAAAGCAGACCCTTTCCCTGCCCTCTCTGGTGTCATTAGGGCAGGAATTTGAAGAGGTTTGGGGACCTACTTGGCAGAATGAACAGAAGGGGTACAAATAAATTTCTCAGGACTCCTTTTCAATTTGTCCTACATATTAAAATAATGCCATCATTTCATAGTGCAAACTCCAACTTCCAGTATTATAGTTTGCATACTGTTTGATATACTGTGAATCATTTGGTGTTGGGAGGACTCAAATTAAATAAATAAAATAAATAAGATTTCTAGCCAACATGGCAACAGCTTAGAAATCTGGTGTTTACAGTGGGAATATATCCAGGAGGCATCTGATTGGCAAACAGTGGCTTAAAATGATTGAATTTGTCTCTTTGTATTCCGCTCTTTCTTTTCTATGTCAGCTAATGGTAAACAATTAATGCTGTGTATTAAGTGGTATTTAAAAAATTGTAATATAGATATTGTCATACAGTAGTTAGATGTTGTTTTACTCGCTTGTTTCATTGTTCAGGCAATCACATAGCCATATGGGGAAAAGTCACAGATCCAGTGGGGTCCTCCAGTTAGTTAGTTATTGAGCTTTGGTGGCTCAAGACTCTGGCAGCTGCTGTTTAAAGTCAGGTGAGCCTGTAATAAGACTCACCCTACCCACAACCTGAGGACTAATCTGTGTCACTGAAACCTAGCTGGGTGCAGAGGGAAGGTATTCAGAAATTACATTTCTGCTTCAGACTTGGATAACTTTTATCTGACCATTGTCTTGGTTGTGGCTCTTCCCCCAGTTTCTCATTCCCATTATAATCTTATGTTATGTATAATGTTACAATGTTATGACATGGAAAACAAGTATTGGCTAACCAATATTTTATCCTGAATCAGGCAAACTTTGGATCCTGCATATCCAAGATTACCACAAAAGCCACTTTCCCCATACTATCCTCAGAACAAAAAAGGGTGCTTTTTGGCTTTGTTCTGAGGTTTGCAATATCTGAAATCTCAAGAGGTCATTTTCTATGCTCTATAAGTCTACAGCCTGGCTTTTTAATTCTCTGCCATTAAAACAAGATCAGTGGTGGGATTCAAATATGTGAACAACCGGTTCTCTGTGTGGATGCTGCTTCCAGAAGTCCATTCTGGGCTTGGGCAACAAAAAATTAGCTACCAGTTCTGCTGAACTGGTGCGAACTGGCTGAATCCCATCACTGAACAAGGTAGGGTTTTTTTTAAGAAGATGTTTTCGTGAACTCTAATTCTAAACAGTTTTGACCTATCCTGGATGTTCTTTGAAGGAAGGAGAAAATATAGGTTAAATCTGCATGGCCAAGTCTGTCTGAAACACTAATAACAAGTTTCTTCAGGCTGTTATTTTACCTGTAACCAACCATATCATGTGTGAATATTTAACCCAAATATTTGACTTAGTGGGCCATCCAAACCCATTTTGGCTTTACAAAAACTGGAAACTATAGCTTACAAAACTTGTTTATAAATTCAAGTTTCTCCTTCATTCATGTAAAGGTTGGCATTTGAGACAGATTCTTAAATTATTCAGATGCATTTGAAAATACCATTTACTGAGAATATCTGCCTGGTGATTCTGCACATTATTTTTTTAATATGTCCCAATATCAGCTACTGTGTTGAGAACTGTACAAAAAAATGACTCATCATTCTTTGTTCATGCTGGTTTAACTTGAAAACAAACAAGCCAATAAAGTAAAACAAAACATTTTTTTTTTAAAACCCAGCCACTTCCTCATTTTCCCAGGAGAATTCCAAACTGGATTAATATTCTTATCTGATCTTTAAGCATTTGTCATCTGGTAATGGAGCCTGCAGGGACATTTATCTAACTGCAGAGTTGCCAATCTTTTCAGTTTGGGGAAATTGTTTTATTATTCTTTTACTTTCAAATATTGGTGAAATTAGACTGAAGGAAATTGGCATCTTTCAGTTACAAACTCTTATTTCACCAGAACAATTGTTGTTACTGTTACTACTCTTCTAGGAATAATTCCTTGCCAAGATCAAGAGAAGCCTAGTAGCCATCTGGAAGCAATGGATTAAAGTGTAAAAAGGTCTATTTCTAATTCCCCCTCCTAAAAAAAAAATACCGATCTCTTGTACTAACCAAATTGACACCCTTCCTCCACTTGAAGTAAACATCTATAAATGACTATCATTGCAGGAAAACATCATTTATCAAAACAAAAAGAGGAGTGAACTAAGCAGTAAAGCTTTGTTTTGGATGAAATTATTCTACTTCTCTAAAATGCCATTAGAAGAGTGTTCTCTGATTCCACCATCTTCCTAGAGGGAATTTTCATAAGCTTTTAGTTATAAATAGCTAAATAAATACAATTTTCTTAATGTTCTTAATGGGCACAATAAAATGATTGTCTCTGGTAAACAAAATGGCCAAATCAAGTTGCCAAATAACCAAGTTTAAATAAGATTAAATTATGTGAATCTGATTTTTATCTATATTCTCATTTGTTGCTATTAACAAATTTCAATATAACTATTTCATATAGCTGTTCCCTTCTTATACAGACTCTCTGCTGCAAAATAACTGTAATATTAAACAATTCACAATTTATAAAACAATTGAAATAATATATCATATATATAGTGGACCTCCATGGATTTGATGCTAGTATTGGATGCTTCTAAGGCTTATATTCAAGGTTATATTATTGTTTATGCCTCATGGGAAAAGAATAAAAAGCCTAAATGAAACATTTTCAAAAATAAAGTGAAGCATTAATTTTTGAGTATCTGTGAAAACAAGTTATACCAGAATTGGAACTTAATTCTCTTCATATAGTCTTGATACATCCTTGATAACAGAATATTAACTGAATCAAATAAAACAATGATATTGACAATGAGGGTAACATTTTCATAAATTATTGGCCTCTCAGTAGAAATACAATCAAAATGTTATACCTGCTATGAAGAATGCTAATGGCAAAATATATAATGGCATGATATGATGAAATCAATATTTTTAATTTATACTTGATTTCATAACACATATGATTTTATATTATGGAGGACAAAATTAATTATTTTTAAGATAATATAGTTCTTCCAAAGATTACACCTGATTGAACTGTTTATCTAGCCACACCTTTATCTCTTCAGGAAATAACACATTGATTATGTATCATTTAGTTGATGCTGACTCCTAGCGACCACATAGATAGGCTTTTTACAGGATGCTCTACCCCCAACCTGGTCTTTCAGGTCTTTCAATGATACACCCACGGTCATTGACAGGAAATAATAAACATGGTTGAACTATGTTCCCCCTCAAGTCCTGCTGGGCTACTTCATTGGGAGGCATGAGGAGTTCCTGGAAGGAACAAGCGAAGAACTGTAGGAGGAATACAACCACCACTACCACAATGAGGCACTACAGCAGGGCTGGAAGATGAAAGTGCTAACAGCACCTGCAAAAAAGATACTAGAATAGTAATTCCATCTGACTATGAGCCAGAAAGAAAGCAAACACAATTTCTAATGCATCAATGGAAGTGAAATTCCCAAAATGAAATAATAATAATAATAATAATAAAGTTGGAAGGGACCTTGGAGGTCATCTAGTCTAACCCCCTGCTCAGGCAGGAAACCCTATATCATTTCAGACAAATGGCTGTCCAGTCTCTGATCATCCCCATTTGATTCTATTTTGGCCTGACTCTATCTTGTCAATTTGGGGTTAGCACATTTTTAGAAGATTTGAGAGAAACTGAAAGAAATGATCAAGAGTAACTTATGAAGGCAGGTTGAAGGAGTTGAGCATGTTTAGCCTTGATATACTATGGCTGAAGGAGAAATAGGGTATCATTCTTCAAATACCAGAAAGGATGTCATAGGAGGACATCAAGACCTATCTCCCATACCAGAGTGAAAGACATGGAGGAGCAAATATGTATCTCAGGAAGTAGACTTGAATGTTAGTAAAAACTTTCAAACGATAAGTGAAGTTTGAGATGGTAAGCAATTACTCACAGTGGTAGTGGGTTCCTGTTTGCTGGATATGTCCTGGATTCCAGTATTGAATAGGGCAGGGGTGTCAAACTGCCGGCCCGTGGTCCGGATGCGTCATGCTGAAACCGCGGCCACCCCATTGCCGGCAATGGAAAAAAAGTCACGATACATCGCGACACATCACGTGACGTTGCGAGTTTGACACCCCTGGAATAGGGGTTAGACCTATTCTATTATTTTAAATCCAAGACTAGAAAAGCCCAAAAGCCCAGGTCATGGATCACAGAATTGCGGATCTAACATTCAATATAAATGTCCATGTGGGCCAAAATGGCAAAAAGGAATGTGTGGTGGGGATACAATCAAATCCACAGCAGTAATTTATACAGATACATTTCTACTACGTGAAAGCATGTGTTTTTCTGTCATTCTTTTTTTGTTGTTGTTGCAACTTTATTTCTATGCTTTTCCCAGGAAAAACATGTGCAGGTTTTGTCCACAAAGGTTTGGGAAGTTGCCAGATTGATTGGCAAGAGAGAGAGAAAAAACTTTAGGATAAATTTTTCTTCTGGCCTGCTGATATTATCCTAATCCAGCTCCTTGGAACCTGTTAAGATCTGATGAAACCCCAAATTTGCACTGAAAGTGAATCCCCAATTTTCCTGAACAATTTCTTACCATTGATTCTTTATTGGCTGCCAGGCAGTCAGATGATTCATGTCTAGAACAGGTAACACTTGGGCAGTGGTTAGCAATTGCCTTATTTTTCTCCAGACTGAGAACAGTATGACTAGCCCAATGTTCAGGCCTAAGGCAGATTAAAATTGCAGTCTCCCTGTTTCTACCCTGATACCTTAATGTGCTGTCCCACTCTCTCACACACACACAAACACACCACAGATGTAAGGAGTCTTTATTAAGGCTTCTGAGCCTGAATTGATATCCCCAAGCAATTCTTGTGCTGACACCAGATCAACCCCAATGAGTTCCACAGGCTACTCAAATGAAGCAACACTAGTCCTCAAGGCAAAGACAAGTTCAGTCCACTAGGTAAAAGCAAGTTCCCAAGGCAAAGTCAAGTTCCAAAACAAAGGCAAATCCACAGGCAAAGGCAACAGCTGAAGAGACACGATCCGAAGTTCAAGGCAAGAACAAACAGCAAGAAAATAAATACATTGTTCCCAACACTGCCTCCATCTGTCTGCTTTGCTAAATAGCCAGGTTCTAGATGGCTATTTATAGCAGCCCATTAAGAAGGGTGAGGCTTTCTCCTCATGAGTAATCTGGATGACCTTCTCTGCTCCTGCCTTTTCTCTGCCCTACATGTTCTTGGATGAGGTGCAGAAGGTAATTCCTCTTCCTCATCACTGACTGCATGCTTTCCCTATCTGAAGCCTTAGGGCTGTCCTGCTGCAGCCGTGCTTCAGCCAAATCCCTCTCAGCCAGCTGCTTGGAGCCATTGACCAACTACCCTTCAGACTTGCCTGGAACCTGGTTCATCCTCCTCCGAGCTAATATCTGGAGAGGTATCTGGGGAAGCATCCGTGGGAGTCATCACACTTAACTATTATACTAAACTGGCTGTCTATTGACCATGTGAATAAAGTGTAGAAGCTGGGAAGTACAAGATGCCTGTTTGTTTTTTCTCACATTTATATGTCATCCTCACAAATTCATGACTCTGGGCAGCTCTGAGTAAACCATAAAAAAACATTAATTACAAAAAAACATTCTACAATTAAAACATTGCTATTATTATGGAAACCCCCAATAGGGCCAGGGAGAGAGCATTAGATGTTACATGCAATAATCACCTCATTAAGTCTCCATTTCTATGAGACCTCCAAGCCTGTTTACATAATCAGGGACTTCCAGAAGTACATCAAGGATGGGGGCCAGTCTCACCTTGGGGAGAGATGATGTTCTACAGGGCAGGCACCATATCATAAAAGGCTTTTCTCCTAGGTCCCACTAGATGTAGTTCCTTAGCAGATGGCCCCATAACATACTCTTCTGCCAGACATGTTGGGATGAGCAGAAGTACTTGGAAAGAGATGGTTACCAACTAGTTTCACAAATATACATTTGTTGGCATTGAAATACTTGCATATTTCCTATCATGTAGACACAAGACATGGACTAAAACTGTAATTTGGTGAAAAAGGCAAATATACCAGTGATTGTATATAAAAAGGCAAGCTATGATGAAAGTTAAATATCACCTGGAAACTCTTACATCTTCCTAGTTATCTAGGTGCTATAAACAGTCTTAAATATTTTCCATGTTGTTGGAAGGAGATTATTGTCAACATGTTTGAGGTTAGTTTCTCCATACAATTTAAGACCAGTGTTTCTTACCAAGTTGCTTTAGATAATACTGACTGATCAATGGTTAGGCATAGTCCTTTTAAAATAAAGATTGTTTTATTTACCCTAACAGTGAGGTAATAAAAATTCCACATCAGCATTAAGTAGAGCATCTGTGTTCAAGATGGGATAAAATATGTCCGACACATTTACTCTGGACCATTTCCAATTGATCCTAGTCATTCGTATTTCTATCCCATTGTGGAGTTATGCATGGAATATATCCTTCATGCTAAGTGAAGTCCACTATTCTGAGTTTGAACCAATATGGTCATTAAAATCACACAAAGTAGCAAGTTTGCATCCTGATACTGTAAATGAGGCTATAAAAGAAATCTATATATCCACTTTATGTATAGAAATATATGCAGGTAGTCCTCAACTTATGACCATAATTTAACCCAAAATTTCTGTTGTTGAGACAGTTGTTAAGTGAACTTTGTCCCATTTTATGATCACACCTGCCACAGTGGTTAAATGAATCATTGCAGTTGTTAAGGTAGTAACACAGTTCTTAAGTAAATCTGCCTCCCACATTGATTTTGCTTGTCAGAAGGTCACAAAAGGGGATCACTTGACCCTGGGAAACTGCAACCGTCATAAATATGAGCCAAGTGTCTGAATTATGATCGTATGACTACGGGTATGCTGCAACAGTCGTGTGAAAAACAGCCGTTGTAACTGAATGGTCACTAAATGAACTGTTGTAAGTTGAGGAGTCCCTGTATTAAGATCATCTTCCTACTCTTCAGGTTCTCAATCAGCTGAGTCTGGATGTAACGGCTCTTAGCCAATAGTAACCTATAATATAATAGCACATATAAAACACACACCACCACTTTCTACTTCCTGATGATTAATTGCTAGTTTATCAATAATGAGAAACTCTGGAAAACTCAAATTTGCATCATTTCAGTGCCAAATCTGACAAAGGGAGATCAGATTAAGTGCTGGAAAAAAACTGAAAACTTTTCATCCATGCTGCTATATTCTAAGGAAAGGTTAAGGGAATTGTGTTTCTCCCACTCACAATCAATTGACATTTATTGCTGACAACAATGCCAAGGAAACTATTCACATTCAGGTGTCCAAATGGGATTAATTGCACAGCAAGAGCATTGTTCCTGCATTATTTATTTCTGAGGGGTAGTTTTATTCCTATGTAGTGAGATGCTCTTTAGAAATATGAAATGGAAGGAACTTTATTCATCTGTCCTCTCCTAAATGGAAATTTTCTTCTTAAGCATTTTCCCTTATATGTTTTCCAAGGCTTTGAATGGAAATAAGGAACAAATTACAGAAATAGGGAATATAGTAGAATATGTAGGAAGGGGAATGGAATTAGCAGAACTGAATATATATAAATTTTCCTTGTTCCAATATAATATGTAGTGTTTATTGATGCCAAACAGCAAAGCTAACAGTTTTATCTAAATGATAGTGATAATTACTAATGTCACCTTGAGCTCCTGAATGGGGAAATATAAATCTAATGAAATAAAACAAAGATAAAACAGACGAATATTGATGCTTTACTCATTATTAGATTATAAAATACCTATGCCCTTAGTTTTGATCATCTTTTTCTACTACTGCATACAGTAACAATTATGTCAATAACAACTATAGAGCCAGTTCGGTCTAGTGGGCTAAGGAACCAGGTTAGAAAGTGGGAGTCCATGAGTTCAAATCCCCTCAGCCATGAAATTCAGTTGGGTGACTTTGGGCCAGTCACCCTCTCACAGCCTCACTCAGTTCACAGGGTTGTTCTTGTGGGGAAAATAGATGGAGGAAAATGTGTTGGATATGTTTGCTACCTGTAAAAATAATAAAGGCGGGATACAAATAAACATCTGTATTTCAGTGCCATCACTCTTGAAATCTTGTGATCTGGCAAGGAATTGCCAACATATGACAGGCATAACTTTCTCTTGAATACCCTCAGGAAAACATATCACCCTTATTTGCTTTCACCCACCAAAGGGAAGCATTCTAGGCCAGTATAGGAATTGTCCTGTATCAGGCTCAGGAGCCATAATTTTAAATAATAACCAGCTATACTTGACAATCCATAATCTTATTGTCTACTAATCTTTATAAGAGGAAGAACATTTCACATAAAACATCATTCTTTTGGGCTCATCCATCAAAGGATGATATCCCACTTCTAGCAATCTCATTGTTTGTTTGACCTGTCCATTTGATCAGCAAGTAGAAATTATTTTATTGGCATTTTGATATGAACTAAGCTAATTTGCATTTCCCAGATGAATCCATGAATTGTGCACTTGATCTGAGTGTTTCAGGCTATTACTAAGTTTCTGATGCTGCACTCCAGTCAAACTCGTTCAAAGTACCAATACAGGAGAGCTGACTATTTACAAAAAGCATACTTTTTTGTTGCTTTCATTTGTTCCACTTATTAAACAAATGGCACAAGAATCAGGAGTAGGATTTTTTCTCATGCTTGTTTTACTGATGCTCCCAGAAGAATTAACTCTACAGAATCTTTGAGAATTCTAATATATTCAGGGAGACCATGGTAATCAAATAATAGTAGCAGATCACAGGCTTACTTAAACAATCAATAAAAATAATCCAATACACTACACAAACAATGCAGAAATGGGGCAGAACTTGCTCCTGTATAGATGTAAAAAGCTGTAAAAATCATCTATAATTGGGGTAATTCCATGCCATTAATTAGAATACAGGAGAATAAATCTCTTCCCACACATACTCAAGTTTAGCCCTCACCACATTAAAAACTCAGACTTAGATCTTTGCCATGCAAAGCAACAGTCTTACCATTGAGTTATGTTCTCTCTGGACTGTTCTAACCATCAGTCCAGTGGCTTGATTTATCTCAAAGGACCTCCACTCTTCAAAGACACCACTCATTTCCTCAACCTTTCTTAATAAAAGAAAACCCCAAAACCAGATACTTGCCTTTAGAAAAAAGAAAGATAAGTCACTTGGATCTCCATTTACTACCACCCAAGAAGTTTGGTCTTCTGTCTATTTATCTGTTTGTCTAACTCCAAAAACCTTGGAAATAACTCTTTCTGGAAAACACACTCTTTCTAAGTGGAAAGTTATACTTCTTAGCACCTTCCAACACATCGTTTAAACAAGTTCTGGAATCAAAATACTTCAATTTGGTTATTGAGCAGACTCGAATAACATTAATGTTATTAACAGGATAAGATTAATGAAGTAAGATTGGAAGAATAAAACAGTTAAAAAGGAAAATCAAGTAAACAAAGGTCCTGGTGGATCTGGCGAGTTATTAACTAAAATCTGACAGCATTATAAAATAACTAAAAAGAGGAAGCAATTCAGATAGTTAGATCATTGATATAAAATAGGTGCCCTTCTGTACTGGTTGTTCCTTAACTTTTTCAAAGTTAAGATTATGTTTTGCTGAAGAGGTTGGCAGGGGAATTCTAGTAGGTATGGTGGGAGGGGAAGTCTGTTGTTGTTTTGCAGAGAGATGACTTATTTTCAGTAGCATTTTCCAAAATTGTTCCATTTCACATTATTCCAGGAAAAATCAGGGAGTGGAAGAAGTTCCTCTACAAACCGCCCAGCACAAGAGTAGACATGTGAGGTTTTTTTAAAAAAAGGTTTAAATACAGCTGGAACAGACTTCTTAGCCACCTTGCACATTCAGAAACTATGTACCTCCACGTCCATCCAGTGTGGTTATGATTTCTTCACAATACATTTTTTAAAAAATCTTTGCTAAAAATGTGAGTCAGAATACTGCCTTGCCACAACAAAATTATGTCATTTTTTTAGGCTCTCCACTTTTGTATTAGGAAAGGATGCATTTATAAAAATGCTAAGTGAAATCAAGCAATCTTGAATTCAAACTTTAAAATGATAGGTTAGTAGCAGGCTACTGGGAAACTTTTTCTTCTCAATCTCATTTCTATCTGAAAAATGGGAATAATCTTTATCTCCGTTTTTGTTAAATTCTTGTGGAACTACATGACGTAGAGCAGGGGTGTCAAACTCGCAATGTCACGTGACGTGTCGAGATGTATCGCGACTTTTTTTCCATTGCCGGCAATGGGGTGGGAGCGGTTTCGGCATGACGCATCCGGCACACGGGCCGGCAGTTTGACACGCCTGATGTAGAGAAACCTGGGTACCATCTTGGAATCAAACCCACCAAAAACACATATAAGCAAATGGCACGGGCTCTTTGGCTTTTGCATGAAGCTACTTTAATCTCTCACTGCTCTCCATTCTACAGATTGTCGTTAGAGCTATATAAATGAAGACCATTAAACTGCACACAAGGAAAAAATTCCAGCCATTGACAATATCTAACATGGGTTCAAAAGCCAAGGCTTGCTAGAATGTAACACCCAGAAGACTTGGCATCAAAGAGCTGGTGAAAGGCTGCATATGACACACCTGTTGGGTCTCTCAGGGTGGCTGGTCTGCAATACAGTCACAGAAAGCAGTGAACGGTTTTCTGTGATACTCCTTCGCCATTGCAGACAGCTAGCAATCGTATATTTCCACCAAACATTTTCAGGATGAATCACTGCAGCAGGAGTTGGTGGATACGCCTGGTTGACAGCCCATTATGATTTTTATAATGTATTCTCAGAGGTTTATGTTAGGTTTTCTCCAACATATCTGCCTCCTACAGAAACATAAAATCTTTCAATGGCAGCTTGGTTTTCTGTGTTTTTCCCCTCCCTCTCACTGTCTACCCATGCCCCCCCCCCCACCCCAGCCGTACTTTGCTGAAGAAAAACCAATCTTTTCCTCTTCTTCCTGATAATTGCTTTCTTCTCCTGGCACTTAGTCTCAAGTATTTGCTTTAAGACAAGCTACTCTTCTAGTAGACTAACACCATGGTGTTAAAAATGTGGCATGTTCATAAAAGGCAGAATAAGAAAGATAGGTGGGAATTGGAAAATTGCTCACCATCAGATGAAACAAACACATTTTGTCCTGAAATGCCACTTCACTGTTAGACAGGGTGGACCTACTTCGCCTACAGCCTACGTTGGAAACACCAATGACAAGATCCTCCTTATGCCAAAATCGGACCACACAATAACAACAGATGTAGGGTCAACTCTACAGGCAACATGCATACATTCCATTATTCTATGAGAAAATCATAGCCTTGATCTAACTAAATCCATATACAACCCTGTTCAAATTATTGGAATTACTTATGTTACACAATTTTCACTGCTCTGTCTCTCACTCTAGGGTCCAAATTAGTGAATTGTAGAAAATGTATGAAATTATGCCAAGAACACTATGAAAATAGGCTAAAGTTACTTGCAAAGGGAACTTATGGCTCAGCTGACCATCCACAGGTGAGGATGCGGAAAAAGAGGAAGGGAGGATGCTCAAAGGAGCACATGCATATGTATGTATGTGGGTGGGTGGGTGTAAGAGGAAGAGATTAGTGTTTTCAGTAATTGAGAATGAGCTTTGTGGGATTATATATCAGCAGTTTGAGAGAAGCAATTATGTATTGGCGGCATAAGGTAGGTGTTTTATATCTGCTTACTTTATCTTAGAAGTAATTTGAGGAAATCAGGCACTGGGTGATTTGTGGGGGGGGCAAAACATTGTGGGTTCAATAGAGGTTGCTCCCTAGTCTCACCAGTTTGTCTTTGTTAGAACTAGGTATTTTGTTATGCTAATAAATTGGACAATTACCAAACTCTACAGACAGACCTTTTGGGATGGTGCCCATCGCAGGTCTCAAAAATTCAAATGGGACTGTTAGCCCCAAAACTAGAGCCCTGGATATTGAATTATAAGAAGATCAACTTTCCTAAAAGTGGTATTTACGTAGTTTATGGAATCCCAGGAGCTCGTCTGAGCCTCCAGTATGATATCTACATTCCATGCATATCCCTTCCCATTCGCTACACCCACACATCCCTCACCCTTCCTCACAATTCACCAATCCCCAATGTCCAAGCAGCATACCTAGCACAAAGAGGAAGTCAGTGGTTTTCTCCTTCCTTCCCTTTTCTTCCCCAATGATTGTGACCATGGGGTTCCAGCTGCCATTTGGCAGGAAGAATCCAGTCTTCCCTTTCTTGCTGCAGCTGATAAAATTCATCAGTTGGGTGCCAAGAAATATGGGAGGGGCTTCCTACAGCTTCACAGTCTAAATAGCGTATAGTCCATGACTCCCCGGTTCTTAGGGTACATTTCATTTCTTGAAGCCAAGACTTAAATAACTCATGTTTATCTCTTCCATCTAAGACTGCTGTGTCAAAGCTGAGGATTTCTCCTGCAATTCTCTCTCTCTCCCTCTCTCTCTCTCTCCCCCCATACACACACACACACACACACACACACACCATGCTTCCATAAATATGCTGCATGTTTTGGCAACTCTCTGCATCCTTTGTCAAATTGAACAAGCCTATTTACAAGGGAATGGCAGCATTTGAACGAAAGTAATATTACCCAATATATTACTTTAATATATTAAACTATAGTATTTATTAATATATTAATAATTAACTATATTAATATAGTATGGTAAAAAAGATGTTGAAACTCTAGAAAGAGTGTAGAGAAGAGCAACAAAGATGATTAAGAGACTGGAGGCTAAAATATATAAAGAATGGTTGCTGGAATTGGGTATGTATAATTTAATGAAAAGAAGGACTGGGGGTGATATGATAGCAGTGCTCCCAAAGGTGCTTTTTCTGAGCTGAAGAAGCTTCTTGGATGAGAAGCGAAAAGTCTTCAAAGAGAAAAAAGGAAGTCCAGTTGCCTCATGAAAAAGCACCTTTGGGACAACCCTGACCTGGATGACTGAGAATCTCCATAGACCGATAGCAGTGCTCCAATAACTAAGGGGTTGTCAAAAAGAAGATGGTATCAACCTATTTTTCAAGCACCTGAAGGCAGGACAAGAAACAATGGATGAAAACTAATCAAAGAGAGAAGCAACCTTGAACTAAGGAGAAATTTCTGACAGTGGAAATTAATTAATTAATTAATCAGTGGAAAAACTTGCCTCCAGAAGTTATGGGTCCTCTGACACTGGAAGTTTTTAAGAAGAGATTTGTCTGAAATGGTATAGGGTTTCCTGCCTGAGCAGGGGCTTGGACTAGAAGACTTCCAAGGTCCCTTCCAACTCTGTTATTCTGTATATTAATATATTAATAATATAAGTCTAATATAACCAAACTAAAAAACTAGAATTACGATCTCATCATGTCCCAAAGTTGGATATTGCTTCTCCTGTCATCCCAAGCAGTCAGCAGATCAGTATAGGGAGGTTGGTGGCAAGGGTGGGGGGAAGGCCACAACCAGATATCAAACGAATATGTAAGTGGGCAAGTGACTGTTGCAATGGAACGACATTGGCAGAGAATGCACCTTCTTTACATACTGAACAACTTTGCTTCCTTCCAGGGATAGACATTGTAGCAAACTTTGTGGAAAACATTGCATACTACTACAAGTGTGATATCGCAAAGTCATGGATCTGTAGATGGCTGGCAAACCGAACTCAACGAGTAGTACTCAACGGCACTACATCCACATGGAGAGAAGTAAGAAGTGGGGTACCACAAGGTTCCATACTAGGCCCAGTACTCTTCAATATCTTCATCAATGACTTAGATGAGGGAATTGAAGGGGAACTCATCAAATTTGCAGATGACACCAAACTGGCAGGAATAGCCAACACCCCAGAAGACTAACTAAGGATCCAAAAAGATCTTGACAAACTTGAACAATGGGCCCTATCCAACAAAATGAGTTTCGATGTGGAGAAAAGCAAAGTTTTACATTTAGGCAGGAAAAATCAAAGATACAAGTACAGATTGGCTTAAAAACAGTAACTGTGAGAAAGACCTTGGAGTCCTAGTAGACAATCACTAAACCATGAGCCAGCAGTGTGCAGCAGCAGCCAAAAAAACTAATACAATCCTGGGTTGTATTAACAGAGGCATAGAATCAAGATCACGTGAGGTATTAGTACCGCTTTATAAAACCCTAGTAAGACCACACCTAGAATACTGCAGCCAATTTTGGTCACCATATCACAAAAAAGATATTGAGAGTTTGGAAAAAATTCAGAGAAGAGCAACTAAAATGATCAAAGGCCTGGAGGCTAAAACATACGAAGAACGGCTGCAGGACTTGGGTTTGGCTAGTCTAAAGAAAAGAAGAAATAGGGGAGACATAATAGCAATATTCCAGTATTTGAGGGGCTGCCACAAAGAAGAGGGGGTCACATTATTCACCAAAGGACCAGAGGGCAGGACAAGAAACAATGGTTGGAAACTGATCAAAGAGAGAAGCAACCTGGAATTAAGGAGAATTTTCCTGAGAGTGAGGACAATTAACCTGTTGAATAGCTTGCCCCCAGAAATCATAGGCGCTCCATCACTTGAGATTTTTAAAAAGAGGCTAGACCAGGGGTGTCAAACTGCCGGCCCACAGGCCAGATGCATCATGGAGAAACCGCGCCCACCCCATTGCCGGCAATGGAAAAAAAGTCGTGATACATCATGACACATCACGTGATGTTGCGAGTTTGACACCCCTGGGCTAGATAGTCACTTGTCTGAGATGGTATAGGTTCTCCTGCTTGAGAAGGGGGCTGGACTACAAGACTCCAAGGTCCCTTCCAGCTCTATTCTATTCTATTCTATTCTATTCTATTCTATTCTATTCTATTCTATTCTATTCTATTCTATTCTATTCTATTCTATTCTATTCTATTAGATAAAGCAGAGAAAGCCAAATTCCATTTTCCTTTCCTACACTCAGGTGCTTTTCTGCTAAGGTCCCACCCTGGCTTCAAAACTGCTTTTGACCAGTGTAGTGTGTTCAGAAAACAACCTTGGAAAAGACCAAATTCTGCTATATGATTTGGTTTCAATACATCACATGCTCTTCTCACAGATGTAGGGAAGAAAAAGGGTTTAGCTTTAACATTTTCTGTTGTTATTGCCTGCTACCATTTTTCTGGGGCTGAGGGCTTTTCAGCAGCTAAATAGAGCATCTGCAAATTAAATTATCGCTCACGGACGGCTTTAAGTCATTGCCACAAAACTGCTACTTGTTTATTGTTATGATTAATGATTTGGACTTATTTTTCTTTTGTTAATTCTCACATAGATACACATGCATGCACAAACCCAAACCTACTGTCCACTCTTTAAATTTGTTGATTTTATAAATATACTTATCCTGGCTTCTGCTCATTTTAAGAAACTCTTTCAAATATTTGCACTTTTTAATACATCAAAATTGGGCTCCTAGTCTGCACTGGGGCACTAGGATGACAGACAGGAAAACAGTATCTCTTTGCCATAGCTTCAGTCAAGATCAGAACTTCTTCCTGCCATTCACTTTGCCTAGAAGTGAATGGCTGATATACAACAAAGCCTCAATCTAGGGTTGCCTATGGAGGTTCTCATTTATCCAGATTCATGATTGTCCCAAAGGTACTTTTATTTCAAAGGCAACTGGACTTTCTGATTTTTTTTCTTTAAGACGTTTAGCTTCTTATCTAAGAAGCTTCTTTAGTTCTAACTAACTGGTAGGGAATGGAAGGGATTTGTGCTCTCTGCAATCAGCCAGTCATTAACATTGTGAAAGTACTTCTGCGTCCTCAATCTAAATCCAACTTCCACACTCGTTTGTGTGGAATGTCTAGGAACTGTTGAAAGGACTGCACTGTAAACAGGGGATAGGTGGTGTCATAACGCTCCCCCTCTGTTGAGAGAGGGCTGTTCAATTTTCACATAGATGGTCTGTATGTTCAATCTAGTGGTCACTGCGTTGGAGGCAAGGAGAAGAATTAAAACTCCCCTGACCCATATCTCAGATCTAGAGAAGTTCTATATATTTCTTCCACCATAGTGGTTCCCAATGCCCCAGTCCAGTAAAACTTTTTCCAACTCTCCTTCACACACAAAAAAATGATCATGAATTATGTTAAACTCTTCACACTGATAAATCATGTCTCTCATCATGCCATATAAATAAAACAGAAACCAAATTCCAAGTATACATTTGTATTCTACTGACATTTTACTTTTCTACCCATTGTTATTATAGGTTATTTATATGATCTCAGAAAAACACATCCATCCATCCATCATATATGCTATGTATTTACTGTATACTGTATGCAACCGAACTATTCCCAAAGTTTACTTTACTTGTTAAATATTAATTTCTAAAAAATATTCTGGTTTTAAGATATAGAATTATTATTAATTTACTACACACACACACACACACATCAAAGTATCACTAGACAAAGAATAAATACATACAGTAGTTATCCATTTTTTTTCCATTTTATGGCAGTTTTACAAGCACTATTTTATTAATATTTTATAATCTTCATAGGAACTACAAGCTGAATAAAATTCTAAGATTTGCTTTATAAATCAAGCACATTCTACTTATTGCAAAGAAAGAAAAGGGAAATTCTGTGAAAGAACATACCTGTTACACAACCCCTTATTTCTCAATGCCCTTCCCCCTCTTAGGCCTTAACCATCCTTCTAAAATTCAATTTACCCCCCAACCCTCCCCCCCCCGCTTCACCAATCATGCACTAATTCTTTAAAGCCCTAAATGTTGGTAACATGGGATGCTTGACAGCCTTCTTCTTCCATACGTCTGTCTTGCACATCCCGGTAACGTCTGAGATCTGTTTTGGGAGCTCCATCCAGGTAGATACAATGAACAGCACATCTGAGCATTGATGCTAGCATTTAAAATACTCTTCCAAAGACAGAATAGAATGGAATGGAATGGAATGGAATGGAATGGAATGGAATGGAATGGAATGGAACGGAATGGAACAGAACAGAACAGAACAGAACAGAATAGAATAACAGAGTTGGAAGGGACAGACTTGTAAACGGCTGTCACTATATGCCTTCTAAGACCGGAGGGTAGTAGGCTCTTGGAGCAGAGCATTCAGGAAAGCTGGCTTGACCAAACTACTCTTGTTTGCTGAATATGATCCTTGTTACAGTCTTTTGTATTTACATATTAGCTGGCTTGAATCCTAGTAATGGAAGGAGAGTAGAAATTTTTGAATTGGTTTATTTCCAAATCAACATACATGCATATCTCTTATGAAATTGATTCCAAAATGATGTACTTTAAGAGCATCAAATTTCTGCTTCTTGTGTACAGGTAACAAATGATAGGACTAAAAATGCTGAAAGAATGTACTAGAAATATATCATTGCCATATCATCGCCATCGTCATCATCATCAATCATCAACATCATCATTCAATGCTTCGACCAATTGTTCTTCATTCTGCTGATACAAATGGAAGAGAGACATTAAAAAGATACATATTTTATTTTCCTAATACCCAAATTTCCATCCCAGGCTTCTTCCAATGTGGACAATAGCAGGAAAGATAGACTGAAATACAAAAAGGGTAAGCAATGATTATATAAGCAAGGCATTTCTGAAATAATCAGCTTGAGATGACTAAAATATACTTGCAATTTCTATTATCATATAACAAACAGCCGTCTGCTTTCTTCCTGCATCCTGAGCATCTTGAATAATCTTTTTTTTTCCATCCTTGTCACCAATCACTGGTATTTGCATGCCAGTATATTATTTACCTTCACAGAAACATAGATTACATACCAAGATGTAATGATGTGTACTATTACATGACTCATCTTAAAACTATATGTCTGTCTATTACATCTATGGATAAAATATTGAGCCTCTTTTAAACAGTATGTAATTTATTACAAAAGTTAAAGTCACTCCTCTTTTTTTAAAAAAAAGAAAAGTTGCTTATTATTATAAGCAAAAGCCCTGGATTAAAATAAATCATAAGGAGGGGCAACTTTTAACCTGAGTCCCTGCTTGATCTGCTACCTCAGATAAGCAAATGGACCAATCATTAATTGTGAAGCACTTAACCCCACCATTTCTAGATCTGCTTCCAACCAATGAATCTGACAGCATCCAGTCCACTAAGCTATCTTCCTCCTTTAGGGCCTGTAGAATAGGCACAATACTCCATACTCCACCTTTTGATTTCCAGAGATTGGAATATAGTAATTAACTTTTGAGGTGGGGTAGAGTCCTTTGAATGAGTGTTGACTCCTGGCAATTGCCTGAACTAATCTCTGCAGTTTTCTTGGCAAGACTTTGAGAAGTGATTTGCCATTGGCTGCCTCCTTTTGCTGAGAGAAACTGAAAAGCCCAAGGTTGGGCTGGTTTTATATCTAAGGCAGGACTAGAACTCATGGTCTCCTAGTCTCCTGGTGTGTAGCCAGTGCCTTAACCACAACTTCAATGGTATTATTTTTGGATTCAGTTTCTTTTATAAAGGCTGCACTTTAACTCCTGCCTAATACCTCTTCCAAAGGAACAAGAAGATTACATAGATTATACACCAAGATGTAATTGTGTGTAATATTATGTGTATGTGTATGTGTATGTATATGTATATGTAATTGTGTATACTGTTTTTTGCTGTCTGTGATGTAATATGTCAGGATCAGGGTCATTGGAAGGTGAACTACTGGTGGAGGGGGAGGGGCTTGCGTGAGGTAAGTTGAGGGTCAGTGCTGTCTCTGGTTGGCTCTGCGGTTGATTTGGATTCAACCAGCCTACAAACCCCTCAGAATCCAAATCAATGGACAGCAGACAGCACCGACCTTCAACCAATCCACGCAAGACCCTTCCCCGTCCACCAGAACTTCACCTTCCAATGACCCTGACCTGATGTAACATCCCCATCACAAGCCTCTCACTAATAAATCACACCTGACCCATCACAAGACCCATCACAAGATTCTCACTTGATACCCCCACACCTGAAGCCCTTATAAACAGAAGAACACTGACACTGAGATCCCCTAAACTCTACTAAAGATGTTACCTAGCCTGGTAACGAAACGTTCGGAAACCAACCCACAAGTTCAGAGAATGAACTTTTACCCTCATATATATATATATAGTACACACAATTACATCTTGGTGTGTAATCTATGTATTTTTATTCCTTTGGAAGTGGTATTAGGCAGGAGTTAAAGTATAGCCTTATAAAAGAAACTGAATCCATCTTATTTCAAGCAAGATTTGGGGGAAAAAGACCTCTTGTTGATGAGTATTTAGAACACAGAAATGATTTATAATGTGCTTTCAAAGGGTTTATGAGGAGATGAAATTAATGCTCATTTGAATAGAAATAGGCTTAAACTTTTCAAGCTATATTGTTTTTTTTAAATGAAGTTTCTATACCTTTCTTGTTTTGAGACAAAATATAATATATTTTGGAGTTTACAGGGGCTTCTTATGTGGGGAGCACACAAGTCAAATTTCAGCAGATAGATTGAGAAATGGTGGACTGAAGATGGCTCTGTGAAAAGCTGAGTCGATGACCAGGGCAGAACAAAAAGTCAAGGTAGATTGGCTCTTTGTAATTCCTTTCCACATAAGGAGAGACTTGATATTGCATACAAATGTTCCAGAAGGTTGCTCCTCAAAAAAAAATTTCATTCAAAAAAATGATAAGATGGGATTCTGAAGGTTGGACGCTAGAGGGAAGTGGGAGGAACTAAAGATTACAATTAAATTCAATTTACAAATACAGAAATAAGTAAAATACTATAACATTGGATATATTGAAGGATATTTTTGAACAATGGATCCAGAAGTCAATTTTAAGAGTGTCTGCCTCTGTAGACAGTATTTGAAAAAATGTTATGAAAGAGGAACAAGTTTTATCTGACAATATTGAAACTAATCTGAAAGTGGATTTAAAAATGACAAGCTATAAGAATGACATGCCAAAAGATGCTACATTTGGATATACAAAAGAAACTCATCTAATGTCTTAATCAGTAAAAAGGATGTACAAATAGTATCAAGAACATTTGAAGTGTTAGCACCACTTTATATTGCTTTGGTAAGGCCATACTTGGAATACCGCATCCAGTTTTAGTCACTGCGATTAGAAACAAATTGTTGAGACTCTAGAAAGTGTGCAGAGAAGAGCAACAAAGATGATTAGGGGACTGGAAGCTAAAACACATGAAGAACGGTTGCAGGAATGGGGTATCTCTAGTCTAAAGAAGAGAAAGACTAGGGGTGACATACTAACAGTCTTCCAATATCCAAGGGACTGTCATAGAGAAAAGGGGATCAACCTATTAGCTAAAGCAGGAGTCCCCAGACCATAGACTGATACCGGTCCATGGTCTATTAGGAACAGGGCCGCACGGCTGGAGATGAGTGGCGGGCGAGCGAGCAAAACATAAACCATGACACACACACACATACCCCATGAATGAAACCAGTCCCTGGTACTAAAAAGTCTCAGGTACTAAAGCACCTGATGGCAGGACAAGTAACAGAAGAAGACAAGAAACTTATCAAGGAGAAATCTGACCTAGAACTAAGAAAAAATTTCCTGTCAGTGAGAACAATCAGTGGAACGGCTTGCATCCAGAGGTTGTGGGCACTCCATTACTGATGTTTTTCAGAAGAGATTGGACAGCCATTTGTCTGGAATGGCATAGGGGGTTAGACTAAAAGACCTCCAAGGTCCCTTCCTGTTATTCTTTATTTGGATGCACACCTCCAGCTGACCCCTTTATTTTTTTTCCTCAGAAGCATTTTTAAAAAAAAACAAAATATGCATGCTGTGCAGCACTCAGGTCTTTGCATTGCCATCAAACAGATTTTAGTACCAAGGAATGGGGTAGGAATAAAGAGAAATGCAAGCCACTGAGTTTGGGGCCACAAGTTTTCTACAGTTTATAGCAGTTGCCAGATGGAAACAGCTCAAGTAAAGTAAATATAAATTACTCAGGTAAAAAAAAATCAGACAGTGCATGCTTGAACCCAAAGTATCATTTATATCATTTATAATCTCTCTCCCTCCCTCCCCCCCTCTCTTTTCCTTGAGAAGATATATAAGGGAGGATTTCCTGGTAAAGACACTTTATGTTTTATAACTAGCAAATCAATCTGTAATTTATCTTCAAAAGACACCTTGGATACATTTTTCTCTTCTTTCCCTGCAAAAAAACTGATATTCTTTACAGAAGATCCTGGACATGTTGAAGAAATGCTTGGGGGAGCATTGGATCATGCAAATCCATAGATCCTTTCCTGGCACCCCCACTGTTGGACATGTGAACTTGGATGTTGAAAAGAATCGAAGTCAAAAAGCTTAAAGGATGAATCCAATGTACGTTTTCCCCATCTGTGGAGAAAATTTTCTTGCCCCCTTAGAGAGGAAACTGAAATTATCCTATGATGCCTGGAATGTCTTCCCAGGGACCACTAAACTGCAGACTTCATTTACTTCTTTAAAAATGGATGGTGTGCTGTCCACTGTAATATCAACAGCCTTCTGCTTTATATGTCAGCTTTACAAAAATGGTTAATAAGGGAAAAAAAGAAGAGGTGTCAGAATGGAGAACTAGAATTGAGATAATTTGAGATTAAAACTCCACTTAGCTATGAAGCTCCCTAGAACACCAGACAGTAGTATGTGAGCATAAAATTCAAGGTAGAGAAGAAGAAAAAGTCAGCCTGAGCTTTTTCGGGAAAAGAAAAAAGTAATATAAGTACATCAGTCATATTCATCCAGAAAGAAACATTCTTTATAAATGAGAGATGTTCTGCAAAGAATTTAGGTTTAAGTTAAACATGCTAAGAGTTTATCACCTTTATCCTTTGTTTATACGTGTTCCCTTTGCAGAATATAATAGATGATCTATGCTTATTTCAGCGTTAAATGGGTTTTACTTTGGAAATACTCATCCAGCCATTCTTTGTAAACTAGGCTACAATTACTGATTATTATTTTTTCCCACCAAGCACTGGATTCATCGGGATTTGTCCTAGTAGCACAGTCGTTTACTAAAAATTTAATTCCAGCAGAGGAGGCCCTTACTGCTATTCCCCTTAGTGTGAAGCTAGTATAGGAAGTCTGGGCATTTCATCTTTAGCAAAGAAGCAAGCTGGCACAACAATCAGGTTGTGATTGGGAACAGAGTGCGGTACTTAATTAAGGCTCTGTCTTTTATTCTCAGGAGGCAATTCAGCTGGGCTTGAATAAACTGGAGGACCGGGGCATGGTGGGAATGTCTCTCGAAGGAGCAAGAGAATTGGGTCTCCCGGGCTGCCTCATTAGCATGACAATATCCCCCAGGATGCACTTGGCATGATGTAATGCTCAGAATTAGAGAGATGAAAATGTTCGTTGCAGGGGGCTGCAACATTTGCAGCGCACTGGCTGTTACTTCGGGGCATGGAATTTCTGGGTCCCTCTTTCAGCAAGAATTGTTTGCTAATTGAGAGAACTTAAGCAAACAACATGCCATTAACTCCCGTCCTTCCCCCAGCTTTTCTCAAGCAGCACTAAGAAACAAGCAGCCTTGGCGATACTCATCATAAGAACTTAAGAAGCTGAACATTCTACCAATAGTACCTCTTAACTCCTTTGAACAAATTCCACTTCAAAAGAATTGTAATGACCTGCGGGGCAGCACAATAAAAGTCTTTCACTGTTAAGAAAATATACAAGAAAATCTGAAATTCAAAAACGCCTCTAAGTCAGTGGACAGCCTGCATTGCAACATCCCTGTGAAGAAATTCATCATAGGGAGCCATTTTGCAATAGAGCAGTTATCCACCAGGACTATCTTGCAATCCTTTGCCACCTCCCAAAATTCATTTATAGAAATGCCATGAAACACATTCACACCTTGAAAACCTTGCTCATGAATATAGATATCCAAGCTCAAGTTTCCTTACCTACAGTTGACAGCATCTGCGGATCTTTGAGGGCTGATAAAACCAGCATAGATTAGAGCGAAGTGTTGAAAGAACAATGATATGAAAAAATGTATATAAAAACTATACCTCCAACAGGATGAATGTGTGACATTTAAATCTAAAATTCAGCTTAATATTAAGGATGACCAAGACAGAAAGACCGACAGATTGCTAGAAGAAATCAGGATGACTTTCCTGCTTCTGAGTTCTTTTTCAGTGTCACTTAGATTAAGCCAGGAGTGCTGAGGTCCTAAAATAGAAATTAATTCTCACAATTGAGGGATTTCAAAAGTTAGCAGCATTAGGAAAGAAAGAGTGAAGAACCTTTTATTTGTAGAAATGAGTATAAAAGATTAGCAGAGTTGTGACTGGTATACAAGTTGCAGTTGGGACACAATGTGGTGGCCAATTTCTGACTCGGATATCCGGGTATCTTAGCATTCTGTGGAAGCAACCAGACTATTGCTGATGAACTGCTAAGCCAACCTGGAGGTTTTGCATAGGATTTTGTACAACTGCAATACCTGAAGTGCTACCTTTACCAATGCAAACTAAATTAATGGTAAAGACTGTAAGGCATAGGATGAGTGTGTACAATCATTTTATCTTGCAGATAGTACATGTGTTCAAAAGTGTCCTCTACCTTGAAATCCTTGAGGCATCAACTTTTAAGTTGAAGATATATTTCTTTGCTCTGCTCTTTTCTTTGTATTAATCAAGATATCCTTCCTTCCTTCCTTCCTTCCTTCCTTCCTTCCTTCCTTCCTTCCTTCCTTCCTTCCTTCCTTCCTTCCTTCCTTCCTTCCTTCCTTCCTTCCTTCCTTCCTTCCTTCCTGTGATTGATGATGGTGATGTTGTTGCAGATAGATAGTGATTTGGTACTCCATTATATTATGTACAGCACTTCAAACTAATTTTATATACATCGTTTTTAATCACTTGCCCAGTGACTTCATGTTTGTTTGTTTATTCATTGGCTAGATTTATATTCCTTCCTTCCTTCTATTCCTTTTCTTTAGGAATACAAGATCCTTATAGAGAGGCAGGTGTCTACTTTCATTTGATATGTACATGATCACCAACTCTTTGAGATAGGTTGGGCTGAGAAAGAGATACAAGTAGTCCTTGACTTAGTTCATTTAGTGACTGTTCAAAGTTACAACGGCACTGAAAAAAGTGACTTATGACCATTTTTCACACTTACAACTGTTGCAGCATCCCTATGGCCATGTGATCAAAATTCAGATGCTTGGCAACTGACTCGTATTTATGGCCGTTTCAGTGCCTTGGAGTCATGCGATCTGCTCCTGCAACCTTCTGACAAGCAAAGTCAATGGGGAAACCAGATTCACTTAACTGCAGTGATTCACTAAACAACCGTGGCAAGACAGATCGTAAAATGGGCTTTTTCCACTTACTAAACGTTTCACTTAGCAACAGAAATTTGCTAAATATGTTTTCCACATGATCAATTTCACGCATGCTTATTTTATAATGTAGACAAAGGATATTTAGTTAAGGAGCATGCCTTCATATTTGTATGAATATCTAATGTGCAAAATTCATTTTAACAGAATTGAGTATCTGTTTTTGCTTATTTTTTGGTTATTGTAAGTCTCCCAGAGTCACATTGTTGAGTTGGGCAGCAATAATAATAATAATAATAATAATAACAACGACAACAACAACAACAACAATAATAATAATAATAATAACAACAACAACAATAATAATAATAAAAAAAAAAATAAAGTTGGAAGGGACCTTGTAGGTCATCTAGTCCAACCCCCTGCTCAGGCAGGAAACCTTATACCATTTCAGACAAATGGCTGTCCAGTCTCTTCTTAAAAACTTCCAGTGTTGGAAGTTATAAATCTCTTAAATTAATACATACATACATACAAAAATTGGGCTGTATCTATCATTGCATTCTATCATAAGTAAACTGCTAGATCTTCTCAATAACACTGAATATGTGCATGTTATGGCAATGCCATAGGTATGAAATAGCTGATTGCATGTTTGTCTTCATTATTTGGGCATGAATATTTATTTACATATTGATGAAATGTTCACTTGCGCACTCTTTTTTCTATAATAAAGTATAATTATAAGAAAGGGGAGTAGAAGACTACAAATTTTACAAAGTCTCTAATGAAGAACAAGTGACAATTAGCAAAATGTTGAATCCATCCAAGACTTTACTGGAAATAATTACTTGAAATTGCAGGCATGCTTGACTTACGATTCGATGCCCTCTTTCAACTCTGTCCAACCAGGTGTGTTGGACTTCAACTGTCATCATCCTTTTTCCTTGGGAATTCTGTAGTTTGTGATCCTGATACATTAGGAGGGTGGCAAATTGGGAAACCCTGTGATAATATATCCATTTATAGCAATTGATTTACACTGCAAATATAGTGCTGGAGCTATGAGATTCTTTCCCATTATAAATCCACCTGGTTTCTTCACTTTGTAATTTGTGTTATTTTTTTCAGAAAGTAATTAGAATTTAGCTGCTCTATTTTTTTTTAAATCTCCAGATTTTTCTGTTTACCAGAAGCCCTGTTGTACTCTATTCTGAATGCTATTTAGTTGAAATTTCTACAACAGGTCTTTATTTATTGTGTACTACCATGTTATGGATAAGAAGACAATATATATAAATAAACTGTGGAGGAATTGCAGCATAAACACCATTTGCACACACATTTTTCCCCCAGAAAGTGAGGTTAGGGAAATTCCTTTTGTGGGTTTCACACATCCTTAGTTTAGTCTTCATTGTCAGCCAAGCTTAGGACTGGCACAACTGCAGAACTAAAAATATACCTTGAGCATTGGGTGACTCATTTGGTGGTCCTTAGACTCTAAAGACCACATGGCACAGCCCTTCAGTCAGCTGAAACACAAGAAAAAAAATAGTAGTCAAAACAGAAAGAGAGAAAACTCTAATAAAAGAGGAAGGGCTCTTCAAGATAATGCCAGAAGGTGTCGAGAAAGGATTTAATGGATTTGCTATGACTATTTCAGCAATACATCATGCATCGGTGAAGTGGGAAGGGCAGGGCAACCATGAATAAAAATCTGTGTTGCTGGATGTACAGTAGAGCTGCCTGCAAACATGGAATGAAAACATGATTTTTCAAAGGATACAAAGGGCCCTGAGGTATCAAACATGAACAAAGTAGAGATGAAAAGGATCTCTTGTTTCTATACAAAATTCAGGAATTGTTTTGAAAAAAATGTTCTCTGTATGTGTGTGTGTATAAACAAGAAAAGGAAAGGAAAAAAATCCCTAGACAACAAAAGGGCTGAAAGACTCTTAGACGGACATTCAATAAAATGGTACCCACTGTGACTCTGTCATTCTATTGTGTGCAGCTCTGATGGCTGTTTTGCATCATTGGCCATGGAAGTAGAAGCATTATTCAGTCCCATTTTTCTGAGTGGCTAAACCCACAAATGCTTATTCATTCTTTTTTTTTTCTTTCCTGATGGGTGAAGCGTCAGATAAAAAGATTTGACGATAGTAGTAGATATGCAAGGTTGCACATAAAAATCAAAGGTATAAACTGATTCCCCATGGTTTTATGAAAAATTCAGAATAAAATCCTGGAAGGAGAAAATAAATCATGTGAAAAGAAATTGGTTGATTTAGGGTATAACTTCCATCTTCCATAAAACCATTCCTCTCTTTGTCTTCCTTATCCCATGCAATATTTCTGTATTAGTGTCAATACATAAATAAATCTTAACATTTCTTTATCGCACTACCCATCAATGAATACTACATTGCACTAGTAATTGTTTTAATTATGGAAGGAAGGAAGGAAGGAAGGAAGGAAGGAAGGAAGGAAGGAAGGAAGGAAGGAAGGAAGGAAGGAAGGAAGGAAGGAAGGAAGGAAGGAAGGAAGGAAGGAAGGAAGGATCATTGGTACAATCTAGATCATTGGTACAATTTTAGTAGTTTATAGTCATCATTTTCCACGAGGCATTATAATTTCTGGCTCTTGATAGTAACACAATTAAGATGGAACATATGCTTGTAAAAATGTTGGATTCCATTTTCGGGAGTTGTTTTAATAAATATTGAGATATTATGTGTACATTATACCCAGATGAGATTCAAAGAAGAGAATGGAGTAAGTAAACTTCATATGGAAAGTGTTAGGCCAGACTTCGTAGCTGTGAAGGAAGCCAAGTCTGATATTTAAGGAGGATACCAAATAATATTTAGAACATGGTTTCTCCAAATCAAGGTATGGAGAAAGCAATGAACACTAAAGAACGGAGCTTTGCTACCTTAAAATTTAGCTGTCAGGAGCTTCATAAATATTATTGTCTTATAACATGAACAAGAGGGGTGATTTGGGGAGGGAATGTATTTTGGCATTAAAATAATTTCTCCACTACCTCAATTAGATCAAATGATCTGGAAAGGTTCTCCTTGGAGAAATCAAACTAATGTACAGATGGTTGGAGGGCCTGATGCTTGCTTTAGAGGTGTTGATATGAGCATTAGTCAGCAACATAGATTGGAATGAAGTAAGTGAATAATGCTGTCATAGCAGTCTTTCAAAGCCATAAATTAATTATTCCACACTGGTAATTGAAACCATTTTAGGAATCAGGTTTTGGGAATAACTGCCCAATGATGTCTAGTAAATTTGTGACTAAGGCCATCACAATGTCTATAGGTTTTATTTACACTGAAGAAGACATAGTAGTATACTATTGGTTCTACTAAGACACAAAATGCCTGAAAGATTCTTGGGTCTAACTAGCATCATGAACCATATTTTCTGCCATTGGTGGAGCCAATGGATTACTAGAAAACTTTTCAACAAATAAATTACTGATCCTATGGAACATGTAGTATTAATCTGCGTTAATTAAGTGGAATAAATACTGTATCCTTCCATATACAGTATATCCTCTGTTTCCCTTTCTGATTGTTTGGTGCATAGAGGCAGTCTGTTCTTATTTTGGAGTAAGCTATTTAGATAATTTTCAGATAAGGGAACATAAGGGATTTATAATTTTAGGGATTTAACATGGCTTGGTGAAATCATCCTTACCCAGAAGAGAATCAGCTTCCCCTCAAATGTTTGTTGTGTGATATTGAACTTTTAGCAGATGACAGCCATCCTGGTCCAGTCGTATTTGATATCATTCCAGCATATTTCTGCATGGGATGAACTGAGGCAAATTTTGCCCATGACAACGGCATCCACTTTGCTCTTCAATTGCAGACATTTTTTCCCCTCTGCTTTCATAGATTGAGAGAGTGATGTGAAAAGGTCATCGGTCTCTTCCCACTCTAACAGAGGCTTCTTGAATCCCTCCAAAGAATATAACTGGGAGAAGAAATGACAAAAGCATGGTAAAGATGGGTGACGTTCCCTGAGGACAGAGATTTAATTTTGCCACTTTGGGATGTCTATCCTTATAAGAACTGCATTGGCTTCTGTTGATTGCACTGTCTGTAGTGGCCTGACCTTGTCCCTGAGGGAAGAGTTACCCAATAAATCTCCTCCTAACAGGACATCAGGAGACTCCTGTCCTTTTACTGCCATGATTTTAATGAGCAAGCAGAGTGAGTGATCATCACATGACTGAGCCCAGCTGTGAAACTCCAGGCACCACGAGCAAGAGCACAGAGCATCCCATTAACTTCTTCCCTTTGAAGTCCCCGGGGTCTTGGCTCCTCAATGGCCAGCTGTCTGGCTTCAGCCTGAAGGCATTTGCAAGACATTGTTCAGCATTGTGTTCACCTGGCTGGAGAATCAGAAGACAGAGCAGATACCAGGGGAGCCGTCTCCCTTGGCTGCCTTTAAAATCTTCCTTAGGGTTATTAGGAATTGTGACAGATCTACATTTGGCAAAAGTCTCAATTAAAGACTAATCAGCAGAACATGGTCACTTGAGAGTTGGAACTTCCTCCGACTGATTCAATAGCCAAAGGCTGAAAACGTTGAAGCAGCCAAAATCGTTACCCAAATAGGATGATTTTCCTTGCTCCCTGGCCCTTAAGCCAGTCCATCCCACTGAAGGAACTGCTGATTTGGCAGCATTTTCTTTTGGTCCCAATTGTCTTCTAGACTAGAGGAGTCCCCTATTTTTTTAAAATAGCACACTAGTTTTGATTCTCCTCTTTTGTCTCCTGAGAAAACATGTGTTAACAGTATAGTCATTAGGACCCATTAGGACTCCATTAGGAAGGTTCAGAGCTAGGATGGCTATTTTGAACATTGAATGTTACACATGATTCATCCAGTCCTTTGCATTCAACTGTTCCAAAGTCTTCAGCAATGTGTCCTAAGAGAGCCTGAATACCTTGGGTCCTATCTTTCTGATGCTGATCTGCTCTGCTGGAGTTACCACCAAGCCCTCCACAGGGATTTCAGTCAAGATAACCAGTGGGTCCTAGATGATTTGGTCAGGGTCACAAATGGTCATTGTAGAATGGAATCCCATGGAATCCATTGCCAGAGCTTCTGCTGGGCATCATTTTATTACTTCCTTGAGTGCCATCATAACAGCAGAATGGGAAGTATCCACAGCACAGATCTCATCCTGCATGTGAAGACCCTTTAATAAAGACAAGCCATCCAAAAGTACCATCATTTTATCATAGTTTATGTAGGCTGTGAAAATCCAGATGACCATTGGAGGCAGCAAAGAGGAAGAGTTATTTTTTTAATCTCTATTCCCATTGAATCGTATTATTTTCATGTCTGTCTGTCTGTCTGTCTATCTGTCTATCTGTCTGTCTGTCTGTCTATCTATCTATCTATCTATCTATCTATCTATCTATCTATCTATCTATCTATCTATCTATCTATCTATCTATCTATCTATCTATCTATCTATCTATCTCAAGTGACCATAGTAGTGAGGTCATGCCTCATAAGTACTCAGAGGCTTTGATACACCTGGGTGCATTGATGTAACATTTATGTATCTGACAACATTGGAGGTCTTCAGTAACTCCTATGCTGCTGAACTGATCAATCCGTAGCTCAGCTTTACTGAATAGATTTCTTTTTAAAAATATGAGCAAATATAGTGTAACATTATACAGGTAGCCCTGGCTTACAATAGTTCATTTAGTGACTGTCCAAAGTTACAGCAGCATTGAAAAAAGTGACTTATCACTGTTTTTCACACTTACAACCTTTGCAGCATCCTCATGGGCACATTATCAAAATTCAGATGCTTGGCAATGATTCCTATTTATGACAGTTACAGTGTCCCAGGATCATGTGATCCTGTTTTGCAACTTTCTAACAAGCAAAGGCAATGGGGAAGTCAGATTCACTTTACAACTGTGTTGCTAACTTAACAACTGCAGTGATTCACTTAACCACTGTGGCAAATGTTGTAAAATGGGGCAAAATTCACTTAACAACTTTCTCAATTAGCAACAGAAATTTTGGGCTCAATTGTGGTTGTAAGTTGAAGACTACCTATACATTATTAATGCTGTAGGTGCAAGCCAGGTGGTTCCTTAATAGTAAGAACTCTGATCTCTTTCTCTCCAATCATTGGTGGTTCCTCCTTTTCTGCTACAGTCAAGATGCTTCTGCTATCCCACCGTGCTGTTTAAATCAAGCAGAGGGTTGCCTTTGACTGAAGCAGCAGCACCGATTGGCTGCCATTGTTTATGCACCACAGGCTGTCTCAGGAGGAGGGTGGACAGAAGGACACTTGGGGTCCACATTAGAGAATGGCAATCTTTTGGAAACCAAGGTGGCAGTTGACATGTTTGGACAGCCAGAGGCAGAGCATATGCAGAGAATGGGCTCTTTAGTTTTCATTTCTCTTCCCCCCCCCCCCAGGTTTTAATTATTTTTATTTTATAATAAAAGGTATGTATTATTTCAAAATAAAAAAAACTCTAAGTTTTAGGTAGGAGTTTTTGGAAGCTAGGAGAATCAGAGTGTACAATAATCCATATACCAGTTAACTATATTAACTGTGTAATCCCAGTTTAAGAGCCAGTTTGGTGTAGTGGTTAAGGTGTTGGCCTAGAAACCAGAAGATTGTGAGTTTAGTCCTGCCTTAACCATGGAAACCAACTTGGGTGACCTTGGGCCAGTCTCTCTCTGCCCAACCTACCTCACAGGATTGTTGTAGAGAAAAAAGGAAGAGAAAAGAGCATTATGTATGTTCACCACCCTGAGTTATTTATAAAAACAATAAAAGGCAGGATAAAAATCTAATAAATAAATCCCAGAGTAGGGAGACTGCAGATTGTTTAGCTCTCCACTGGAAAAGTGTCCATGGAGAACGGATAAGAATATCTTTCCTCAGCATTTCAGATTTTCTTTGCAGACATAAAAATGGTAGAAGCACAATAATAACATGGTTTGCTCTAGTGTTCCTCAAACTGACACTTTCCCAATGGATTGTCTTTCTCTCTGCGTTGCCACTCTAGATGATCTCCAGATTTTCACTACGTGGAAATGCTAGTCAAATGGATTGGGCTGTATTCATCTGAGTGGAAAGAGCAGCCTGCTATGTACTTTTCATCTCAGATATACGCTAAGGATAATTTCCAGAGAACTGTATGTCTGGAGGCCCTTTAGTGGCTATTTTATGCTACTGCTGGTATGACCAGCTGGTAGTACTATTTTTCCACACAACTGCCCAGTCCCCAGGCCTCCCTCTTTTCCTGAGCAGTATATGATAAGGGTCCTCTCTGACACCCTGCAGAAATTTGCTACCAAGATCCCCTCTTACAGGACCCACTGTAGTAATGAGAGTAGGCTTTGTGAAGGGGGCTTTTTATTATTGTTATTTTGTGGTTGAAAGGTTGCCTATACTTTTTTCTCCTCATGCAAAAACTTAGAAAGGGTGGAAAGCAAAATATTTGGATAATTATTCAGGCCATCAGGTTACATAAAAGGTTCCATAGCCCTTTGCATCAAGTCTTAACAGTTAAAACCGCAATTTCTGTTTTTGCAGTCATAAAACATCCAGAGCAAAGTATATGTGTGTGTGTTTGTGTATGTCATAAAATAATAAAAAGCTGTTTTTCCATTTGCTAGAAACTTGAAAAAGTTAATGTGATTTTTTTTTAAAAAAAAAAATTAAAATGTCAATTTACTCCCCAAAGGAAACCCCTTAGAGAATTTTTTTTCGGCTACACAGTGGTCTGAAGAAAAAAATGGTATGTATTTAGTTCTAAAGGTTTTTTTAAAAAAAAAAAAACAGCAATTAATTCCTAAAAAAGAATGTACTGACATCAAGTGCAAATAGCTAATTTTATATTTTAAGGAAACTCTGTTTATATGACTCTTCAGACAGGAGCACATGATGTCTGCAGTTGTAGCTGAGAGGCCTGTATGTGTTCCAGCACTGAGGAGATCATCAGCAGAATTCATTCTGGGGCAACAATCAATGAAACACTACTACTATTTTCCCCCAACAGCTTCCTCTTGTCAAGATAGAAGAGACCAAAGAATATCAGCCTAAAGCTTCCTCTCTCTGAACAGAATATATGGGCAGGGGAGGGTGATAAATAGTATGGCACCCAGGTGTCACTCTGAACTAGAATGCCATACATCGACTTATGAGCACATTGCTAAGCACGTTAAGTGAGTTGTACATAATTTTATGACCTTTTTTGCCATGGTTATTAAGCGAATCATTGCCGTTGTTAAGTGAATCGTGTGACCATTAAGTGAATTCAGCTTCCCCGATTGACTGTGCTTGTCAGAAGCTAGCCAGGAAGGTTACAAATGGTGTTCACATCACCCCAGGATGCTGCAACCATCGTAAATTCATGCTGGTTGCCAAGCAACCCAATTTTGATCATGTGACCATACTACAAGTGTGAGGAGGAGTTATAAGTCACTTTTTTTCCAGTGCCATTGTAACTTTGAATGGTTACTAAATTAATGGTTGTAAGTCAAGGGCTGCCTGCAACTGAGCTGGGGAGTTTGGGGTACTAAGATAGTGAATTGCCTATCCTTCATTCAAGACAAATGCTGCCTTAATTCTGGTATCAAGGAGGAGGGGAAGAATACTATCTAGATAATGAGCCTGTTAAGTCTATGATAAAACCTTGAGAAATTTATCTTCCATTGGTTCTGACTCCACTGCTGTACTCTGATCTCAACCCTATGCCCTGGCCTCAACTCTGAAAGATAATTAGCACTATCTCATTGAGAGCTGAACAAATGACAGATTACCTAGAACACCTGAGAATAGAAATAAATTTAGGAATAAAAGTCTATTCAGGAAGAGCTTTTTACTTCCAATTATGCCATAAACTTAAACATGACCCTGGTTATCCCATCATTTTCATCTCTCCCCAATGACAATTCTTCAAATATATTCCAGTGATTTTCATGATCCCATCACCCACCTTATTCATTATCTTCTACTTTTCTCAATTTTGCCAAGTATAATAACTTACTCCAATCCATCACCAACTCAGATCACATTTCCAAAGTATGTGAAATTCTACTTGATTGGTTCTTCTTGCAGCCCATGGCACTGTCACTGCCTTCCTCCTATCACCTCCGAATTTCTCTAACACATTCTCCATTATCTTTACAAGAAAAGAATCTGAAAAGCACCAATTATATTTGAATGGAGACTAGATGCATCCTATACTTAAGTCTCTGAGAACAATCAGTGAACAACTTCAGTGATAGTCCAAATGTAACATCCAAACATTAGATGACATTTGATACCCCTAAGCTTTGATGGGTCTGACATACTATAATAATGGACATTACTGTCATGAATGCTGGACTAGATTTTCTCTACATTTAGATGTTAACTACTCAGTGTGAAGGAAGGAACGTCTTCCTTTTCGTCCAGGGATCCATCTTTATTATTTAATCCTCTAAGCAGAGTGCTGGTATTGAACAAAATTTCCAGCCCCAAGTTCTGTTTCAAGTACATAGAGATCTGCATTTGGAACTTCTAATGTAATAGTCTTTTTCCTTTAGGAAGCTTTCAAAGGAAGTCTTCACTGCTTAACACTACACATATAATTTATTTTACATTTCTGTGGGTCACCTAAACGAGGTTAATGAGATACGAGAGCCAATTTTCACACACTCACAATCAAATAACCTGATATCAATGCTGTTTGTTACCAAAACAAGAGACTGGTAGGAACCATTGTTCAACCCAAAAAAGACTGGCTTCTAGCCCATAAGATTGTGCAAGACTCAATAGGTGCAGGACTTCGATACTTTTCTCCCCCTTATGACTAGGTCTTGCATCTGATTAACAGCTATCACTGGAATTCTTTCATAATGGCTGATTTAGTTTTTCTACAGTAAAGCAACTTATCTAAGCTTCTGTGTCCTCTGAAATCTGGGATTGCATTTTCTTGCCTGGTGTAACCAAGAGAAGTCTGACATTGGAAGATGTGTGAAGTAATTTTGTTGGGGTTCCCATAAGATGAAATTGATTTAACTTATCTTGAGTAGAGGGATTGTAGTTAATTTTCATTTCCATGTTAATTATCAGTACAATATTCTGCTAAAGCTTCATCTCTGAATCCCATCCAAACTGGGATGAGATTTTTCTGGGTTTTCTTTTTCATTTCCCTGCCACTTGGTTAAAACAGTGGTCAAACAGGGCACCTATGGTTAAAATAGTGAGTCAGATCATTCTTTTAACAGTAGATGCCCTCCAAAAAAAGGATGGTGGGAATGACACAGGTACAGATGTGTATCATGATAGTAATGTGTGTCCATATATGTGTGTCTGTCTGTTTGTCCTACTCTTCAGCATTGTTAAAAAAATCCATGCTAAGATGATTCAGAACCTCTCCTGTTAATTCGGTGCTAAATTTTCAAATACTTCAGTCAAAACAGAGCCTTTCACAATATGTATTCCTTTATTACATTCAACCGTCATTTTCGTCTTATACGATCTTACTACACTTCTCAAATGCTTTGAGGCATTTGGGGCATTTAAAAAAAAAATAGTACGAGGGAATGTGCTGGATGGCTGGCTTGGTGTGAGAGTTTGATGTTTCCTTTTACTTACATTGGTCTAAGGCTTAGAGAAAACACCCCTATAATTCTACCCCTCCAGATGATTTCCAGTTCCTCACTGAAGATAAGAGCACCTGCTGATCCATTTCTCCAAGAAAGGGGCTACAACAGCAGCCCCTTCCTTGTCTACAGATAAAATCAGTGTGTGACCATCCATTACGGTGAAAAAAACATGGATTAGATTGCAAGACACAGCTTTAGAGATGTTAATGATTGTGCAGTAAGAGCACAAACAACCCCCCCTCCTCCCCTTGCTCTCCTACTGTTCTTTTCTCTTATCCACTTCTACCTAGCAGACATTTGATCTGAAAGGCCAATGAATTCGCAGGCCTCCTGAGAACACCAAAGGCTCTCTGATATGTGTGGGAAAGTGGTGGCCATTTTTGATGCATCCGTTGTCCTACCAAACACCTTCCCTTTGCTTTTCTTTTTTCCTCTACTGCATCATCTTTTATCCTCTATTTTATTTTGTTTCAGCAAACAGAAATCTTGCGGCTTGTGCCAACAGGACAACTTTGCCTTTAAACTGACCTATGTTTTTTTTTCAAAAGCTTCCGATAATAGTGTAGGAGAAACTTTTGCTCTCAATAGAGAATTCGATAATGGGTTTAGAAAACAATATCATTTTTCAGAGTTATATTCTGAAAAGGTCAGTGAAAAATCTCTCTACCAGCACTTTCTGAATAACTCAGTATCTGAATGTCCCTAAGAACAATACCGGTAGAAAGGTGACTTTTAGATAAAAGAGAAAGCGAAAGAACAAAAGCCAAATCATCATGTATCTCTCCAACATCGTATTCATTACTCTGAGGCTGGAGATCAAAGCCATCTAGGATTTCTAACTTTCAACCAAATTTTGAACTTATTACAACAGTGCACCTTGCTTCTGACAACAAAGAGAATTATTCCAAATGTACCTCTGAGCAATAACAACAATAGGCTTTTGGAGACAAGAATACTTCCAGAATCGAACAACACTTTAACCATTGCAGAGATATCTTATTAGTAAACTTCTTTGTTTACTGACAGATGACAGTTCCCAACATCAAGTCCTATATGAAGGTTGGACATTGGAGCAACACAACTGGAAAGTCCCAGTTTGGGGAAAGTTACTGAAGATCATTTTCTTAATATTCTTCCACTCATACACTCTCACAGACACTCTATTGCAGTGAAAAAAAATTACTTTCTTGACATTGTTAAAAGATAGGGCCAAAAGACCTTCTGTGGAGATTCTCATTCATCCAGGTCATGGCTGTCCCATGACTTTTTTTTTCAAAAATCAGTTGGACTTTCTTGATTTTTTTACTTTGATAATATTTCACTTCTCATCCAAGAAGCTTCTTCAGTTCACTGCAATTTCTCTACTGTTTCATTACACCAGAATTGGCATATTTATCATGACCTAGTCTCCTTAAACTCCAAAAACTCCAACCCAAGACTTGCTTAAAGTCTTTTTACAATTATACTATAAAATAAATAAAGCCCTAGAAGTGGAAATAAAAACCATAGTCAGACTCTCTGCATCACTTGCCTAAGGGACAGGCAGAAAGGAAAACCATCCCACTTAGATAACTATGTTTAGAAAGCCTCAACTGTCAAGTAATTGTGTTGTATTAATTAGCCATTAACTGAAAAGTGTGCCAAATGAAGATCCATCACTGTTCCTAATATCCCAAAGGAAGTTTTCAAATATGGGAGAGGCGGCTCCCCTCATATCTGGTTTTTCTTCTGATTCTTCCAAATCCAAAACCCTTAATAGTTGATTTTATGCACTCTTCTAAACCAATCTTAACCATGGTTTGCAAAACAAGTCTTAGTGGCCCATATGTCACATAACATTAAGCCACTATCCAGGTCTTAGAAACTGAATACAGGCAGTCCTCATTTAATGTCAGTAATCTGGACCAGAATTTCTGTCACTAAGCAATGCAGTTGTAAAGCATGACATCATGCCACTTAGCAACAGCAGTTATGGCAGTTCTCGGTTAGAGTCATTAAATACGGACTGCACAGATCATTAAGTGAGGACTTCACATAATTGATTTCAACTTCCTTCAGGCAGGACAAGAAGCAATGGATGGAAACTAATCAAGGAGAGAAGCAACCTAGAACTAAGGAGAAATTTCCTGACAGTTAGAACAATTACTCAATGGAACAACCTGCCTCCAGAAGTTGCGAATGCTCCAACACTGGAAGTTTTTAAGAAGAGATTGGATAACCATTTGTCTGAAATGGTATAGGGTTTCCTGCAGTGGTGGGATTCAAATATGTGAACAACCAGTTCTCTGTGTGGATGCCGCTTCTGGAAGTCCATTCTGGGCCTGGGCAACAAAAAATTAGCTACTGGTTCTGCCGAACTGGTGCGAACTGGCGAACACCACTGGTTTCCTGCCTGAGCAGGGGGTTGGACTAAAAGACCTCAGAGGTCCCTCCCAACTCTACTACTACTACTACTACTACTACTACTACTACTACTATTAGCTTCCCCACTGACGTTTCCTGTGGGAAGCCAACAGGGAAGATGACAGATTATAATTACATGACCGTGGGGCACTCCAATGGTCAGAAATCCCAGCCAGTTTTCAAGACCCCTAATCAGGTTCACTATGGGGGGTATCGTGATGGCCAGAACTTTGAAGTCCAGTCATAGCTACTACTCATTCAGCACCGTTGCAACTTCAAGTGGTCATTAAGTAGCATTATACAAGGACCACCAGTAAAAAATCAGAATAATCTGGCTCAGCCCTAAATTAATCAAAAAAATATAATCAAGGCAGGCTGAGTATGTCACTACATCAGAAAACAGCAGAATAAGGTGTCCGAGAGGAATTCTACCTTTGTTCTTGCTTTCCTGCCATTAGTATTTTTATGACTTCGGCTCCAGACTAATCAAAGGGACGAGTTTTATGCAAATACATTTGATTCTAAGCCTAGACAAGATTATGCAGAACAAACTATACAGATATCAGGACCACAATATAGAAAGTCCTCAACTTATGACCATGACTAAGCCTGGAATTACAGTCATGTCCGTCACCACATGATGGCTCCCGATTTTATGACTTTTTTTGAGATGGTTGTTAAGCAAAAAGCAGCAGTCCTAAAGTGAATGAGTGGTCATAAAGTGAATGTGGTGGTTATTAAGTGAATCTATTGTCCACAATGGGCATTTTTTGCTGGAAACCGTAAGTAAAAACTGATTTCCACAAAAACCATCATAAATCGTGGTCACATATCCACAGGACACTGCAAACGGTTGCAAATGTGGGCTGGTTGCTGAGCACCCAAAATGTGATCACATGACCAAGGGGGGCAGCTATCAGAATTTCAAAAACAGGTTGTAAGTAGCCTTGGGGAGGTTCATTGTAATGTTGAATGGTTGCTAAGTGGCTAGATGCAAGTCAAGGACTACCTGGGCGTGAATACTAGGTTTTGATCACGAACCAACAAGCATGATATCATCCATGAACAACAGATGGTTTCCAATTTTGCTCCATTTTTCATAGGGGCCCAGAATGTGCGAAGAAATTGGTGCATTGACAGCCAATAGACTCTGTGGGAAAGTAATTGTATGACTGTGCTGAACTTCACTTCAGAGCAGGTAGGAATGCAAACTGTCTCTGTGACTGTTACACAGAGGATTACACAGCTGCTTTTTACAGCTACCGTACAAGTCTGGGAAAGAGTTTTTTTTTTAAGGCGTTGCAGACAGGTGTGATGTTTGGGCTCTTGTGTGCTTTTAAGCACATTTTGCAGATCAAATCTGCACAGCACTAATAATTCCCTTCATCAGAATACTGTACTAAGGGACTTTTCTCCTTGATTAGTTTCCATCCACTGTGTCTTGTCTTGCCTTCTGGTGCTTTGGAAAATAAGTTGACTCCCTCTTCTTTGTGGCAGCCCCTCAAATACTGGAATACTGTTATCATGTCACAGCTACAGTGGTCCTTCTTTTCTCTAGACTGACCGTATCCAATTCCTGCAACCATTCTTCATATGTTTTTGTCTCCAGGCCCTTAGTAATGTTAGTTGCTTTTCTTTGCCCTTTTTTCAGTCTCAACATCTTTTTTGTGATATGGTGACCAAAACTGGATGCAATATTCCAAGTGTGGTCTTACTAAGGATTTATAAAGTGGTACTAATACTTCCTGTGATTTTGATTCTATGCCTCTGTTTATACAACCAAGGATTGTATTAGGGGTTTTTTTTGGCTGCTGCCACACACTGGTGGCTCATGTTTAAGTGATTGTCCACTAGGATTCCAAGGTCCCTCTCACAGTTACTGTTTTTGAGCCCATTCTCAAAAACAGTATTTGGGGCCTATTCTCACACTCTTTATTTAACTAGAGCTAGACAGTCTATTCCATTTCTCTGATACATAGCAATATAAATGCTTCACATCAGGTCTAGCTATATTTTCCCAGGAAGGTATGTTATTAATGCTCCAGCAAAACTGGAAAGCATTTGAAAATCTGAATTTAAAAAATGTATTGAAAATTGATACTTCCTCTCTGCACTTATTTGAGACCCCCTCATATTCCTAATGCTGAAACTAATCTCAAAATCTAATCTCAGTAGAGAAGCAGCATCCTGGTTTTGTATCTTATGGAGGGCTGTCAGCTGGGTGCTGATCTTAACATTTCTGTCCCTTACTCTGGTTTATTATACCTAAGTGTCCCATCTTGATAAACCTCACTGACTCATCTGGCATCTGACTCATAACAGATGGTTGGATATCATAGTTTAAAACATAATTTCCTGTATTATCAATTGCAAGTACATTAATTATTCTGTATCTCTAGTTCTGCTGATGAAAAATATGTGTGTATGCTAGTGGGCCACACAAGCTCCCCAACCTCCCCCACACACATAACCTTCAGTGACTGATAGAGGTCAGGTGTATCTGCAGAACGTAAGCTTTAAACTATCAATCAAATGGTTCTTGTATCTAATTTTTCAATTCAGAACATATCATGCAGTTTCCACGGCCAGTTTATAACACAACTCTTAGACACTATGATACTTCAAGGGAATTTCCTTTTTTTAAAAAAAAATGTATTTATTGATTGTTGGTACAGGCAGTCCATGACTTACAACCATTCATTTAGTGACCGTTCACAGTTATAACACCACTGAGAAAAAGTGACTAACGACCAGTTTTCACACTTAGGATCACCACAGCATTCCCACAGTTCCCATGATCAAAATTCAGGCACTTAGCAACTGGCTTGTATTTATGGTAGTTGCACTGTCCCAGGTCATGTGATCACCAGTTGTCACCTTCCCAGCTGGCTTCCGACAAGCAAAATCAATGGGGGAAGGCAGATTAGCTTAATGACTATATGATTCCCTTAACAACTGCAGAGATCTGTTTAACAACTGTGGCAAAAAAGTCGTAAAATGCAGCAAAACAACTGCTTCACTTAGCAATGGAAATGTTGGGTCCAATTGTTGTTGTCGAGAACTACCTGTATTGACTCTTAGTGGATATATTCTCTCTAGAATTATCTTTCTTTCATTTGGCCTTTAGGTCTCTCAGTGGAGCATTTATTACTGTTATAATAAAATCCATCCATTTTGCTGCTGTCTATCCTCTTCCTCTTTCTCCTTGAACTTTTCCAAACATTATAATGTTCTTAAGGGAATTGTCTCTGCACGCATCCATAATATGATACTTAGAGAAATTTTTTAAGGAAAAAAAAGGCTTTGTGGAGTTAATTCACATGTTCTAGTATGCTTTCCTGTGGTTTTACTGCATTTTGGCTTAGTATTTTATACAAGCTAGATAACTATGATTTACGAACAGGGGTTAAGAAAAGATGGTTTAGTGTGATGTGATATGTAAAATTACTGTTCAGTTTTTCTTGTAAAGCTCTCCTCCTGGCTCAGACCTCTATAGTGCAGCATCATTTAATTCTGCTTATAAATAAAACGTTTTGCAATTGTAAAAAAAAGCATTATGTTATCAAGAAAAGCACCAAATACTTGAAATGTATTTCATAGTACATAAAATACAGAATACAAATGTAGGTCCTGTCAATATAAGTCATTGCAGAAGAACAAAAATTTGCTTTCTTGTGTTCTCTAACCATGATATCCCTGTTTTTCTGCCAAACTGGTGCGAACTGGTTGAATCCCACCATTGGTTAATAGTCACCAATATGAGGACTATTTCTCCCTGTCACCAGAATCAGATAAAACAGTGGAGATGTTTGGCCCAATATCTGGATAACAGACTGGATAAGAGTGAATTAAGTGAAGCTGAATCCTGACCAGAGGGAGGGCACTGTGAACTGGTTACACAAAATTGGGTAAGTCTCCAGCTCTGGATGGGTTTGCTCTCCGTGAAGCTTCTGGGTCCTCCTTTATTCAAATCCCTCAAGGGCAGAATGCATTTGGTGGCACAGAAGGCATTCTAATCACTGCAACCTTTCCTGGACAGAGATAATTTGTCCACAGGAGTAGTCCACATTCTGGTAAGTTTCTGTTTGCATTATTGTAACTCGCTCTCTGTGGCTCTCCCCTAAATAAGTTAGTTATTGCAGCTAGAGTCAAACCAAGCAGTAAAGATATTACCTGAAAGTATTATACTCTTCAGATATGTATTTGTTTTATTTCTTCGTATTTATGATCCACCCAGTTCCATGGCCTCTGGGCGGTGCACAAAACTGGAAAACCTACAAAAACTGGCAAGCCTTCAAACCAAACAAGCAGCCAGACTAGAACAATCTTATAAACAACACAAAGCAAACAAAGCAGGATAGGGGCCCTAAACAAACAATAATACATCAATCCCAGACCATGGACTAAAGCCAGATTTCAGAGCTTGCCAGAACCCCAGGATAGGGTACAACCCTTATCTCTGGGTCATGCTGCTCCACAGGGGTGGGGAGTCATGTGGCATGCTTTCTCAGTCCCACAAGATGACAACAGAATTTAGAATAGAATCACCTTTAATAGAAAGGACCTGGACTGCACCCCTGTACCAACACATACCAGGGGGAAGAAGAGACAAATGGTCCCTCAGACATCCAAGCCCTATCCCATACACCAGGGGTCCCCAACCCCCGGTCTGTGGACCAGCACCGGTCCACAGCATGCCAGCAAGCGGGCCACACAAACAAGCAAAGCTCCATCCTCGAGATGCAGGCAGTATTCAAAACCACACCCCCTGTGGTCCGTGGAAAAACCTTTCTCCATGGCACCAGTCCCTGGTGCCCAAAAGATTGGGGACCTCTGCCATACAGGACTTTATAGGTAAGAACTAGCACCTTAACCTTAATACTAGTCTTAAAGGATTGCACTGTTCCTTACATATATAACTACTTGGACTTCAAGATTTTAGTAAGGATGTTTAAGGCCCTTAACAGCTTAGGATCCTGACATTTGAAAGAGCATCTCTCTCAAGATTTACCTGTCTGAAACTTAGGATATGCAGAGAGGACTCTCTTCAGAGCCCCAGGACTGGAAGACCCTCATTATGTGGAGATGCCTTTGTGGTGGTACCAAGGGTTTCGCATGTCTTTCTTTGAAGGTCAAGCAGACCCAGATGTTATCTGGTGAAAACTTCTTTTTTTAGGGAGGGAGGGAGGGAGGGAGGGAGGGAGGGAGGAAGGAAGGAAGGAAGGAAGGAAGGAAGGAAGGAAGGAAGGAAGGAAGGAAGGAAGGAAGGAAGGAAAGAAGGAAGGCTCATGCAAAAGTTTCTGTAGGAGGATAAACCATTATTCAGTTGCTACCATTTTACTTTTGTCTAACCCTTCCAACAATGTTTGGAGATTTATTAATAAAGTTTCATTTTTTTAAGGATTTGGTGCAACCTCACATGTCAGGAAAAATTCTGTCTATTACTTCTCCACATTCCTGATCTGTCCTCTATTTCGAAATATCTGGTTGCACACTGTGTTCTATTGTATTTAGACAATGTATTTGTTCTGAGCTATCTGTACCAGACAGGCTTTAACTTGCCTCCAGCAGAATAAAACCAGGCTCACAATGGAGAAAAAGCCCCCTAGTATTTGAGCCAATTTAAGAAAAAATGTCTTTCCAGCTACCCCTATGTTCAGAAGAGTATGTTCCAGACATGTTTCTAGCATCACGGCTATCATAACAGAAAGTATTCTCAATGAATAGAAAAAAATATTGAAAAATTGCTCTCATCGTGGTTTCTACTTGGGCTATTAGCATCCTCATAATTTCATTTCTGGTTGAGGGAAGCAAAACATAACAATGTAAGCTTGTGTGCCCCAATGCTCAGAAATAATTATTGGTCAGAAACTAACCTGAGCTCCCTAAATCTAAAGTGAAGCATCAAAGAAATATTATTTCTCAGTATAGTGGTGGTAATAAATAAATCTTCCCAGATTCTTGTATAAGAAGTGGGGGTAAATTTCAATCTCATTGGCAGAAAAAAAAAATGTCCTAAAGGTAGCAGTACCAGTCAGCAGTTTTGAACACTTTTCCTTTTCCTTTTGTTATTTTTTACTTCATTCTCCTTTTTTATTGAGAAGAGGATAGATTGTTCTGTTTGCATTATTGACAGTATTGCTTGATTTTTCATATTTTCCCTTCTGGGTGGGGTGTATAAGCTTCACATGTGCACATGCAAACACACACACACACAAACACTTGTGGATTTTTATTGCCCTTGATACATTTGCCGGTTCTGCCAGGTCTACCTCTTTGGATGGGGTTTTCCACTTGATCTGCAAGAAAAATGAAAGCTGGCAAACTTTCATCCTAATTCTTTTGGCATTCCTTCTGTGTCTGCACACATGTTTACCTGTGAAAAATCTTAGCCTTCATTTCGGAGTAGCAATAGGAGTGTACGGGAAATGATGGGAATTTTGACTCCGGCCAGTGATTTGTTCTTCTGCAGGTCAGAGGCAGAAGAATGACAGGAGAAATTGGATTTTAGGGCAAAGGCAGAATGGGAGGGAGAGAAGGAAAAAGCCTAAATTAAAACATCTGGCTTGGTAATTACATGCACTAAAAAGTTTACAGTCTACACTACCCACATGTAACTGATCTAGCTATAGTGATGTGTCACTTTCACTTACCCATATTAAGCAGTGGGCTTCACCTAGTTATAACCCATGCTAACCTCCACCACTGACCTGCTACAGTATACTTATTAAAGCTGCAATTATGAGGTGATCCTTAATAGGTAGGGTCTTGGTTCAGAGGCAGATTTTTTTTTTCTCTCCCCGTAGCTCACATGCAACAATTAAAGATAATTTAAAGTGTAAGTAATTGAGCTCAGTTTCTGAAAACTACTGTAGAGGTCTTGTCCCAAAGTATCTGACAGATGAAGTGGTATATTTTGACAAGTTTTCTGCAGACTTCCATTAAATACCAACCGGGAGTTCTGTTTTCTTTGGAGTCCCTGACTAAGAAACAGCGCTTGCAAAAGGCTAGGCCTTGCCAAGAATGAGGATGGCGCTCAAGTTAACGGGCTTACTACAGGGGGTGAGCTCTTGCCTGCTGGGTCATTGTCAAGCCCTAGAGAAAGAGAGGGTTCTAATGTCAATGGCAATAGCTTTCAGATATTCAGTTCAACATTCAGACCAAGGCACCTTCCACTGATCCTCATTTAATGAAGGAAGTGATTGGGAGGTAACTGTGAAGTGCCTGCTTTGTGTGAAATTCTGGCTGTTCTAATCCACCCAGATGTCTTTTTATGAGGGGCTTAGAACATGTTCGGCACAACCAGGCCTTGCGTGTACATGTTCACAGAATGCCAAAATCACTCAGGATATTTGCGTATATAATACACGGTTCCCAAATTATTCAGAGTAATCACCTCTACTTCTTTTTTTGTAGTTATTGGGCTAATTGTAATGGTATGTAGGAATGAGATGCTGCCTAGGGAATGACCAGGTAACAGAGGGCATAGCCCACAGCTGCACAAAAGGTGGAGAAACAGGCTTAGAAGGCATCTCCTCACCCAAGTTCAGGACTTCTGGGGACAGCAATAGACGATTGAAGATGGCTCCACTTTTGCGGACCTGATGATCACAGCAAAAAGAGGAGCTGGTGAATGGAGAGGCTCCTAAAAGACAGACAAGAAATAAAAATTAAAATAAGCAAGGAAATGGTAAGACAACAGCTGTCTGATCTTGATGAATATAAATCACCTGGACCTGATGGATTACATCCCAGAGTTCTGAAGGAGCTGACAGATGTCATCTCAGAACCATTGTACCATAGCTTTCAAAAATCCTGGAGCACCTGGGAAATATTTGATGATTGGAAAAGAGCTGATGTGGTTCCCATCTTCAAAAAAGGGAAAAAAACAAAGAAACTACAGACCAATCAGCCTGGGAATATACTGGAAAAGATAATAAAAAAACAGATCTTCAAACATCTAGAAACAAATAAAGTTATAACTAGAAGCCAGCATGGATTTATTAAAAACAGATCATGCCAAACCAATCTTATTTCATTCTTTGACAAAGTGACTAAATTAGTAGACCAGCAAAATGCTTTGGACATAGTATGCTTAGACTTCACTAAGATATTCAACAAAACAGACTGCAACCTACTTCTTGGTAAGCTAGAAAAAAGTGGGATAGATAGCACCACCACCAAATGGATTTGTAACTAGCTGACAAACTATATTCAACAAGTAGCCCTTAATGGTACTACACCTACATGGAGGGATGTAAGCAGTGGGTGCCACAGAGTTCCATCTTAGGCCCAGTACTCTTCAATATCTTTATAAATGACTTAGATGAGGGAATAGAAGGGGAACTTATCAAATTTGCAGATGATACTAAGCTGGCAGGAATAGCCAACACCCCAGAAGACAAGCTCAGAATCCAAAAAGATCTTGACAGACTTGAACAATGGGTCCTATCCAACAAAATGATATTTAATGTGGAGAAAGGCAAGGTTTTACACTTAGGCAAGAAGAATCAAAAGTACATGTATAGATTAGGTAAAACCTGGCTTAATAGCAGTAACTGTGGAAGGGATCTTGGAGTGCTAGTGAACAATCAATTAAATACAGTACAAGCCAGTAATGTTCAGCAGCAGCCAAAAAAGTCAATGCAATCCTAAATTGCATTAACAGTGGGATTGAATCAAGATCACGTGAGGTACTAGTATCACTCTATAAAGCCTTAGTAAGGCCATACCTAGAATTACTGTTTTGGTCACCACACTATAAAAAAGATGTTGAGACTCTAGAAAGAGTGCAAAGAAGAGCAACAAAAGTGATTAGAGGCCTGGAGGCTAAAACATATGAAGAACAGTTGCATAAGCCACAATGGTTTAAAAATGAAACCAGCTGATATCTTAATAATTAAAGGAAATATACAAATAATAAATCAGACAAACGGCTTGGAAACCACTGATCCTGGATTTACAAAAGGGACATGTTAACAGATGAAATTGTTCTTGAGAGAAGACAAAGAAAAAAATGATGAGAAATCAGCTTGTAGGACATGATTTGATGGAATTAAAGATCAAGAAAAGTAAACAGAAGGAATTCAGAGTAGATTTCTTTGATCAGGTTTAATATGTATGTTGTGGTTTATGATAGCTATTAATAGAATTTCTTCTTGATCAGAACTGAACAGCAAGGTTTAAAGGTTTAAAGATCAGTTTATAAATGCGTGGAAATTTCTTTTGCTCTATTTCTTAGGCAAAGAGATAAATTGGAATACAAAGTGGAACTATTAGATTAAGATTAAAATATGTTACTATTTCTGGTAGCTCTTAACAGACTTGTTGATTAGAACGGAATGATGAGTTTTTATAATTTGATTATGGATAAGGGATGAGATACGAGAATAAGATTTTTATGGACATATTGAAAATGGTGTTAAATTACCATCTGCTCTATGGAGTAGAGAGTTGGTCTCTGACAGGCGGCCACCTGAAGAGACTAGAAGCATTTGAAATGTGGATTTACAGGCGGCTGTTACGTATAAGCTGGGTGGACAAGATCAGAAATGAGGAGGTTTTAAGCCACCTGGGAAAGCCAAGGGAAATCATCAAAACAATTAAAAAACGAAAGTTAGAATATTTCGGACATGTGATGTGACACCCAGAAAAATACGGCATACTCCATTTAATCCTCCAGGGAAAGATTGAAGGCAAACGAGGTCCAGGCAGAAGAAGATCATGGCTTCAAAATCTAAGGGACTGGTTTGGACAAAACTCAGCAGCACTTTTTCGTGCGGCTGCTGATAAAAACAGGATCACCAACATGATCGCCAACGTCCGATAACGGATATGGCACAAGAAGAAGAAGAAGTTAAATTACTGAATTTGTTTATATTAGTTTGGAAGGAGAGGGGAGTCATCTTTTATACAATATATCTGGTTTTTCTTTCATTTTTTTCCACCACTTCTCTTTTTCTCTACTTTTTATATTTTTCTTAGTTCGTATTAGTCTTTTATCTCCGTATTTGTAAACTCTAATAGAATTATTTAAAAAAGAAGAAAAAGCAACATTCCCACACCTCAAGTTCTCAGACAGCAGGAGATTTGTACTTTCAGATTTGCAAGGATCTGTTAATGTTGCTTTACAATAAAGTAAAATTCATTCATATGGATGGTTTTTCCTGGGAATCCATTTTTAATTATCACTTTTGGTCAAGGGTGAACCCCAGTACATGTCCAGGAATACACCGGAGACTGATTTTCAGTGCAGCCTTTTGCTCAGAAATCCCACAAACATTTAAGAGCATATACATCCACTAATGCCTCCCCCCACCACCACCACCTCCTGAAAGGATAGTCTCCAGAATTGTCCAGCCAACATGTCCCTCCTCATCTGGAATCCCCAGACTGGAGAAAGCTGCTTAACATACCCCTTGAATTCCCTTCTTGATGCCTGTTTCACATTTTGCTCATACGGATGATATATATTTATATCGGGACACCCACTACTTCATACTTAAAATGATCCAGAACTGAAAGATAGAAAAAGTGACTTTGCCCTCTCTGTTTTCAGCAGCAACAGAAGCAGCAAAGTGCTGTCATGCTTTCTGGGCTGATTGTTGGGGGGTGAGACTGGGCGAATTGTTTAGTGGCTTGGCAACCGCAGCCTTAATTGTGCCTAATACAGGAGAATTTGCTTGACAATATCCAATGCCTCAAAGAGATTTTTTTTCAAATAGGCATCTAATTGCTGTCCCAAATATCCCCACCGCCTGAAGTTCCAAAGCATCGTGAATTGCTAGTAAACAATTAAGTGTTACGTTTGGGAGAACATAGCCTGTTGCCCGAGGCTGTCTTGATGACATAGAATTCAGATTTCTTAATTAAGAACCTAGCATTTGACCTTTGTGATAGGAAACATATGGTTGACAGCTTATTTGTGTACATCCTGCTGTTAGTGCTTCCTCTCCTTTTTTTTTTTCCTGCACCCAGGCTCTTGTTTCTCTCAAGCCTGGTTGGCAAATGAGAGAAAAAAGAAATCTGTACCAACATTTTCTTTGGCTTGTTTGCCCATTTTCCCATTCACATTGATGGGAAGGCAATTGCTATTAACCTTTTCATTTTTTTAAGAAAAGAATATCTCAGTGAAATTCCCATAGAAGAGCAGTGGTGGTCTGGCGGTTACTGAAGTTACAAAATGAAGATGGTGGCGTATGTGTGAGAGAATGAATGAGAGTCCTGCTTTCATTATACAACCATCCTTCCAGTGGATTTCCTGATTTCTCACACTTTAATTGAGGGAATCTCAGAAGAAGGGATTCCAAAGAAACTTCTCTTCAGACTAGGAACTGAGGGGAGGGGAGGTTAAAATCAAGACTGTGGCTGTTATTGTAGAACCAAACAGCACACATAAAACAAAATTGCTGCTGATCCACACTTTCCATCAAAATGTTAATTGTAGATGCCAATATTTCCTGGGATCTGTGAGAAGTGCTTGTGATTCTAAAATAAAAGGCTGCAGAGATTTTTATTTTTTAAAGTAAATTCTCATTGAGACAAGCTTAACTTCTGGTGGCATCATGAGCTGATCTATATGGTTTTCTTGGCAAGAATATGGAAATGGTTTGCTACTGCTTCTCCTGGGATTCCCCCCCCCCAATTTTCCAGCCTATAATCCTGGATTCCATATAAATGCTAACAAGATCTAACCTTATTAGGAGTTCTGGGACTGAGATTATGGGGATGGAGCCCTAGAATGATTGATGGCCACTGTGGCTACTATCCCATGGAACAGAATTGGATTTATTTGTGAGTAAACATGCATAGAGTTGTATTGTGAATGTGTTAGTTGCTGAAACGCATGATACATTATAAAGACCATAGCTTTGTCCCAAAGATTCAGATAATTTAGGATATCTTTATTATTAGGCAATGATAACAAGCTAGGACAGCAAAAGTGTAGAGGGAGAGCAGAATGTTGGGTTAAAGAAGAGGAAGAGAAGAGGGAAAAGAATAGAAAACTCAACAACTGTGTTTTTATTTTAGTGGAAAGAGAAATAAAGGAGAATGTGACAATTACAGGTAGTCCTTATGACCATCACAAAGCCTGTCCACCATGGTAGTAAAGTGTGTTGTTCATGTGACAGCCTGATTTTACAACTACTTTTGCAGAGGTCATTAAGCGACTGCCATGGTTGTTAAATGGTAGTAAATGCCAGTTTTTAGCAAAACTACCATAAAATTCAATGGGAGGATTTAAATGTTAAAATGGGACCAAATGATCACTCCCTACTCCATCAATTTAAAAGCTTTCATGAGGAGAACAATTACAGGGACTCCTATGCACTGGAGAATTTAAGGATCGAAAATCAAATTGGGTAGTATTTTGTGCTAGGCAGATGATGGACATCATTCAGAATATACTTTGTTGGGATTCATTGTTGGCAGGGCTTTTTTTGTCATAGAATGCCCAGAACAGAGTTCTAGCACCTTTTTTGGATGGAACCTTGTAGGGTAGGCAAGGCGGGTTGTATGACGTGTGTGAGTTCCGGCACCTTTTTTTTTTTTTTTTTTTACAAAAAAAGCACTGATTGTTGGAATATACTTTTATGCAATAACTACAGTAGTATTTAGCCAATAAATGGCAGTTTTTACAAGTTTGGATCTACGGTATATATGCTATGCTCTTTTGTTCTAAGTAGAGTTTCCTGTTTCCGGTTACAGTTATATAGTTGAGCAGTAAAGCACGTGATGGTTATACTCTTTGTTTGCTCTGTGTGGTGCTTTATATAAACAGAATTTCTAACATACTTACTGGGGTGGGGGAAGGAGGGAGAGGATCAACAATTGATTGATGGATCACATTGCATGATCTCCTAAATGCCCTATAGTGGATAGAGGTAGATTCATGATTGGAATGCAATTACCACATCATAATAATAACCATGACACACCCTGCTGGGAATTAATAAGAACACAAGCAATCAACCCTCCGATGCTGGAAAATAATAACACAGAGATATGAATTAAATGGAATGGAATAAAGCAAAAGCAGTTGCTAAGTGCTAGCAACTCCAGAAACCTCAAAAATTAATGCACACTTGTTAGACAACAGATCTCGAAAACCGTGCATAGACTTGCATGAGCTGTCAATTTTTAATCTAAAACCTACTTTTGAAAAAGAAACCAAGCAACACTCTAGTAACTGGGATGAAAAACATTTTTAAAAAATGGTTTGATCAGGACTACGCACCGCTGAAAAGGTAATATCATACAGGGTGCAAAAAGAGTAAACATTTTTCTTCTGAAGATCAAGTGCTTTCTATACAGAATTTAAAAGCTCTATACAAGACCCTCCTAAAAGAAAAGAAATGATTGGCAATGAAAGAAGTATAGCAGAAACTCATTCAATCAGTCAGGAAGTGGGTTTTTTCCCCCCTCTTCTGGCAAAATAGAAAAACCTCTACCAACGCGCACACACACAATTCAAGCCTGGGAGGAGTATTTTAGAAGGTTGCACATGGATTCTGCTAGTAACATAAATTCGAATGAGATCCCATCTGGATCAAGTTGAGAATTGGACCCTAGTCCCTGTGCAAGAGGTAAACGGATGGATTGAATCTCTTAAAATGAACAAGGCTCCAGGTGTTGGTTGTATTTTGCCTGAAATAATGAAAAAGAATTGCAGCTGGTGGGCACCTCAGTCAGCATCCCTGTTTACCTTCATAGATCAGACTGGTTATGTTCCAAAAGATTCGGGACTGGCAATATTAGTCCCAATGTACAATAAGGGCAATAAAAATGATCTGTGTTGCACTGTAGATAAGTCATGGCTAAGGCTGATGTCCACACGATCATGGCCACATTCTGATCCTGCTTAGAAGCTTTTAGCTAGGGAATTATAAATCCAAACAGCTGAGAAACATCCCCTCTGGTTTTCCAGGCTGTTTTGCATAAACCAGGCCTCTTCCACTTCTAATGTCGGCACAGGGCAAGGTGCCACAAGCAGGCAGTTGACGGCCTGTCTGCTTGTCACACTGAGAATGGTTTTGAGCACCACCAGCCATTTCAATCCTGACATGAGAAAGGTAGGTGAGCTTATTTCTAATTATGCCTCTGGGAAAGGATTTGCTTCTGGTCACACATTTAGCACACGAGAAACAAATCCATGCTAAGTAGTTCATGTAGCATTTCTTCTCTGGCACAACTAGTTGTGTGCTTTCAGAAAACTCAAGAAAAGGACAGAGTGGAGCTAAACGTGATGAATAGCCACTTACTGTGAAGTACTGTTTGTGTCGCTAAATAAGCATGCAATGACTTGATCAGCCTTGTCAGAACAAATTACGGTTATAAGGTTTATCCTTCCACACATAGTGTGCCTCTCTCAAAGACAGGGGAGGATGTAATCCTAACAACCCAGAGTGATGACTCCCCACAATCATTTTCAAGAAAACTTATCAGTGGGAAGGAAGGAAGGAAGGAAGGAAGGAAGGAAGGAAGGAAGGAAGGAAGGAAGGAAGGAAGGAGGGAGGGAGGGAGGGAGGGAGGGAGGGAGGGAGGGAGGGAGGGATAATGCGGCTTAAAAGAAAAATTATTTTATATTAAACATTAAAATTTCAAAGTGCTCAGATGAAGCTCTCTCATTTTGTGCTATGTGATGTGGGAGGGATGGAAGCAATTATAAAGTTGTTACCAGGATTAAATTTATTGCACTTTGGCAACAGTGATGCCAGCAAACATAGCTTTATGGGGCATTTGCAGTTGCTTCTCATTATGGGATTTATTTTGCACTCAAATTAATCTGGCTATATAGAGTCAGTTGTTGCCACTGAGAGATTGAATAATTGCATATCTGAAGTGCAGGGATTGAGCACAGTGTCTTCTAACAGTTCGATTCCCCCTATCTGTATAGAGCAGCAAGGAAGGCCAAAGACAGCCTTAGTTCTATGGCAGTCCTTAGGCCTTTAGAACAGAGTACATAGCTTGAGTTTCTAGTCTGCTTTCTTGGATGTTTCCTGCATACCTAATAGCCTTTGTCACCCAAAGGCGGCAGCACAACGGCCACTTTCACAGCCCTTCATTTTTCCAATATTTCTCCCTCTCAAGTCATATGCAGAGAGAAGATACTGAACAGAAGCCAATCATGACTGTCAGCAGTGCTGCAATGGGGGGGCCACACCGGAATGGGACAACTCGCCGTGGCCAACTCACCATAGGACAACTTGATTTAAAAATTCAATTTAATTATTTAAACTAATTAAAAAATTATTTTAATTTTTCTCATTCACATTTCATTCTGTCCGTCCTTTTGCATCCTTCCTTTAATGATTCTATTCCACCATTTCTTCGATGTTAGTGTAACTCTTGTCCCATGGCGAGTTGGTCGTGGCGAGTTGTCCTGCAGCAAGTTGGCCGTGGTGAGTTGTCCTGCGGCAAGTTAGCCGTGGTGAGTTGGCCGTGGCATGTTCCGTGTGGTGTGCTACCAGGTATATATTCCTGCCAAAGATGGCTAAAGATGCAACTGCTCCATGTTTGTTTAGCCCTCTACAGCTCCTCCTCCATCCACCTGTGCACCCCTTTGTTCCACATTATTTTTTGGCCCTGGAAGGATAGAGCACAGTGTCTCCATTGCTCTCAACATCTCCAATCAGTTGTAATGCATAAGTGGACAATGCGTTTCATGTCATTTCATGCGGCAAAAAGAAGGGTCCAGATCATGAAGAATACTAATGAATTCAAACATTCACAGTAAGTCCTTATCTGTGGATATTATGCTGATTGTGTGACCACTTATGCTCTGTGAATAACAGCATATAAGCAACTGGAATGGAGCTAATGGCTATGTCCCACTCCCTCACTTCTCTAGGTGCCTAGGTGTAAATAACATCTCCCTGTTCCTCTTACAGGTAATCTCCACATACATGCATTCTTTTAGTGACCGTTTGAAGTTACAACAACATTGAACAAAGTGACTTATGACTGTTTTCCCCCCTTATGACCATTGCAGCAGCCTGGTGCTCATATGACCAAAATTCAGACGTTTGGCAATTGATATGTACTGTATTTAAGATGGTTGCAGTGCCCCAGGTCATGTGATTACCTTTTGCGATCCTCTAGCAAGCAAAATCAGTGGGGATGCCAGATTCATTTAACAACTATGTTATTAACTTAGTAGCTGCAGTGATTCACTTAACAACTGTGGCAAGAAAGGTTGTAAAAGGGAGCAAAACTCACTTAACAAATGTCTCAGCTTAGCAACAGAAATTTGGGGCTCAATTGTAGTCATAATTCGAGGCCTATCTATAATATCCAAAGGGAGCTAACTAAACAAGAGTTGAGCAAGGATGTAGATGTAGAGGAGATACCAAAAGCTTCGAGCAAACTAATATCATCTTGGTGAGTTCAGCTCTGAAAATGTTTAAGGCCACTTTCCCAACTTGGAGAGCTGAAACTATAATTCCCCCCAAAAAAGGAAGGATCAAAGGAAGCATAGGGCTTCCTTTGATCTTAAAGTCTGGGAATTCTGCAAACTGAAGTAGAATACATTGGGACGGGGACATATGGGAGGAGGAAAGGCAGTTTAACTCTATTCTCCTACCCTATGTGGAGCCCCACAAATAGATCACAAACAAATGGCAGCTCCCAGAAAATTATTCTGTTCAAAGATTTATTATCTAATCAGAACAGCCAAGGGTACGCCATCTTGCCATCCTTCAAGCAAAAACTATTTCTGTCTCTCAAATAAACAGAGGGTGAAATACAGAGGAAAAATTACTTTGTGACCTCCCCTGAGGAATCCTTCATGGGTCCCATGTGGGAAGGCTGTCAACCTTTTGATCTGATGGGTCTTAGATCCAGCTTTTTCCAAAGCCTCCTTGCAAACACCGGTGTGCTAACCTCAAGAAAACAAACTAAGAATGGTTGGCTGCGATCCTAGTGGGGTTGAAAGCATTTGAGTACTAGCCAGGCTGAACAGAGCATTTGGTTGCTGTTTTTAAAGAGCCCCTCAATTCATTAAGACTAGGAGTTGGCTAATGTTTCCCAGATTGGTCATCAGCCCAGTGTACTTTTCTGCTATTGCTACTTATCCAAGGCAGAATGAGGGGGAGAAAGAGAGAGAGAGAGAAAGGCAGAGAGAGAAATAGGAAACCTTGGAAAACATTTATTTTTTGAAAGGAGAAAAAACATTGTTTGGCACTACTCTCAGTCTAATTTGCATTTCATTAAGGGAGATTGTGTTTGCCCAAACGATATTTAGGACTGATCTCTTTCAACCACATAAATGGTTTCTTTTGCTTAAAAAAAAATCTTTAGGTGATGTGTTTGTTCCTTTGGGCACAAGTGTTTATATTTACATTTCTTTACTGTTACATGAAGTAACAGAATCTGTGGTGTTCTGAATGTCAGACAAGTCTAAAGAACATGAACTGAACATTTTTTTTATTCCAATCATAGCAATGAGAGAAATATATATTTAGTTAAGTGTTTCTGATTCATAAAAGTGCTTCACTTAGCCAGAGCTCGGTGAGGGAGATGGGCGTTTCTTAAATATGATAAATAAATAAATATGTGAAGTGAAACGTTTCCATTTTTATTATCATCTTCTGACTTTTTAAAGAGGGGTTCAAATGAGAAAGGAATGTTAATGTTACTCTTTCTTTATGACTTGGTCATATTCTGCCCCAAGATCAGGAGTAGGCAACCTTGGCTCTTTTTTGACTCATGGACTTCAACTCCCAGAATTCCTGAGCCAGCATGGCTCAGCTTGGAAACCTCTCCCTTTCCCCTCAGCATGGCTGTCTCAGGAATTCTGGGAGCTGAAGTCCACGAGTCATAAAAGAGCCAAGGTTGCCTACCCCTGCCCAAGATCAATATAGGTAGTCCTCAATTTACAACCATTTGTTCAGTAACTGTTTGAAGTTATAACTGAAAAAGCGATTTATGACTCTTTTTCAGACTTACAACCTTGCAGCATCCCCAGGGTCACGTGATCAGAATTCAGACGCTTGGCAATTGCCATGTATTTGTAATGTTTGCTGTGTCCCAGGGTCATGTGATCATCTTTTACAACCTTCCGACAAGCAAAGTCAATGGGGAGGCCAGCCAAAGTCAGTTAACCATGTTACTAACTTAATAGTTGCAGTGATTCACTTAAAAACTGTGGCAAGAAAGGTCAAAAAAATGGAGCAAAATTCATTGAATAATAGTCTGGCTTAGCCATGGAAATTTTTGGGCTCATAAATCGAGGACTATCTGTAGACTGTATCAGAAACAACTGATGTTGTAGTCTCCCTCTGGCATCTCTTCAGAGTGAATGCATATCCACGAAATATATTAAGGAGTGGTAATCTTTTTATGCCACAAGCACTATCATGCAATGGTATCGTGACAGAAAATAAAAAATAAAGAACACAAACTAAAAAGCGAACTGGAATCTCATGAGGGTCTGTCATTCTTGCCTGAATCTTATGGCAGTATATGTGTAAAATTGCTTGAGAGTGTGAGGATATTTAAGGTTAACAGTTGTTTGCTAGATGTTCTGCTGCCACCATCTAGGCTAGGGGGACAAATAGAGCAGTCCACCTTTTTTTATTATTATTACTATTATTTTGCTCCCTGGGCTCCTTTCTCAAGCATACAAGACAGAACATTTAAGCTTTTATTCAGTTTGGGGGACTGGGAAGAATTTTAAGGAGCTGGTTGAGTGCTTCAATATCAGAAAGGTGTAAGGCATCCTTTCTTATTCTTAAAACTTCTCAGCTCTATAAATTTGACCTGATGGCTATTACATATTTAGAGTGCAAGCTTCAACATACCATGCCATGGTCAGACTAGCTCTTGAGTTGTTAGAGGTTCCCCAGCCTGATCTCAGTTGATCGAGGAGGCCTGGTGATCACAAGCAATAGCATCACAAGCAGATATTCTCTGCCAAGTCTACTATATAAATGCAGGGGCCCAGTTATGATTGTCATCTCCATGAATAGGTGAGAAAGACTTAAACCTTCCCTCTGCAGGAGCTTGGTTTGCAAAATTGCCTCCTTTTGTGTTTATTTTTCAAATCAAATAACTACACTGTACACCTACTCAATACAGGCAGAGAGATTTCAGCAGACTCAGGAATCTGTGTATGTATGTAAAGTTAAACAATCATGACAGATAGCTGTACACTAAATATACATTGTATTAGATACATAAGCAATGATATATAGGAAACACAGACCTTCTTCTGAATTGATTTCATTTCTTTCTGTGTAGATGCCACATATCCATGACATCCGTTGGCTGGCTGAGGAAAAAAGAAAGGAAAAAGAAAGATTCTTTAACCACACAAAATAAAAGAAAATTATTCTTATAAAGAATAAACATTGAAGGATGAACTATTGTGAGCAAATATAGGCAAGTAGCAACAGTTTTACTGTTGTTCCACTCTGCTTCTCTTATGCACCAAGTCTTTTAAAAATACTTTTAGTAAAGGGTTTTTTTTTAAAAAGAAAGTTTAAAAACTAATACAAACTAATATAAAGTAAGAAAAATAAAAAAGAAAGAAATCAAAGAGAAAGCTAAAATGCAAGAAATAAAAAAGAGAAAAGGGAAAAAAGATTTAAAGAAACAGCTTCCAATCTTTTTTACATCAGGTATAAGTATCATTATAAATTTACCTTCTATGGTCACAACATATAATCTGTCCTGACCAATCACCAAAATCATAAATCATATATTCATTTTTTTCATTTTACACTAACAGTCTGTAAGAGGTTTCCAGTCAGCAATAAACATAGACTTTGTCTTTTCTCTGATCAAAGAACTCAATTTAGCCATCTCAACAAGTTCCATTATTTTCACCAACCATCTTTGCACATCTTTGCACATTCTATACAATGATTGTGTGTATCGCTGGTAGCCTAAAAGAATATAAATTCTTTTAAAGTGTTTGTCCTTTGAGATAGTCCAGGCAGGAAACCAAAAAAATGACTACTCATACTACCTTTATTGTAAGGTTATACAGAAACAGAATCTGCAACTCTGCCTTTACTTTCCAGATAATTAGAGGGAGTTCCTTCTCCACCCCCATCCTTTAGATTTGGACTCGAATTTCTCTTATCAGACTGTTGTATAGGCTGAATCCCTTCCTCCTGTCTCCCAAGCTTATTCTCACATCCCATTACATAAATGATAAATGCGTGAGTGCAGTTTCATTACAGCTGGGTGAGACATCACTTCTATAATGTGGTCTTCCCTAGAGGAAAACAGGGCACAATAAAAAAAGGGGGAGGGGTTCAATCATGCAGCTATTGCTGCCATCTTGGATTATTTTATAATTCTTTCTCTTGAGATACCCTTAGACGAAAGGAACATCTGGAGCCTTCTTGGGATATAGAGCTCTTTATATACTCTCTGTGTTTGAGAGAAATGGCTTTGGGAATTAATTATGAAAATGTGGGATACCCCTACCAAAGAAAGTGGTGACTTTGAGTCATCTCAGAATTTGGATTTAAGCTGCTATTAAATACAGCCAATGTGGCCAAGGATTTGGGGAACCGCAGTCTCAAACATGGTAAGCACTTGTTGCCTTCCCACCCTCTTCCACTTTACTGTCACCTCACGATTTTCAATGTTTCCATTGTCCTTCTAATCAGAATACCAAAACCCAGAGAACAAAGTATCTTCTCATTTTTAATTGCCTTCCTCTTGTCCTTTCCCTTAGACTTTCGCTTGCTCAGGCCCAACAGATGCCAGTTGTGCTTGATTTGTGCAATAGGTAGAACAAGAAATACCATGTAGAGCACCCTCTCCACCATCAAATGATTCCACCCAAGGATTTTTGGAGGAGTAGGAATTTTAAATATTTTTTTCATTCCCTGAAGACGTGGGGATAGAAAGACAAATACTTCCTGTTCTCATTTACTGTGCAAAATTAAATGCACAGAGGAGAAGACCAGATGATGTTACAGAAGAGCAACTTAATGTTCACCTCTCCTAGCTTTTTGCCATGGGCAGCCCGGGCGGTAACAGGAAATACAATATGCCAGGAATATTAAATTAATGCTATTATGTCTAGGCTGAGATGAAGCACATTCCACAGGAGTAAATAATCTTCAATTTCCAGTTCAGGTAAAGGATTTTTTAATCCGTGGGTTAATATAAGGACAGATTGTCAGTGCCAGGAATGCAGCCTTGGAGCTGGATAGACAAGTTAGAGAAATTGGTTGTTAAGGCTTGTGTCAGCAGTAATAATAATAAAAAAAAAAAGTAGATATTTCCATGTCTGCCAAAGGCAGCCATGGGGTAGTTCCATTGTTTTGCAATAGAATGTTTTACAGAAAGTCTAACTGAGTGGATGAGCAACCCTTGCCTTCTCAGACCAAAAGAGAGGCAGTGTGGTATAGTGGTAAGTACAGTAAGTACAGTAAGTAGCATTTGGCTCAGATATGGTACTCATAAAAGTTTTCTGTTGTGAAAGCTGTGCTGTGGGTCAGTTGTTGTCATACCTGATCATGTGAACCTGATTTTCTAATGAAGACTTTAAAACTTTTGAAATGGATCCAATGATTCAAGAGGAAGCAGTTTTGTAAAATGTTCCATCCTTCACAGAAAGAGAAGCCGAAAACCTGGTTTTGCCAATTCTTCTGTCTGTTTCTGGTGGGAAAGGGAAAATTCAGTGGGACCTACCGTACTTCTGATAAGACTTATGCCAAACTGCACAATTCATTTCCTCACCAAATCAAATGACAAACTGAGGCATTTTAAAAACTTTTTGGCTGGTTTTCTAAGAAGGAATAATTGCATTAGTTTTACAAGATATTCCCATCTGTTTTGTTTCTGTGAAAACTTGGCATGTGATTGTCATACATGTAGATGTGAATCTTAATCACTGTTCTTCTGAATCAACCTCACTTGTGTGTATTTGTGCATGTCCTTTTTAACTGTATATTCCTGAAAGTTTCATTTAGGCTGCTATTGGCTGCTGCTTCTGAATCCGGACCTTTTATTTGAATTTAAAAACCCATGACCCTCTTGTCATTTGTGTATTTTCCTCCCCTTTTCACACAAAAGGCTACTTTTTTAAAGACCTGGGTGGCATGATTTACTTAAAACAGATTATGGCTTTTATCAATTGCAGGCCTTTCCTCCTTGCTTCTAGTTCCTCTTCAGTTTACGACAGAAATTCTCAACATCAACTCTCTGTGCCCTTTCAGCAAATAAAGATTTTGAAAAAGTGGCAACGGCTTTCCGACCATCTCCCCGAGATTTAAGACACAGGAATAATCAAAGGGAAGGTTCAGAGCTCTGCTTGTCTAATGACAGACATCTGGAGCCCAGAGGGAGGTCGAGGGATGCATGAGGGATGCGGAGAAGACTCAGAAGACAGAGACAAAATAAAAGTCATATTTCAGGTCACTGTAGCTCCTTTGGAATTTGCCCGTAGATCATAGCCTCAGCTTAACACATGGCTCTAATTGCAGGCATTGCTATACTTCAGCTACATCTTAGCAGACTTGGAAATAGAACCCTTCTCAATTTACGGGTGGTTTATGGAAAGAGAAGCTGTGGAGAGAGGCAACTGGTTAACTCTGATTCCCCTTTTCAGTGGCCTTTATCCTCTTTAATGGATTCCCTAACCTTCATGGCCTGGTTCAACACATGTGCAGCTTATTGGCAATTCCCCTTGCCTCTAACATTTAGTGCTGGCTTAGTGAGCAGCACTCCATTTCTGTAACATGTTTGCGATTGCTAGCAGTTTTAATAAAGACTTTGACTTACGGGTAGTCCTCGACTTATGACCACAACTGAGCCCAAAATTTCTCTTCTAAGCAAGAAAGTTATTAAGTGAATTTTGCCCAATTTTATGACCTTTCTTGCCACTGTTGTTAAGTGAATCACTGCCAGTTGCCAAGCATCTAAATTTTGATCACATGACCATGGGGATGCTGGAACGGCTATAAGTGTGAAAAACGGTCATAAGTCACTGTTTTCAGTGCCACTGTAAATTCAAATGGTCACTAAATGAATGTTTTTAAGTCAAGGATTTCCTGTATGTAAAAGGATAATTTCAGGTCTCTTCTTTTCCATCTCAAACTCCGTTTAGGCTTTCAAGGACAAATGATTCCTCTTAATTTTCATGACACAACTTTACAACAATTAAGAATCTTGAAGAACAGAACTTGTTTTTTCTGTGTTGAGAAAGAATAAAATGGTGACCACAGCTGTGAAATATCATTTTAGAAGCGGATCCATACAAGTTTTTTTCAGCAGCTTTATCTATGTATTCACAGGCACAGAGTCCTGAAACTTGACAAATTGTTCCAATTCTCCATGTAAATTTTTAACCTGCAAGATTTGTTCAGGAGTTCCATAGCAACTCTACAAGCTATTTATATATTCCTCATTTTAGTAATTCCAAAATAAACATCACCAGAATTTTGTATCCCATAATCAGTGGAATGTTCTTCTCTAACTTTCTCCAGTGGGCTTTACTTTTCTTACAAAATCATCAAAGACCAAATGAGACATGACGACAGTAGATTAAATCTTAATCTCAGATTTGTCGCCTTACATTAAAAAAAACAGTCAGTGGGAAACTTCCTGATTTAACTAAATGTGTGTGTACATGTACTCATATAAAGTATTTTTTAAAGAATTCAGGTATTCAGCCACCTCCTCTGGCTGTCCTGTAGCAATGGCTCCCACTAAGTGCTCCTTTCTGAATGCAGAACTGGTGGAAGACAGCTATTTGTCTGAAATGGTATAGGGTCTCCTGCTTGAACAACGGGTTGGACTAAAAAACCTCCAAGGTCCCTTCCAACTCTGTTATTCTGTTATTTAGGTGATTAAGATGTTGGGCTGGGAATGGAGAACCCCAAGTTCCCTTCCAACTCTGTTAGTCTGTTATCCATCTGTCCATCAACTTCATAAACTAGATCTCTTCTGAAGATGAAGCTTCCATAGCTGTAATATGAGAAAAGACACGTGATGGTTAAAGACACCATACTTGTCAGCTGAAAAGCTGACAACCTGAGTTTGAGACCCGAGCACCGCACAAGACTTGTTCCTGCCCCAGCTCCTGCACACCTAGCAGTTTGAAAGCATGCAAATGTGAGTAGATTAATAGGTATCACTTTGGTGGGAAGGTAATAGTGTTCCATGCACCTTTGGCGTATAGTCATGCTGGCCATATTACCACGGAAAATGTCTTTGGACAATGCTGGCTCCCTCAGTCAAGAAATGGAGATGAGCACCACAGCCTAGAATTGGACACAACTGGACAGGGAAACCATTGCATATACCTAGTATGAGAAAATGAGCATGGCTGTCCAATCTCTTCTTAAAAGAATGAAAGACAAGCCTTTTATTACATTTCTTCATATCTTTCAGCTCTTCAAACCCATATCTGATTTCCTCACCTTCATATTCAACTTCATATTTTATCTTTTGTTCTTTAAATACTTCTCTCTCTGTTTGAGGATCTTACCAATGCCATGAAATCAATAGGGTGTTTTTTTCCATTTTTTTCCCTCTTAACCCATTCACTTTTCCTTCATATATTTGTTTTATATTTGTATTTGATCTTCCTTCATTCTCTCTGTGCAACTAAATCACCTTAATGTATTTCTTTCACAATAGTCAACTGCTCAGTCCTCATCTATTCGTCATCTATTCACTCTTGACCTTACATCTTCTTGTTTTACAACTCACACCCTTTGGAAATATTCCATTCCCACCACATTCAGCTCAGCTTTATATCTCTTCTCATTAACCTATCTCTCACTTCTATTTCTTGCAACAGCCCGCATACAATCCACTATCAACATTTGCGCATCCTCCATCTTCTCCATTCATTTTCCATTTTTTAAATTAAAAAAGCACAGAAATTCATCTATTTGCTCTAGGTTTTTGCTGTTTATGTATAATGTGCAATTATTCATTCCATTTTCCATGTCAAACTGTAGTTTCTTGCTCTTTGATATATAAAGTTTTATGCTCATGTTACTTGCTACATCACGCAGTCTAGCATTCATTGCAAATCATGTGGATCAATAAGAGTTCAAACATATTCATATCCCCAACTATACATCACTAATATCATCACAAGCATCATACACACACACACACACACACACAAATATATATATAATATATTTGCATTTTTTCACCTTGTCATTCTACCAAGCATCTATTTTCACACTTGCCATTTGTGTGAGTCCACATACTTAGCAATGTCACTTTTTTACTAGTTCCAGGCTGTTTCTCTAGCCTCCTTCAACAGGGAAGTGGGAGATTTTTTTTTCTTGTGCAAATTTAATAGAACTATAAAAATTGAAACCAAAACCTTGCTGTGAATTGGCTCATCTTTCCTCAAAATGTGGTGTAGATTTTGCTGCAAAGATTTGTGAAACTTTATCCCAAAATTGAATTTAAAAAATGAAAAAGGGTGAACTCAGTTAATGAAAACACTCACATTTTGCTGACTGTTGATGAATATTATTCTATTCTATTAGAACAGAATAGAGCCAGTTTGATCTAGTGGTTAAGGCATCAGGCTAGAAAATGGGAGCTCATAAGTTCAAATCCCGCATTAGCCATGAAAGCCAGCTGGATGACCTTGCGCCAGTCACTCTTTTTCAGCCCAACTCACCTCACTGGGTTGTTGTGGAGAAAATAGGTGTGTTCGATATGTTCACCTCAGAGGGTTGTTGTTGTAGGGAAAATAGAGGGTGGGTTGCATATGTTCACCTCCTTGAGTTTTCTGTAAAAATAGTAATGGCAGGATACAAATAAATAAAATCTTCCCTTTTTTGGCTTTGACAAGTCTCCAGGCTTACCAAGTCAAAGAGATTTGAGTCTGCCCCAGAATAGGGGGGGAAATAATTAAACAGCAGCACAGTTAAGCAAGTTAAGCCACTCACTCAGGGCTGGGCCTCAGATAGAGGCCATGTCATGGGGATACCACACAGAAAAACAGAGGTTTCCCAGGCATGTTTGTCCCGTGGTTAGGTGCAAGAAAGGAAAATTTCTCTGCTACTCTTTGGGGGTTTCTTTAACTCATTGATGTGCTTTTGGGAGGGACCAGCTATGGAGTTTTTAAATATACTTGTCCCGTGCAAATAAATAGACGGTGGTTTTCAAGCAGATGATTGTTGAGATGGCATGTTGATGCCATACATTTTAAATACAGTTTTCTAAACATCACAATGATCACAAAAACTCCACTGTTAGGCAAGGCTTCTGGATCTCCATCGGAGTGTTAATATATGCTATTAAGGATACAAAAACATATTTTGAACCTCAAGGTTTCCTATTGCCTTTCCCTGACTCCTCCATTTCCACTTCAATGGACAGGCTTGTTTTTGCCTTGAAAACTGACTTTAGCAAAATGTGTTCCTGGATTGGAATGGTTCTTTAACTGAATCTTCATTAATTGAATTAGGAATGAGGGTCTCCATCCTTGAAGCAGCTACCAACTAGATTTCATTAGAAGTTGAAAAGATAAGTATTTTGTCTAGCTGGAGCAAAACTAGATGATTACAGATAGTCTTTGACTTACAACCGTTTGTTTGAAAAAAGTGACATGACTGTTTTTCACACTTATGACCATTGCAACACCCCCTCCCATGATCACATGATCAAAATTTAGTTGCTTGGCAACTGGTTCATACTTGTGACCATTGCTGTGTCCCAGGGTCATATGATCATCATTTGCCAGATTCACTTAACAACTGTATTACTAACTTAAGAATTGCAATGATTTGCTTAACAACTGTTGCAGGAAACATTGTAAAATGGGGCAAAACTCACTTAACAAATGTCTTACTTAGCAACATAAATTTTGGGCTCAGTTATGATCATAAGTCGAGGACTACTTTACATGTCTGAGAGAGAGAGACTTAGCGGGCTACTGTAGAAGTTGAATTTGGACTTTCAAAGATGTTTGGTCTTATTCCTAACACAGTTTGTCTAAATGAACAATGTGGAGACTCTGGTAGGTATATTCAAAATTATTTATGTGTTAGTTCTTGTGTGCTTACACTAAAGGAATACCCAAAAAGAAAAATACAAATAGGAAATAATGCAATGCATTTTCCTTTTTTGGCTTTACTATTACATGATTATTTTTATAAAGAAGAAAGCACAAAAAAATCAGCCTAGCAGACAAACTTGTTGAAATTGCAAAGTTTGATTAATACAAAGGCAAAACCTTTACTTCAAAATGCCTTGGTGTACCTGGCTGGTTTTAACAACTAAGCCAGCTGGGTGACTTTGGGTCAGTCATTCTCTCTCAGACCAACTTACCTCACAGATGGCTGTTGTGGGGACTATAGGAGGAGGAAGGTCTATTCCATATGTACACCACCTTGAGTTATTTGTAAAAATAATAAAGGTAAGATTGAATCAAAAAAGCCTTCAAATACATAGGTTAATAGTAAAAGAATTACAGAAGCAAGGAGAAACATCCTATCTTATGTAACTTGAAACATTTGCCTGACCTTATTTGTAAATTGCTGGTGAAGAAGGACTCAGAACCTGAATAGGTCAAAGAGTATATGATTAAACAGATGCAGAATTTAGATATCATAACTGATATGCAGCAACAGGAATTTTCAGTAAAGAAGAATATTACATTTATACTGGATATTAGAGAAAAAGGGGGTTTCTGTTGATATATAGATGATGATTCTATCCGTTCATCACATTTAATTGTTGGTGATTCTATGGACCGGCTCTCGCCAATTACCCAATCTTGTATGGCTTCTTTCAGCTTATGTTCTGGATGGTGTCAGCTTTGATGGTATCTAGCCACTGTGGGTTTTTGGGAGGCCTCATTTCCTTTTACCACTGACCATTTGGAGCGCAAATGCCTTTTCCAGTGAGCTTGATCTTATGGCATGGCCAAAATAAGTAAGGCAGGATTTTGTGATTTTTGCCTTCCAGCAATATGTCCAGTTTTATAAGCTCCAGAACTTGCTGTCACCTGTACTGTCCAAGGAATGGTCAGGAGCTATGATGAAATGTGTCTACGGAGGGGGGAGGTGGTATGATGGACTACAGGGAGCCTTCAAGTTATAATCACAATTGGGACCAGAATTTCTGCTGCTAACAAAGTGGTTGTTAAATGAGTCACAACTGATTTTATGACCTTTTTGCCATGGTTAAGTGAATCACACCGTCATTAGGGAAATCTGGCTTCTCCCATTGATTTTGCTTATCATCTGGGAAGGTCGCAAATGGTGTCCAGATGAACTGGGACTTTGCAGCTGTTGTAAATACATACCAGCTACCAAGCACCTGGATTTTGATCTTAGGGAATGCTATGGCAGTTATAAGTGTGAGGACCAGTTGCTTTTTTCAGTGCCATTTGAACGGTTGCTAAGTTGGCAACTACTGTACAGTGAAGTGGCAGATTCCCAAGAAAGAGGGACCAGATTGCAAGGTAAAGGCAAGACAAGAGGCAAGACAGTCCAGAGCTGGATCAGAGAAAGAGGAAGAGATTTAGGATAGCAACTCCCTAGATTCTCCCAGGGTGTTGTGTTTCTTGTGTTGGTAGGCATTGAAGAGGCAGGGCTCAAAGCAGGTACTTCTTTATTTGCAGCTAAACAGAACTAAGAACAAAATGGCTCCGCCCCTTTTTATACATTCAGCCTGAGGCATTGCCAGCCAATAAATGCAACGTATTTTCCCGCTCAAATGCATCCTAGTCAGCCTTGCAGACAGCAAGTCTGGCCCAGCAGGCCACGTGGTCTGCTGACTGTTCAGGGCAGCTCCCTGCACCTGTTCCCAATTAAGCTCAGTACATAACATCCCTCCCCTCCTGGTTCTTTAGCAGATACGTGCTATTTTACAATACTACAAGCGTTCCCAACAATATACATTATAACAGTCAATAACACACAACATCATAGGTCTGTCCTTTACAAAAGGAACATACATAAGCGTCCCAATTGCAATTAAATACATAAGTATTTACACTTGCAATGACATAAACCTCACATAGTCCCTTAAAAACTTTGGTGGGCCTTTGGCCCACTCCGATCATCTCGGAGCTGCTGCAAGTGCCCGATCTGCAAGCTCGCCTGCCAGGCTCGGCAGACCGGGACTTTGGGACCCGTTCGATACGGGTGAACCCGGATCGTGAAGGCTGGCCTGTTCCAGTAGACCTGAGCCTTTGTCCATTTGATTTTGGCTGGCCTGTTCCGGTAGGCCCAAACCAGAGTTCCGCGGTGGGGTGGAATTCCCCTGACTGGCGTAAGAAACCAGTTGGGAGCACTGTCCCATTGGCGCAAAGTCTGAGGTAGTAGTGGCGTGAAAAGCCGATTGAGCGCAATGTCCCATGGACGTAGTGCCCGAGTCAGGAGCCGCCTCGTTGGCAAAACCCCCATTCGGTGAATGCAATGTCCCGCTTTTGCTGAGCGGCTGAGATTCACGATCGGGATCGTGGTCCTCCTCCCTCCCCGAGAGCAGAGTCAGGAGCGGAAGAGTGGCATGGCAGTCTCCAACGCAGCTAGTCAATGCGCCGGCGCAGCACGCGATCATCCTCCAATGGCACTTTGTAGGAAAGTGGCCCAGTAACCTTGCAAACCACAGCTACCACCCACAGTTGTCCTGGTCCATAATTACGTGCCCAAACCGGATCACCCACTTTCAATTGCCTTGGTGCCCTCGGCTGTGACACCTGTGATGCAACCCAATCTGGATGTAATCTATCCAACTTGGTGATAAGATGGCGACCCCAGCGGAGCTCAGCTGGGCTCTTGCCCGTGGACGTGCACGGTGTTGTGCGGTGGCAGAGGAGGAAGTCTGCCAACCTGTGGTGCCAGTTGCCGTGGGTGATCCTCTTTAAGGAGTCTTTTGTGGTGCGCACCATGTGTTCTGCTTGGCCATTAGAGGCCGGGTGAAACGGAGCTGATGTGGCATGCCTTATCATATTCACCCTCAGAAAGGACTGAAACTCCGAGGAAGTAAATTGAGCTCCATTGTTGGAGATGAGGACATCTGGGAGGCCACGTGTGGCAAAGATGCCACGAAGAACCCTAATGGTGATGGCGGTCGTCGTATTGGACACTGGAATGACTTCCAGCCACTTAGAATGACTGTCCACAACAATGAGGAAGAGCTGCCCCTGAAAGGGGCCGGCATAGTCGATATGAACCCTCGACCAAGGAGCATGTGTAGTTTCCCATCTATGGATGGGAGCATGTGGCATTTCTGGCCTTGACTGTTGGCAAATGGAGCACCCGTGGACCTGGGCCTCAATGTCTTTATCGAGTCCAGGCCACCAGAGGTAGCTACATGCAAACGCCTTCATCCGGACTATGCCCGGATGTCCCTCATGCAGAGAGTCAAGGACTCTAGTCCTCAGTGAGGTCGGGATTACTACCCTGTTTCCCCACAGGAGGCAACCCTTAAAGGTGGATAACTCGTGCTTCCTCTTCCAGAAACTCTGGAAGCTAGGGCGAGGACATGTTTCCAACCATCCTGTATACACCCAGTTCAACACATGGCTCAAAGTGCTGTCAGAAGCTGTTTCTGCAGCAATGTCCCCTGCGTTAAGGGGAGACTCTGGCAAATCCTGGATAGACAGGATGTGGTTGGCCAGTGCAGGATCTGGCTCTAAATGCTGTAAGGGCAGTCTACTAAGGCTGTCTGCATGACCCATTTCTCTACCTGGTTTGTGAACCAGGCAGTAATCATAAGCTGATAGAAATATTGACCACCTCAACATTCTAGGAGAGATGATTTGGGGTGTCTGCTTGTTTGTTGTGAACAACCCCAGAAGCGGCTTGTGGTCAGTGAAGACCGTGAAATGGCGGCCATACAAAAAGTCGTGGAACTTTTTGACGCCAGCCACAATGGCCAATGCCTCTCTATCTATTTGTGCATAATTGCGCTCAGCAGCAGAGTTCTGGAGTAATAGGCTATACGGACTTGTGTCCCATGAGCCCTGAGGTGACTTAAGACAGTCCCGATCCCATAAGGGGATGCGTCACAAGTTATGCTAACTGGCAACTGCTCATTGAAATGAGCCAACACTGCATTGGAAGACAACAATGCTTTAACCACAGCAAAACTCCTCTCGTGGACACTTGTCCACTTCCATGGGGCCTGTTTGTCCAAGAGCCGGTGTAACGGCTCTGCCACTGCAGCCTTGTGGGGGAGGAAAGCATGGTAGAAATTAAGGAGTCTCCGGAAGGTGCCTGCTGAATTGCTTTGAGCTTGGATTCAGCAGGATGAATGCCTTTGGCATCTATGCAAAACCCCAGGAATTCTGTGGAAGTGACTCCAATTTTGCACTTCTCTTGTTTGAGCTTCAGCCCCGCTTCACGGAAACGCCACAAAACGGCCCGGAGCCTGTCAGCCAGGGTTTCGACTGATTCCCCTGCGATGAGGACATCATCGAAGTATGGGCATACGCCCGGAATATTGCGGAGCGTGCGCTCCATGACACTCTGGAAAATGCCAGGGGCTACATTAACCCCGAACTGTAACCTCCACACCTTGAAGGCTCCCCAGTGGGTCACAATTGTTTGGGCCTCTGCCATGGCGTTGTCCACCGGCAGCTGCTGATAAGCCTGTGCCAAATCTAATTTGGTGAAAATGCGACCACCCTGTAGAGACACCAGAATATGGCTGACTACAGGCACCGGATAGGAGTGCTGCTGGAGAGCTTTATTAAGCGTACATTTATAGTCAGCACAAATGCGGACTTCTCCATTGGCCTTAAGTGGCATGACAATGGGGGTTTCCCATGGACTACAGTCCACCGGTTCCAAAATGCCTTGCTGCAACAGTTTGTCCAACTCAGCATTGATTCTCTGTTTGAGAGCAAAAGGCACTCAACAAGGTTTAATTCTAATGGGCGCTACTGATGAATCTAACCTTAAAGCAATTGGAGGACCTTTGTATGCTCCTAACTCTGGGCTGAAAACATCAGCAAACTCCTTACACACTTCTGAAAGGCTTGCCATTTGCAAACTGTTTAACCCAGTCACCCGGATGCCTAGCGCATCAAACCAATCGAGTCCAATCAGACTCGTGCGGTTGCCCTCTACAACAACGACATCCAAGGGACCCTCAAAATCCCTGAACTGAACCCCAATTGTGGCCTCCCCCTTAACGCTGACTCGGGAATTCTGGAAATCGGTCAAAATGAGATTCGATGGCCTGAGCTTAACTCGTTGGCCGCTTCTGCAGCAAATCTGTTTAAGAGTTCTCTGGGAAATTATGGACAGAGCTGAACCCGTGTCCAGCTCCATGTCTGAGGGGACCCCCTGCAGTTTGACTTCAAGATGAAGCTTTTTCTTCAACGGCCAGTGGGCGCCTGTTCTGCATACGCTCCTTCTCAACGCACAAAAAACCACCCTATTCTGATTGGGGATCCCGGTACCTTTCCGAGGCAACTCTTCCAATGGACGGTCTTTTGTGCAACCCAAACAAACGGCAGCAATGTGGCTTTGCCTGCCACATGCCCGGCAAGTTGCGGTGCGGAACTGGTAGTCGGCCCACTTGTGGCGGCCTCTGCACCCGATGCATCGAGGGAAGGAAACTGCCTTGTCAGGATGCCTGTGGGGCCTTCTTTCTTGTGGTTGCTGTAACCAATCAACCTCGTTGTCCGACTCGGAGTCTTCAACCCTCTCGGCATCCTCTAAATGGACTGTGTCCTAGCAAGGAGGGTTCCTGGAAAGCTGCAAGGCCTTAACAGCTCCTCCTGCTGCTTCTTCGGCCGTTATCTCTCTCAGCGCATCTTGGAAGGAGACAGTGTCTTTGGCAAAAATCTTTTGCTGAAGTTCTCGGCTTCTCAGACCACAAACTAGCCGGTCTCGTAGCCGTTCTTCCAGGTCCTTAAATTCGCACGGCCTTGCAGCTTGTCCCAAAGCAGCAATGAAATCAGCAGCGGACTCCCCAGGACGCTGGTCCCGCTGTTCAAAAGCATGTCGCCAAGCGATGACCGATAGCTTCAGCTCAAAATGTTCTTTGAGCATTCTTTTCAGCTCCGCGTAAGCAATGGACTCCAAGGGTGCCGGAGCAACCAGGTTTTCCACAATATCAAAAGTGCAAACGCACAGCAGCGTCATTGAACCTTGTTGACTCTGAGGTAATTTTCTACTCTAGCGACCTAGGAGCTCCAACGTTCTGGATGCTTGACGTCGAATTCAGAAAGACGACCAATCTTTCCCATGGTGTAACTTTGCTGGCCTTTTCAACGCCTCGTGCTGCACAGGCTTCTGAAGGGGTTCCAGGATGATTCCTTGCTACACTCTCCTCCAGCGTTTCCGTACTGGCAGGCAGAGCGAAGGAGGTTGGAACGCCGTACTTCTCAGCGCCTTCTAGGCTTCTGGTGGTGAGTCAGCCCTTGAATTTGCGGCAGCACCATCCCATCCTCATTGCCAATGTTCTGTTTCTTGCGTTGGTAGGCATTGAAGAGGCAGGGCTCAAAGCAGGTACTTCTTTATTTGCAGCTAAACAGAACTAAGAACAAAATGGCTCCACCCCTTTTTATACATTCAGCCTGGGGTATTGCCAGCCAATAAATGCAACATATTTTCCCGCTCAAATGCATCCTAGTCAGCCTTGCAGACAGCAAGTCTGGCCCAGCAGATCACGTGGTCTGCTGACTGTTCAGGGCAGCTCCCTGCACCTGTTCCCAATTAAGCTCAGTACATAACACAGGGTATATCCATTAAGGTTAGCATTGCATAGGTTTAGTCTGGCAAGATTCTGTTTATATAGCATAAACAAATAAAGAACTGAATTTTGGCTGTATTGTTCTATGTCGTTCTTGGGCTGGACCTGACAGGAGCCTTCTGCAACACCTCAGCTCAAATGAATCAATTTTCCTCTTGTCTAGTTTTTTCATAGTCCAAATTTTGTAACTGGAGGTAGCTATGGGAAACACAGTAGTGTGGACTAATCTGCACTTAGTTGCCAGGCTGGTATCTTTGCTTTTCCATGTCATCTGTTCTTGACACTTTGTTGGTCAGACAGTTCTTTCCCTTATTTGTTTTTGATAATTCTTTTATGAGCAGCAAATGGTATTCAAATCCTTTTGACTTGCAGAAATGCATTCCTGGTGTGCTCATTCACACAGTCTACTTGTAACTGTTTGCAATGCTGGTGCCAATAAACTTCATTGTTTTCCTTGCTGCTGTTTGGAAATTCATATTCATTTTTCTTGCTTCGTCTCATTTGCTTGTTATTTTAGCTGCTTTTCTTAACACGAGAGCATGGACATAATCAGCATTTAGTTGCCAGGAATCAAGATCACGTGAAGTATTAATATCACTTTACAATGCCTTGGTAAGGCCACACTTGGAATACTGCATCCAGTTTTGGTCACCACGATGTAAAAAAGACGTTGAGACTCTAGAAAGAGTACAGAGAAGAGCAACAAAGATGATTAGGGACTGGAGGCTAAAAATATAAGGAACGGTTTTAGAATGGTTATGTCTAGTTTAATGAGAGAAGGAGAGGGGTGACATTATAGCAGTGTTCCAATATCTCGGGGCTGCCACAAAGAAGGGAGTCAAGCTATTCTCCAAAGCACCTGAAGGCAGGACAAGAAGCAACGGATGGAACTAATCAAGGAGAGAAGCAACCTAGAACTAAGGAGAACCTTCCTGACAGTTAGAACAATTAACAGGGAACAACTGCCTCCAGAAGCGGTGAATGCTCCAACACTGGAAGTTTTTAAGAAGAGACTGGACAGCCATTTGTCCTGAAAATGGTATAGGGTTTCCTGCTGAGCAGGGGGTTGGACTAGATGACCTCCAAGGTCCCTTCCAACTTTATTATTATTATTATTATTATTATTATTATTATTATTATTATTATTATTATTATTATGATTATTTATTATTATTATTATTATTATTATTATTATTATTATTATTATTATTATTATTGTTGTTGTTGTTGTTGTTGTTGTTGTTGTTGTTGTTGTTGTTGTTGTTGTTGTTGTTGTTGTTATTATTCATACTCATCATTGCTGTGCAATCCAACACTTTATTTCAGGACTGCATTCACTGCTTTGATCAATCTGCTATCCTAGGAAAATGAATTCTTGCACGCATTCGATTTCATCACTGCCAATTGTTGTTTTGACATTTCTATTCCTCGCAGTTGCATGAGTTTAGTCTTTTTGACACTCAGGAAGAGACCAAATTTCTTGCTTTCTTCATTCTTTTCATCCAATGTTCAGGCCTTCTTTGGTTTCTGAACGAAGAGTTCACCATTAGCATATTGAAGATTGTTGATGTTCCTTCCTCCACTAAATGTTATTCCAGTTCTAGGAGCCTTTGTGGTGCAGTGATTAGAATGCAGTATGACAGGCTAACTCTGCCCACAGCCAGGAGTTTGATTCTGGCTCAAGGTTTACTCAGCCTTCCCTTCTTCCAAGGTCAATAAAATGAGGATCCAGATTATTGGGAGTAATATGCTGACATTTGTAAACCGCTCAGAGAGTGCTAAAAAGCACTATGAAGTGGTATATAAGTCTAAGTGCTATTGCTATTCCAGTTCTAATTGCTAAAAAGTTAATTTTCTAAAAATTGCTGATAATGTAGTGCTAAGATCAGATCATCGTTACCTGTCTGGTAGCAATGTTATAAAATTCGGAAATGATTCACATTAGAATGAAACAAAATTTCTATAAAAGTTGAATTCCCAGTGGTATTTTTATTCAACCTTACTAAACCGTATATTCCTATAAAGTGCATGCTAATTGTTCCAAAGGTAATATATGCCTTTTATTGAAAAGGATGCTCGATCCATTCTATAAAAGAATGGCTAATTAAGTTGTGTGAGTATGCTTTCATGTCTATAATAACTTCATATCTCAAAAGTAAATCTGGCCAAAAACATAATTCAAATCAGTTTTGTTACCTTTCATCTACATCAGACAACGGGGGGGAAATTTTCTTCTAAACCAGACTGCTTCAGTTGGATTAACAAGGATGTGATGAACCTATCTCTAGATTCCTGATATAGTTGGCAATGAAATAAGTAAATGGTGAAATCTTCCACCTGTGGAAGGCTAGATTACAATTCAATACATATATTTGTACCATATACAAAAATTGTGTTTCTTTTTTCATGAAGTCTATATTTTAATTTTATAGATTTCTAAATTAGATTATAGATGTAGTAATTAATGTACCTGATAGAAATCAGGAGACTGTGAATTCTAGTCCCAGTTTAGGCATGAAAGCCAGATAGGTGACTTTGAGCTCAGGTGTCAAGCCAGTCAGTCATTTCCTGTCACAGCCCATGGATCAAAGTTTAGTTGATCCAGGAAAAAACAGCAGATCCTGCATTTATGGGAAAACACTAGGAAGAAAGAAAAAGAAAAGAGAGAATTTATTGTAGCGTACAATTTAATTTTATCATTTATACTGTGCTGACTAAGTCCCCTGATATTTATCCTTTGCTTCGAGCTTAGTAGAAATTTTCAGGCTTTGAAAATATTTGTAAATCCTTTACTCACTTATATCCTATACTTGTATCCCTTTATTATGTTCTTTTTGTCTCCCCTATTTGTATATTTTCTCTCAAATGTCTAATAAGTATATTAAATAGGAAAAGAAAAGAATGCATTGCTTGGCAGGAACCAGCCTGGTTTAATAACAATAAGTTCTGAAAAACCAACTTGATCTCCTTTTTTGATTGGAGTGACCAATTTATTTAACCACAGGAATGAGAGGATATAGTGTACCTTGAATTTAGCAAAGAATTTGACAAGTCTCCCATGAGGTTCAAATAAAGAGGAGGCCAACAATCAGATGAGGTAGGCTACCATCAGATGGATGAAGAATTGATTGTAAATTTGTAGAACTCTGTTGTAGTCCATCTGTTGCTTAAATATTTATGAATGAGTCAGATGATGCAATAGAAATTATGAATATTAGATTTGCAGACAACCAAAGAAGGGTGATAGCAAAGGACAGAATCAGGATTCAGAAGATTTTGGCAAGGTGGAATTCAAAATGAATTCAACAGGGACACCTGAAAAGTCCTATATTTAGATGGGACTACTTGGAGTGTGTTCTAGTGAACAGCAATGCATGCCAAAAGGTTGTGAAACAGACAGCCAACAGAGGCAGAGTGAGGCAATCTCAAAAAACAAAGGTAATTCAAGACTCCATCAACAAAAGTAAAGCATCAAAATCAAGAAAACATACTGCATCTCTCTATTGCATTGGTCAGAGTGCATCTAGAATATTGCATCCAGGTCTAGGAGAGCATTTTGGGAAGACCATTGATGATAAAGCATTTAGAAGGGAAAAAAACTTATGAAGAATAATTGGAGTTGTTGGGTATATTTAGTTGGGAGAAGAGAAGATTTGCTGGAAGACATGATAGTTGTCCTCAAGTATCCGAAGGACTGTTTATGTGGAAGAAAGAGCAGAACTGTTCAGAGTTGATCCAGAAGAGAGGACAATAAACATGGATTAAAATTACAGGGAAGTAAATTTGATTGGACATAGGAAAAATATGCTAATGATAGGAACTATTCCTCAGTTGAAAGAGCCTGGATAACTATCTGTTGGAAATTCTGTGGTAGCTGATACCTGTACTGGGCAGATTAGATGAAATTATCTCCAAGACCCTTCCAACATTTATATTCCATGATTCTGTGTGAAAAAAAGTCTTAAATATAGTCAGACACATGAGGGGCTGGATGTGGGAAGAGAAATACTGTTTAATTTAGCCTTAAGGGGAAGTAAAATCTATCCATTTTCATAGAAACTGCTAAGCACCCTGTGCAATATTGATTTTGCCCCAGCCAGCCATCTGAAACAGGTAACATTATTTCTAAGTCAAATAAATTGCTTTAACACACTTTAGAACTTCTTTGCTTCCATATTGTTAACTTTTTTAATTGTTAAATCTCTGCGATAACAAAGAAGCATCATCAAGATACACACAGAGGACTATGTATGGGTGTTTACGTAAGAACTTAGACTAGTCATGATAGGCATCGGCAATAACTAGCTCCCTATCTGAAAGTTTTCTTCAATTATTTTTAGCCTTCATTTCCCTGTGAAGGTCACGTCTCCTGCACAGTGTATCCAAAATAAAAGAGCAGAGCCAGTATATAAAGAGGCAGTCCTCTGTTTGAAATCCAAGCCATTTTGAAAGAACCTCTTTTATATATATAAATAATATCTTTATATAAACCATATATATATATGCATGCATGCATGCATGTGTATGGTATGCGTATGTGTATATATATGATAGTGATTTACAGAATGGTGATCTGTTTAAAAAGGAACTAAAAAAATAGCAACCTCACCCCTGCTTTAGTGAAGATGAATCTGTCTTAAAGCAAACATATGAAACAGTTGTTTGGGGAGCCAGGCATCTTTTCATGCCTCATTTTGTTCCCAAATACACATTCTGAGGAAAAGTAGATACAGACTGCATTAAATAAGGATAAAATGTGCTTGTATTATTTGGCACTCCTTCCTTTCAAATTCACATGACTGCTGGCGGGGGGGAAATCATGAGCTGCGTGTTAGTAACTCCTGGATAGAAAAGTCTCATTTGAGAAAGCGCTTGGCATTATCTTCTTCCAGAATAAGTTTGAGTTTCCATTCTATTGACAGCCTGGTGGTCTCCTATCCAGTACTAACCAGACCTGACCCTGTATAACTCTTCTAGCTCAGCCAAGAATGTCTGTCCTAATCTCTAAATCTATGGTGTTCTCGCAATCAGGGTCTTGGTTGCTGAATTTATAACCAGTTCCTGAGGGCATACAGTAAGGAAAAATAAACCTTGCCTGGCTTCGTAAAAATCTGCTTCCACCTATACTGCTTCCTTTATCCTCTGTCTGTGTCTCTCCAGATGTTCATAACTTCAGTTCTAGCAATTCTACCCAGCATGGTCAAGCTCAAGAGATGCTGCAAAATACAGACCAGCATACCACTATTTCTCCAATCCTGCAATTTCTTTCCAAGCAGCCTGCAATGTTATTTTACTTTAAAACAAGAAAAGTGGGATAAGGAGGAGTAGGAACGAAGCACAGGTTTTCTATGGCCATTATTCACATCAGTCTTTACTACAATCGCTGATCAGCAAAAACATGTGACTGAACAAAATAACCACAAACAAAATAACTACAAATTAAAAGCATTGTTACAATATTAGAAACCCAGGTAGGAAACTTGCAAAGAGTTTAAGCTGCTGCTACCATAAGCCTGTATGTGGAACATATGGATTCAGTAGTTGCTTTTACTCTGCTTATTTTTGTCCCTCTCTTTCCCCCTTCTCCTTCAATGTTCAGGCATATTGACAAAGGGAAACATAAATCATATTTTTTGACCCAATACAAATCCACAGCTGTATGCTACAGCAACACCTGCAGGGTGCAGAGTCTGCTGTTTTAGCCAGGCAGGCCTTCTGCCATCTCAACAGGGAGAGTTCATGGAGATATGAACTAAGAAAACAGTGTATATTATTATCTTCCCAGTGGTTCTCATCTCTTAAGCCACAATAATCAAGGTGTGTAAAGACCATAATCTGGTAGAAGTAACCAAACAATTAATTTAGTATAATGTTCTATAGATGTCTGCGCACATATAGTCATCCCAGAGCCACTTGATTGTGAGATGGGCTGCATATAAATTTACTAAATAAATATATATGTAAATAAATAAAAAGTAAGTTCATGATCATTTCAATAATGAAATGACATTTCGATGAATAAATGACATTGCTAGGTTTGCTCTACAAGCCAAATCATAAACCATGGTGAACAAAACATAATGGCCACACAACACAATGCCAAACAAAACTGTATTATCACTTAGTGTGATATACAATGGTCCATAATGGTCCACACAGCACAATGCCAAACAAAACTGTATATCACATATACAAACCCAATTTATTCTTGTTTATTCTGGGTCACTTAAGAAACATTAATTACAGGGAAAAATTAGAGTAACTTTGGAAACTAATCTCCAGGTCTACTAAAGCGTTCTAGTGCCTTCTGTTTAAAAAAGAAGAATGTATGGGCTTTAGATGGAGTTTAAATCATATGTAAATAACTTCACTTTTGAATTATTAGGGCTCTCTATAGGCAATCAAAAGCTTTATTCAGGGTTCCCATTTTCCTGAACGTGAAATACTAATGCCCTTGCAATAGTGTTAACTCTCTGCATTTAGCGCTTTTCCTTTCCCCATAAAGAACAAAATGAAGGAATGACTGTGTATAGAATACTTCCAGGTTTAGAAACTCTGAAAAGACTCTTTTTGACTGAGAGGCAGTGAACTACACTCAGCTAATAGATGCTCTCCCGAACTTTTTGAACCTTTCTTGATCTATATGAGACAGGGAGGTAGGACTGAAACAGGAAGAGAAGATGTAATCCTGAGTCTGCACGTGTTAAATATATGCCCTGAAATTCGCTGTCCACACTGGAGTAGTCAGTGACATTGCTTTGATTATATAAGGCGCAGGAGGAAGACTGAGCACTGCAGAAGGAAATTAAAAATAAAAGTAATGAAATAATTTGAAGTGAAGGGATGTTGAAAGGAATATTTCAGAGATTTCTGCACATAATCTCAAACTGACAGGAGGGAAGTTCAAAAGTAACGATAGAAAGTATTACTTCACAGAAAGAGTAGTGGAGGCTTAGAACCAACTTCCAGCGGAGGTTATGGGTCTGAGTTTAAACATGCTTGGGATAAACACATGTTGATCATCTGATAAAAATAAATAAACAATAAAATCAATAAAAATAAATAAAAATAATAAATAAAACAAAAACAAACAAACAAAAACCTCAAAGAGCAGACTTGGTGAACCACTGGGTCTTTTTCCGCCATAAGTTTTCTATGTTTCTGTGTAAGTTTTTTGCACATTTAAATCACACTGGTATAGCAAAATGACTACTGATATCTCTTGCTATGCTGTCAATTCAGAAATATTTCATCTAAATATTTCTCAAAGGTCTAGAGCAGGGGTGTCAAACTGCCAGCCCGCAAGCTGGTTGCATCATGCAGAGGCCGCGCCCATCCCAGCTCAGTCATGACATGTCGTGACACATCACATGATGGGCACGTTTGACACCTGTGGTCTAGAGAACAAGAGTGGGAATGGAGCTTTTTTATTTCAAATACAAAGACATAAATGAGGACAACAAAGTTGCAACCTGACGGTTAATGGAGAGATTGACTACAGACCCTAACATATCTGTTATAAAATAGTGGTTTATTTTAGTTAATAGTTGAAGTCGTACTGAGCCAATAAACATGAGTTGCAAGGTCACTTCATCATATAACTGTTATCCTGCCTATGCATTGCATAGCTGGGTAGTAATCTTTCATCTGTGTCTGTGTCTGTCTCAGTGGGAAGTCCATAAGGTCCAGGGAATCTTATTGCAGATCTGGAACAGAGAAAGCTTTTGTAGGTTCTGAAGAATGTGAATAAAATAAACCAGATTTTGAATGGGATTCTTTTCCAGTGGACCTTAAAATGTATCCTATACAAAAGGCATACAATTTGTGAGAAACATGTCTTCTTCCTGCACTGAAAAAAATGGAGGAATTTGAATTCATTAAAAAGGCAGTTGAATATATTATGTCTTTCCTACGGCACAGTTCACAATTTGTTCCTTGATTATTTGGCGACCTTCAGTTACCTAGTAGATGTTATGTACTCATATTGATGAAGCTGTATTAGCACTCACTGTCATTCCCATAAAAACAGAGAGGGAAACATGTGAAATGGATTTCCCCATACCTTCTACTTCTTGGTACATGTGTACATTGTCCAGTCATAAATTTTGCTACTGGATAATTCCTTCTGCATAGCTCCAAGCCTGAGCACTAACAATCAGGATTGGAAAATTAATCTATCTGAGTTGCTTTTTACTAAGAAAAAGAAGGGAAAGTTCACTACTTCTTTGCCAGTGGATTTTTTTCCCTCTTAAACATTAGGCGTTTAATTTGCAAACTACAAAATGGCAAATTGTGACTCACAATTTGCAATAAATTGTTACGAGGGTTGTACATTTCAATTTTTGAATATATTATTTTGAATCCATCATAAAACGAATCCTGAACAGAGCATTTCACATCATGTGTGTGATTATTGGAGGGGACCATATGTAAAACTCTAGCCTAGAAAGCAGTGGGAATGCAGTTCTTAATTCCGATTGAATCACGTCCACACAAATTTCTCAGCATCAATTCATAAATTTGTTGTTTGCAAATCTGGGCAAAAGATGGAAGTTGTTTTTTTTTTAAATCTGATTTCTGATCATCACTATTCCTTTTTACCTATCGCAAAGAGCAACCGAGGAAGCATGCTTTCGATCACCTGATCGAAGAGTGTGGTCTTTCAGGACTCAGGAAGTACTCCTCTCTGGTGTGGCATCTGCCCTGTGGAATTAGGTCCCTTCCTGAAATCTAGACGGCACCTATCTTCTAGAGGGCCTTAAAGACCTAACTTTTCTCCCAGACCTTGGGATAAGGGGTATGGAAATCCCTTGTTAAATATATTTATCATGTGTTACATATGACTTGATGTTAGTTGTCTAGATTACCATTTTATTTGTTTCCCTTATTGTATATCTATTATATGGAGAGGTTTTTCCAAGTATTGTGCAGACTCCATATAGGGAAGCCAAGAAAGCTTTTAGAGGTTCTGGAAACAGTTTCATTACTGATGGTTTGGCCAAGGGTAGCTATTTCTTCCCTTAGGCATGCTGGAAATCCCAACCAGATTCTTTTTGACATCGTGGGGGTTGGAAGTCAGCACCCAAGAGGAGGTACCAGCTTTAGAAAACCAATCCATTTGAACTTGCTAAAACAGGATAATGTAATAAGTTGCCTCTTAAAGGACTATATAACCAACAGTTCACGTTCAGTTCAAGCTTATAAAGTTGGAAAGGGATTCCAGGCTTGGTCATTGAATCAAACAACACCATCAAGGTTGCTGCCTAATTATAATCTGAGTATACATGTGGGGTACCAGTTTCTTCTTCCAGCATCTTTCAAAAAGAGACTCCATAGAAAAGCATCTTCCATATGCTTTAGGTTTGAGTCCACATTCTTCTGGGTTTTATTGCTATGGCTCCTAAACAAGGAAACCACAGCTTGTCAAGAGTTCTTTAACAAAGGATCTTCCACATTCTGATCAAAATTATACATCTTCCTCCAGGTATTCCTTGGAAGAGGTGATATAGTAAAAATGATAAAAAGAGGTACAATTATCGCATGATGCATGCACTGAGATGAGAGAATACCATGAGTTCAGCATGAAGGTGATTGGACTGCCATGGTGTTCTAGGATGCTTCATAATTTTGGGAATAGATGTGACATGAGAAGCAGGATTTTTCCAACCTTTCTGAGCTTTGCTTTTGACCATGCAACCTCTTATCAGTAGCCCAACAACAGAGCATGCTGGCACTAAGTGACTGACAGGTATTTTCCTTTCAGGTGAAAGAAGCAGTAGCTTCTGACCATATGCGTTTCTCACTTTTTGTCAGGAGGAAATGAACAAATATACTTGGTGCCTTTTTAATGCAGCTTGCTACTAAAAGTTGGAGCCTCCATAGAAGCCTGCACAAGAATGATTCATATCACTCCTGTGAACCACCCTATGCACATGGCTTTATAGCTTGTTGTTTTCATATTATTTATTTGAATATGCATAAGCCATTAACGTGTGCAACGTAAACATAACGTTGGTGAAAGTATACAGGACCTATTAAGGAAAATAAAAGACAACTCAGTCAAGGGAAAGGAGAAGGCATAAGAAAGAAATTCAAAATAAGTCCTTCATTCTGTTTGGCATAAGAGGGGGTAGAAGAAACACTGGTAGGTTTTTATGATTCTGCTATTATGCTCTATAACCATTCTCATAATTCTTGCAATGTCTGTTTCCTAATCTGGCCTACCTCTAAGGACTGAGACCATTGGCCATGTGGTAATCAAGAAACAGTCAAAAAAAATTTACATTAACCTCAATAGCAATTTGAGTGATAGGTTACTAATCACTGGTGGGTTGGCAATTAGTGATAGAAATGAAATCATTTCAAATAGTCTTCAATTCTGAAACCAACCAGACCTTTACCATCCCATTGGGCATAGCTAGAAGTAATAAGGAACTATGGAGCAGTTCTTCACTGAAAATATGAAAAATTCTGAAGGGCCTGAGCAAAAGAGAAGGCATGCTGCAAAATTTAGGCCATGCAGTAGTCAGGAAAAGAAACATATTCCTGTTTTTCAACTTAAACGCTTGGCCTGGCATTGTGCCTTGTGTCTGAACAAACACCAAATATCTTGGGAATATAACGAAAACTATAGACTTTGCATGGTTTGGTTTGGTTTTGAAAATGTCAGTAAGTACAAATAGTACAATAGAAACAGTTCTAAAACCTAAGAAACTATGAAGAGAAACAAATTGAAATAAAACTGAGAGTCACTCATACACCAGCCAACTGCTTCAATGTAAAGTATTATATGGATTACCTTTACTATGGCTCTTTAACAAAGAGTACATATTCACACAGACACAGTAAACAAAATTCCATACTGTTTGGGGGGAATGGGCTGTCATGAACCCTGTGATTTTTCAGATTCTGTTCATAAAGGGCACGCTTGTAATATTAGGCTCAGTGACAAGAACAACACAGAATAAAACTGCACCCACTCATTAAGAACACCGAATGTGTCACAATCATCCTTGTCATGCTTTTAAAAATAGTTCCACCAGCAATTTAAAACAAAATGGAAGGAAAGGGGAAAGGGAGGGAATCCTTATTTATAATGTTTTGTAAATAATCTGACTCAGCCAGGTGGAAAATGTTTGCATCAGAAGTTAGGGCACTATGAGCAGCCTTTGCAACAGCATGAATCTGCTGTGGGGTGTGGTCCAGGGCAGAGGTCTCCCGCTTAAAACCTCAGAGAAAGAAGAAAGGTGATGTTCTTGGCTGCTTAGAATCTCCAAAGCCAGGCAGCCTGGAGCAGAGATTTTAGAGGAGGAAAGGGATTAGAGACTAATTGAAAGGTTAGGGAAGGATTTGGTCCCTCCAGAGGTTTCCGCTTTTTGTTCTTCATATTTGCCCAGAGGTGTGCAGTGCTCTTGGCAGCACAAGCTGAAACTTAATGCAGGATTTAGAGCCCAATCTAAATCTGGATCCACATTTCTCAGAGTCATATACAGGAAGTGGGTGGTTTCTTTCTTTTTTTTTTTTCAATGCCACTGTAAGCAATCCCTCTGACTAAAGCTTTGGATAGAATGTCTGCTGTAGCAGAATCATAGCTAATTGCTCCATTTGCATTTTCTTTTCCTTTCCTTTCCTTTCCTTTCCTTTCCTTTCTTTTCCTTTCCTTTCCTTTCCTTTCCTTTCCTTCCCTTCCCTCCCCTCCCCTCCCCTCCCCTCCCTTTAGCCTTTTCCCTTTCTTCCTGAACAAAGAGTATATTTCTACTCTCTCTGTATCACTGCTTGCTTGCTAATGTTCCCACTCAAAATGCCAGACTGTTATTGACCTTCCCAAATCAGATTTATGGCCAAATCACAAGACTGGCAAACAGAGCACATGTGTTAACTAGAATTCCGGCCTTCCTTACTGTTATGTCCTGGGACTGCTGAATGACTCAGCAGGCTCAGGAGGCTGCAGAAGGCCCGGGCAATCCACGTGGTTGCCCGGGACCAGACAGGCTGTCTCCAGCTTTGTGCGCATGCGCAAGGTGGGAGACTAGCCTTGCATTGATTGGCTGACGCTGTCCCTTGCAAGGGAGTATAAAAGGCCTTGGCACCATTTTGTGTGCTGTTCTGTTCGTGATCTCAATAAAGAGTTGTGTTTGTTACTCCTGCCTCGCCTCGATGTCTTTTCGACTGAAATAGAACATTGGCGACAAAGGTGGGATCCACTGCAAGCAGAACAACAGGAGAAGCTAGGCTGACTTACCAGAGAAGGCCTGAAGCGCTGGGAAGTTCGGCGTCCGGAGGAAGCGATTGCCTGCCAGTACGCAAATGCTGGAGGTGAGCTCGGCTTCGAGGGACCCCTTCTCATTCCTTGCAGCGAGAGGCATTGAAGAGGTTACAGGCTGTAACGATGTCAAAGCTGGTCCGTCTGTCAGAATTTGACACTTCTCACCCTGAGCGCTGGAGTTCCTATGTGGTGCGAGTGGAAAATTACTTGCAAGTAAATAAGATCCAGGAAGATGGCCTTGAAGCTGCTACATTGCTGTGTGTCTGTGGGCAAGAGACTTTTGACATTGCAGAGAATCTTGTAGCCCCAGCACCACTGGAGTCAATTGTGTATGCTGACTTAAAGAGGATGCTGCGAGAACACTTCGAACCCAAGCTTTCAGTAATTGCGTGGAGGCATGCGTTTGAGCAGAGGGACCAGAGGCCTGGTGAGTCTGCTGCGGACTTTGTTGCTGCCTTAAGACAACTCGCTAGACAGTGCGAGTTCAAGGATCTGGAAGAGATGCTTCGGGATCGCTTGGTTTGCGGACTGCGAAGTTGTGAGCTGCAACAGAAACTTTTTGCAAAAGAAGATGTCTCATTCCAAGATGCTTTGAGAGAGATTGCAGCTGAAGAAGCAGCGGGCGGTGCTGTGAAAGCCTTGCGGCTCGCCAGGAACCCTCCGGCGGTGGCCTCAATCCATCAAGATGTCGCTCGAGAGGTATCTGAAGCGGATCCAGAAGAGGAGGTGGACAGGCTTCAGCAGGCAGAAGAGAAGAGGCCTGAAGGGTGCAGAGAAAAAGCGACAGCATTCCCTCGGTGTTTTGGTTGTGGAGGACGCCACAAGCGAAATGATTGCCGGTTTCTCTCCGCTACCTGCCGGGCATATGGCAGGCAAGGCCACATTGCATCCGTCTGTTTGGGTCGCCAGAAGGAACAGTCTGCAGAAGAATTGCCTCTGAAAGGTACCAAAGTCCCCAGCCAACACAGGGTGGGCTTCTGCGTGTCCCATAGGGGCGTTTTCAAAACCGGGGTTCACAGGCCACTTAAAAAGAAGCTTCACATTGACGTGAAGTTGCAAGGGGTTCCCATGTCGATGGAGTTTCCTTCGGAATCCAAGCTTCAAGCGATTCAGCAGGCTCCAAGCCCCCAGTCGAAGAGTGAGCTTCAAGCCTTCCTGGGGCTGTTAAATTTTTACCATTCATTCCTTCCCCATAAGGCTGCAGTGGCTGAGCCATTACACCGGCTCTTGGACAAACAGGCTCCATGGAAATGGACTAAGGTCCATGAAAGGAGTTTCACAGAGGTCAAGGCCTTGCTCTCTTCAAATGCGGTTTTAGCCCATTTCAATGAGCAATTGCCTGTGTGCATAGCCTGTGATGCATCCCCTTATGGGGTTGGGGCTGTGCTGAGCCATCTCAAGAATGATGGGACACAAGTCCCTGTGGCCTACTACTCCAGGACTCTCTCATCTGCAGAGCGTAATTATGCGCAGATTGACAGAGAAGCCTTGGCAATAGTGGCTGGAATAAAGAAATTCCATGATTTCTTGTATGGCCGCTGTTGTGTCCTGAGCCTTGCTGAGTCAATCAGCAAGGCACAGACAACCTGCAGGATAACTGCAGAGGCCCGGGCAGACCACTCGGGGAACTCGACCCTCCCCCAAGGAAATCTGGTTTGGGTTTAGTGGACCCAGCCAGTCAGCAGTTAGGGGGAATCCCTGAGTCTTCTGGGCAACAAAGTCCTGGTTTGTTGTATGCAGACCGAGAGTCAGCACTCCAGGCACCAAAAATAACTCCCCCACATGTCATCACACCTGGCCCTAACTTGGATCCGCGAAGATCGGGGCGGATTAAGGCCCCGCCTAAATACTTGCAAGAGTATGTGCAGTCCCTAGAGGGAACTTGTTATCAAAAACTAAAAGACCGTGGGTTAATTTGAATCCACGGGGAACCAGGTTACCCGAGAGTACCGGGAACAGCCAGGGTGGCATTTGCGGGATATTACATGGTACTGATATAGCTGCATCAGTGTTGTCCCAGCTTAGGGGGGAGGGGTGTTGTGTCCTGAGCCTTGCTGAGTCAATCAGCAAGGCACAGACAACCTGCAGGATAACTGCAGAGGCCCGGGCAGACCACGTGTTTGCCCGGGACTGGTTGTATAGACCCGGGCAGCCCATAAGTTGCCCGGGACCCAGACAGGCTGTCTCCAGCCTCGTGCGCATGCGCGAGGCGGGAGAATGGCCTGCATTCATTGGTTGAGCCTCCCCTTGCAGGGGAAGTATAAAAGGGCATGTTGCCATTTTCTCCTTTGCTTCTGTTCAGTGCAAGTACCAAATAAAGAACATCTTTTTGCATAAACTGCCTTGTCTCCATGCCTGTGTTGAGAACAGAACATTGGCAACAAAGGTGGGATTCGTCGTGGGGAATCCCGAAGAACTGAAGTAGGCCTACTCACCCAGGCCAGGAAGAAGCGCGGCATCCAGGAGGAGCAGCCGCCTGCCAGCATACATACGCTGGAGGCGGGCTTGGCTTTGTCGGACCCCTTCTTGATTCCTGACAGCGAGAGGCGTGGACGAGGCCATCTAGTTGAAGATGTCCAAGCTGGGCCGTCTGGGCGAATTTGACATCGCACATCCTGAACGCTGGAGCTCGTATGCAGCTCGCGTTGAAAATTACTTTCGAGTAAACAAAATCCAGGAAGACGGCCTGAAAGCGGCTACCTTGCTTTGTGTGTGCGGGCAAGAGACATTTGAAATAGCGGAGAATCTTGTCGCACCAGCAGCCTTAGATTCAATCGCATATGCCGATTTAAAAAAGATGCTGCGAGAGCATTTCGAGCCCAAGCTCTCGATCATTGCGTGGAGGCATCAATTCGAACAGAGGGACCAACGGCCAGGCGAATCGGCTGCAGATTTTGTCGCGGCCCTGAGACAGGCCGCACGCCCTTGTGCATTTCAAGACTTGGAGGAAAGGCTCCGAGACAGACTGGTGTGCGGGTTGCGAAGCCGCGAAGTACAGCAGAAACTGTTTGCGAGAACGGATGTCACGTTCCAGGACGCTCTCAGAGAGATCGCAGCAGAAGAAGCAGCCGGAGGCGCCGTGAAGGCCTTGCGGTCGTCGAAGAGTCATCCAGTGACCGTCCCGATCCACCAGGAGGCCGCCCGTGAGGCTTCAGGGGAAGAGTCCGAGGAGGACGAGGTGGACAAGATCCAGCCAGCGACGGAGAGACGGCGACCAGAGCGGAGGGGGCCACCGCCTGCATCCCCTCGATGTTTCGGCTGTGGAGGACGCCACAGGATGGTCGACTGCCGGTTTCGATCCGCCGTCTGTCGAGCATGCGGAAGGCAAGGCCACATTGCATCGGCCTGCATGGGCCGCCCTAAGAACAGGTCCCCAGAATTGCCTCTGAAAGGTACCAAGGTCCCCAGCCAAAACAGGGTGGGTTTTTGTGCATCTAGGAGGGGGGTGTTCAAGACAGGAACGCATAGGCCCCTCAAGAAGAAGCTCCGTCTTGATGTGAAGTTGCAGGGAGTTCCCCTGGCTATGGAGCTGGATACAGGCTCCGCGTTGTCTATTATTTCAATGGACACATTCAATAAGATTTGCTTCCGGAGTGGCTCGCGAGTAAAGCTCAGGCCTTCCAACCTTGTCCTTACTGATTTTCAAAACATGAGAGTAAGAGTAAAAGGGGAAGCAACGGTCAGAGTACAGCGAAAGGGTTTCACGGGTGCATTGGATATGGTTGTTGTCGAGGAGGACAGAACGAGTCTTATCGGACTCGACTGGTTCGAGGCACTTGGAATCCAGGTGACCAGTCTGAACCAGCTGCAAATGGCTAGTCTTGCGGGCGTCTGCAAGGAGTTTGCAGATGTGTTCAGCTCGGAACTTGGATCGTACAAGGGGCCTCCCATTACATTAAAATTGGATCCAGGCATTACACCCATAAGGGTCAAGCCTAGGAGGGTGCCTTTTGCATTAAAAAGTAAGATTGATGCCGAGTTGGACAAACTGCTCCAACAGGGCATCCTGGAACCTGTGGATTCTAGTCCATAGTAACTCCCTTAAAATCCAATGGGGAAGTCCGTATCTGCGCGGACTACAAGTGCACGCTGAATAAGGCCTTACAACAGCATGCTTATCCTGTGCCTGTGGTGAGCCACATTCTGGCCTCACTGAAGGGAGGGAAGTACTTCACTAAGCTTGATTTGACTCAAGCATATCAACAATTGCCGGTTGACAAGGCGACTGCTGAAGCCCAGACCATAGTCACGCACAGAGGTGCGTTCAAAGTAAAGAGGCTGCAGTTTGGGGTAAATGTAGCCCCTGGCATATTCCAGGGGGTGATGGAGCGAACGCTCCGAGGGATTCCCGGGGTCTGTCCCTATTTTGATGACATCCTCATTGCAGGAGAATCATCAGGAAACTTAGCCGAAAGGCTGAGGGCTGTCTTGTTGAGGTTCCGCCAAGCTGGGCTGAAGCTTCAGCAGGACAAGTGTCAGATCGGTGTGCCATCCACCGAGTTCTTGTGGTTCCGCATCGATGCGGATGGCATCCACCCCGTGGAATCCAAATTCAAGGCCATCCAATTGGCCCCTAGTCCCCAGTCAAAAACTGAGCTTCAGGCTTTTTTGGGCCTCTTGAACTTTTACCATTCCTTTCTTCCAAACAAAGCTGCTATGGCCGAGCCGCTTCACAGGCTCTTAGACAAACAGGCTCCGTGGACATGGACAAGGGTCCATGAGGAAGCCTTCTCAAAGGTCAAAGCCTTATTATCTTCAAACGCTGTGCTGGCTCATTTCAATGAGCAATTGCCAGTGTGCATCGCATGTGATGCTTCCCCTTATGGAGTAGGAGCAGTACTGAGCCATCTCAAGGAAGATGGAACACATCTTTTTGCATAAACTGCCTCGTCTCCATGCCTGTATTGAGAACAGAACAGCCACCATTTCACAGTTTACACAGACCATAAACCTTTGCTGGGTTTGTTTACAACAACAAAACAAACCCCACACATTATATCTCCTAGAATGCTGAGATGGTCGATTTTCTTGTCAGCTTATGACTACACAAACCAGGTAAAGAAATGGGCCATGCAGATGGTCTTAGCAATTTACCTTTACAACAGATAGAGGCAGATCCTGCTCCCGCTCTTCACATTCTCTCCATTCAGGAATTGCCTGAATCTCCCCTCAATGCTAGGGACGTGGCTGCAGAAACTGCCACTGATCACACGCTTACATGCGTGCTGACATGGGTGTTGTCAGGATGGCCTGACACGTGCCCAGGTGCAAAATTCCAGAGTTTCTGGCAAAGGAAGCACAAGCTTTCTACTTTCAAAGGGTGTCTCCTGTGGGGCAGCAGGGTAGTCATCCCAGCCTCATTGAGGACTAGAGTCTTGTTTTCTCTGCATGAGGGACATCCGGCAATAGTCCGGATGAAGGCGCTAGCGCGTAGCCACCTCTGGTGGCCTGGGCTCGATAAAGAGATTGAGGCCCAGGTGCATGGGTGCCAAGTGTGCCAACAGTCAAGGCCAGAAATGCCCCAGGCCCTTGTACATAGGTGGGAGGAGACACATACCCCATGGTCGAGGGTACACATTGACTACACATTGACTACACATTGGGCTCAAAGGACAGTGTTCTCAAGAGGGGTCCATTGTGGATTTGGGGAACTCCACCCCACCACTGGACTTGGGGAACTCCACCCCACCAAGGAACTCTGGTTTGGGTTTAGTGGATCCAGCCAGTCAGCAGTTTGGAGGGTTGCCTGGGTCTCAGGGACATCAAAGTCCTGGTTTGCCTAGCCCAACAGGCAAGATGGCACGCCAGGCACAAACGCTGGCTCCAAGAAGGTCAGAGCGGGCCAAGGGTCCACCCAAATACCTAAAGGACTATGTGAGGTTCCTGTCATGTATTGGGGAGGCTTATCAGTTCTCTAGAACTCAGGACACACTCATAGAAGAGTGTTCTATTGATAGCCTGCAACACTATGAGGTATTCTTGTAAATACAAGTAATGGAATGAAGGGGTCTGCCAGTGTGTAGGCATAACTGTGTTAGAAATAATATCAGAATAATGACACACATGTATATGTAGGTTGCTCTAAAACTGTAAGTATTCACTTATTGTTTTATCCAAGAGGGGAGGGGTGTTATGTCCTGGACTGCTGAATGACTCAGCAGACTTAGGAGGCTGCAGAAGGCCCAGGCAATCCACGTGGTTGCCCGGGACCAGACAGGCTGTCTCCAGCTTTGTGCGCATGCGCAAGGCGGGAGACTAGCCTTGCATTGATTGGCTGACGCTGTCCCTTGCAAGGGAGTATAAAAGGCCTTGGCGCCATTTTGTGTGCTGTTCTGTTCGTGATCTCAATAAAGAGCTGTGTTTCTTACTCCTGCCTCGCCTCGATGTCTTTTCGGCTGAAACAGAACACTTGTAAACATCAGGAGAAAAGATGTGGACTTAAAGCTGCTGAAGCTGCCAGTCTCTGCTAAGGAAAGATGCTCAAATCAAATCAAATCAAATCAACCTTTATTGTCAAAGTACAACATGTGTACAATGAGATTGGCTGAGCCTCCCTTCGTGCACCCCCCCCAACACAACTCACAGTGACAACAAACACACAATCTTATTGCACCATGTGAACTTATTGCACAACGCGCCAGCCCCGCAAGTCTATCATACATGGAGTTATTTTCCATTCAGGAGTCTGACAGCCCATGGGTAGAAACTGTTCTTCAGCCTATTGGTGCGGCTGGCTATGCTTCTATATCTCCTACCCAATGATAGGAGAGTAAAGAAGTGCTGACCAGGGTGTGAGTCATCCCTGAGGATTTTCCTCACTCTTCTAAGGCAGCAGGCTGCATTATGGCCTCTATGCCCACGATCCCCTCCACCTTTCCTTGCCCCATACCATCACAGATTTTGTGGTCTTGAGGAAGAACACGAAGGAGAGGAATTTACAAGTCATCTCCAAGCAAAGACTCGCAAAATGCATGTTTCTTTATGAATCTTCAGCTGAAAATCTTTTGGCAGCTCCATCCTTTTCAGTGATAGTCCCTGGCTGCTTACACATTCCTAAATGCTCCAAGCCACACTATGAGACTCATCTCTGAGTAGGAAACAGAACCATGGCTGGCTCTATGTATGGGCCAAGTAAATAAAGCCCAAGGTTTGAATATAAACTTCCATGGCAAGAGATATGGCATGAGAAATAAATATGTATTATAATCTAATACATTATTTATTTATATTTAATTATTTGTATTATGTAATAAATGTGTATTATTTAGAAGTTCTACAGCTAAACTTTAAAACGTTCTATAATTAAAAGGATATCCGATTGAAAGGAAAAATCTAATTAGAAATTAGAAATCAAGAGTTTTCAGTCTAATTTTCTCTCACCCAAGGTAGCCTTTCTACGAATGCTGGTTTTTCATTGTTATTGTTGGTCATGAGAGGCGTTCGGTCCAACTGTAAAAAGAGGCCTAGTTACCTATTCAAGCTGTTTGTGAGAATTTAACCCAGCCATTGAATAACATTAGAATAGGGATTCAGCAGCTAGAATTGGATTGGATGATAGAAATAAAAGGGCTTTTATAGTTAATGTTTCTAAACATGTGAGAGCAGATATTATTCCTTCCCCTTCATGGTTTCCATCCATTAGAGATTAAGAGAGAAACTTCCTGGGAGCAAACTGAGAGCATTCTTGGTTGTTTCCTGTGAAGCATTGATTTATTGCCTGTTACTGGGGACCGTTTCTGCTCTAGGCCATAGTTTTACACAGTACGTGAGGGGGTATGGGCCTAAACCAGCATTGCTTTCGGACAGGGGATCATTTTGATTTAGAGACATAGATTGACACTGGATGCAGTTTCAGTTCCGAAATTTGAAATTGAAAACAGAGCCTTCTCTCCATTTTTACACGAGCGTGGAAGAAACGTGCAAGCACAGGACCTCTTTGGGGAGGCAATGACATCTGCCATGTTACCAGCAAATAAGTGTAGGGGATTTTTGTGAAACAACTTTTGATATTCATCATTTTCTTCTTAGGGTGTGCCCACTAGTTTCGAGGGGGCAATTTGGTTTGAACGTTGAGTGCAGGTAGTCATCAACTTACAACCATTCATTTAGTGACCATTTGAAGTTATAATGGTACTGAAAAAAAGTGACCTATGACCATTTTAAATCTCTAGAAACAGGGCTCTGTGAGCATTCTAAACTTTTTGTCCCAAAGGTGCTTAATAATAATAATAATAATAATAATAATAATAATAATAATAATAATAATAATAATAATAATAATAATAATAATAATAATAATAATAATAATAATAATAATAATAATAATAATAACAACAACAATAATAACAATAATAATAATAATAAAGTTGGAAGGGACCTTGGAGGTCATCTAGTCCAACCCCCTGCTCAGGCAGGAAACCCTATACCATTTCAGACAAATGGCTGTCCAGTCTCTTCTTAAAAGCTTCCAGTGTTGGAGCGTTCACAGCTTCTGGAGGCAGGTTGTTCCACTGGTTAATTGTTCTAACTGTCAGGAAGTTTCTCCTTAGTTCTAGGTTGCTTCTCTCCTTGATTAGTTTCCATCCGTTGCTTCTTGTCCTGCCTTCTGGTGCTTTGGAGAATAGCTTGACTCCCTCTTCTTTGTGGCAGCCCCTGAGATATTGGAACACTGCCATGATGTCACCCCTCGTCCTTCTCTTTATTAAACTAGACATACCCAATTCCAGCAACTGTTCCTTAAGTTTCTTTTCAAGAGGCAACTGGACTTTCTTGTTTTTCTTTGAAGACTTCACTTCTTATGACTTTTCTTTGAAGACTTCACTTCTTATGAAGCTTCTTGGATGAGAAGCAAAATATCTTCAAAGAAAAACAAGAAAGTCCAGTTGCCTCTTGAAAAAGCACCTTTGGGACAACCATGACCTGGATGACCGAGATATAGATATCTAAATCTTCTGGTTCCTTCAGAAGGAATCCAACGCCTTCTAGGGGAAGTAAATTATCTAATTACTGGACTTCGGAGTTACCCATTCCCTTATTATAAGGATGCAAACTCAGTTTTATTTGCCTTCATTAATTTAATTGTCCCTTATTTATGATTCCAATGCAATAGACAACAGAAGTTGGACTTAAGGAGCCCTGGGGAAATCATTCCTTGGCTGTAAAATAGATCCACTTTGTAGGAGAAGGAATAACAGAACTTAGGAGCGGAATGAAAAGAGAAATCAGCCTAGAATCCCTACATAGTCACAAGTGAACTAAGTCCAACCCCCCCCCCTTGAGGGCCGCTGATGCTTATCTAACTTTAGCTAGGGGCAGCCATTAGTTGAGAAGATTCCTGTGCATAGGCTTTCAGCAATAAAGCAGCTTAACTGAACTTTACATGTGGGCTTGGCCTTTTGTGCCCGATAACTTTCTTCTTCACCTCCCTTACCAACTATTTAGCTTTGCTCACTTAAGGTGAGTTTCTTAAGCTAGAACTTCTGTACCTGTATCATCTTAAGCCACTTTAGACCATAATCATCATAGTTTAAGAATGGATTGCTTTCCTCAGCTTTATGTTTCATTAGAAGCAAAATGCATAATTCTAATAAGTATGGCCAGTGAGGAAGGGCATTTGTACTTGAACCTACAATTGCAATACAATCATACAAACTTTCTGGGTTCCTAGCCATCTATGAAATATTTTCAATATTGAGATGATACAATCAAGTTACATATACTGACTAAGAATTTACCTAGCTGGTACTTTCCTCTGTGTATTATAATATAGCCTTTTATCACGTGGCTCTAAAATTTTAGATTTTCTACGTTGTAAAACAAAGAGCCTCAAATGCTTTGTCATCTGATCTGGATCTGGAATAATCAGAACATTGCAAAGTCACTACGGCTAATCAATGAATTAGTACCAGATGTCCAGTCAATTATAATAGACTTTTAAGGCTTGAGGGATCCTGAAGTGGAGGGGGGGGTGGAATATTCATATGACATAATGAAACATTTCTAAGAAATGAGGTTGTACCTTTCCAATTGTGGTATCCCCCATCCCTAGAAGAAATGAAATCTACACATTAGGGTATGAAATAGCTTTAGAATCACTCCATCATGTAGTGCCATCTGGCTACTTCACAGGAGCAAGCAAGCACCATCCAACCACGTTTTGGATGAACAGAATTAGGGTGGATCTTTGTTTTTACTTCCAAAAGGTGTGCCAGTTCCACCTCTCTTGTCTTGGAATGAAGCCAAGGTACTGCTCATAACTGCTGGGTAGTAAGCTAGAAACAGCATTTAACATATGCTATGCTGGGCGAATGCAGACAGAATTAGAAGGGCAAACATCAGCAAGAGAGTGCAGAAAGTTCTGGGCTGAAGCAAAATAGCTTTCAGGGAAGAAGAGCCAATATTTCCCAAGCAGAATTTTGTTTAGACATACGCACATGACACATTTTTCACCTGAATTAGCTGATTGTATATATCGTACATGGCATCTGCTTCTAAAATTAATCCATACAGCTAAAACCAATGGAATCATCATGGCCACATTTATTGCTGAGCGGAAAGAGGTGGAGGGGATTGTGATGCCTCATTGGGGGGGTAAAAAGATTTCAGTCTGCTCAAGAACCTACTTTCTTTACCAAAAGTTCCAATCTGAAACCTATTAAATAACAGTAAAGTTAATACTTTTCAGCAAGTTTAAAGTGTCCTTTCCCTTCCACTGGCATAAGTAAGCAGCCCCAGCTCTTACCAGTTTAGAAATTACGCACTGAATCCAAAAAGTTTGAGATCAGATTCATTCAGACACTGGTGTGCATCTGCATTAGCCTCAGTTCTTAGTCCTGGATTTCATATTTATTGCATACATTCATGTATGCAGTCATGGGAATCATTCCCAAATCTACAGAAATGTCAGCTGTTGGTTGCAAGTACATTTGCATGTCCTTCTCAAGTCAAACGAAGAAAAGAGCAACCCACAAAGATTCCCCCCCCCCAATATTGGACACCATTATTGAACTAGAATGGGGCAGACAGACAGACTGAAAGACAGAAACTTTAGTTAGGTCATTGACCAATAAAAGTACAATCCATAAAATCAACAATACAAAACTATCCCCTAACAACAAGAACTATTGGCAACCATTTGTGAGCGAAGCTTATGCATGATGTAGCAAAATTTTGCTACTTTTAGAGAAATAGACTTATCTTGATTGCTAAGCAAATAAAAGCTCTCAGAGTGCCCCAGAAATTTAAATAAAAGAGGGGTAATAAACTGGTGGCAAATATCCCTGTAGAACTGGCAATAGAGAAAACATGAGCTGTGGTTTCTATGGTAGTCATATCACAGGGGCAGTATAAAATTTCTTATGGGCTTTTCCTATACTTTTCTTTCAGGACCAGGCATTTTCCTAGCATGAATGCTGGGAAAGTCAATTCACGTCCTTGCAATTTATCTTACTGAAAGGTAAGTATTTTGTCTTCAGCGGTTCATAGACTGTAAACAGGAATACATTTGTTCCAAACCTGAGCACTAAACACTCATAAGCATTTTTGAAAGTATATTCATCTTTCCAAAGACTTCCGGTGTCTTGAAAGTTGCTTTTCAGAGGTACAACTGGAGACCTCCAACCACTCACTGTTGGACATGTTTCCTGCATTCCCATATCATGCTAAGCGTGCATTTAAGCACAATCAAAATTTCCCGATGAAATATGTTTAATGCAATTGCATAAAAGTATAGTTTTCCCTTTCATTATAATAAAAAACTTTTTTTAAAAAAATGGGCAGAGATTTTCACAGTTGAAACTCCCCTTTCCTTATTCACTGTCTGCTTTTTTTATTTCTTCAGCAGGAAGCTGAGATACTCAGTTTGGGATTGATCTGTAGCTTTTAGGATGTTGTTTCAGAAAAAAGAAGACACAGAAAAATGATTTCCAGAACACCAGTGCTATTTCCAGGACATCATTTTCTGTACAAAACTTTACTTCATTTCCCATACTTTCTTTCTCTCAAGAGTATGATGATGTGGTGTCCATAAAGTTCATTGCTATTTGGTATTTATTACTGAAAACCCTACTTATCTAGATCTTGACAAGATGCTTAACGGTTCTACCTTTTTACCAGTGTTTTGTCTCTTCCATTTTTTTCCTCCTTCAAACCAAAGATACTTCGGAGCACACTGAGAGCTTCTTGACTGATTTACTTGGGTAATTGCTGATTGTTGTTGTTGCTGCTGCTGCTGCTGTTAAGGGTTTAGAATTGAATGATACAAAAGTAACTGCAAAACCAGTCAATATATGTAACCGTGGGAGGCAGCAATGCCTGGGGCTGAGCCGAGGGATGAAGACAGTGGTCACTGGTGGAAAAAAGTCATACACAGAAAAAACAGCTGAGATGGAAGTTTGTAACTCATCCATGGGTTTCAGTAAATGTTGCCATGATTGTTCCCACTTGGATAAAAGTCAGGTAAAGAGGAGATAAAAATATGGCCTGTTCACCAAAGAAAGATGGCATCATCCGAAAGCTCCATTGTGTGTGTGAGAGAGTGTGTTTTGACTCCTGGCAACTGCCTGGACAAGTCCCTGTGGTTTTCTTGGCAAGATTTCAGAAGTGATTTGTCATCACTTGCTTCCTAGGGCTGAGAGAGAATGACTAGTCCAGGGGTAGGCAACCTTGGCTCTTTTATGACTCGTGGACTTCAACTCCCAGAATTCCAGAGCCAGCATAGCTGGCTCATGAATTCTGGGAGTTGAAGTCCACGAGTCATGAAAGAGCCAAGGTTGCCTATCCCTGGACTAACCCAAGGTCACCCAGCTGGCTTCATGCCTAAGACAGAACTAGAGCTCACAGTCTCCTGGTTCCTAACCTGGTGCCTTAGCCACTAGACCAAACTGGCTCAGAAGCTCCATCAAATTGCTGCAATTAACCATCTGCTTTGCACATAATTAGGAGGTCCAACTGGACATGGCTTAAGCAAGCAGTTCCACTACAGTCATATAATTCATTGCAACTTCCTGTTTTCTTTTGTAACTGGGGATGAGGAGAAACAGAAAAGCAACTAATCTGAGCTTCTGACTTGCTGTTTTTGGCTTTCGGATTCCCTGACAAACTTAATTTGACAGTGGTCAGAATACATTCTCAATTCCAGCCCCAACCGCAAAACCTGGTCAACATCAAACTATTTTTGTTTATTACAAGGAAGCTGTTACAAAGTGTCCTATTTGATTTTTCTCAGTGAAATCACCGTTCTTGGACATCCAAAATGGCAAATGTTAAATATTTATACAGACAGGCTTGTTCCTATAAAATAATTAGAACGTCTTAAAAATCATTAGTGATTCAGGGTGGAATTCAGTTGCATTTGTTGAAGGACAATTAATCGGTGATTTGTGATACAGGAGTATGGCAGTTCTTGCAATGCATAAACACTGTCTGAAGAGCCACTATATGCATTAGAAAGTCTGCATCTAATGCCGAGTTTTGCCTTGTAATCAAAGCCATCTGTTCTGCTTATATCTTTTAATTTTGGGAATTGTTTAGCCAGCTATTTCTATGCCATGAAATGATCTGGCCTTTGTTTTATTATATATTTATATACACACACACACACACACACAAAAGCGCAAACATAAGCATTGTCAGAATTCCAGCACTTAGATATAGCATCATGCATTTTTTTCAGTCATGGCTGGTCTACTGGGCACTCAAAAGGCTCCGTTGATTAGATAATCCAGAATGATTACAAATCCCAGAACAAGAGCCAGACAAATCTTCTAGGCATGAGTTGGACATTTGAACGTGAATTGCATCATCCTCTCCTCCAACATTTCCACCAAAACCTTAACTGTGCTAACCATTAAGTACAACGATGACATATCTTAATTAGTTCCTCCAGACTTCTTCCAATTTGGCCTGAAATAAATGAGGAAATGGGGCATACAGCCGAAACAAATTGACCATATTGTGCTTGCATATAAAATTTGATTATTTGTACAACCGAGTACATAACTGAATTTGACATTCCCAATTCAAGAAGGTATTTCCTTCGTTTTCCTTGGTCCTTTACTCCTCCCTCAGGCACAATGCAGTCAAAGATGTGTATTTTAGTCCATGGATTTTAATGGATCTTACATTTTTCCCATATCACTGAATGAAACCTTAAAAGGTAGGCGTTTGCTGAGTGTATCTACTGATTTAGACAGAGTGTTATGCCCCTGCTTCTATTATTTCAATGAGAAGCTCATCTCTCTGAAACAGGTATTGTACCACACTGCATAACAAAACCAAAGCAACAAGTACACACAAAAACTTATGAAATGCAATAGTTGACACACACATACTACTACAATACACATAAGACTACAAGAAGAATGTAATAGGTACAAATATTGATTCTGGGACCTACATATTTATGTCAATTGCTTTCTCAAGGCAGATAATGTATCCCTTCAATAACACAGTCACTGTTATAAATCTAAAATTTTAAAATACACACCATTTGCTGAATGAAAAATCGGCTTCTAGTTTTTATGTTAGAGCCAGTCACTTTTATTTTTCCTCCCAAATAACAAAGGTTATTAAGTATAAGCATGTGTGAGATTACAAGGCTTTAAATCCAATATTAGTCCAAGCAAATGTCTACTATTCCTACTAATCAATTACTAAGCAAATGCCTTCTATATCAAATAGTCCTCTAGGGTAATCAAGAGCAACAGATTATAGCCTTGGGATATTTGTGTACTTTGCTACTCACATCAACAAAGTCATTTGCTGTTGCCTGGCTGCTAGTTCCATCACAGTTACAACATTCACAACTTAATATCGTGTGATGCTGGGGTGAAGGATTTCAATTAGATTTCTGTTGCCAATAAGAAAAAAGATTTTTTTAAAAACCTCAGTCAAACCCCCACATGAAAGTTTTTCTACATCTTTAATAACTACTAGATAGTTTATGAAGTACCCAACCCAGGATACAATTCATAATCTGAATTCAGGTGATTGTCTAGGACTGTAGTGTGTGTTTACTCTTGCACATGTTTATATATAGACAAAATAGTTCTCAGGCTTAAAGGTGCCTTCTTTTATGCAACAGAGCAAAATGAAACAAAAATAGTTACAAAGATTGCCTGTGGGGGATATAATGCCAAGACTCATAATCTCTGCTATCTTCCTGTTTTCAAAATGCAAATCAAGCCTGTCAGCACATGTTTGATTTTTCAGGGAAAATGAGGGCAGCGGAGGGACAGGGACAGGGACACAGACCTACAGACCCAGCCCCTCTCTCTGACTCTTGATTAAGAAAACATATGAAAGCCCAAACAGTTTAAAATTGAAATCAAACCATGTTTGGGAAGTAACAAGCAGTTTAAAGCTAGGATTTGGGTGTCAGCCACATGTTGCACATCAGAGGGGCCATGTGAGGTTAATCATTGCAGGCCAAGGATTTGCAAGCTGCTGAAACATTTCCACATGGTGACTAACCCTGGAGACAGCTAAGGCAATCTGGAAACTGGGGGAAACAAACCACCAGTACTTGGGCATAGAAGGTGGATCTTAAACATAGACATTGATGCAAGTCACATAAAAGCAAAATCTCTATCCAACTATGTTAGACTGGGACTCTACAGGCTCATTATTGGGATGTAATGGGTGCACTTTCCCTTCAAATGGAAAAGTGAACAAGCTTTCAAAAGGAAAGTAAAATGCACCCATTTTGATCTTTGCTTCCTAAGTACAGGTAGTCCTCGATTTGCAAATACTTCATTTTAGTGATGTTCAAAGTTACAACGCACTAAAAAAAGTAACTTATGACCATTTTTCACAGTTGCAACGTATATAGCATCCCTATGATTGTGTGATAAAAATTCAGATGTTTGGCAACTTATGACCATTGCTGTGTCCCGGGGTCGTGTGATCCCCTTTTGTGACCTTCTGACAAACAAAGTCAATGGGGAAACCAGATTCACTTAACAACCAGGTTACTAACTTAACCACTGCAGTGATTCACTTAACAACTGTGGCCAGAAAGGTCGTAAAAAGGGGCAAAACTCACAAGAAATGTTTCACTTAACAGAAATTTTGGGCTCAATTGTAGTCATAAGTCGAGGACTACCTGTGCAGGTGGTCTTGGATAAGGACTGCCCTGTTCAGCAACCACTTGAATTGCCAATAGCACTGAAAATCTGCTTTGCAACTGGTCTACGATTGCTATTCACCAGGATGGTAATCATATAAACGAGGGTTCTGAATTCCTATTTCACTTTCTCTGTTAGCAGCAACGCTGATTTATGCAGCATTCACATTTACCTTCAGGGCTACAGGCAACATTGTTTAAATACATGATTTAAAACCAATGTTTACCCTTACTTAACAAACCATAGCATATATTTGCATTGACCGTTTTGGTACCCGTGGGGCTAAGCTATTGTTTTAATCAGTTGCTTTAATAAGAGCCAAGGTATGCTGCATTCATAGACCTTGGCATTTAAATATATACTGGAGTGGCGGCAGAATTTTGAACTTCTGCAAATAAAATTATCAGATCTGATAATGCATTTGTAATTTTTTGTCCAAAATCCAATAGTAAACAAATCACTTAAACCTTTTTTTAGGAATGCTTCTTACATTTTTACTATGAAGGAAAATATTACATTTATTACATATCTGTTTCCAGAGTTGTATGCACAGTTTCAGCACCTAAAGATGTCTTATGTAATCACACTATTTCAATTGCTCCAATACTAAATGCAACTTTAGGCATGCTTCTTTCTCCGCCTTGTTAGCTGAAATTCTTTAAAGTAAAAACTTAAATGAAATTAATCCAAAGCTACTTTATACAAACAAGCACAGCTATTTTTACCTTAAAATGGTCTCATCCTTTGGGCCTCACACCTGACACTTTCATTTTAAAAGGATAATTTTTAAAGAGAAGTGAACCACTTCAATCCACGACTGTTTGTAACAGCGAAATGTTTGCAACGCAAAATATTTGGGAAAGTCCTAGAAGTTAAAATAAAAACATTACCTTCAGCATCTTTTAATGTAGCTGAGAAAATGAAATGGACGTGAAAATGAAAAGACATTGTGATGCCTCTTGAGCAAACGTACGCCATAATGCAATTCCTCGTCGACATCCAATATAACACTTTTTTTCTCTTTTTCAGAAGAAGGTGTTCCTTTATGCTTCTCCTTCTTGCTAGAACCAAGCTAACCCCTACTACTTTATTCTTCTGCTATGGGCTGAGCCTGGATACTTATTCCTTCTTCAATGGTGCATAACTAGGCTTGCTGCCAGTTAGCCATCTCAAGCCGACACGTAAACCTTTGGAAGGTACCTTCAATGATTTCAACCATACTTGAATGGGTTCAAATGGGGATGCCTAGAATTTGCCCGTAAATAGCATACATGGAGAGGGGGAAAAGTGGTGAGACAGTATATTTCGGGTTGTGATAAATTGGGAACAAAGCATGAAAAGGGAAGCAGGGATATCCCAAAGGTGCTTTTTCAAAAGGCAACTGGACTTTGTTTTACCTTGAAGATGTTTCGCTTCTCATCCAAGAAGCTTCTTCAGTTCTGAAGAAGAGAACTGGAGAAGTTTCTTGGATGAGAAGTGAAACATCTTCAAGGAAAAACAAAGTCCACTTGCCTTTTGAAAAAGCACCTTTGGGACAAACAGGACCTGGATGATTGAAAATCTCCATGGACGGGAGCAGAGATAGTTTTTTTTTTTTGTCTGATTAAGCTTGATACTTTAGATGAACAGTCCTTTAGGAATGAAATTACATTCTATGCCTTCGCAAAGGGAATGTCAGACACACATTCGTGCCATCCCCATTGCTCTGGCACTTTTTTTGCCTGGCAGTGTAGAGATAGTGAGCCACATCCTTCCAAATGGGTTCAAATTGGATTATGCTGGCACCATTTCCATTCCTTGGCAGGTCTCCTGAAACCTCCTCAGGGAGCTCCTTTGTGGTGACAAATATATGCCCACACCCTGGTGCAGCCAGAGAAACTACCAAGTTCCATCTGCTTATTATATTAATCTTCGTTAACTTCTATTTGTATGGAAAAGACTCTGGAAAGGCTCCCTAGGTTGCTGATGTCACAGAGTGTCTGGCGCAGTGTGGGGCAACCACATGTTTATGGCATAAGTCATGAGGAAGATTTGCTGCAACAAATGAGGGAGTCCTAATGTTTTCCATCCACAGCCCTGAAGCCTGTGCGCTGGAGCCTATTTATAGAACCCTGAAGGAACTCCCATCCAATTGAAATGGAACTCAGATCCTCAGCACTCTAAGCATACCCTGATGGCCTAGAGTCGCAGGGGTAGGCAACCTCGGCTCTTTTATGACTCATGGACTTCAACTCCCAGAATTCCTGAGGCAGCTATGCTGACTCAGGAATTCTGGGAGTTGAAGTCCATGAGTCATAAAAGAGCCGAGGTGGCCCTAGACAGAAAATAGGCTGGCTTTATGACACCCAGTTCCAGACAAGGACAAAATTAGAAGGAACCTCCTGTTTTCAACTTGTTTGTCTGGCGTAAGGAATATAATTGAAAGAAAGCGGTACAGATTTGGTTCCTTGTGACATCAGTTCTGGCTTTTGATTGTTTTGAATCTTCAGATGTTATATATAGTCATTCAAACTTTCTTTGGCATTATGCTCAAAAGTTAAAAGGACGTTTAAAATTTAAAAGAGAGAGCCAGTTTGGTTTAGTGATTAAGGCACCAGGCTAGAAAGTAGGAGACCGTGAGTTCTAGTCCTGGCTTGGCCATGGAAGCCAGCCATTCTCTCACAGCTCAGCTTACACTCAGAGTGGTGGTGGTGATTGGAAAATAGGAGGAGGAAGGAGTAGTACATATATTCACTGTCTTCAAATTTGAAAGTTTCAAATTGTGGGGCATAAGGTGAATCTGAGCGAAATGACTAGAATTCTATGCTCTATGGGGGAGATGGGGGAGATTAGATAGATAGATAGATAGATAGATAGATAGATAGATAGATAGATAGATAGATAGATAGATAGATAGATAGATAGATAGATAGATAGATAGATAGATAGATAGATAGATAGATAGATAGATAGATAGATAGATAGATAGATAGATAGATAGATAGATAGATAGATAGATAGATAGATAGATAGATAGATAGATAGATAGATGATGGATGGATGATGGATGGATGATGGGGGGTGGATGGATGGATATTCTATTGATATTCTATCTATCTATCTATCTATCTATCTATCTATCTATCTATCTATCTATCTATCTATCTATCTATCTATCTATCTATCTATCTATCTATCTATCTATCTATCTATCTATCTATCTAATCTGCTTAGGAAATTCTACAGCACAACCTAACTATGAAGAATGGGCTTCTGAATAGCTGCACATCTATTCTTTGTACATGTAACATGTTCTCACTCATTTTACCCAGAAAGAAAATATTTATTGGGAAATGTGCCAATGTAATCAGGCTGGTGTTGGTATATTTTAAATTTGATTTCTTCTCCTACTTGGTTTTGCACATGATTGTTTGTTTCTCTGAAGTCACACTAAAACCTGTAAGGTTAAAGGGAGTGTCTTGAATTGGATATGTGTTTCTTATGTTTGGAGACGGGTTGATGTTCATTAATCTTATTAGTGTATAATGAGGCTTTCTATGAGTAGTACTTTTCATGTTTGCCCAAACAGAACAGCAAGCAGTTTGGGCTGAGCTTAATTTTCATTGAGTTTATTTTTCCAATGAAAGGTAATATTTGGGGGAAGCCGAATGTTTTCTCTGATCCCCGGATTACTTTTTTTTGCTGCAAATCTGATTTTCCTCTGTCTCAGTTGACAAAATCCTTGCCAAGAAAAGGTAAAAACATGATCATCATAATGCTATTTGTTGCAGCCCAATGTTTTACATCCAACTTTCATAACCAGGACGTGAAAGTGGATTTTTATTATTTCTAATATTAGAAATAGTTCTAATAATATTTCTAACCCTGCAGAACGCTTGAAAGAAATTAGGTAAAGAAGATCAGGGCCTGGTTTGTCCATCAGGCTGTGTGTTCCTTAACATGCTACCTCTCTAAAATGAGAACAGGGACCAAATTTGGTGTTGGGATAAGCTGACAAAAGAAAGATCAGCTTTGAAAATGGGTCAGATCAGTACAGAAAAATATTTCTGTATAGAGCCCTGGTGGAGCAGTGGTTAGAGTGCTGCATTGCAGGCAAAACTCTGCCCATTGTCAGGAGTTTGATCCTGACCGGCTCAAGGTTGACTCAGCCTTACATCCTTCCGAGGTCAGTAAAATGAGCAGCCAGATTGTTGGGGGCCACATGCTGACATTTGTAAAGCGCTCAGAAAGTGCTGTAAAGCACTATGGAGCAGCATATAAGTCTAAGTGCTATTGCTATTGCTATTTCAGTAATACTGTAATTCCCCCAGGGAATCTCTATGGGAGAAGTTGCTGAAAAGCAATTCAGAAAGTTACTGAATGTTCCATTCTAAATGTCCTCACCTCCCACTCCTGGTCCAATAATCCAGAAAGGTGGCTACAGCTAAACCTCTGCTTCCCAGTGCATTTTTTAAAATTTCTGTTCAACCGTATCCGATTCTTGGAGACTTCCTGGTCAAGTTCCTGCAGATTTCTTGGCAAGGTTTTTCAAAAGTGTTTTACCATTGCTTCCTTCCTAGGGCTGAGAGAAAATGACTGGCCCAAGGTAACCCAGCTGACTTCATGCCTAAGGCAAGAATAGAACTCATGAGTGACACACACACACACACACAGAGAGAGAGAGAGAGAGAGAGAGAGAGAGAGAGAGAGAGAGAGAGAGAGAATAAAATGATTAGTCTCTGGGGAGAAGAAACACACACAAAACTAGGAGCAACATGTTACTTCATTGCATAGAAGAAATCCAGACCCCTTATAAGGCCACTGCTGGTAAGAGGTTGGAAGGAATCCCCAAAACTGCTCTGCATGCTATCCCTGGCTTGTTAAAACATCAGTGGCAATTTAAAATAAAATGATTTTTTTCTTTGGCTGCCTGTTTAAAATATTAATAAAATATTAATGAAATTCGAGCAGGGAGGTCTTCAGGCAAAATACTTTAGTGCTAAAATTGTTACTGGACTCCAACCTATGGATAGTGGTGAGGCAAGATTTGCATTCACTATTAGATGGGGGCCGGGGGCGTTGGGAGCATTTCTGTCTCCTCCTTCAGCCTCAGAATGATTTATATTATAATAAAAGCTAGACAATCCTGCTACTTATCGTCTAAAAGGAGATGACGCTGAATGAAGAAAGGGTAGGAAAAAGAAAGCAAGAAAATGTGAACATTAGTTCTTAATATTTCAAGATGACCATAGTGGCTCCCTATGGTGAAGCTCAGAAGATGCCACCTTCTTGGAGCAAATAGAGCTTAGTGTACTCTGTGTCAAAGGGGGAAGAGATTCAAGCCAGATGGTAATGCACTAAGGAACAAAGATAGCAGTTCCACTTTTTCTTCCCCTCTTCCTCCAATCAGAATAGTTGGGTCCAAAGATGTCTGTGAAGGTCATGGACTGCACCCACCTAAGCAATTCATTCCATGATATGTCCTCCTTGTTCTTTCAGAGATGCAGTAGGACATGGGAAGAGGTCCCTAGGCTATTATTTTGTATCAATATTCATCAGAATGAATCCCTCCCCCCCAAAAAAATGTCTTGAAATTCTAGTGAGCTTCAGAGTGATTCCTTTTATCTAAAATTTGGCTCAACCTTGAAATAAAAAAATCAGGATACACAAACGTAACGTTTAGGACAGCAAAGCAAAAAAAGATGCCTATAGAGTTCAGATTTTCAGTGTGAAGGAATTTTCTTCCTTTGTGGAGAAGTATTTATATCTGTGACTATGGAGATTCTCAATCATCCAGGTCATGGTTGTCCCAGAGGTGCTTTTTCAGGAAGCAACTGAACTTCCTTGTTTTTCTTTGAAGATGTTTCGCTTCTCATCCAAGAAGCTTCTTCAGCTCTGACTGGATGGTGGGGAATGGAAGGATTTATATTCCTTGCAGACAGCTGGTCATTTGCATTCTTTTAGAGAGTCGTTGAGGCCATTTGGAGGTTTATCTGTATCCTCAGGGTCATCTGAGTAGTGCAGGTGGAGCCTTCTTGGCTGCAGGATGTTTTCTGCCCTGTGTCCCTTCGCTGTTGAAGACAGGTGCAGGCTGTTGGTGATGTTGCTGAAGAAGCTTCTTGGATGAGAAGCAAAACATCTTCAAAGAAATACAAAGAAAGTCCAGTTGTCTCTTGAAAAAACCACCTTTGGGACAACCATGACCTACATGACTGAGAATCTCCATAGACGTTTAGTTATGCACTTTGGGATGAACACCCTTCGAATGGTGCAGGAGTATGAACATATTTTGAAAAAATATTGCAGACTACAGGAACCATTTGCGCTTCAGTTTGAGATGCAGACAACACAGACTCATCCCATAAATATAAATAAATCCTTCTATTCCCCAAAATCCAGTCAGAGCTGAAGAAGCTTCTTGGATGAGAAGTGAAATATCTTCAAAGAAAAACAAGGAAGTCCAGTTGCCTCCTGAAAAAGCACCTTTGGGTCGTATCTGTGATTTCAACACCCACTATCTGACATGATACAATGCTGGAAAAGCTTTACTACTTTGTGTAAGCTAAGCCCACCCTATTAGCTTGAAGTCTTTTTGCTGATGTAATGGCAGACCACTTGAATTTGATTTTGACCCCATTTTGTGATTCTGTGAGGAATTCTTTTACACCTTGAGAAAGAGGTGAAAAACCAAGTGAGTTTTTGCAGAAAGCAAATGCCAGTTCCTCAGTTCTGCTTAGCAATTGTTTTCCTGTTCAATCACAAAATACAATTAAAACTCTGCTTTCCTGCGAAGCTCTCAAGGAGTAAATATCACCATTATTTCTGAGCTTCAATTATGTTATCAAACATATTTTTATGAGATGGTTGGTACTTTATTATTATTATTATTTGAATATTGCATAGTTATAAAATGTATACCAAAAGAGAAAATATTAAATATTAAACATTAAATATTAAATGGCAACTTCAAATAATTAGTACTAAATATCAAACTATTGATTTGGTCATTATTGATGATGATTTTGTTTTGCTTACTTTATTATATTAGTTCGTAATCTGCTTAGAAATTTTGATTGATGAGGCACACCAATTTAGTAAATGAAGAAAATTAACATAGAAATTAACAAATATATGCTTAGTTTATGCTTGGAGATAATGATTTGAAGTCACCATTTAATATTTCTTTTTCTCTTTTGGTGTACATTTTATAACTATGGGATAAATTCTTAATAGCAATATACTGTATAGTAGCAAGTTGCTGGAGACTCAGTACAAAACCTAGTACCTAGTACATAACTGGGTTAACTCATACAATCAAGTGAAACAATGACTAAAAATATACCTATGTACCTATGTAACCAGGAGTCATATCTAAAAACATTAACAGAATAACAGAGTTGGAAGGGATCTGAGAGGTCTTCTAGTCTAACCCCCTAACAACGTTAACGTTATTCTCTTACTAAAGAGAATCTCACTCTCTCAGCCAAGAGACCATAAAAACAATCTAATCTCCTTAGCTTGATGGACTAACAAGGTTTTCATCAGCTTCCTAAAAGTCAGGATTCTTGAAAATTATGCACTTCATAGTAAGACATGCTTTTGTCAGAGTGATAATTGGTCTATTTCACAGATAGATTATTTTGCCTCTATTATTATTGTGGTTGTTATTGTTTTCCCACCTCCTGAAGTGTAGAAAGCCTTTTCTGCAATTTGGAAAGAATCCCAAAAATACATCATGTAAATCAAGACATACTGAATATTAAATGCATGAATGAACCAGTTATTGCAGAATACTCTATTAGAGATTTGAAATAAATCAGCTTTAGATTTCAATGGGAACAAAAGAACAGAGTATGTTACAGTGGATTCCACTGTTGCTCAAATAATAGAGTATATGTCATAAATAATAAAGAAGTTGTCATGTTATGCTCCAAAAGTTATACTTAGGGAAGATGAGATGGTATTATTATGGTGTTAGTTATTTATGCATCATTTTTCTTTTGAAAATAATCTAGAACAGCGGCTAGAAGAGGAGCACAAGAAAAGCCTAGAGCAATATTTGTAAACAGTGGTAAAAAAGAAGAGTAAAAATAATTAAAGTCTAGTTTTTAGCTGAAAAAAACACATCAAGCCATTTATCAAAACTAAAACATAATCACCATTTCAATATTAAAGATAGCTTGGTGTTGAGACAAATGTTATTCTACAAAATCCAGAAGGACAAGGATGTCTTAAAATTTCATTTAAACTTAAAAAGTACTATATATAGGCCAGGAGTATATAACCAAGACTCTATCGCTGAGGAAGTAAATCTCTAAATCACCATTGAGTGAGTCTCAGCCATTGGTGGGTCAACAAAGTCTTCTCCACCTGGTCTTAGCACACCATTTAGGTGATATTGGAGAGATAGTTTTTCAGATTTGGTTCCTGAGCTGTTGACTGTCAGCACTTTGATTGAACCCAGTAACGTGTTTAAGATTTGCATTTAAAAAAAAAAAAAATGCTTATCAGGGCAGCTGTGTTTTTAAAAACCATGTTTTATAGCAAGTCTGATACACAAATCCTGAAACATTAAGGAAAAGTAAGAATTACAACAAATGGTGATTTTCCAGTGTTAATATAAAACTAGGCAAGAAAATGAAAATGTATTCTTTCCTGCCAAGATTTTAAAAGTGGTTCGTCATTGCCTCTTTCCTAGGGCTGAGAGAGACTGACCAGTCTCAGATCACCCAGCTGGCTGGGTGCCTAAAGAAGGACAAGAACTCATGGTCTCTTTATTTCTAGCCTGATGCCTTAACCACGACACCAAACTGGCTCTCCTATGGTGCTCATGCGTAATTTGAAGTAGAATTTAAGGTATGCATTCTCCCAAGCAAATGATTCATAGGACAGCCTTGTTAGTGAGCTAGTCAAGCTGTAATGCAGGATTTTGAAGGACATCAATTTATCCCCATCTCAACAAACTCTATAAATCAACAATGACCATCAAATAAATTGGGCTTAGGCTCAAGCATTTTTGAACTTAGAGCTAGAATGCCAGATCCAAATCAAATACACCTGGAGATAGCCTGGATATAGACAGCTCTTCCTTTTCCTTTTCAGACATGGAGTTTTCATCTGCTTCAATGATTTTGATCAAACTCAGTCCAGTACAAAATTCTGGCCTTGTACCAGACGCAGCAGAATTACTAGCAGGAACTGGAAGAAGAAGAAGAAGAAGAAGAAGAAGAAGAAGAAGAAGAAGAAGAAGAAGAAGAAGAAGAAGAAGAAGAAGAAGAAGAAGAAGAAGAAGAAGAAGAAGAAGAAGAAGAAGAAGAAGAAGAAGAAGAAGAAATAATAATAATAATAATAATAATAATAATAATAATAATAATAATAATAATAATAATAATAATAATAATAATAATAATAATAATAATAATAATAATAATAATAATAATAATAATAATCCACCATATATATCTCTGGCCACCTTTAGGTGTTGCGTTTGGAATATCTACCCTTCTTAAAATGCCTTGTTCTCATTATTATACATTTAATAAGATACAGAATTTTCATGGAATATCTACGGTACCAATAAAAAAACATCTGCAAGTATATTAAAAAAAAATCTTCCTTTTCCTGCCTTTCTCTCAACTTAAGCTCCTGCTGCTGTTGTGCCAGGATTAATAAGGAAAGACGAAAGTGAATGGCCCCATTTCTAGCAGTTTTTCATTGACCTAATGATGAAATGTCCTTCTATTTTGTAGATAAGGATATGAAAGACTCCTCTCTCAATGCTGAAGGCTAACATTTCTTCTTTTATGGCAGGAGGGAGTGAAATGAGCATTTGTGATTGTCCTAAAGATAGGTTTTTACAATTGTATCATTTCTTCTTTTCACACACACACACACACACACACACACACACACAGCTTATTCAGTGAGTTACTAATATACTGATTAGAACCAGATTTGCTGGAATTATGAGTCAAAATCGGAACAGCAACTGCTGTGCAAAGGATGTAAAGGGAATAAAATGAATGGTGCATTAACTTCCAACCGCTGAATATTAATCAGCATTTCACAAAAAAGAAAATACAGAAGCTGCCACACTAAATATTTTTAGTGCTTATTGACAGTCTTGATTTCCTTCATCACTACACACACACACACACACACTTTTGTTTTTGGCATTCAATCTGGATTCTAAAGAAAGTACAGATGAAAATCTATTTTTAAAAAAAATGGGGCAGGGGGGTATACTTTCAGAAAATAATGCACAGTGTTGGAAAGTTGTATCTCACAAAATGCTTTATACCAATCAAAGCTCTGTGTCCCTAACCAGAAACATTCCAAGCCTCAAGGTAAACAGAAAACTAAACTGGAATATGGAAAAGCACTTGGGGAAAAAAAATGAATGCACATAGTGACTCGTTCAAAAATAAACTTCCTAACTACTTAAAAGTAAAAAGGAAGTACTCAATGGTTTGCAAACGTTTGCTAAATGTAATTATGACATATTCTGCTTTTAATCAGAAACAAGCATAAAGTCCTTATCACTACGCTAACTAAGATTTATGATGTGCCTGACATCAAGTTACACTTTTTCCCAACAGCGTTCTGGATGCTTCATCAAAATTAGAAGATGTCAATCCTTCTACCTGTATGGATACCTACTTGGTAATCTTTACCCATTGAGATCAACAAGAAAAAATTGTTATCCTTGTCTATTTAAGCCAAACTGGGCCATATTGTAAATGTAAATAAACCAGTGTATCATATTGTGGATTTGAAAGTTTTCTTGCTATAGATCTGGTCATAATCTATAAAGCAAACAGTAAATTTTAGTTTAGTAAAAGATTGTTCCATTGATTTTTTTTGGGGGGGGAGGGGTCAGTTGAAGAAATTAAGCATGTTTCAAACATATTTAATTGAGGAGCTTAAAAGTATGAATATAAATGTACTAGGCTCATAGAAATTTAAAAATTGTACACAGTAAAACATTACATCTGATATAAAAAAAACTATCTCAAAAATGTGATAACTTTAATCTTTTTTACAATAGTGGTTATCTATCCATTTCATGAAATCTTGAAATTGAACTCTATTCTAGAACTCGGTGAAGAGGAAACACATCATCTATAGAGTTCCTATTGCAGTGATTCACCATCCCTTGGTTGTTCCAGTTATAATGCCTTTGAAGGTAGAAAGTTCTTTGAAATGGAGACAATTTTACTATTCATTCCACTTCTTAACATAGGGCTTTATCAACAATGTTAGCTATTGACCTGGTCCAATCACCAAAGTATGTTATGTGTAAGATCAGCAAGCTAATAAAAAAAACAGATCTGTGAACAACTAGAAGCAAACAAAGTTATAACTAGTAGCCAGCACGGGTTTGTTAAAAACAGATCATGCCAAACCAATCTTATTTCATTCTTTGATAAAATTAGTAGACCAGCGAAATGCTGTAGACAATAGTATATTTAGATCTCAGTAAGGCATTTGACAAAGTAGACCACAACCTGTTGTTTAGTAAACTAGAAAAAGGTGGAATAGACAACATCACCACACTACAAAAAAAATGTTGAGACTTTGGAAAAAGTTCAGAGAAGAGCAACTAAGAACGGCTGCAGGACTTGGGTTTGGCTAATCTAAAGAAAAGAAGAAACAGGGGTGATATGATAGCAGTAATCCAGTATATGAGGAGCTGCCACAAGGAAGAGGGCATCAAACTAGTCTCCAAAGCACCAGAGGGCAGGACAAGAAACAATGGTTGGAAACTGACCAAAGAGAGAAGCAACCTGGAATTAAGGAAAAACTTCCTAACAGTGAGGACAATTAACCAGTGGAACAGCTTGCCTTCAGAAATTGTGGGCGCTTCATCACTGGAGGTTTTTAAGAAGAGACTGGAGAGCCACTTGTCTGAAATAGTATAGGTTCTCCTGCTTGAGCAGGGGGCTGGACTAGAAGACCTCCAAGGTCCCTTCCAGTTCTATTCTATTCTATTCTATTCTATTCTATTCTATTCTATTCTATTCCACTCTACTCTACTCTACTCTACTCTAATTCTTTGCTCTTCCACTTGAACAGAAACAATATTAAAAAAAAAGATTTAAGAAAGTCAAAGAGATATGCTACAGATCCTTGATGGGGATCAATATTAGTTCTGTGGGAACAGAATTTGGAAGTAATGGAAAAGAAGGTCCAAATCCAAAAATGCTAGAGAATTTCTAGAAGCCTGGTACAAATTAGCCATCAATAGACACATAGACATAAAGAACATCTACATACTATGCAAGAGAGACAATCAACAAGCCAAAAAAGGAAGAAAAGGAACAAAATACCTCCCCACCAGCCAGTGCTTTTTTTGTAAAAAAAAAAAAAAAAAAAGGTACCAGAACTCATACACGTCATACAACCTGCCTTGCCTACCCTACAAGGTTTATCTTTGTAGTTGAAAAAAAAAACCTTCAATTTTTAGTGTATCTAAAAGACTAGGAATTTGTTCAAGGTAAATTAATACTATTAATGTTACCATGCACTGTGTGGCTTTAAATTACAAGAAGGCATTTTATTAATTTTTTGGGACATTTACCACTGACATACCCATTTAGTTTAATGAGTGGAAATGTCAGCTTTCTATGTGGAATGAAATTGGCCCAATAAAACAAAATTTGGTTGCTTGTAAAAGATTGAATTATGTTTTAAGTTGTCAAGCAAGGTGGGAAAATTTACATTTGGAGTTTAATATGGATATTGACTTGAAACAAATTAAAGTTGAAACTTTGTCACTGAATAGATTACTTTTAATTTACCTTTAAGTTAAACCCAATTTAATAAATAGTTCTGATTAAACCTCATACTCTGACCAATACATAATTAATATATATTATTATTAATAATAAAACCTCCAAATCACAAGACATTGGCTTTATACTTATTCTTCCCCTCTGCAGTTTGAATATAAAATATAAAAGACTAAAAAGAGATTTTCGTAGACATCCCAGCCTTTAAACTACCCAAGGAACCGAAACAGCAAAGTTTCGCTGTCGGGCAAGCTTCCACGCCAGCCATCTTTCTTTCCTCTCATTTTGCCTCTTTTTAACCTCACACCCCACCTTCTGTAAGGGAAGGCAAAAGGCTCACTCACCCTCTTGTGAAAGAGGGCCTCCATGTTTATGTGTCTCCCACCGCCACCATCGGCTTCCACACCACATGGTCCGACCCAGGCAATCAAGCCACGCTCTGGCTGTGGTGCTCCGGCGCCTCATGGCTCCTCCTAAAGGAGGCAGACAGCGCCGGAGGGGACCCCGCTCGCACCATACCACCAGCGGGGCATTTTCAAAAACAAACGAGGATAGGAAGGGAAACAATAGGAAAAGAATGCAACTCTGGAAAATCCATCAAAAAAAGGTGCCGGAACTCTGTTCCGGTGCGTTCTATGACAAAAAAAGCCCTGCCACCAACAATCAACACCCAGATGAGTATAGATTAATTCCAAGATTAACATCAGACCAACAATCAAGAAATAATCAATACCCCAATCAAGGAACTGCCAAACAGTAAACTGCCCAACTAAAGAATCTCCAAGACCATTCCTACCAACACTGACAGGGTTAAGTCACTAGATAAACTGAGAGCAAACCTCATTTCTTACTAGCACTAATGATGTTACCTAATTTGGGTAATGAAATGTCTGCAAGAAAACAACCAAGTTCAGAGAGCACCAATGTCAACCCTGAGCTGCAAATATTCTCCTTTATTGGTGAGGTCCTTCTTACTTGACAAATTAACTTCTGCAGCATAGATATTCAGTTCTTTGTGGTAGGATATGGTCTGCAAGGCCAAGACAACTATAACTATCTCCCACACTCCCAGTTGCAAGTATAAGAATGTAGATTTGCAGACTGAGTATCTGACTTCGGTTTACACTTTTTGTTTTCTTAAGTGAGAATAATAGCAAAGGCAAGAGGTTTATAGTTTCAGTAGGGAATCAGAAAACCTAGCCAGGTCTCAGTACTTAATTTTCACAAGAAAAACAACTGCAATGAAACCATTGTTCATATAATCTCATCACATCCTTCATTTAAAATTGCCTTTTGCAATGCTGGCATTGAGAAATATGCAGAGAGTTTTCTACCTACGCATAATTCTGAAAGAGACCAGGAGCTAAAGCTGTATAACTGGATATCTGAACTTCTGAAGGTTTCTGTAGCCAAGACAACAAAATCACTTCCCTTGCCAGCACAACTGTCATTCTTCCCAATGTGCCGGAATTCATTTGTTTTCATTCATTCCTTATCAGGTTACCTGCATTTGAGTCATTGCTCAAAATATATTTAGAGAAGAAAAAGTGGTAGGTTTTCAGGAAATAGCAAGTTTTTTTTTTAACGGAGATAGAAATCACTTGGCAAGAGATGACAAAATACTTTAAGTTTTCTTTCAGTAGTTATAAAACCAGGTCCCAGGGAACACAAGCTAGTTGGTGATGATAATAATGCCGGAATAAAATGTTTCAAAGAAAAATAAATATATTTCCCTGTGGCTAATCTGACACAGTTTTCAACTGCTATTGAATAAGGATAGATGTGACCATCTTTCATAAATTATGTTTTAGTAAAACAGTGGGTGAAATATAGAAAACAATAATTACCATTGAAAATATTAATCTTTACATTATCCAATATGCTACTTTAATAGATCTATCATTTTTTTTCACCTTTGGAGCATTTATACAAACAATCTTCCACTTGCAGAATGAAGTAATGTAACTTTGTCAGTGTGACATATTATTTCACTTATTATGGACCCAGTCTGGCTCTTCTTCAAGGGAACGTTTCCTGATAAGAAAACTTTACGAATAAAATGAATGAAATCTGGAAACACACACTGAGGAATTCACTAAATGCAGATTAGCTAACACAGATTAATTTTAAATTTATGAGGCATCCAACCATCTTATTTTCTTTCTTACTGTACATCATTCTCAACTTCTGTTATAAAGAGGCAGATGGAAATCAGTCCTATTATTCAAAGAAGTGGCTCTCTTCTTATGAGGTGCAGAAATACAAATGATCACTAGATGGCAACAGAGAGATACAAAAGTCACATTCACTGCTGACATCTGGTAATCATCCTGATTTTTACAGCCCTACTTATGTCTATGGAGATTCTCGGTCATCTAGGTCATGGTTGTCTCAAAGGTGCTTTTTCAAACTAATCCTTCCATTCCCCCCACACACACATCCACCCAGAACTGATGAAACGAAATGAGAAGCAAAATGTCTTTTTCTTCCTCAGGGGAAATTTTGAAAAAGCACCTTTGAGACAGCCATATTTAGATACATATAGGACAATGAAAACAAAAACTAAAAGGGCAAAAGACTTAAAGATTGAACTCCCAGCTAAAATAGTACTACATTTCCAATATTTAAAAATGTAGTAACTTTTCTGATGGAGCAAATCAAGGATGTTATTTCTGTATGAACATGCATTGTCTATGTTTGAAATCAGGACTTAAATCAGAATATTATTTTACAAATCAATATTCAAATTTTTTTTAAAACTGTGCCTTCCATTTTATATTTATTCCCCAAATCCCCAAAAATAAGGGTATTATACTATCTGACACAGTGGCTTATTCAAATACTTTTATTAGCCATGTGCAGAAAAAAATGATCAGACGTATTTCTCAAATAAAGTAATTTGATAGTTATTTGCTGTTTTGCAGAACTGGAGAAAGGCTGTAACAGAAATGAGCAATTTTTGGAGGCCAAGAATTATATTTTAAAATTATTATCTTTAAGGACATGGTGGCGATAGAACGGGAGGAGCAGGGCTTTTTTTTTGTTGTTGTTCCCCTTTTCGATGTGGGCTTGACAGTTTAAAGGAAATAAGTAGTAACAAAATGAAGGTTAGGTCAAGCAAAAGCTTAATGCATTAATTTTGTTTGTTTTCATTTTAAAAATGAGCATTGCCACTGAATTTTGGCAACAGAGGTGTTTGGGGGGAGGGGGGGCAGGCTGCCAAAAAAGGACCTGAACTGGTACAATATGGAAGGGGGTCTCTGAACTGGTAAAGATGTGAGTAATTCTTTCTCAGATGGAATCCCAATATATCTGGAATGAATGTGTAATCTTATAGCTCTCAAAATATATTTCTAGACAGTCTTGAACCTTCAGATTTTTATTTTTTGCCTGTGTTTGGTTGAGGAGAGAGAGAGAGAGAGAGAGAGAAAGAGAGGAAGAGAGAGAGGAAGGAAGGAAGGAAGGAAGGAAGGAAGGAAGGAAGGAAGGAAGGAAGGAAGGAAGGAAGGAAGGGAGGGAGGGAGGGAGGGAGGGAGGGAGAGAGGGAGGGAGGGAGGGAGAGAGAGATAAGATAACCTTTGTTGTGATTTTTTACTGTGGGCACACTGGCACACATTAAAAATCAAATTCTGTTGCTTGCTCTCAAAAGTGTACACATACATAACACACATATAAACATGCTATATACAACATATGTATATACCTACACCCTTACATATAAATATATATAAATATTAATCAGTGTCCATCTTGAATACATAGCTGAAGGAGGAAGCTTGACAGTTCACAAGGTTACTAATACTATATAGAACAAAACTGTGACTGAATCTGGATGGTCTGCTTCGGATCGGGCACTCTAGCCCTGTAACACAAAATAATACATCCTCTTGAAAAGGTATATTAATTTATCAGCAATAATTCATGGGGAAGTAATCTCCAAAATAAGAGGATACATTCTTCAAAGACTTCTATGTTGAATTGAGAAGCCCTCAGATTTTTTAGCTGTCCATCTGTTTCCTGTTGTGAAATCAAATAAGCGCCAGCTGCTTTCTGCTGCTGCTGCTCCCCCTTTTTTTTAACTGATGTGTTTGTTTGTGTGTTTGTTTTTAACAGAAAGCAATGCTTTTTATCCATTATTCCATGGATGTGATCCAGCATTTAACAGAAACAAACTGCACACTCATATATACAGCAAACCTTAGGTGTCAGACGATTGAAGTTTTTGATCTGAACATTTTTAAATAAGAAACATATGTTTAAAATAAATTCTGCCTGTGGAGAGCTGCTGTTTGTAAAATCTAGTAGGTGGCTGCACTTAAGCATCCATGTAGAAGAGGCACACTGCTGTAGATTTCCATAATACTTTTTCTATCACTTGGCTGTAGCCTTGTCTAGAATTATGAATTCATTTATTGTGGAACAAACAACTCACACCAATCACATGAACCACTCAGGGATACCGTTTAGGAAAAACAGATGGAAATGTGACATCTATTCATTTATCTGTCTGCAACATTGTAGACCACATGTGATCTCTGCTCAGAAACACCTATATCTCTGGTTACACTTTTTTTTAAAGTAACCACAAACAAATGTCTTTTTAATATATTTCTTTGCATTTTTATGGCAATTGAATATGAATCCTGTGTAAGAGGAGTTTCTTGAATTTTGCAGTGAATCTTAAGCCTCAAATGTCCTTGCCTCCATGCTCAACTTGAGCTGCTGTGACTGCATCCATCTTCAGCATTGCTTCCCATCTCCCATTTACCACATATCCAAAGGCTTTCATTTCAAACATAGATACACTTCATGCCATAGTTATGGTATATTAAGTATATTAGTATATTAAGAGTGTAAAAGTTCTAAGTTCAAAGTCCAATCTAATATAAATTTGCCTAAAAGCAAATCCTCTGCAATCAGTAGAGATTATTTCCAGGAAAATAATAGAATTGCAGTCCCAGTCTCTTGTACAGTCTCAGGCCAATGTCATAGGCATTACATTGGCAAATGGGACTGTTCTTATGTATAGCATACAGGCAGTGGTAGGATTCAGATATGTGAACAACCAGTTCTCCATGTGGATGCAGCTTCCGGAAGTCCATTCTGGGCCTGGGCAACAAAAAATTAGCTACCAGTTCTGCCGAAGTGGTTCAAACTGGCTGAATCCCACCACTGCATACAGGACATCTTAAGGTCAGGGATAGCTGGATTCCCCCACCTTTCTTTCTCCCACCTTCCACCAAGGGTCTCAAGTTAGAAGGAAAATAATCTTCAACCACTGGGCTAGATCAGGGCAGAGGGGCAGGTTTTGACAAATGACTAGACCCACAAGCTTAGACATCAGCTTCTTCGCAAGTGGTTTGTGTGGATGCTAAGTTGAGCTTGCTTTGAATGCTCTCAATCAAAACTAGAACTCATCATTATCCCAGAAGAGCACTAAACCTGTTGTTCAAAAGCAACCACAACAACTACTAATAGACACAGAGAAAGTTGCATCATGAAACATTAGAGATGGGTCTCTCCTACTTCATTATGCAAACCTTGCCATCAACTGCAGTTCAGGCTGGTTAGATCTCCGTGCTAGGGATCAGCTTGACTGCAACAACCTCATCTAAGGAATTACTTGGCTTGCAACACTGACTGAAGCACATGAGATAGCATCCACAACAAAACAGACATAACTAATCACCTCCTTAAAGGGGAAATGCTTTTAACACTGGAACAGTTAAGGACAATTTTAAATTGCCTCCATTATGGATTGGAGAAAGCCCTAGGCAGATGTAGAAGAACATTTAAATTACTTTGATTTACATTCCCATATCTCCAAAATATCTATTCCTACAGACAATAAATTTACTCCTTAAGGTCTAGTATCCAAGGATTTTTGGATGTCCTTTGCCTTTTGTTGGTCTGATCCCTGCACACAATGGGATACACCATTATGAATTCACATCATAATACTCCCAGGGTTCTGAAATATGACCAGCTTTGTTTTCTAATGTCTTTAAAAAAAATCAGAAGCATTAATCTAAAGACATTGGCATAAAGATCACTTCTTGAAAATAGTCTAAAGAGTCTAAGTGGATGTTCAGTGAAAAGGAACAATATGTATTTCTGCCATTATAACAGGAATACGCAACATTTGGCTTGTGATAGTAAAGTAACGACTACACTATACCAAGTTGTTAAGGCCAGAACCAAAATTGAGTTAAAGCAAAATTTTGGCTAATATAATTACATTGATTAAATCCATTTAATATGATTTCTCTCCACATTACCTAACAATTTTTTCCTTCCAAGACATTAAAAATTACAATATGCAATCAACTTTTGAAGATACTTTAGAGCAGGGATCCCCAAACCCCGGTCCATGGACCGGCACTGGTCTGCGGCATGCCACAAAAAGCGGGATGCAGGCAGCACACGAAACCACGCCCCCTACAGTCCACGGAAAAACTTCTTTTCATGGAACCCGTCCCTGATGCCCAAAAGGTTGGGGGCCACTGCTTTAGGGACCATTGCTTTCTGAAAAGCTCTGGTGCCTTGGTTCTGCACCTGCAATTTAGAATGTATTCAGCAATGACAAGGAATTAGGGCATCCTTAGTTACTCTAGCAATACCTAGAAGTTTCTCCAGACACTAAATACTGTGAGACTTAATTATGATTGTAAATGTCCTTCATTAGCGACAAGCAAAGTATGTAATATACTTTTAGAATCCTAGCAGGAAACTAATGAAGCAATTATACAGCAAGGTGAATAGAATCTATCTGACAAGAATAATCTCCTACATCCTGCACTATTTATAGCATGCTTTTTATATTAGATATTGGGAGGTTGAGGAGAATAGAAGAGTTGAAATCTATTTTCATTAAGGAGAAAATATTAGTACGTATTAGGCAAAGTGCCAGTAGCCATAGAAATTTAAGATTTTTCCATCTCCATTACAACAAGTTGAAATAAAACTTTCATATAAAACTGAAATGAGAAGTCCTATCACTATCCCATTTCATAAGGTTTTTCTGGAAGTCATACTTAAGAATTCATCCCTTAATGATTATTATTTTTTCCTTTTTGCAAACCTTTTGATATTCTGAGCACTATACATTTTCTTTTCATTTTTTGGTCATTGCTGCCTGCTCCTGTAATTTTAATTGCTATTACCTTATCATTAATTTTTTTTACTAAGGCCAGCACTCAGATTTCTTCTAATAGCAAATGATCTGAAACTTTCAGCAGTTTTCAGAAGGGACATCTCAAGAATGAGTACAGCATCAACTCTGAAATTTCTGTTCACAGAAATCTGACATCTATTTATTTTTCTAACCTCCTCATGACACTCTTTACCAAGGTTTACTTAGGTCTTCCCACCAGCTCTCCACTTTCCCCTTCATTTATTGCCAACTCCCTGCAAGGCCCTCTAGAATGCAAGATCAGAACTAAATACCAGCACTTTCCTGAGCTCTTCATCACAGTGGGAAAGCCAACAGTTGATAATCAGAACCTGGGGCTGCCTCACAGATGCATACCCCAACTTGTGAATACACAGACACAGAGTAACTTGGCCAACTCATTTTTCAGTGAATGAAATCACATGTGGTCTTCAAGATGCATAACAGCCACATAACAGGTTATGTAGAAAACAAACACAGGATCAGTCAAAAAGGACTCAAATGCCTATAACACCGACACACAAAGTATGTGAAACGAACGTGGTAAACTTGAAATCCAAGTACATGAGGGCAGATATGATATCGTTGTCATTACTGAAACCTGGTCGGATGAAACTCACAAATGGAATGTAGAGCTAAAGTGATTTAAATTGTTTAAAACAGACCTAATAAAAGAGCAGGTGGAGATGCACTAAGATGTTCTCTCGATTTCTGAAAATACAATAACTGCAGTGATGGTGGTATTTGAGATGACATTTGACTCATCAGACTGCATCCTTAGTATTTTATTCTAACTATGTTTTGCTCCCCAGCTACAAACCAACTGCTTCTCCTGTCGTTTTTAGGAAAGGGCTTCTTTTTTAACCAGAGTTTGTCAATTTGAACGAGTTAATCGCGACTTCAATGGCTTCTAATCAAAGTTTTGATATATGTTTTATTAGCTGCTTTGCATGCCCTCTAAGCAGGTAGACACTAAATGGATTATACTTTAATCCAAATGGATTATATTCTAATCAATGGAGGGTATTTTCTGTGTTAGACAAGGAAGATTTATCCTGTTTGTTTTGCTGCTGTTCTGTTAGCAGAACACAATTCTTTTCTGTTTCTACATCTTGAACATATAGGCAGAATATAAGGATCTGCAATCTTTGACTTTACTTATGGATTAAACTGCTTGGGAGTCAATCCATGATCACAAGAGGTGAATAATGTGACATCCTGAGAGTGGATGTCTTCCCACTTGCTTAAAGGAGGCAGTTAGTTGTTTTGTCATTTTATCACTTTAAAATTGGGAGATTAAAACAATAATAATAATAACCCATGCAACAACTTGATGCATTTTAGTGTCAAAAAGGTGGCTCTGCTGCAAATTCTAATATTCTCCAAATAACCCATTAATATTGTATAAACATGGTTTTACATCCACAGGACTGGCTTCTGATGTGTTTTCACTCTAGGTCAGTGGTGGGATTCAGCCAGTTCGCACCACTTCGGCAGAACCGGTAGCTAATTTTTTGTTGCCCAGGCCCAGAATGGACTTCCGGAAGCGGCATCCACACAGAGAACCAGTTGTTCACATATTTGAATCCCATCACTGCTCTAGGTGTTAAGTGATTACACTGGAAAGCCTGAGAGAGAATTTTCCTCTATCTTGCAACACTAGAGGGAGCATATATTAAATATAAGTGATAAAACTTTGAGGTACAGTGGCTTGGAATGTCACCGTTTTATTCTAAGACTATGTTTAGGCATAGATATTCATCCAAGCATTCAGATTTATTATTTTAAGTAGAATCATAGCATTGAAAGGAGTCGTTTCGACCTTCGAGTCCAACCTCATGTTCAGTGCAGAAATCCAAATAAAAGCTTCCCAGATTGATGTCTATCCATCCTTCTCTTGAGCACACTGACTGGAGAGAAGCTTCTCTATCGCTGGAGGTTTTTACGAAGAGATTGGACAGCCAGTTTTCCAGAATGGTATAGGATCTCCTGCTTGAACAGGGGGTTGGCTTAGAAGACCTGCAAGGTCCCTTCTGACTCTGTTATTCTATTGTTCTGTCCTCATGCTACCTGGTTTCACCGTTTAGCTCATTGCCAAGAAGGTTTTTCTAACATTCAGCTGGTATCTACCTTTCTGAAATATAAGACACTATACTACATCTGTCCTCTTAGACAACAGAGAACAGATTGAAGTCTTTTTCTGAAAGAAACGCCTCTGAGTGTTAACTAGAAGAGCATAAAGTCGGATGGACGTCACTTGGCCTCCCCTGCTCAGTCTCCAATACGTCTTCGGTCCTCCCTCCATCAGGAATTCTGAAAGAACTGATCTTCAGGGATGACAGGAAGATATTTCTGACTGAATCTTTTGCCCAGAGCCAGGAATCTTTCACCAATCTTTGTGGTCCAAAACCTGACAACCACATGTATTAGAATGACTTTATTCTATATATAAAAAAAAGATAAATATTTCTATGATTCTTTATAAAGAGTTTGATTACCTAAATGTTCTTTTTTCTTTTAGTAATATTTGTTTTTATCACACTGCTAGCAATGCAAAGTAAAATATTATATTTATTCACATTTGTTAAATATGCTATTTAAAAGAAGAAGAAAGAAAAAGTTTGGTACATAGATAACCTCAGAAACATCGATCACCAAAACAGCTTGGAAAGGAAACTGTTTTCTACATATAATGCCAGACCCCAGACTATGAGCAGTTTTATCTAAGACAAATATTCAGGTAAGGAACAAGCCAACATTCAGTCAGCAAAAAATTATAAGGATAATTAATACATTAATAATTAATACAGATGTAACTCAGGATACCTCAGTTATTATGGAAAAAAAATAACAAATTATTTTAAAGACTCTTTTATCACTCTAAGCTCAGTAGAAAGATGAAATTTCATGAAACTATCGTTTCCTTAAGTTATTGTGCAAGCCATAGCTGACCAGCTGATGCTATCGAGGCTGTCTGAGAAAGTCTGTATCTCTGGGGTTCATTTCATCTTTCATAGTTGTTGCAAAATTCACATTTCGTTTTTTATACCAAAGGGAAAAACGTCTTTCAGCTTTGTCATTAGAATGAAAGAAAAACCCTGGGCCTGTTGGATTTGATTTCCCTTCTGCCCCGTTACAGGTAAAGTTACAAGCTTATTAATATCAGAGAGCGAAGGGGGGGAAAATGGCAGGGGGCTCATTTGCTCCCTGTTTTCTCTCCTTTTTTTTTCTTTTCTTTTTCTTTTTGGATACATACTTCCTTCCGTACCTCTCAATCAATTAGTGGGCAAAGACTTCCGAAAAGCTTTTCCTTCCTAACCTTTCACAGGCTTTTGCAGTAATGACCCTGGAGAGATCAACCCAGACCTTTGTATGGGGTTGGTTATCCTCCCAGGGCGCTGTAAGGTGACCTTCCCGGATTCCCTCTCTTCCTTTTTTTACCTCCTCCTGCAGGTTTTGCCTTCTCAGGAAGGAGGGAGAAGAAGGGGAGAGGCAATGTGCTCAAAATGGCTAGATCCCCTTAGATAAAGTTTCCTCTCCGGTACAGTTTCACATTGAGGATATGTGCAGAGGAGAGCAGAGGCTCCTGCCTTAATAAATAACAGCTCAACTTATGTACCTGAAGACATGGTGGCAAAAGTACTTTCTGTTTTTAATTTCTACCCTCTGCCCTTTAATTTCTAGACTGTGGTCCACTCTCTACAATACTTTTGAGTCCTGAAGTCATGTTTTGGATCATGCAGTTGATGTAAAAAAAAAAGAACTGAGGAGGAGGAGGAGGAGGAGGAGAGGGAGGGAGGGAGGAAGGAGGGAGAAGGAAGGAAGGAAGGAAGGACAGGAAGGAAGGAAGGAAGGAAGGAAGGAAGGAAGGAAGGAAGGAAGGAAGGAAGGAAGGAAGGAAGGAAGGAAGGAAGGAAATCTTACATTTCTTTGCTACCTTTGAAAATCTCCAGTAGCTATGGATTACTTACTTACACATTCTTACTTTTGGCATGCATTTCAAAATCTGAAGAAAATTGTGGTTTGATAGTGCCAGTAAGATAAAAATTATTTCATTTATTTAATTTTAGGTTTTTCTCTTTAAAAAAAAACCAGTGTATATTACTGGGGACAGGGCAGTTATTTGTTCACTCATTTATCTATTTAATTACGGGCCAGGAAACACAGGTGCAGATTGGTTGTCTGTATTCTGCAAGTTCTATAGATTTGCTCATTATGTCTTGACAAACAAACTGTCAAAACAACCTGTATCAATCTCAGCTGCTTTTTAAAGTGGAATCCAGAGAGCTGAGAGACAGAAAGAATAGTTGCCTCAAAATATCCATGCAAGGTCTTTCAAAAAAAAACCATGATAGCCATAAATCACAGCATTCCTAATGTTGTCTTAGACTATGTGTACATTTTGGACTGAATTTGGCACTTTAGTACTAATACAGAGGTAAGCAATCTGAGGTTTAAGGAAATTTGGTCCATACTGCCTATCCTCTTGATAGAGTAAAAAGAGAGGATATAAATCTAACAAATAAACAGAGTAAATATTTTCCCTTTGAATTGACAAAACATTGCATGAGATTATGGCTGTGATGGTACATTGGCTTCCAGCAATGGAGAGGCAGCAGCGCTGCCCATGGGCAACAATCTTACTCCAAAGCTTGCAAATCAAAGCTACAGATTGGGAGATCTTTGCTGTTGATCTAATATTAATCTTGAGGGAGCTTGAACAAGAAGCATATTTCATTTACAAACATTGATTTTCCTCTAGCCCAAGGAGGAACAATATTAAATATTATCTCAATTTGAAAGCATGGGAAAGAATTGGGGGGGGGGGGTGTCTAAGCTGCCCAGAATTACACTGGTGGAGTTGGGCAAGCCTTATAAATCTTATAAAAATAAACAAATACGTAAATCTGGTGGATCAACAACCCTTCAAGGATCCACTGCCTTCCCAATCCTTGCCCTATGTATGTTTCAGTCTATACAACGTTTCTGAATTGGGAAGGGCTGACAATTTAGACTAACAGAAATGGCATCAGACTTCTTCATCTGGAGCTAGAGTCTTCTCTCTAAGTCTTCTCTCTGGAGGAAAAATTCTGATGCAACATGTAGCAAAACTGAATATATTTGGAATATCAGAGACAGAAGGGAATTGACTTACATTTTAGTAAAGTACTAGTTGATTATTAACAACTCCATCATATAAACACATACATAAGCCACTCAGAGTGACATATGTGATATGGGCAGCTATATAAATTAAATAAATAAATAGCTACCACTTCCTTCTGTCCTTCTCTTCTCTCTCCTCCAAATTCAGTTAGTTTTTGCTGCCTTCTTTATGAAGGATTTGGCCAGTTAACACTTAACCTGCATTCTGTCTAAACAACAAAATACCATTTCATCACCGAGCCTAAATGTGCAAATGTAATTTTGGCCTTAAAAATAAAGATAAACTCTTCATTTCAAGGAGGTTATTTCTGAAAGCATTATAAATTACTTTAGTATGGAAGCCTTCATATTTAACTTTTAGTATAAATGGAGAGGGGGGCAGAGGAACTCTCTAGTTTTTTTACATATTGTTGAGACCAACACCAATGTGTGTTAAAATAATCATGGCAAGATAATAAGGGACATAATTTTGCTTGGGTAGCCTTAAAAATAAGTATAGCAATAATCTTTACATAAAATGCATATTTGAATAATATTGGATAAATATTAAAAATAATTATTTTAAATAGAGGTGTTGTTTAAGGCTAACTCAAATGTTGTTCATTTGAGAAGCAAAACAGAAGATTTAGATGGAATCATTTGAATGATTCCGTGTTCATGTTTTTAATTGCTGAGAAATCAAAATGTTTTACAATAACTTAAAACAACAACCTGGCATAGTATATCTAAGCTTCTTTTTGTTTCAAAATCATAGGCGGAAGCTCACAATATGATCTTCAGAATCATTAAATGATACTAAATATTTTGTCTTTTGCAATCATGAAACTGAAACATTGCCTCTGAAATCAGCAGATTACAACTGAGTAAAATATATGTGTTCCTCTTCACCTTACATTCATTCAGGGGTAAGATAAGCTTGCTCCAAGCTAAAAAGAGTTTAAAAAAAAAATATCTGTATCACCTTTCTGCAGCCATCTGCTCATGAAGTTGGACCACTGAGAGTTGCATGTCAAACAGTCAAAGGTCCAAACATTCAAATCACAGCTGGGCATTAATAAATACATGATGTATATATCCATTTCCAGAAGTCTCATTTAGGCCATGACAAGAAAAATAAGAGAAGAGACTGAATCTATTAAATTATACCAAATGCCTATTTACTACAAATACATCATTTAGTTTTGCAAGCTGGTCTTCTTATCGAGATGGAGCTATCAGATGTTCTTCAGGGCCATTGGAAAAGTCAAAGCTCGGGTAGAAGATCTCTCCAATATGCCCTCTTCTTTACCCAGAATCTAATAAAGATCATTAAATTACATGACTTTTCCTCCTCCCTGAAATCAGAGCTCGCTACTCTGATATTAGAGCTCAGGAAACAAGGTATGACAACTTCCCTCGTGAAACTTTAGAAGGCAGTGCAGGGGTCTGAAGGACAGGCCTGCAGCTGCAGACGTGGGGAGCTCTAATTAACAATTCACCCTGCTGAGTAAAATCTAATCTAAAGAGAGCAGAGAAAGGAACTCGGTTAGCTCAGACTGTCACCTACCTGCTCTTTCCATGCATGCTCCATTTCAATCATGTAGTTCTCTCCTCTTGCACTCTCTCCCACACACACACATTCTCTGCTGGAGTAGAGGAAGCTTCCTTCACAAAATGAACAACACTATCTGAGTTAAGCCCTCCGCTGACCATCAAAAACAATATCCTTTCTCCAACAACTCTGTGACATTTAAGAAAAATATAGAGACAACCAGTAAACCAAAAGGAATTCATCCATTTAATAGATAAAAATAAGGCTATTAACTCTTGGCTAAATTGGTTAACATTTGGCTACACAGGGTTGAAGTCCCCAAATTATAGCACTAGAAGCCAGCTTGGAGCCTATAAATTGCATGAATAATACAGATTAGTGGACCTAGAGGTCAAAACTAGCAAGACTTAAATTTATGTTCTAAAGCTTGATAGCAATCGGACTTCTTCCACAAGTGGATGCTGCCAGGGATATAGATCCAGATGCACATCATGAATTTACAATTAGGTATCTGGGTCTTTTCTGCAATCAAGAATCAGACCAAGGAAAGCAAGTCTGCTTTCAGACCAGTGTGCCTTTTGGTCACATTGGTCTATATTTAAGCTAAAACAAAAAACAATATTTTATATCCCTATAATGAGCCTTAGCCATACAAAAAACCCACAATCATGTCACTTATATTTCAGTCATGAGGAAAAAAAACATAATTAAATGTTCCAAGGATGTAGTATCACATCCTTGTTTCTAGGAGCAGGCTCAATTTTACTGGGATTTAGCTTTGAAATAGCGAAGTTACTTTCTCTGCTCCATAAAGATATCATTCAAGTACGCCTTGAATGACTGATTATTTGCTATTTTTTAATTCCCCTTCATAAAATATTTATTAGAGACTAAGGGTGTTTTTCCTGACTGGGTTGGAGTGTACCCCCTTCCATTCTAAGCCAGCAGAACATGATACCAGCAGGAATTTGATTTTTTCCATTTAAATCCTTCTCCTGCCTCCATTTCAAGTCACTGTGATCACCTGACTCCTATCCAAATTGATGGGTAATAAGATCTAGTAGATTGCGTATAACTTGAGGCTACCCTTGGACTGTGTTAGAATAAGGTGTGCGTGAAACAATGAGTCTTATTCATGGGCTGGGAACAAGATGAAGACACTCCATGGGGTCAGGGCAGGAAAAAAGTGTGTTCCATGGTTAGATACACATGAGAAAATAACTTGTGAGATAGTGAATCTTTGGCTTGCATTCTCTTAGTTCCACCTTCCTGTTGAGTCTGATTTTTTCTAAATGGAAAAGGCTGTAGAATATAAAAATCTAGATAGGTGAGTTCTTCAGTTTTTACTTAATTTTCTTCTTGTCACATTGGAAAACAGCCATTTATTTTCTTATTTGTAAATATTGCACATGATTGGTTAACTTATTAACTGAGGTAAATACTGTATCATCCAGATGCAGTTCTAACACAAGTCTTCCTCATCTTTGGATATATATGCAATCCATTCTATAAATCTAAATTGCTATCTTACTAGTACCCATACCAAATTGCTAGCAAATAAAATCAGCAATTCTGTGCCTTGCAACTTTAAATGTTGTCTTTTTATAAATGAAATGAAAATCATAACCTGGAAAAGAGACATTTATATGCTATTGTATAAAATGCCTTCCATCTATTCAGAAACCAGGCAGAATTGATCCCCACAAGAGAAGCAAATATACCTGCAAACCTTTTCAAATATTGCCATGGTACAAACAAGCTATTAGCAATTATTTTTTAAAGTAATCTCATAATAAAACATCTTCAGGCTGTGATTAGTATTAGCCATAATTTGGGTTGTTACAACAGAGGAAATCTAAGATGACTAACAGCCTAAATAAATGTTTCCATGGGCCACTCTTGGGCTCTTAGAAAGAAGAGAGAAGTGGAATGGTGCATTTTCAAGGCTCATTGTGGCTTAACAAATCATTTCTCCATATCAGCCTTTCCTCATCTGGATCCTTCCAAATATTTTTGAATGACAGTTCTTATGAGCCCTAGCCAATATGGTAAATGAACAGGGACTATAGGAATTGTAAGATAAAACATCTGAAGTGCTACACTAAGCAAAGTTGTAGCATGCAACATGAAGCTGTCTATCTTCTACCTCAATCCAATGCAATCCATTTGTAATGTCCAAGCTCATTCTCTTTCATTTATGGATACTTCTTGAAATGACTTATAATAGAACTCAAATTCATAGTCCTTCCATTATCGCATAAAACAAACAAACACTGCATGGGAAACATTATTAGAATTCTTGGCAACATCTGTAACTACAGCTTTCAAATACCACCATCGCTATTCATCCCCTCAAGCAAACCCAACTGCCAGGTAGGTTTCTGTGTTGTTAATGAAACCTTTGTTAATGAACTAGTTTTTGCCCATTCTTGATTTCTTCAGACCCTGGCATTTTGCAAAAAGCAATCGCTGATGATTTAAAAGAATGGTGCATTGTTCATATACTTTAATTTCTTTCCTCTTCTGCAAATTACAGTAAGGATCAGATAGGGTGACTTCAATATGAAGATCTTAAAACAGTGAACCATGGTCTAGGAAACTCAGGACTAGAATATATTTATTCATTAAATCCTATTATAAATCATAGTTAAAAAGTGGACATTATTTACAAGGTTTCTGATTGATTTTACCAAAATGGATCAATGTCCTCTCCTCTCAACATAAATAAAGGAATGAGGACATTTTCCTCTTTTATTTCCTAACTAGCTTGGACATAAAAAGTCTTTGCTTTCAATCTAAAGATGGCAAAATTGCTATCCTGAGTCAAAATTCCATGCATGAATTGAAAAGTAATCTGAAATAACAATTTGAGGAATCTTGGTTATTTATCCTAATGCTCTTTTGTTACACTGCAAAATATCATCAGATAGCATACCTAACATAAGCTAAGACAAGCAAGTACTTTTTTTTAACTTGCAGATAAGTCAAGTTCTTTATATTAAGGCATTAAATATCCCAGGTGGCATGATATCCCCAACCTAAAACCAGACAATTCACTTCTGTCACTTTTGTTGTTCTATGGGCCTCAATTCCAAAAAGAAGAAGGGAGGGGGGAATCCTTCAGTCTTGAATAGCAGAGCTCTGGAATACATTTTCTGATTCTTAAAATGTTATGCAACATCTCAAGCACTCCAATGAATGGGGAAAAAAGATTGCTTTGAAAGAATTACAGGATAATGGAATTCAATTAGGAATAAAAAATAATGGCAAATTTCCAGTTTGCATATTCAGCTACTTTCAAGACATTTGGTAATAAACAATTGTGAGTAGAAGTAGATTATGCAATATAACACAGTCAACAGCTTTGGAACAAAGGATTCAATCTCAAAACCATCCAAATGCATTTGGCTATTCTCCATATTCTCCAAAGGACATCAAAAGATAGACTCAGATTTGCTGAACTTTGTGAAAATTGTATAACTAACTAAGCAAGTTGGAACTTAGGGGAAAACTTTGTTAAAATTCCCACCAAACATTTCAGTTTTTACCATCTTACGCCCAAATTTGCAGATAGAAAGCTATTCAATGTCTAAAACTCACAACAAGCAACCTTTCTATAAGGTATTAAGTATTAAGGTACCTTTGACTGTATTTGTCACTTCTTTACTTCATAGAAGTCAAAAGACATCAACCAAAAAATGGCAGGAGAGATACCAGCCTCAAAATATACCTAATACGTATATTACGTAACGTTCATTCAGCAGTATCCAAGAATAATTTGCCTAGGGCAAATGACTATTTCAAAAGTTGAATTCAAAAACTCATTTAAAGCAAAACTCTCCAGAAGGCAAGACAAAAGAGCAGTTCTTTGTTTGCTGTTAAGCCATTGTTTCTTCTTACCTTTAGGTACATTAATGTCAGCATAAGTGTGGATCTGAAGAAAAAAATAAGAGATATTTTTCAGATGCCCAGCAAACATGCATTGTTTTTCACCAACATGCTGAATTCTTTAAAGAAGAATACACACCATGGTTTCTGATTTCCAGCCTTTTCAGTGGAGTGAAACATGGCCCATTGAATTCACTTTTCTAGAGGCAGGAATCTTGTCCATTCTTGGGATAAGACCAACTTGGTTTCTTCTTGTCATAGACAGACTTTTCCTAAAGGCAAACGCAACCTACATGGCACTAAGTAGGCCTTTGCTACAACTTGCTTGGCCAATACATCAACGCATACTTTCCACAGGCCAAAGATGACAGCTCTTGAAAGAAGGATGCTGAAACAATGCAATTTAAAAAAAAACAACAGTAAAACAACAAAAAAGAAAATCTTATTCCAAAGCAAACTCTGGCATAACCCTTATCAAACTTCCTCTACTCATTCAATCAAATTCTTTTCTAGCAAAAAGAGGGGGGGGGGAAACAACCCTTGAGCTTCACAAAGCCCTAATCCTGGAAATGGTGGAGGGGTGAGGTCGTCAAGCCCAACCAGGTCAGGATCTGAGGGAAGGAAGCAGCCACATTGGGGTCAGCAGGCTGTTGCTGCAGTGCTAGCAGCAGGGAAATGAGTCTGGTGAGTCCCACCATCTATCTTTTATAGTGCTTTGTTTATGAGCCGGGTGCCCCTATTTCATAAGGCCGTGTTTGCTAGAAAGCACATGAAGGAAGGAATGATGAAGATGACTATTAACACTAGTCCAAGGACACCTTTTCTTAAGCCTCTTTCATAGCAGCAGACATGGAGGAACAGCCCGGCAATTGTTCTCTCAAATGTCACCTTTCTGAGCAGGCCACTGTGCAGGCAAAGCTATGCTCCTGTTGAAGGGAGGTTCCCTCCACCCCCAACCGGCTTTAAAAAAAAAAAAAAAAAAAGCATGAACTTTGCTATTCTCCTCATATCTCCAAAGGACCTCAACTGACAAGGGATGCTTTTCTTCTTTTCCCAGCTGTCCCCTTGATCCGCCTCCCCTCCTCTTTTCTTTGCAGAGTTTGAACAATTTGTCTCTGTTCTAGCACATTCCTCCAGCCCATTCTTTGGGTGCCCAGCATAAGATTTACACTGGGTGGAAGAATGGGTGAGCAGGGGGGAGGGAGGGAGGGAGGAGAGCAGGAGGTAATACAAGGCCTACATTTAGATCGACCAGAAAAGCAAGCCAAATAGACTGCAAGATTGTTGTGCCATCAATTTAATACCTGAGTGAGGAAAACAAAGAGCCTTCAGAGAACTTCTGACCCTTCCTCCATCCAAAAGGGATCAGAAGAGAAGATAAGGTGGGTTGAAAGAGAAGGCACAAAACATAATTAGAGCTATCCAAGGAGGGGACAATATACGATGACAGAGAACCACACTTGTTAATTACATTTCAGGGTTATTAAAATCTTTTTGACATCAGCAACTTCTCCTGCGCAAAGATTTCGCACTCTCTTGTGCTGGCGCTTTTACTCAGAGAAGCTAATACATATTTTCAAATCATTTATAACTATCTCACTAATGGCTTTTTAAAATAGGTTTCTTTTTTTTAGGCTTTCTGGTACAATCTGTTTTGAATGCTATTGATCAGCAAAGTAACTGCCTTATAAATTCCCAGATTAAATCCTTAAAAAAAAAAAAAAAAGACAAACAAAAATATTTTGGCTAAACCCACTTTTTAAACATATCCAGAAGTAAATAAGCAAATTTAGAAAATGTTTTTTAAATCCTTGCAGAAAGATTATTCTAGTGGTCAATTCACAATTACAAAACAAAGTGCTAAATATAATGTATATAACTCTAAGTCAGTCACACTAAATATTTCTCTATTAAAAAAGTAATAATTAATTTCAGTTCCAAAATTCAAATTACTCTAGTTCAAACATCTCACTTTATCACATAGCAGGTAAGGATTATTTGTTTTTAGAGATATTTTTATGCAGCATTTTTAATACTTCTTCCTAGATTTCCTGATACAGAAATGGATAAATGATCAGATAATTACATTTTATCTTACCAATTTTAAGTTTTTTTACTCTTGTTTTTTCTGTGAAATTTTTGACAAATCATTGTCTATGCCAGTGGTGGCGAACCTATGGCACGGGTGCCAGAGGCGGCATTCAGAGCCCTCTCTGTGGGCACATGCGCCGTCGCCCCAGTCCTAGGCCTTCAGCTGGGTTTTATAAAACCTTTTCACTTTAGGCCTCCGCCACCGTGTGCAAAAAAAAAAAAAAGGGTTCAATCAGTCAATTTCAACTTCTCGCAGGAAAAAAAAAGATCTTGCAAAGTTGGAATTGATTGATTGAACATTTTAGTCCCACCCAGTATGCCATTACCACTGCAGCCACGCCCACCCAATGGGCCACGCCCACCCACTTGGCCACACCCAGCCAATGGGCCACACCCACCCGGCACTCGACGATGCATAAGTGGATTTTGGGTTGCAGTTTGGGCACTCAGTCTCTAAAAGATTCGCCATCACTGGTCTATGCTTTTGGTTGCCATAGACTCATTAAAAAACTTCAATAAAATCTACACACCTACTAGCTGGATACACATAAGCAGCTACCTCTGTGTCGACCCTATAGGATAGGGTAAATCAGACTAAGAAACAAATGCCATATAGATCTTAAACACTTTTTGTCATGGTTCCGACAGATGAAACTCTTCAAAAGAACTTCGAGGCATTGTTTACCTAAAGAATCTTTTATTCGAGTGGCATAATATCGGCACTTACATCCGATGTTAGCAGCGTTGACACTTTTATTAGAATAGCTATAATAACAGAATCTTGCAGTCTGAATATGTTTCCTTTTTTTCCTCATTTTATCTTTATGTGAATTAGGGAGCGGCCTGTCTGAGGCATTTTTAAAAAATTAGTTTCTTGGAATGGACTTAAGCCATGCTTATCTGATCATTTTGATAATGGATTTCCCCACTGCCCTTCAAGGCCACCCTCTCTGCCCTCTGCATGATCAGGAATTATTATAAAAGATAGGATCTCCTATGTTATATGCAATGCGAGTATATGTCAAGTTGACCTTCCAATCTTGATGAAATTTCACAGGTCAAGGGTAGGAAAACCATGGTCCTATTCACGGAATTACATTCGTTCAAAATGTAAGTCCCTTGAAAATGGCACAAAGATGTCTTTGAATTGCACATCAAGCAAGTATGTATTGCAGTAATTGGCCTATTTTGATCCACATAGAAAGAAATCAAGTAACTTTACTTATATGCAAATCATCAATAAGGATTCAAGCATGTTCTCCAGACATTATTGAGAATGTACAAAAGGAACTAGAATCCAGCTAGACAAACTGTGACCTGAAAGAGCAATATTATATTTTTTTAAATATCAGATTTAATAAATATAGGTTATACTGTATGCAGTTTGTGTAACTGAAACTTAATAACGGAGCTAAGTCCCAAATGAATTTGGGGGTGCTTATTCCTGGCCACATAGGTTCAGCTAGTAAATAAAATAGCTTGAGACCTTTAGCTAAAATGCAACCTTAATTTTAAAATTTGACAAATTTATGATGTGTAGACTTCAGTTCTGGGTATGGTGACTGGGGAACTATGGAAATTGAACACCATGCCTCTTCAAGTTGCCGAAGTTTTTAAATGCTGTTTTAGTCTGAGAGAATACAGTAATAACCTTTAATATCTCTTCATTTAAACTTCAGAGCAGTGTTATTCAATCTTGATAACTTGAAGAGGTGTGGACTTCAACTCTCAGAGTTCCCCAGCCAAGAAAGCATAGTGGAAAAAAGAATTAATAAAATGATCATCTCCAAAGACTAAAAGGTTTGTTATGAAGTATTTTTATTGATATACTGTATGTCTTAGAATGAGGTACAAAAGAGGAGAGCTGCTGTTGCTTTCTTACTTTCTCACTAAATGATCTGATTGAATAGCTACTGGTTCATTCTCATCCTTCACCAGTTCCCCCCTCTGTGTTGGAGTGCCTGCTATTTAGATTCTTCACTGGTTTTGTTTAACCTAATTTAAATCAAAAACACACAACCTAGGTGCTATGTTTATTCCAGTGTATAAATACAGGATATTATTCCCTCCACTTTTAATAGAGTGGGTATCTCTGCATATCAGATGTCAGATAAAAGGGCTACCGTATCTAAAGCTCCTTTTAATTTCTCAGCCATCCTAACACCAGCTTTCAAGGTGCTGCAGTTATGTTCCATTACCCGATTTATTATCATCATACTAGCCGAGGCATAAAATTCAATTAGTTCAACACTATTTAGTGAGAGTTTATAACAGGAAAACACACTGATGCTGTGTCTATATTATATATCACTCACTGAATAAACACATACGGTTCAAAGATGGCATCATGCCATTTGGGAAGCTTGAAAGGTTTATTCGTAGGACTCTGCCAACAATTTTGTGTGGTGATTTATGTATGTTACCTACCCCTGAATTAAGCAAATTGCATCTCATTGACTTCAGGCAAGTTAAAGACAAATATGTCTTAAATATTTGCTCGAGAGTACAACCTAGCAGTCTTATTCCCTTCAGCTACAGTGGCTATTTAAATGAAAGGAGGTGATTTGCAAGGGAGCTCATTTAATCCTGCTTTGCTGCTGAAGCACATAGGAATAAGTTTATTTCTCTAACATTTGGGGTTTTTTTTTTTCTTCACACTGGGATCTAAGGAACCTGAATTCCATACAAGATGAAGAGGTGGAAGGAGTGCACTCTTGCCTAGCCAATTTTCTATCACGATTGCTTTGCCTCTTGATCAGCAATTTCAAGGGTTTTTTTTTTTTAATTAACAAGTTGTGTTATGATGATTGCAGCATGTTCCCTACATTTTTAGCCTAGCAGCCATAAAGATAATGGCAGTTTCCAACTGCTTTGGAGTGACTGGGGAGGGAAATTGAGATTAAATATTTGTAGAAAGTGAAGGTAGTAAATACATTCAGAGAAACTGGCCTGCTGCAGCAAATTATCAGCTAACCCAGATAAAGCTTCCCTGTTCCCTTTTCTTCTTCAAGGTCTAAACAGACAGACAGAAGCAAAATTCAAAGTAGGAGGTGGTATGAAATGAACTATTAAACCAGTGTGGCCTTCCAGAAGTGTCACAATTGTGATAAGTGTTGTTTAAATTTTACCCAGAGCTAAACAAGTGTCAATAGTACTTCAAGCCCAAACACTCTTCACTAGACTGTGGAAATATCTAATCAAGAAGTTGCATCAAGGTTGTGATGCAAGTGAAGTGGGAATGTTTTAACTCTCCAATTCCCATCCTGTCCTAAGGTCTTTACAATAATTTATCTCTATCTCGCAAAAATAAATGTACTCTAACTAAAACATTTATATATGATAGAACGTTTATCAATCTTCTAACCCTCTTCTCGATCCTTTTCAATTTGCCAAATTTACTACAAGATACTATACAAATAACAGTTGTGCTATTAATCCCCAACAAAAATGTCTGTATAATAGGGAGGCCATTGCATTTTTCCTTATTGTCCAAATCCCATGGAACAAAAGGAGAGTTAGAGCCTGATCTGTTGCTTGAGGACTTGGAGCTTATTCTCATAAATACCCATTTCAATGCTGGATCACTATTTCAAAAAATGGCTGTAGCTGTACCCAATGAATGGCCCCATTACTGCCATATCCCAGCAATGGAGAAGCAAAGAGAAAGTTTAGAAAGTAAAGTCTTGTGCCTACCAGATCATATAGTAAATCTTAGATTTGTAATGGCTTTAAACCAATTTGGGTATACAGTCTGAAACAGCTGTGAGAACAATGTTTCCTAGGTTTTCTTTAATATAAGAACTAAAATAAATAAAAGCCAATGTACATTTTTCCATTAATTCAAGACTTCCTTGGATCTAAAGTTTCATCTGACAGTTCTTTCACTGAAAAGTTCCATATCTATTAAGCCAATTTTGAATAAAAATGAGAGTCTGCCTGGAATATCCGGAAGATGTAGGCTGTCTATAGTTGACTTAAGCTATCTAAAAAAAGTTTAGGAAACATTTGCCACAGATTTTTTTTTTTTAAAAAAAGTGTACTATAAAGAAGTGCATTTGAAGCTTGCAACATGTTTTATTAATTGATGCCAAGTAATCTCAAGATGCCAAGTGTGCAATCAACTTTCTAATGAGAATATATGGCAAGAAAGAAAGATAGAGTTCCGCCTTCAAAGTGCAAACGTTATTTACAGACACAAATGTAAAAGAAAGAGAAAAAAGCAAATGCCATCATCTTGATACCTCCCTCTTTGGTTAACAGCTAATAGTATTCTAAAGTTGTGGGCAAACTGTGAAGGTGAAAAAAAATGCCCTGGCATAATATTTGGCCAGAAAATTGCCTGGATGCAATTCTCAGGAGCTGAACTTCATTAGAGGACTCAATATTGAACTGACTTCGAGACTGATAATTTTAGGAATAAGGACTGGATCAAATGTTCAGTCATTAAGTATTTGCTTTAAAAGTAGAATAATTGAAATTAGTTCAGTCATGTGGTACTTTTATTTTAATATTTCATTTATTTAGTATTTCTTCCCATCTTCCTTATTCTCAGACAAAATTGCCTTCAATGCTGTTTAACCAGATTGTTTGTGTGTGCATGTGTGCTGATGTCTGGTTTTATTTATAGTCATCCATTTTCACATTATCATCACATCAGGTGTAATGTTGCAGTATCATCAGCAAACATCAGATGGGTTGCCCCTACTGGATAAAGACCAATGTGACTGAAGATGACGAAGAGAAATAATCCCAAACAGTGGCAGAAATTGCATGATGAAAAGATCTAGAGCAAAACTGATAACTGTCACAAAGACACTTTTCAAGAAAACGAACATATTAATACCAGATTTTTTCCCCCAAAACACAGGCTTTTGTCCATCTGTTCCTCTCACAGAAATGTACACAGACATATTGTATATATAAATTTGGGGTTTTCTCCAGGGTGATCTAGCCTCAACTTTGCCTCTTAAGTCTCTCAATGGTATATTCATTATTGCTGCAGTAAAGTTTATCCATCTTGCCGTTGGTTGTCCCCTTCTTTTCTTTCCCTCCATTTTTCCTAACATTATAGACTAAAATCCAGCAGGGCTGGATTTTGCAAAACTTTTTCAAAATGTAACAGTTTGTGCTCATTATTTGTGCCTCAAGTAAGAACTCTGAATTGATTTGTTCTATTCGTTTGGTTTTTTTCCCATGCTGCCATAGTATTCTCTAGAATCTTCTCCAAAATTAAAGCTCCAAAGGATCAATATCCCTCCTATGCTGTTTCTTCAAAGTCCAGTCACAAGAAAACTCATTGTCTGCACAATGCTAATCTTTTTAGGTATAGATGTGTCATGCCACTGAATAGCTTATACACGGTTTTCATTGCTACCCTACCAAATGCTAGTCTCTACTGTATTTTTGACTACTAGTTCTTTTAGTATTGATACTAAATTCTAAAAGAAAGAAGCTCTCCATCACTTCGGTGCTTTTTATAGCGAATTATAAAAGCTGGATGCTGGTAGTCCTATTTCTTCACTGTGTTCCTTGATTTGTATTGCAATAGGTTGCAGGTCATTCACATAGTGAATCAGCATGCAGAAATTATTGTTATTTCTTCCTCCAATTTTAAAATCATGCTCAGATTCCAATACAGCTTCCTTTAATCAACATATGGGTTGAATAAATAAATATATAGCGTTGTTTCACACATTTGCTGACCTGGAGCCTGTCAGTTTCAAGATATTCCATCCAGAGTATGGCTTCTTGTCCTGTGATGACCTTCTAGTATCAGAGGCTCTTTCAAGAAGAGGTTTTTTAAGGTGTTTTGAGTGTTGATATCACTATAATAGAGAATTTCTGTATACTCCTTCCCTAACTCCTTCCATCTTTGATCTTCTTCAAATTAATTATTATCTGTTCATTGGCAACCTTTAACATACCAATTTGCAATGGACCTTTCTTTTGACTTTGGAGATCTTTTGGAAGACTTCATTTTTTTCATATTATTGCCATCTTCAGTGTCTTTACAGATGTCATTGAAATAATTGCTCTTCTTACATCTCTGATATTCCTTCCAGAGATTTTGTCTTTTTTTTTTTTTTTTGGCTTTGGCTTCTCTCCTTTTCTTGGCAAATTTCACCATCTGCTCTGACATCCAGTTTGGTTTTTTATGTTTCTTGGTCTCTGTTCACATTTGTCCTTAACAACTTCTTTACTTTTAGTTCCTCTGGTTTCCCCATGAATGAGGTTCAGGATTTTAAATAATTCCTGATGTTCTCCTTGAACATGGTGGGTATATGTTGCAAATTATATTTTGGACACTGGTTTATTTATTCTTCTACTTTAGCTTGACCTGGAACTTGACCATGAATAGTTCATGATCTGTGCCACATTCATCCTCTGGCCATATCTGTACTGTTATAACAGAGGTCTTTACTTCCTTGTACTAATGATATAGTCAGTTTGATTTTTGTGTGCTCTGTCTGATGATGTTGATCTACACAGGTGTCATTTTGATTATCTGAAGAATGTATTCGTAATGAAGCAATTATTTGATTGGCAGGAACCTATATTGGCATTCTATTTTTCAACTCTAACCAACACATCTTGGTTGCATGCTCTGTTAATTTCAAACTAAAATTGAATATAGAACTCAACAATATTCTCTTCTGCATCAGTGGCTGGATATAAATTTGAATTAACTATCATATAAAAGGTATGTCTGATTCACAAAATAAACATGCCTGTTCCTGTAAGTTTCAGGTAATCTTAAATGGCCAGAACAGCCCATTGAAACCCTACTTAGGTGAAATTGTGCAATTAGATAATTTGGTCATTGTCTTTAATTGCCCCAGTTATATGGAAAGCAGAGACTGATGGGAAAAAAACAGGCTTGGCACTCTTGCCACTAAAGCATGCTGACAATTGTCAGATCTTTATAGACAAAGGAGATATCTTATTGCGACAAATTGATACTTTTCTTCTTCCCAATTTAAAAGTTTTACATTTCTTTAAAATGTGAATTTTGAAATGTGATTAATAATTACTAGTTTAATATATATTTTAAATTGCTGACATAATGTTCTCGGATTACAGAATTTAGTTTTAGTTAATGAAGAACCTGCATGCATCTTTTGCAGACTTAATACAACCTTATTCAACGATAACCGGAGTGGAAAATAATGCCAGAACTATTTTCACACTAGATTCATTGTGATATTTTATGGCAAAAAGAATGAAATGAATAGAAGGTCATCTGGAACCATCAAATATATGTTTAGTTCAATACAGGTGTATTTCAAAGAGATTGTCTCTCATGTGCAAGATTTTCTCCCTTAATTTACTTCTTTTGCTCAGCTGGCAAGTTAAGCCAAGCATAATTACTAAACAGAAGTACAGCCATCTTATCAAATCTTCCTCATCTTAAATCATTCTCTCTCTTGCATACAAACACAACTCTCGTTTATCATCTCTGTGAGGGCCCTGTGGAATGCCACTCATTCTTCACAAGGACTTTAACCACTCAGTGCAAACAACAAAGCAGCATTCCTGGGTGACCATGTGTAGGGGAGGCAGAGAGAGGAGGCCAGGCCTAATCAATCTGCCAGACTTTCCCACACTTTCCTGGATCAGTTTTTATCAGTGTTGTAACACTGCATGTCAAGGACTTTCTAATGGTGCCAGAGGTGATTTTTCTGGTCCAATATACTTCAGGGCTGACAATTTCACAAGGTTCCTCCTCCCATTAGCAGGCAACACATGGAGAGAATGGCTTTTCTATCTGCTACAGATCTCTGCTCAAAGGACTGAAAAGCCGGTGAAAGCACCATTAGCTTTTTTTTAGGCCAAGTCAGTGAGAGGTACAGTTGCACCTGCTCATCCCTAGACAGTAAAGCCAAAGCCAGCAGAGTCAGTTTGATGGGAAGTTCGACTCAGTCTGGTAAGGCAGCTTTTCAATAGGGAGAACTGACAGGTGATCCACCACTGGAATGAGAGTTCCTTATATCTAAAGGAGCTTCCTGATGAAGGATTTTATAACTAAAACGATGTATGCAAGCCTTCCTGGGAAAGGCTGAGATGCTAAGATTACTTCTGAACAGACCTCCGCAAATTGTCGATATAAGGCAAAGCCAAAACTGCTTTGCCTTATGGAAAGGGGTGCATGGAAAGGGGTTGAAGGAGCAGGCAGATTATAATTCCATAACATTATTATTTCTACAATCCCAATCCCTTCAGAATCCCTTCTCCAGAATTTGAGATGATTCCCCCCCCCCCAAGAGCATCATTGAATAATTGATCTGCCCTGAACTGTCAAGAAACAACCATGGTCACAATCCTACCCTATGCAAAAGAGAAATATACTGTTTGCACCCACAACATTCATGTTCTTAACTCATGTTATCTGAATTTGTCTAGACATATGCAATAAATGTGAAAAGGAGAACTTCAAGAACATCAAGACCCCTTTTTCCATGCGAGACCTTGAACCGTGAATGTCCTTCCTTTCTTTCATGCTATACTGAAATGAATAAAGTATCTCTGAAGTCTAAATAAGAGTTAGCCATATGTTTGTATGTTTGTTTGTTTGTTTAAGTATGTCAGCTTCATAAAAGGGCAATCTGGGATAATTTGAAGTAGGAAAGCAGCCAGTATTTAAAAGTTTTAAGCTTTGTCGTTTGTCTCTTATCAAATCATCTTCCAAGCTGCTTTGTTTACTTAGACTATTAATTACTGCATGTACTGCTATTTCGCTCATCTTCAATCAGACATGATTTTAATTAAAGTCTTAATCCTACTGCGTCATCTAATTCAGCATTTCTACAATTTTGAATTTGGAGTAAATTTGATATTCATAAACTATAAATGGCAGTGATTTCATATACCATATGTGGGGCTACAGAAATATACACAATCACTAGATGGCAGTAAATTTGTTAACTTTATTGCCATCTAGTAGTCAACCAGCTTTTTTGCAGCCAAGATATTGCATGCCTAACATAGCATGGAATATGAAGATAGCCTGTGAAATTCCCGAATTATTTTAATTCTTGTAAAAGGGTTACCAGTACAGAATTTCCCACAATAGTAAAGAAGCTATGTAACATGTGGCTAACATTTGTTATGTTCTGCAAACTAGTGTGCAATATTTAGTTATTGATAAATCTCTTGCAATATATTATATGAAGAAATTGAGTTACAGCTCAAGAAATCTTTGGAAATATTATCTTTCACAGCCAAAGAGGCCTTAGGCAAGTTTCTCTTTGCCTGTAATTGTATGTCATACTTACTCAGGATTAATTTAAATATGGATTAATGAATTAAACAAATGTTGTAGATTCACCTGACACAGTCAGCCACAAACTGACTACATGGGCTGAGTTTGAGTTTAGTTAGGCTTAAATGATTGTAAATAAAATTATATTAAATAAACAATGATTTTGCAACAAGGAAAATAATAAAGATTACTTACTTTATTGTTGTAAAGGATTGCAATACATGGAGTGCTTTGTACACTTGAAAGTGCTCTATAAATGCTAATGTTTATTACAAATAATTAGATACCAGACACTGAATTACTTAGTAGGTAGAGTCCTTGAGAGTTCACTGTAATTTTCATGTTTGTTACCTCTTTTCCGTGAAAAGGTTGACCAAGGCTAAAAATGTTCTTTACTCAGAAAACATGCCCTTTGACATATCAAGCCCAAATGTAGCAGCTCTGAAAAGCAAACAACAATCTCCAGGCTTGACACACTAGAGAGGAATCTGATCTTGATAGGAGAAAATAACCTATTACATCCTCTTTACCTAGAATAAAAGTCATGTTTTTCTTTCTGGCCTGAAATTATGCTTTAAAGCTTATTCCCTAAAACCCACTTCATACTAAGCTACAGGGAAACAGAGACAGCTTCCTAAAATGGATCAACTTCAAAAAGGCGGGAGAAGCGAATGGGTCACTTCATATGAAAACAAGCCCTCATATGGAGCATTTCTCCAAGGACTAGGCAGGCTTCAAATTTAGCCTAGCCTGAGGTCAGTCTGATTGTATGATCTACATATCTTCATCATTGCAATATCTACCCTTGACCAAAACTTCCAAAGCAATGTAAGAACCACAGAGGCATGTTAGGGAGGGGACAGTATGACTGATTCAAGACACTCAATAAGACACTCAGGCAGGATTTAAATGAAGAATAAACAGCCAAGGAATGAAAAAAACAATCCAATAAGATTATGAAATCAATACTTAGAGAATTAGAGCAATAGGGAATTGGAATAGAGCAGAGTAAAAACTAGAATAGAGCAAAGGAGCAGAGGAGAAGAGTAGAGTAGAGTAGAGTAGAGTAGAGTAGAGTAGAGTAGAGTAGAGTAGAGTAGAGTAGAGTAGAGTAGAGCAAATGAAAGGAAAGAAAAACATGATCAAGTAAGTTCACAAGGAGGAATACTAAAGACATCATTCTGGGCAGCTTACAACAATTAAATACTATATAAAAACAAAGAACAATATAAAATACTATATTTTATAAAATATACCATTTATATACTTTATATACCAATAAAGTATCGGTTTACACTTGATGCACCACTACAACTCATCTGGGCAGAGATAACTAACCACTATTATTTCTTGCTTTTTTTTTAAGGAATTGATAACAATTTATAGAAAATAGCAATTCAAAGAAGAAATATATACTTATTAATCACTCAGTGGATTCCCCTAATGCAGCACTCATGATGCACCCTTTGACATCTGCCAAGATCTATTGGCTATCCCAGGTTCAGCTGAAGCCCAGATCATTTGGACTGTGCAGTAACTTCTACAGTCTGGAATGTTGTGCCAAGCTGACGGAGTCTTATGGAAGTAGACATGGATCTGAAAGACGCCAGATCGTCTACTCTTGCCATCCAGAATTAGAGAAACGTAAGATATCAATTAAACATCTTATATCCCTCCACTGACTGTTTCTGAGGTGCCATATGAAATCAAATATGGCTTAGAAAATGGGAATATAACACAGCAGCTATTTCCACAGAAAATGGCCTGAGGTTACGAAATGGGATTTGATGCCAAGAGATCCACATCCAACAAATTGTTTACTAAAACTCAGAACTCCTAGTAGCTTCATAACTTCTGAGGCAGTATCTTTCTTTTCCTTTACAGCATATAGATGGGAAGGTAAAAAATAAATAATAATAATAAAACTCAATTTCCTATTAAGGGACATAAGAAAACAAAGCTAGTAGCGGTTTAGAAGAGGCAGTGGACCACATGCAAGTATCAAGATGTAAAGCCCTTAATCAGGGCAGAAACAATACACAGAATGTTCTGTATTTCTTGGCAAATCCTTTTCTTCCTTTAACTGGAACCTGAGAATACTTATCTTTCCCGATAACTATAGTATGAAAAAAAAATGCACACGTACTAGATAATTTAAGGACCTCCTCAAGCAAAACAGCAAACACGACTACATGTTTTTCCATCAGCACCAGGAGCCCATTGTTTCCCAAGAAAAATCAAATGCAGCCCCCCTGTCAAAAAATGCCAGAAGCTCCTATAGACTGCAGGTACTCCTCAGCTTACGACCACAACTGAGCCCAAAATTTCCATTGCTAAGGGACCCCAGAAGCGCTTAGGCCTGCTCCCCACACCTCCTGGAAACAACTGCCATTTCCAGCACCCCTTAAAATGCTGCTACTTTCCAAGCTTTCTGTGCCAATAGTTGCCCCCCCCCATCAGCTGGGAAGCTTCAAAGCTATCCTGTGCTTCTAAGCTTTGGGAAGTCAGCCCTTGCATAAAGGCACCTTCAAGACAGCTTTCTAAAACTTTCCCTTGCTTAAACACCCTCCCTCTCTCCCCCAGGAAACTACATTTCTTCAATTAAAAAAAAACCTGGGAGGGACAGGGATGTTTATCTTCTCTTTCCCCCCTCCCTCCCCAATTAGGTGCTAAAACTAAACCATCCTTCTCCTCTCCAATCTCTATCCCTTTTTATAAAAGAAAAAAGAAAAGAAACTTACCTTGACTCCAGACTGAAGAGCAGAGGAACCAACCAATTAAGGTGAGAAAATCTGCAACTTTTTCCCTATAACTGGTGGTGAAAAAAATTTCATCTCCAGAACTTAAATTAATTAAAAAAGAGGATGCTGTGTCTTTGCAAGCTTAGGCTGTTTGACTGACGGCCTGTAGGGGGCAGTCTATCATCTAGCCTTTAAGTCCTAGCTGGGGCTCCACAGGCAGTCAGATGGGCAACTAAAGCTTGCAAAAAACCTTGCATATTTACTTTTTCCATATTTCCCTGGAAGTTTGAGACTTCAAATGATGATGATGATGATGATGATGATGATGATGATGATGATGATGATGATGATGATGATGATGATGATGATGATGATATAAACCTGCCCATTAAAAAAAAATCCATTAGTAATCTCAAGTGAAGCAGATCTGGGACCTCATGCAAAATCACCGACTCCTTAAGATTGCTTAGATCAGCTGATAACTTAATATGCTCATGGCTTTTGATCTCTTTGGTTCTACTTTAGTTTAAAACACTCCAAAAACCATATAATTTGTTAACTCCTGCATGGTTATCCACAAAACAAAGGATCTACAGGGTTCCCTTTATACATTTTTATATTTTATGTTGTTAATCTAACCTATAACCAGCACTCTGATCATCACCTTAAGTTTTGTAGAGTTTTAAAGAAAAATTCTAGAATGAATAGACAGTGTGAGACACCCTTATAATAGGTTTCCTACTTCAGGAATCACCAGAGCAAATGATCATTGCCCTGAGATTTATTTCGGCATGTATTTTTTATGATTTAATATCAAAATTGTTTAGGAAGTATTGGCTGAAGAATGCATCCTTTGTTCGTAAAACTGAGATCAGTAGACTCTCAGTTCATTCAAGCTGAATTATTTTCAGTTTGTTTATTTCTCAATTGGAGCCCTTTAAATTTATTAGGGTGCTGTTTATAAAATGGAGAGACGCAAAGGAGGGAAATGAAGGAAGCAGAATTGGGTCTTGTCCAATCCCAATAAACCCATTTCTCCCCTTATAGGAAAAAGATTCCTATGCCAATACTAATTTCCATACTGGTCTCCATATCAACAGCAGCCTCCTCTCTTATATTTGTCAGTAACACCGATTCCCTCTTTGGATTGGCAATACAGAATAGGCAAAGATGAAATAGACTGAATTTCTTAGTCCCAGTCTCTAAATACCCGTTTTAAGTCACTGGGAAAGGAATCTCGGCTTCTCCCAAGCATGGGGCATTAAAATGCGCAGTTTTGTCAGTTTACTTCCAATGTTTGTCTCAAATTTTTACAGCACAGTTAGAAGCCGAGCTGAGAAGTCTCCCATGCCCTTGTCTGAGATGAGAGTCCTGTGACACACAAACACCTACTTTGCTATCTTCTTCTTCTAATGAGGCAAAGAACTTCCCCAGGCTAACATATTTTTTTTTTCCCGAACTCCCTTTTCCTGCCTTCCTGTTTCTTCTGGTCAATGGCATGGAATGTAATTAACTCCAAAGGGAGCATGTATGTGTGTGTGTGTGTGTGTGTGCGCGGGTGTAGAGATGTCATCTATAGGCATGATAAAGCTTCCTTTAAGTCAAGCTTGACATCTTGGCAATAGAGCAGAACAGAAGCGATTTGCCCCTGCCTTCTTCCAGGATGGTTTTGATTTAGCAATCGTAGCTAGAGTCTGAGTATCCCCTGGAAGTCTTCTGTGCAAGTTCTAATTATGCCAAACCCTGCTTAACTTTCAACCCAGGTTTAACCAGGTACTACTATTTGCATATGCGTATGTGTATGTAAAAACAGGCCTCATCACCACGATCAGAAAAAAGGTCCATTTATTTATTTATGTGTTTGATAGAGGTATGCCTTGCATTTTCCTACTCCTGATTTATCCATCTTCTACAACAGGGGTCTTCAAACCTGGCCCTTTTATGACCTGTGGACTTCAACTCCCAGAATTCCTCAGCCAGGCATGCTGCCTGAGGAATTCTGGGAGTTGAAGTCCACAAGTCATAAAAGGCCCACGTTTGAAGACCCCTGTTCTACAACAACACTCTGGAGTGTTTTGGGCTTAGAGACAGGGCCTGACCCAATGCCAGCCAATGGTCTTCAATGTCTGTCAGAGGACTCAATCCTAGGTCTCCAGAGCGCCACTCCAATGATTTAACTACTACACTATCCTAACTCTCTTTTACTGCAGGTTATTTAAGCATCCATGTAGAACAAGGGTGTCCAACCTTGGCAACTTTAAGACTTGTGGACTTCAAGTCTTGTGGCTAGGGAATTCTGGGAGTTGAAGTCTGCAAATCTTAATGTTGCCAAAGTTAGACTCCGCCGATCTAAAATATAACCTGTTTCTTGGGGGGGGGGGATATTGTGTATGTCGCAACTAATTTAATCTGGAGACTAAATTCTCCAGGAAAAAAAAGGTTAAAGAATGAAATTAAAAATCAGGACATTTCTTAGGCAGGATCCTTAAATGGCAACACCTGAGTCCATGTTTTCCTTCAAGCTGTCTGAGCAATGAAGACATGGAACATAGTAGTATATTTTTTTATGTGCTTGGCCTGACTACATGTCCAACCTTACAAGAACCTTTTATTAAGATAACCTGCTCCAACTTCCAGAAGAGCTGGACTTCAGAAATGACTATGTAAACTAGGAACTATGGAATCCAATACATCTCAAGACCACTAGAAAGAAAATTTAGAAAACTAATAAATTACTTCAGGTTGCTCACTATCTTTCTAATGCACAAAATAAAGTGTTTTATTCTAAGTAATTCATTACATTATTTCAAGTATAATAAGCAGCTAACACAAGAAATCCCCATTACGAAAGCATTTTAAACCATCAGGATTACAGTAAATGGATTATGACATAGACAAATCTATGGGAATTACATGGATTAGAGATGATTCTGTTTGGCATATGGCAGAAATATTGAGCATCATTTAGATAGGAGGGTACAGCTGCAATAGCGAAAGTATTGAAATACAATACAACATAGAGTGATCTTCCTTATTTCAGAAAGCAGTATGGTATATTTTTATTGCTGTGTGCCACCGGTGTAATAAAAGAAATAAAATTGTTCTGGCCATAAATCTCACAGGATGATGAGTTAGACCACTTGCCATCTTGCAGCCCAGCCCTACCTAAACTGATGACCTCAAGATCCCTTTCAACTCTGTTACTATTACTATAATATGTTTTTAAATGCAACTCCCAGGTGGGGGAGGCAGGGTATTTTTGACTTACAAAATTGCTAGAAGGAAGGGAGGGGGTAATTTCCTGTGAATTAATCAATTTCTTTAAACAAATTTGATATCATAGAAAAGTGCTTCATGATAATCACTAGTATGATAGCATAGAAATATATTGTGGATGGGCACACAAACTCACCTGTATCTCTCTGTGTGTCTGTGTTTGTACACAATAAATTATTATACAGTTGAATATACACTTATGTTTAACAGAGTCATTGTGTAATGTAAATGTTAAAAGAGTTTTTTCCCCTACTGTTAGAGAAGTACCCCATATTCTCCAAGAATGCACGGTAGTGTAGACTCCAGTTATATGTTTAGCTTGGCCAGCAAATTGGCAGTCTGGTTTATGCTGATGACCTTATTCTCCTGGCAGAGAAATCCACCAGGCTGCAAGAGAAACTTGATCATCTGTTCAGTGCCCTCCACTCGGCCAATTTGCTTAACACTAAGAAGTCATTTAACCTTACTAGTGTCAAAGGTGGGAAGCATAAATGCATTGCCCTGCTAACAACTTTCCATCAGTATGTGGACAATTCTCTCCACACCCTACAGGCTGATGACTCAGTGAGATACTTAGGTCTCTAGTTTAACTGGAAGGACTGAACTATCCCCAAACATACTGGCACAGTGGACAAGAGCTCTCTAAGGCACCACTTAAGCTTCACCAATGGCTTGCACTCCTGAAAACATACTTGGTGCCCACATTCACCCATGAGCTTATACTAGGCCATGCCCATTGTAACACCTTAAAGAAACTAGACTGTTTCATTTGCTCCACAATCAGACTCTGGTTACGACTACCATAGGATACTCCCTTAGGTTACTTTTACTCCAATGTCAAAGATAGAGGCTTAGGACTTTCCTGCTTCTTCATCTCCATCCTGCTTCTGCAAAAAGCCCAGCTGGAGAAGTTTGCAGAGAATCCTACCATGCTGTTTGATACTCTTCAGTGACAAGATGTCTTTCGGTCCCTGGGCAACAGCTCAACAAGCCATGTAAGCTGAACTCCATAGTTATCACCAAAGCAGAAGGGCAGGCCACATGGAAGAATCTACTCTCACAATCCATCAACAGCTGAGAGCTGAGTATCCCTAACATCAACATAGCCAGTAACGAGGAGCTTTCCCTGGTGTTTCCTCACCTGTACTTGCGGTACATCCAGTTGAGGGATAGAGTTCTCCCCACCAAGTCCAGGAGTCTGCAATGCACTTCTCATCACTGACAAGTGCTGCAGAGGTGCCTGCCCAAAATGCTCAACCAGATCCTGCAATTCTGCGAGGTCACCCACGACCCGAGATGTGCACAACGTAATCATGTTCTTCAGCACCTTGAACAACTTTTGCACTGAGACAGTGTCCACTCCTGGGTCAAACCCATCATTCCATACAGATCATCATTCATGAAATCAGACTGATCATGGAGAGAATGCATCAATTGTGGGTACTTGACATCTCTGTGGTTGTCAGCTACCGAATGAGTCATGGGACTTGAAAAAAACAAAGTATTGTCATACCAATCATATTTGGATAACTTCTTCCCTGGGCCAATTCCTCAGTTCCAGTTCACCATCTGCCCATCATCATCTCCAATTAGGGACTGTTCTACAATCCATTGAGTAATAGACTTTGTGCTTTGGGCTTGAGCCACCAAGACATCATGGACCTTTGTTAACCTATCATCAATGGCTTCCTCAAATGCTACAACTTACATACCCAGGGAACTAAGCCTGGCTGTTTCTGAACTGTCCAAACACATTTATGATTTATGACCTGCCTGGCGGTGACTACTCTTATGTAACAGTCTGTAAGTGATTCTATCACCTTAGAGGGTTGACTTATGGGGGGAGGAATTGTTCTGTTCGAGATTGCCCTTTCTTTGCCTGTAAAGTTGATCCATCTAATAATAAATGTTACATAGCTGAATATATATCTGTAGTATTTACTATCCCATACCTTCTGTTCATAGACTTCGTGTTATTGGACTGGTCAACCACAGGCTATATGTACTGAAGATTCTGACTGGGTTCTCCAATCACATTCCAAATGCGCTCTCATTTCCTGCTCCCCAGGTCATTTTGTCCCTTTGAATCATTGTTGTAGACTGATGATGCAAAACACTGAGCAGAGCTCAGAGCCGCCAATGCTCAGGGCCATCAGGCTCAAGGAGTGGATAATTAATATTGAAAGGTGTGATTGCAGTCAAGTGGGATGGCTAATCAGCTACTGATTTCTCTCTAATGTCTTAGATTATTTAGAAATCTAATCTCTATGGGGAGGCAGGGAAGGGGTCTGGGATAGTGGAATTGTAGTAGAAACATGCTATCTCGTTTCAAATATAAACATGGAGCAATTATGCCAGCAAGCTGGTCTCATTATTCATTAGGCTGTGTCCTCAAGCAAGGACAAACTTTTCCTTGGCTGTTTCTTTGCCATTGCCAAAAACAGAGACAAAAATCACATTTCATATCATGAAAGCCAAAGACCTGCACCATAAGACAAACTATAATGGAACTAGACATTTAAACATATATTCTTCCTATACCTCTGTGGCCTGTCCTTCAGATACATAGATAGATTTTATTTTGAAATGGGGAAGAGTCCACAGTATTGTTTTAACCAGAGGTGGGAGGGGAGTGTTAATCATGATTTGTGGTAAGGGAACTGATATATGAACATGTAAATATATATTACAAAATAAGTAGGAAGCTCCATCAAGTAAGCTCCTTTTCTTCAATATGCAGGCGCATGTATCAGAACTGCAGGACAGGAGTTCCTGTACACCTATATTTAAACTATTACAGTACAACATTGTTGACTCACTGGTGTCAGAGGAAGTATTTTGAAGAAATGATTTGCTGGTTGTGGGTCTTCCACCAGTGCAAACCGGAGGTTTCAAGAAAATGAGGGCATCCACGTTAATAATATTTGTTTTAAAAACAGTTAAAATTCCACCAAAACTTGAAGTACCTTCTAAGGACTTGGTGTGAAGAAGGCTCACTGGTTGTTTGTAGAAGACAAGTCCTTACATTGCAGCTTCCATCTCACTGCTAGCCCAATACTGAGGCAGTAACAAGGTCGGCTTTAGGTGTTCTGACAACAGAATAGGATTTTCCCAGCAATCACATAAGAAGGCTTCCTATGCACACTTTTATAGATTTCAGAAAATGTGAACAGAAGGCTCGCTTTGTCCAAGCAGTCACCAATCTTTCCATTTGGGAGCCGGTTTGATCTAGTGGTTAAGGCACCAGGCTAGAAAGCTGGAGACTGTGAGTTCTAGTCCCGTCTTAGGCATGCTTGTCACCTTGAGTAATTTGTGAAAATAATAAAGGCATGATATTAAAAAAATAAATAAATTTCCAAGGCCTTTGTGCTGTGGCTGTGAGAAATATAGGACACTTTATTTACGCAGCTTTCTCTTTCACTCATGTGCATTCACATGTTTTCAGAGAAGGAAATACTGACCTTTTAAAAGACTGAATGCAGGGTTACCAGGAGGTCAATATTCTCAAGAATAGTCTCCAAGAAAAAAAAAACTGGCCTCTGTCTTTGAGCTTCAGCATTAGACAGATTCTTGAAAGGGCTTATTTCCCTCAAAGCACTGCTTTCATATGCTCCATAACACATAATGGGACTTCTGGAAAATCAGTACAGGTAGTCCTTGACCTACAGCAGTTCATTTAGTGAACATTCAAAGTTATAACAGCACTGAAAAAAGTGACTTATGACCGTTTTTTACACTTACAACCGTTGCAGCATCCCCATGGTCATGTGATCAAAATTCGAACACTTGGCAACTGGTTCATATTTATGACGGTTGCAGTGTCCCAGGGTCACGTGATCAGCTTTTGTGACCTTCTGACAAGCAAAGTCAATGGGGAGGCCGGATTCACTTAACAACCGTGAGACTAACTTAACAACTGCAGTGATTCACTTAACAACTGTGGCAAGAAAGGTCGTAAAATGGAGCAAAATTCACTTAATGTTTCGCTTAGCAACAGGAATGTTGGGCTCAATTGTGGTCATAAGTCGAGGACTACCTGTGCCTGATTCTCAGTACCTGGAAGAAGAAACAAAATGGCTGTTTCAACAGCCCAGCCTCCCATTAAGGGCTGGCCACTGGGAGGAGGCACTCTGTACATAGAACTATCTAGTTTTTTTCCCTCTGCTGGGAATCCACCATTCATTCACCTGAAACTGTCCCATGATATGGAGTGAGGGCAGCCACACCATCAGCCTTGCTTATTTATTTAAAAGTTTTACATGGCCGCCTGTCTTAAACCACTCTGGGCAGCTCAAAACAACAGTTAAAACCAGTAACTATAAAACATAAACCAATAAAACAGTAAAACATGATCAAACAAAAACAAAAGCCAGGTGCCTTAATCATCCCATTAGGATGCCCTGCAATCAAGCTCCCACCAATCGCCCTCATTTGGTGGTAGCACAGTGATTAGAATGCAGTATTGCAGGCTACAGTAACTCAGCTCATGGCCAGGAGTTTGATCCTGACGGGCTCAAGGTTGACTCAGCCTTCCATCCTTTTGAGATTGATAAAATGAGGACCCAGATTGTTGGGGGCAATATGCTGACACTGTAAACCACTTAGAGAGGGCTATAAAGCACTGAGAAGCGGTATATAAGTCTAAGCGCTGTTGCTATTTCTTTCTTTCTCTTTCTTTCTTTTCTATATTTTTTTGGATCTATGAACTTTTGTACATCTAATAACTGCAGTTGCAATGATGAATCACCGTATCAAACTCAACCACAGAAAGCATCTTTCAAACATGGATGGTGTTTGTTTTAAGGAAATCCTTTAAGAAGAACATTATGACTCTTAATAAGACTTTAGAATGAAGAATAATTTTAATTTAAAAAGAGTCACTTCCTAACAAAATATTATAAGGTATACACCTGGAATACTGCAACCAATTTTGGTCACCATATCACAAAAAAGATGTTGAGAGTCTGGAAAACATTCAGAGAAGAGCAACTAAGATGATTAAAGGCCTGGAGACTAAAACATACGAAGAATGGCTGCAGGACTTGGGTTTGGCTAATCTAAAGAAAAGAAGAAATAGGGGAGACATGATAGCAGCACTCCAGTATTTGAGGGGCTGCCACAAAGAAAAGGGGGTCACGTTATTCACCAAAGCACCAGAGGGCAGGACAAGAAACAATGGTTGGAAACTGATCAAAGAAAGAAGCAACCTGGAATTAAGGAGAAACTTCCTGACAGTGAGGACAATTAACCAGTGGAATTGCCTGCCTCCAGAAATCGTGGGCACTCCATCACTGGAGATTTTCAAGAAGAGACTAGACAGTCATTTGTCTGAAATGGTAGAAGGTTCTCCTGTTTGAGCAGGGGGCTGGACTAGAAGACCTCCAAGGTTCTATTCTATTCTATTCTATTCTATTCTATTCTATTCTATTCTATTCTATTCTATTCTATTCTATTCTATTCTATTCTATTCTATTGAAGGACCATGGGGCAGAGCATTTGGTATCTACTACAGACTTTGACATTCCCCCTTCAGGATGAAGAAAATGCTATGGTTTAAAGCAGTGTCCCTCAACCTTGGTGACTTTGCTGTAAAGCTGTATGGATTTCAACTCCGCGAATTCCCCAGCCAACCAATAAGCCAGTTCCTTTATCCCTTCTACTCCGCCCAGCAAGCTTTGAACACAGTCAGTCCTCCACCACTGAAGCTTTACAAAGTTACAGCAGACCCATTTTTATTCTCCACGGCCTATTATGGCTCATAATTAAAATGTATTCCTGTTGATTTTAGGGCTTTTGGTTTTAGTTTCATTGTAGTTTTATCTGATTTATCTGATGTGAATTTATTATGTGGCACTGATGTGATGTGATATGATGTGAATTGATTATGACTGGCACTGATGATGTTACCTAGTTAGGGTAATGAAAAGTTTGCAAGAAAACAAGCAAGCTCAGAGAGCACCAAAGACACCTCATTATGTGGCTCTTTTTAGGGCTACATAGTGAGATATAAATCCTCTAGAATATCTGAACTACAACTCTCAGAATCCTTGCTATTCATCACAATGATTGGGATGATGGCAATTGTAGTTGAAAAAAAATTGATGATTATTTACCCTACTAAAGGGGGATAAATAAGCATCCAGATTTTTGGAACTGCACTTCCCATCATTCCAACCATTGTGATAAATAGTACAGGTTCTCAGAGTTGTAGTTAAGACTGTCGCCCCAACTATACCCCAAACAGGGATTATAGGATCATAAAAAGGGAGATTTTTGAAATTTTTTATCCCTGCTGAAGTCATTCAAACTGGGATAGCATGTTATAAGGATATTACTGTCTCTGCTCATTCTAATGCTTAAGGTGGAAAGTGTAGACTGATGGTCTTAGCCTTACATTAATTCAAACCTCATAACTGTCTTTACATGCACTGATGCCTTCAAGAATATGAGTGGAATCAGTAGCTCAATCTTCAGTTCAGTGGTGAATTTCCTGGCCATGCTATTTCAGCCAGTCCTTCCTACTTCTGGTAAGCTGTCACATGAAAAGGCTACATTGGTGAATTTCAGTCATTATCCAATGCTCAAGAAATGATTTACGGTCATGATCCCTGAAAGTATAAATCACAGGTTCTTTCTCAAGATATATCAACTATATCTGATCTACACACATCCTTTCTCTCCACAAAGCAGATCATGACTCATTTTTACTTAAGCAAACACCTGCATCCTTTTTGTCTGCACAACACTGAAATGACAGTCATTCTGTAAAAGCCCTGGGAATTTCTCTCTTCTGCTGATCCGTCTGGGCTGCCTCCCACCTGCTCTTTTGGGAAGGCCAACATTCCTTCAGAAACTCAGGAGGAGGGTGTTGGTGCATGTTGCTCAATGAGGATTAAAACCAACGTCTTTTGCCCCCAAATAAAAATGCTTTATTTGTCTCGGATCTCTGGAGGATTACTGTGTTACTCGCTTAATTAAGAAAAACGGTCTTTTGCAGTGTTCTTTTATTCTTCCATTTAGCCTTGTCTTCTGCTTTTCTCTTTGATCTTCTCTGCTCATGTACTCTCAATCACTACCTGTTTCCTAGAAAATCAGCTAATACAGATCACTTCATTAGGCCCCACGATAGCACTCTGCTTGAGAAATCACATTATATTCCCCCCTGCACTTTTTGCATGTGTGTGTTTGCACACTTTCTTTGTTTCTATCTCTTTAATTCAGTCTCTTGCAACACACGGCTCCCATTCTGGGAGGGTGCATCCTTTGCAATGTCTGTTTGTCTTGGCTGTGAAGCCTAATGCCTCTGGCCTGGATGTTAGTCAAACTGACCTTTCCTGTTTTCTGAGTCAATGATCTTACATCCCTAAGTCAGGCACAAGATGTTGGGAATTAACCAGCATCTACGGACTGACAAGAAAGAATTTGGGCAGGGGCTAGGTAAGACTAGTTCTTAATTGAAAGAAGGTTCCGTGGTATTAAACGTGCTGGTGTGACTCTTGATCACATATGCATTCAATGGGCTCATCTAACCACAGCAAAACTGACATCCTGGCCACAATCAGGGGCAACATTAAGCCAGTTAAATCAAAATACTCAGACAGTACTGTGTCCTATGCCTACCAAAATGTGATGCAACATGCACACCAAAACATCTTTGCAGATTAGGCATATTTCCTTTTTTCTCTCAGGGAATAGCTGCATGATATAATCGGATCAGGCCCCACCATCAGGCAAAATGAGGCACTTGCCTGGTGGTAGATAGTAAAAGATGGGAAACAGCTGCAAGGTACTGGAGATTGTCATATAGCCTGGCCCAGTGGTGGGATTCAAATATGTGAACAACCGATTCTCTGTGTGGATGCTGCTTCCGGAAGTCCATTCTGGGGCTGGGCAACAAAAAATTAGCTACCGGTTCTGCCGAAGTGGTGCGAACTGGCTGAATCCTACCACTGGCCCTGTTGCCTTTATATCCTTAAGAAATCTGCTGTCCTCCATGCATGGGAAAATGCTACCTTCCTGTCATTTTAGCTGCCATTCTGTTCAGTGGGGTGGGGGTTCTGGCTTTTCACTTCTAGCAGAAGATCGTCAGCCATCCTGCTTTCCATAACTGCTCTGCTTTTCCTTTTCTTAATACCAGGTTTCTAATGAATGCAGAGAAGCTAAGATAGAATTGCTTCCATTAGCCTTTGTTTAAGGAATATCATCTGTAACCTAATATTTTGATCCCATTTGCAGGCTCACTCCTAACTCCTTTCTCGTTGGAGGAGTCCTTTCCCACAGATGAGCTGCAGTGATTCTCTGTGTGTGTGTGTGTGTGTGTGTGTATACACAGGGAGAGTAGACACACAAAACTATGATCTTGGACAATTACTTATTAAAAGCCTTGCTATAGACTTCCTCTTATCCAGATTTTTTTAGGAGATCTGAGGAGCCAACTGAACTGTAAAACCAGCCTTCTAATTTTTATTTTATTAGGTTTCTTTGCTTTGTGGAGGATTACAGGCCTCCTTGCCTAACAATCTTGGATGCAGGGGTGGGACCTGGTAGAATCACGGGACACAGTATAACTGTGGTACAATATAAGGAAACATCATATTGAATGTTTTGGGTTCCTCTGCTCCTGAAACAGAGGCTGAGAAAGTCCAAGGGTAATAAGTTTGCTTAGTAAACATGTTTCATGTGTCAAGGAGAGGATGACATGAGACTTAACAACCCTGCAAATAAATATTACAAATAGTACAGATATATTTGATTCCTTGTAGCCCTCTGTCCCAAACACCTCTACAAATTTGCTTTGGAAGTACATTTTGTATATATTCCTCTGGAAAACCTAATGCCAAAATGCCACAGCAGGTGGCAGCCTTTGGTTGACTTTGGCACAACTTTAAAAAAACCTAATCAAAGTCATAGCAAATCTGCCCCTGAATGGGACACCATCAGGAGATCCTGTTGCCATGAAAACTTTGTGGACATGCCCACCTCTGCTGTGAAATAAACTTCCATAATGAGGACCATCACCATCTCCCAACCCATCAAGGGAAGGTGCTTAGCTGCTGTCCCCATTCTTAAGTTATTCTTTCACTGAATTTACAGAACACTGTTGCACTGATGCACTGATGCTTAGCCTTGAACCCCATCTCTAACATCAGCCCCCTCAAAGGTCATTCAATCTGCTCCCCATCATTTACACCCTACCCACCACCCAACTCTGTGCTGCTGCCAAATGCCAGGCTATAATTATGGGCCACTTGCTGCTCAAATCCACCAGTCACCGAAGGCATTATCAAAGACCCTGTTTTCCTTCAGGTCCATCCAAAGCAACGTTTGACACTGCCAGGCAATTTCTGAGGGCAAAATAATAAGCTGTTCTCAAGGAATGTCATCATGAACCTGTCATAGCAAGAAAAGAGCCAAATTCTTCCTTTGTTTCCAATTTGTGCTCTTACAGCCCCCCTCCTTCCCCCCCCCCTTTCTCTTCTAAAAAATAAAGGCAATACAATAGATCCTTTCAGGCTCTGCCAAGCTGCTTCTCAACTCGTCTCAGATAAGCACTGGCAGGAAAGGTGACTGTCATCAATATTTTGGTGAATGTTAACTACCTGGGGACAGCTTTGTGAGGGAATAATCCCAAGTAGTTTTGAAGCATGTTTTAAAACACAGCATGCAGGAACGCCTCCATCAGACCCTTCTTGTCAAACAAGCATTTAGGCAGCCCAGCTTCCTAATTACAAGAGCAAAGCCGATAGTCCTCCTTGTCAAGGTAGGTTTCCCCATCCCGGGTGCAATTTCTATCCCTTTTTCATTCCTTCATTCAGAAAGACCTTTCATCTAAAAATGTCTTGAGGGTGGCAGCACATTTTCCCCCTTAATATGTTCCTCTGGGACCGTATGGTAAAAATCTTGTTGGAAAATTTGTGTAGATCTAGAACAGTTATGTGTTGGAGCTCTCAATATGAAAGCTGCAGTCCTTGAAATCCCAATTCAGCTCTCCAACCTACAAATTATATGGATGTTTCTAGTCAATCACCGCTCTTCTGCAGCCCAGGAATATCAATCTGGTAATCACTGTACCATTTTGGTATTCAGCTTGCTGAAATAATATATATGTGAATTGTTTTGAATCCTCATTAAGATTTTACATTTTTTTCTTTCTGAATCTATGCCCCCCTCTTTTAAATATTTATATTCTCTGGTGTTATATAGCATCATATACCACATTTATATTTATAATTATCATATTTTAAGCAGCTCGCAATTTTCATAACAGATAAAATGTATTTATGATATAAGAATATTCCACCTCAGAGTTATGTCTAGGACAAGTATCTGCAACACCTGACACAATAAAACCGGGTAGGAACCATGATCATGCCAAAGTATTATTTATCTGAACTTGACTGTGCAAACTTCTTAGGTAAACCCATGTTTGATTATCCTAGGATTTGGGATAGCTCCCAAGCCATAGGAATAAATGTGCATGTTTTTGCAAAAGAGACCTCCTTTGATCAAAGCTGCAATGATATCATTGCTGCTTTTGTTCCCTACCATTATTTGGAGATATTTGCTCCTTTTGTTTGAATAATATTCTCCATCTATTAAAACATCAGATGGCATGAAGGACATAGCCGAGCAAATATATGTTGGTGAATATATATGCGTGTGTGAACTCATGTATATCGGAGATATCTGCAGCTACAATTGTAAATGCTATGAAATTGGAAAGAATAGAAATGCAACTCAAATTCGGAGTATGGTAAATTATGAATTAGAAGGCCATTATTAATTCTAGATTCAGATCACTGCTGTCTCTACACCTTCTTCTAAAATACTGAGGGAATGTGTGACTTGGGCCCAGTCTAAGTCAAGAGAAGGGAAACTAGGGTGCTCCAGATGTTTTGAGCTTTCCAACAATAGCAGTCCATATAGCTAAGGGCAAGGGACTGTGACAGTCACAACTCAATTTTTTAGAGCACACCAGGTTGTCTGCCTGCAGCACTGCCAGGACTTACCCTCCACTACTGTACACTCATATTTTTATTTCCCACTTATGGGCATGGATGTGTATGCAAGCAGTCTGCAAGGGCATTGGGTTTATCATATATGCTCACAAACATCTACTGCTCTGAGGCACATGATCTATCCCAGGAGAGGCAGAATTAAAACACTTGCCATCTCACCACACAGGTGTACAGTGCACAACTGAGACTTGGTCTTTAACAAAATGAGTTCCTATATTCTCTATTGCAAACCATTCCAATCTGATTCTATATTCTGCAACAGAGAGATAAACCCAAGTCAGTATTAAAACTAGTCTCATGCAATATCAACATGTTTCTAAACATCACCAGAGAGTTTTGTGTATCTTTCAACCAAGACTGGTGTGGCTGTAGGACATCAGCAATAGGTCAAGTCTCCGTTGACATCCTCACTCAAACCCCAAGTAAGGAATCTTAACCAGTCTTTTTTTTTTTTTGTCTAGCCTACTCTACCACTTTGTTCTGACAATAAAATTGGGATGAGGGTAAAAATTGTGTATGCCATTTGCAACTTTTTGGAGGAAGACTCCAGATAAACTAATCTGTAAAGCGAAAGACTCAGTTCCAGGCAGTTTATCAAGCCACGGACTGGTTTATTAGTTTACCATGCTAAACTACAATAGTAGTTTCTATCAGTATCTTATTTTCAGATATTTCTTTTAATTAGTGTTTTTGATTAGGCATATCCTAATTTTATTATGCTACCTGTTATAGACTTTCCCTGGAGATTTTGATTAATTTCATCAGTCATCCAGGGAAAGGCAAGCATTTTTTATCATGGACTGTATGGGTGCTATCATCTAGAATTAATGAATAAGTTATTGCATACAAACCGGTAGTATATTAATAGCAGTGGCATATAAATTTGTATCTCTGCTTACACTCGTACATAGCCATATACTTGGCAATCTGTATACATTATGGAGTAAAGCAAATCTGAGTTTTTAAAACAAATTCTCCATGTGTAAACAAACTCCCCACCTTGAGCAAACTTCAAGCAATCTCTGAACAGATTTTTCTATTTCTGAAATAAATCATTATTTCAAATGAGCGTGGACCTGGCAGTTAGATTATCCAAATGATTCGATATTTGGGGCACTATTTGGAAACAACTCAAATGAACTATTTTTTACAAGTTTGAGAAGTAAATACTTTCTTTCTTTCTTTCTTTTTCTTTTTTCTTTCTATATTTTTTTCTTTCTTTCTCTTTCTTTCTTTCTAATTTGAAGGGCTAGAAGGGGAGGGAAGGGGGGGTGCTCTTTGGCCCATAGGAAATCAATGACCCAGAGACATCTGCAAACGATTAGGACACAGACTTCAGGTAGCTCATAGGAACACGTGCTGTCCATATTACACTCTGCAAGTATATTTCCACAACTTTACTTCTGCAAATAAACAGTCTGGCTTGTCCTGCATTAGCAAGAAACTACACAAACAGGTAGAGAGAATGGCTGTTCTATTCTCTCTTCCAGTTCTGATGGATTTCTCGCAAGCCATCGCTTGGCCATGTAATTTGAACGGTTCCCTGGCAGTAATTTAACACGAGCCTGGTTTCTAAACAGAATATGGCTAGCTTTAACTTACTGTCATTTATTTATCTCTGCTATGAAACATCATATATAATTTTCACAGGATGTTAGCTTTGACGTACATGTCATAATTTAACAGCTGCTTGCAAAAGTATAAGAAAAATCAACACTGGGAGCAATAATAATAGTATAATGTAAAATAGACTGGTTTACAACATTGCTAACATAATTTAATTTTGAAACCGCTCGTAATTGCTTGTGTTGAGAGATTGTAGTAATTTCTTGTACAGAGAGGAATCAGTGTACTTAAGACTTAAATCACTTATCTGCAATTTAAGTACCCCTGAATTCCATAAGATTCAGTAGATATACATAAAATTTGTCCTTACCTATTCATGCATGAATATTGAAAAAGTCTATATGATAGACTCCAATAGAGTTCTGAAAATAAACACAGTAAGGCTAAATAAAAATTATACTATGACTGAACTAGTAAAAAAAAAAAAAAGGAAAGTCAGGGAAGATAAATTATAGTTTCAGCTTTTCCAATATGCACTTACTATGTGAGACTATTAATAGTTTATGCGATAATCAGCCATACCGGGAAAGTGATTAAATACTTTGAAAGTCAGGGACCTCCCCCTTCAAACCAATAAAACTTTTATGAACATCATGTTGAAATCAACAAGGTTGAAGACTGTTGTAAGAATCTCCCACCCACCCCCCTCCACTCCCCAGCAAGATTTAAACCTGATTAAGCTCTTTTGGGTGGAAAGGAACCAACAAGATTTAAACAGTAAAACTGAGTACCTTTCAACTCAGCAACTGCAATGAAATTATTCAGTCATGTAGCTGCAGAGGTATTGATTGCTTATAAATAAATTCTCCCTTTTCAATCAAACAATCAAAATTCCTTAGAATTTTTTTTTATTGTGAAAAAAATGCACTGGAATCAATAGGGCTTTGAAAAAAGGAAGTTTTCCTGTTTGTTGTAAAGCCCAATGCTGAGGACTCCGCCAGAACATAAGCTATTCAGATAATTTTGTGTCTAAAGGTCCTTGCTGGCTAAGGAAGTTCCTGCCCAGGTAGACTCTGTGTGCACATGTGAACACACTCACTGGACCTCCAATACACATAAAACCAGGCAGAGCTTTATCAGATTGTTCCCAACACAAATGGCAATAGGAAATATAATCCAGTTTCAGCTGAATGCTTTGATAATCCATTGATTTTATCTAAATGAAAGGAAAATAAAAGTGTTCAACGTGAGTTTGATTATCCTCCCTGAATGTTACACAGTCATCTTTGTTTAATAAAGGGAATCTGCTATTTTCATTGTTTTGAATGTGATGAATTCACACATTCTTATCAGAATAATTTCAATATGCCTAAATGGAAAGTAAAATGGATTAGAAATGAGCCAATATTTTCCAGATGCTTTGCTGTTCAACTGCTGTTAGGTGCTAAGCCAACATTTCCGTGCAAAGATAATGAAGGCTATAGTTCAAAGCACCTGCCTGCTTCTGCTCACAAATCTATCTTTTACATTTTGTTTCCAAAACGTCCATGGGGAAGGAAGGAAGGAAGGAAGGAAGGAAGGAAGGAAGGAAGGAAGGAAGGAAGGAAGGAAGGAAGGAAGGAAGGAAGGAAGGAAGGAAGGAAGGAAGGAAGGAAGGAAGGAAGACTTAGGCAAGTGATTGTATGCATGTATTTCTTAAACAAAAAAAATTCCAATGTGATGAATATTAAGAAAAATATTGTACTTCTCCCTTTCTACAATGTGCTTCGGATTCACTACTCATTCAGCGCAGAAAGCATGGTCAAGATGATTGCTTGGCATCATAGTTTTAAGCATGTTTTAACGGGGGGGGGGGGAATTAAAGAGTTTGTGTAGGATGGGGGATTGACAGAATTTTACACACCTATGTACTTGAACTTTTTTAAACATTCATTGGGGCACTGTTTGGCACCCTAAATTTTCATTGAAGAATTTTAACTGCATGCTAGCTTGAAGTCAACTTTTCATTCTAAAAAAAATAAATTGTAGCAAACCGGATTAGAATGAATTTATTAGTTGGAAGGGATATTTAAAGTCAGAATCCAGTACTCCTGTACAGGGCAGAAATCCATTAAACTGTCTCTGAAAAGTGGCCACCCAGTCCCCATTAAACTACTGTCAGCAGTGGGAAGTCAACAACTATTCCAGGAAGATGGCTCCACTATTTAACAGCTTAGAAAAGTCCTTCAGCCTTAAGCTCCTTTCTTTTAATTTGGCCAATGGTCCATACCCTGCTTTCAGTTTCAACACAGAACACAACTTCTTGCCCATTACAGTGTTTCACATGGACCTCTACAGGGAAAATGACCAAATGTACATCATATTATAATGCAAACTCCTTTTGTGTGTAAGCCATAATGGTAAACACAGGCATATAAGAGGCAAAGCTTGTGACTCACAACATCATGGCACACATTTTATCATTTTGACAGAATCTCAGTTTCCTGGGACTGTTATATATTTGTAAATCACTGTCACCCCATCCCATCCCACTCGGTCTTTATTGTTATAAAAATTCATAATTCTTCATAGGAACGAGTTCCAGATCTTCTATCATCCTTGTAGCTTTTCTTTGAATTCACTCCAGCTTCTCCATATCCATTGACATAGCACTCCAAAATACGGTCTAGCCAGCAGCAAGTATAATGGAATGATTGCCTCTGGTGAACTAAATGCAATGATTCGGTTCATGCAAGCCAGGACTGCATTGTCCTTTCCAGCTGTTGCATCACAAGGATGGCTCATGTTCTGCTGGCAGTACACTGGTACTCTTAGATTCTCCTCATTTGCACTGCCAAAAAAACCAAATAATTATGCTTTTCATGTTTCCTACCCTTAGGCTTGTCACAACTGAAAACCATCCTCTTTGGACACTGGTTTGGGCCTGTTAAGACTACTATAAGACTGCCAAGGTCATTTTTAATTGTGATACTGTTCTTTAAATCATTAACTAATCCTTCTAGATTAATGGCTTAAGCAGATTTGATAAACATCCCTTCCATTTCATCCTCCATTTCATTTATAAAGATGCTGAATAGCAGTGAGTCAAGGATGGGGATTTGATGGGGATTTCACCAAATATTTCATTCCAAAATAATGCAGAACTATTTACTAGCACCCTTTGCATCTGACCTAGTAGTATTTAGCTGCATTTCTCTTTCTTGTCCCACAAGGATATCATGAGAGGGAAACACTACAGGTAGTTCTCGATTTATAACCATTCATTTAGTGACTGTTTGAAATTTTAACAGTGCTGGGAAAAGTGACTTGTGATTGATTTTTTTCCAAACTTACGACCATCGCACCATCCCCATGGCCACGTGATCAAAATTCAAGAGACGGCAACTGGCATGTATTTATGACGGTTGCACTGTCCCCGGGTCATATGATCATCATTTGCAACCATCCTAGCCAGCTTTCAATAAGCAAAGTCAATGGGGGAAGAAACCAGGTTCGTTTAACGACCACACGATTCACTTAAAAACTGCAGTGATTTGCTTAACAGGTCTTAAAATGGGGCACCTGCCTTGCTTAACAACAAAAATGCTGGGATCAATTGCGGTTGTAAACCGAGGACTTAGCTGTACAGTACCTTGGTTGACCACACTAATTACCTTGTCATTTAATAAGAAATGAAGCAGGGGTCCTCAAACTTGGCCACTTTAAGACTTATGGACTTCAATTCCCAGAATTCCCCAGCCAGCCATGGCTGTCTGGGGAATTCTGGGAGTTGAAGTCCACAAGTCTTAAAGCGGCCAAGTTTGAGGACCCCTGAAATAAAGGAAGGCCAAGGTTCATCTGATATTGCCATATTTGTTCTTCAGAAATACGTCTCAGTTCCTGGGAATGGTAGGGTTTTTCCCCCTCATATTGAGGGTTCCTTGGTGTTCTCTGAGTTTGGTTGTGCACAATTCCCATCATCAGAGTGCACTTAGTTTGGGTAATGAAATGTCTGCAAGAAAATAACCAAGCTCAGAGAGCACCAAGGACCCCTCGTTTCAACCCTGAGCTACAAATAATTCTCCTGTATTTTCTCATACTGCTTGACTATCTATTCTTGCACAGGACAGGCATCAGATTAATTTGTTTGAGCTCTTCTAGAGCCCCACCACCACTAAGCAGCCTTTTTCTCCTTTTTGAATATTAAAAGCACGTGTGCTCTTCCCTTCATTTCTGTAGTTCCCATGTTTTCCAAGGGTTTTCAGGGATTACAAGCAGCAGTTCTAAGATCACTTTTACCAGGTCTTTCATAAACCTGGAATATAATTCATCTGTTCCTCGATACACACATTTATATAAGATTGCGATGTGGGTTCTTTTCATATTTTAACAATTCTGAACTGTTTTTTCTTTTTTTCCCTTTCCTGGATCATGTGAGGAAGAGCTTTATTTTATTTATTCATTTAAACCATTTATACAGCCACCCATCTTTCCGCCATCCTTGGGCAGCTACCAATCAAAGAATAAAAACTACAACTAAAAACGTTTAATTATCGTGTTAAAAAACTATAAAACGCAACCAGTTAAAACATAAATCACTGAAAAATAACAAAAATCTGGGGAGGATTCCGAGAGAAGACAGATGCAAAGAATATGTTAAGCAACTCTGCCTTTTCCACATTACCTGATATTACTTATCTAGCTTATTTTTATGTAACAGATTAATAGCTTGCTCGATACCATTTATTTTGCCATTGTATAATTTTACTTTATTTTGAAATAGACAGAAAATCAGGCAGAGACAGAGAAATATGGGCAGATAAGTAACAGATATAAAATATCATAAAACTAATACATTCTAAAATAACAGGGACTTGTCCACGTGGCTTCCAGGAGTCAAAACGTGATTCAAAGTTACAGATATAAAGTATATTTCATTTTCTAATGGATCATTAGAATCTTATTTTATTGTAAGAGATTTCATACCCATTTTCTAATCAAAACCTATGTGGTTCTGTTGAGCTTTCAGCTAAAAATATTTGTTTGACAGAGCTCATTTTATTAAATAAGACTATAAAATAGTAAATAATGCATTAAATTAATGCTATGGATATTATAGCAAATTAAGACATGCACTTTAAAATCCAGATTTTGGATATGGCGCAATTCCATGTATAAAATTACAGTCCAAGAATGGCTTCCAATTAAAATTAAATGCTATATTGGATTTACTTTTCAAATACAAAGTTATTCTACACATTAAAACATACTTCCACAATTTAATTAACCATTCTTCCAAAGACAGAATCAAAGGATTTTTATGGGAAAAGTGTATAGAATTCTTGCAGCTGCTACAATGCCAATTCAGTATATTTTGAAGGGATATATGTTTTAGTGAAATTTAGTAAGAAAATCTGAGGTTGCAATGGGATTGCAACTTTCAGAATTTGTTCCATTCTTTAATAAATCATTTTCTGATATTATTAGGTTTTATAATGTCACTACATATGAAAAAAGGATACAACCTACTTATATATTTCCAAAGTTTTTTAAAAAAATAATTATTCATTTTAGCAATCCAATCTAGAGTGATAGACCAATTGTAAAACATCTTATAACCTCTCTAAGAAAAAAAATGTTCCTTCAGATTTATTTTATTAATATGCCCTGCCCAAGCTTTTCTTCTTAAATTGCTTTCCTCTCCACATTAACCTTATTTAAAATTTTAGCCTTCCTAATTTCCATTTGTGTTCATCTAGTAAGCTCTTTCTTCATCCACATAGACATCTTGAAGATTTTCTCATTTTTTTTTCAGGATCTCCTCTCCTTTTAACTTATGATTTAAGAAATTGTAACACTAGAATACCTACACTGCACCTGAAGTCAATAAATTCAGTCTCCCTGAAGGCCGAGATACTTGACTAACTAATCTCAGTTTGTGGCATCATTGGCGCTCTCCGAACTTGGCGGTTTGTTTGCAGATGTTTTATTACCCAACTAGGTAACCTCATCAGTTTCTTCTGACCTTGTAATGTCTTGAAATCCTCCATGAACTTGTTGCTTTTCTCCAAGATGTCTATCTTCCAGTATTTCTCTGTCAGGATTAAATCCAGAATTACTGACTTTTTTATTTCTTCCACTTCCGCAAAATGAAGTTGTTAGCAAGAGAGATCAGAAATGTTTTGAGCCTTCCATGCTTGGCTGAGTTAGTTTTCCATCAAGTTGGTTGAAGCCTCCCATTATTGCTGTATCTTGTGCTTTTAAGAACTTGACAGTTGGTTTTAAAAGGCATTTATTGTCCTCGTGTTCTGTCTGGATAACTGTCTGTAGTAAGTTCTCACATTAATATCCCTTTTGTTTCCTACTCATTTTAATCTTAAAGGAGGAGGTGAGAAGATATATATTTCTTCAGGTATGGGGGTTTCTTACCTCCTCCCTTTTTGCTGGATCTATTTCTTTTGAATAGGTTGTATTCTTCAATTCTACTTTCTAATCCTGACTCTCATCCCATCATCTTATGTGATAATCATTTTTGTATGATAACTAACACATTTGTTTTCCATATTAGGACTTTTAGTCCCCCACTCCCACCCCATTTGTTCTCTGGGCATTTGTTTACAAACATTGGAGACTGGCAATGTTATTATTTTCACTATCATGTTTTGAGGATTTCTGATACCGTTTCCTGTTTCATACTTCCTTATCACATGCAACCACATTCCTAGGACCCAGGACTTATTTTTTTTTCTCCTGCTCGGGTTTAGTTTAAATCCCTCCAGATGAGGTTTGCATGGCTCTTTCCAAAATATCTTTTTCCCTCTCCTTATGAGCTTCCTAAGAATCTATTCTATTACTCTTTTAGGACTCTTTCAAGCATCCTATCATTCTTGGTGACATCTTTTTAACCTGTTGGTACCCTTTTCCTATTTTCTCTGTTTCTAGATAACTTTATGTTCCCTGTTCTTCTCACAAGGCTCATTTTTCTGGGCTTCTGTGCAAGATTGTGGGCTCCTTCTTTTCTTCTTCTCCTCCAGTAAGGAATCAAGCCTGCATTGCAACAGGTACATTTGGTTTAGTGTATTCTTCTGGTAAGAAAACAATCATGCCTAGCAACTAGCACGTTCCTGCTGTTATTGCCTTAATATTGCCTTTTGACTTGTTCCTCCCTTCACTAAATTCCATCATAAAATTCCCAGTCTGTTCTGCTCATCAAGAAGTCCTCAATACTACTGGCTGAGACGACTATAGCTAAAGACAATCATGATAGGGTATACTATAAGCCCTTGTTTCAAGAAACATAGTCCCAGATCCAGCAAAGACACTCATAAAAAACGAGTGATTTCCTTTTAGTTCAGTTTTAGTACAATATATATAAAATGTGTATTAAAGAATCAATGTTGTCTATTTGCTTTATCCAATTCATCATTTTATGGCACAAATTCAGTTAAGTCATAGTGTGGAATAAATTATCTGTATTAAACATCTATGCAAATTTCAAATATCTGACAAATTTATTATTTATAAGCAGGAAAGCTTCAGAAAATAGGATAAACTGATAGACAAATTTTACTAACCTCTATAAGTTAGCTATTCAGTTTTACAGTACATATTGCCATCACATGTAAAAACAAGAAATGCTGGAGAAAGCATATTTGTTTATCTCAATGTCTGATAATTTTCCTGTTCTAGATATCCTTTGAACCATTCAGATAATGTACAGCTCCTATACACTCTGACAAAAAGGCATTAGAACTGTTCAAAAATCCTCAATAAGAAAGTTTTATGATAGAATCAGTGTGATGTTATAACTCTTACACATCAGTCTTACGGGAGTTCTGATTTGCTTACAAGAAGTTGATTAAAAATCCCTCACTAGCTCTTTATTTACCATTCTACTGACTATGTCTGTTTCATGCTGAGATCCCTCCTCACAGAAAGAACTTATGCATACCTACTCACAAGTAAATTCCTACAGAGCTCAAGGGAGATTTCTCCCAGGTAAGCGAGTACAGGATTATTTCACAATTTTTCCAAGAAAAACCATTTAAATATAATGCAGTAGTTTGTTTACCAGTAAATGGTGAAGTTGTTTCTTTTGAATTAACTAATGTTGTGCTTTTTTCAATATTTCAAAATCATACTTTTGCAGAAGTGCAAATAAATTGGTAGCCATACTGGTATTCTGGAAGAGATATTATAATAAATATGTAACTATATCCTGTTATTAAATTTGATCTTTAATTTTAAAAGAGAGGTTTTAAAAAATATTCTTATTTACTATAATACAAAAACATTTATTGAATATAACAAAACAAGTAGTACAATAATTTGGGGGATTGATATTATGCATAGAAAGCACACTTCCCAACATGGCTGAGAATTTTGGAGATTAACAAATTGGGGGATTGCAATACAAAGTAATGTTTTTTAAAGAATGAATCAAGAATTGTGACTCTTTTCTCTAAATGTATAAAATCAAGAAACATAAAACTTCTTGTTTTATTTGTATATCATTATACATCCACAGAAATGCAACTTATTTATATTTCTTAAAAATAAATACAGAAAAAGGTAATAAGAGGATCCGGCTTTTAGAAGCATAATTGTTGGAAATTGTAATTATACTCCAATGCAAATTAAATATCTTTCAGTGCAACAGTAGTAAAATATTTAGCATGCGATTCATCACCTTAGTGAAATTATTAAAGCAAAAGTCTTTCTTAATCTTTTTTAAGCTAATCATATCTTAAACTGCCAAAATGGCTAAGAAAATGCATCAAAGAAATAGTTTCCACAAGTAGGCTTTTATAGGTGTTAATTGTTGCATACTAGAATTTCTTATAGAATAATTTACTTCTGTAAGTAAATTCAAAATCCTAAATTATTCCACTTTGCTAATTTTCTTACATTCAGAATCTGCCTCCTTGGGCAGCTTTTGAGAATACCTAAACATAGCATGTATTGCATAGATGTATTGTACATATATGTATATGTACATGTACATGTGCATGCACATGCACATGTACAAATCGGGTAACCATAAATCATTACTCCCTAATTTCTACACCAAAATGCAAAATAAACAAAAAGAAAATCACTTTTGCTATATTTTCAAACTTGTGGTTATGGATATTATGACAGAGCTAGACTTTCAGGCCTTGCAGGACAAGTAGCCACAATGGATGGGAAACAAATACTCCACATAGTGGAACTTGCAAGTTTAAATCAGAAGTGGACAAAGTTGCAGGGGCTAGTTGCACTAGCCCGTTAATCAGAACCAGGTAGAAACTCCAAGTTAAACTCCGAGTAAAGTTAAATGGAACAACAACAGAAGGCAGATGAGTCAATGGCTCACCCTACTCCACCAATAGGCTTATTATACAGATGGTCGTCAAAGAAATCATTGCTCTTGATTCAGAATTTGAACACTAATCTCTCGAAATAGCTATTAAAGCCAGGCCTGGTCAAAGACAACCGTTTAAAACAGGAGGAGAAAGGGAAATGTCAGGAATACGGGGGGTGGGGTGGGGGGTGACAGTGAACATAAAGCATTGCAATGTTGTTGTTTTTTTAAAAAAAATATCAATTTTAAAATTATTCCTACAAATAAATTCCTATTAACGATTAAATGTTAAACTATGGGTAGTCAAAAACTGTTGGCAGCTTACTGCCCGTCATCCAGAGATCAGTTGATTTCTGATGTCTCTTTGATCACCCTTTGATTTCTCCCACAATTAGATAGATAGATAACCTTTATTGTCATTTTTTTACTGTGGGCACAATGGCATGCATTAAAAACGAAATTTAGTTGCTGGCTCTCAAAGCGTACACATGCATAACACACATTTAAGCATACTATATATACAACATAGCAGTCACCAGATGTAAAGCTTGACTTGAAGGTGTCTTTACCCTTTTGATTAGCTAGAGCCGAACTTGAGGAAGGAACTCTACCTGAAGCTCAGCCAAACAAAGGATGGGCAGGATCTCATAAAAAGAAATCATTCTATAATAGGTAATTTCTATAAGTCTAGCAACACCAGGCAGCCAAATTTTCTTCACTATAGCAAAGCACAAAAGAGCACTTTGCTCACTCACTGTCTATCTCCCTGTCGGCTGGCAAGATATAAGGCTGAGCTTCTTGCCGCTGCCTACTAAAACCGGAGTCAATTCTGTTTATAATGGTGTCAACTGTGAAAAGCATAACAGTTTCAAGAAAGATTTTAGCTCTTGCTCCTTTTTGAGAGAAACTGGAACAAATATCTGCCCTTTTTCTTCTTAAGAAACAGGGGAGCGAGGGAGATAAGGATCTACAATATATTCCTCTTCTGTAACCTTCTTAATTTGGAACTATTAAAAGTATCTAATAGAAATAGTACCCCCTTTCTTGGAAACCTTTAAAAACTTTCCTCTGTGCACACAAGTCAATCACAGCCTTTGAATTTCCCTCCGGTATTTCTAGGGTTCTTCCCTGGGGTAGGTAGGTGGGTGGGTGGAATAAATAAAACATTATAAAAGGAACCGACCTGGGTAAAATGCCTTTGATTTAAAAAAAAAGCAATTTAACGGATTAAAGGTGAGCTTTTCCAATAACAAACAAACACAAAAAAATATATCCCTATCATATATTTTATTTAAAAGCGGATTTGCGTGGTTTGGAAAACACTAGAGGAAATAAAAGGGTATTATTATTTTTATCTCCGGGGTGTTTTTTTGGGGTGGTGGAGTTGGTGGCGGTGAAATTCATTAGTTAGGCGAGAGGTGCACAAAGCAAAATCCAGGGTCCTCTCCCCATTGTGTGCCCTGCGCGTGTGCGTGTGTTTCCAAACGGCTTCCAGCCCGCCTCTAAAATAGAGTGGAGGGGGGGGTCTCTTGCCTTTGATGTCTCGAGAGCAGTGGCTACTACAGTCTTTAGAAAAATCAGGTTTCCTTCCGCGGCGGCTCAGAGAGCCCCCAGCTCCCCACCGGCGTCGCCCCACCAAAAACTTTCCTCGCGCCTCTCTTCGCGGTTGTGTTCCCCCCTCTCCCCCCCCCTCCCCAGCGCCGGCCGGCTGTCTGGCTCTCTTTTGCTTCAAACCTTCTCGCCGCTTCGTCACCGCAGGTTTGCGGGTGACATCACGCTTTGCAAACAGCAGCTCGGGGGCCCGAACGCTCAGCGCGCCCAAGGCAAAGAGCGGGACGCCTTGCAAAAAAAAGTTTTTTGGGGAATCGCGGGGGAGGGAAGGAGGAGGCGGCGGCGGGGGAGGGGGTTGAGGGAGAAGGCTGCTGGACTTGCAAACCCTGCAAGTAATTCCAGAAACGAGCTCGTAACGCAGCCCGGGATGCGAACTTGTAGCACTTCGCAGGGACCCCCACCAAGACGGCGTCGGGTTTGCCTCTAGCGACAACGACCCGCTTGGACCGTGGTTCGCCTGATCTGCACCCGGAGGGGGTCCTAACCATCCCTCTCGGTAGCCCGGCAGAGAAGCGCTCCGAAAACTTTAGGGTAGCAATGCGGTCGAGGATAAAGCCGCCCGCCCGCCCCCTCCTTCCCCCGCGCCGCTTTTTTGAAAATGCAACTTCTCAGAAAACTCTTGATACTTTTCCCTTATTTCCAAACTGGCTTTAAAAACATGGGAATAAAAGGGGGAGAATCAAAAGAGAACAGCCGCTGCGATCAATCTCCACACCCATCGGGAAATCCAAATATAAAAAGCACTGATAATGGCACGGTCTACATGACCTCTCTCTATATCGAAGTGGTATACAGGGTATGATTCCAACACCCATTTTTATTGTTAGTATTATCCCTCAATCTTATTAAAATGAAGTTTATGGGTGGGTACAAATATAGATCCATAGACAGGGATGGAGACGTGATCACGATAATATTGTTTCTGCTTTGGGGCCATTGATATTTTAGAACGAAGAATGTTAGCCTTACTTAGTTGATTGCTTCTCATAACGTCATCCAACGAAACATTTTGTTTTTGTTTATTCCTGCCTATTCGGCATAAACGTGCAAAGCCACCTAGTTTTCCCGATCTCTTAATTTTCGACAAAGTCTGATTTTTTTTTCCCGTTTTGTTTTCCGGAGGATGGGGCAAAGAAGAAAGAAATGTTTTTAGTTTGACCAAAGTGAAGCTTTTTGCCCCGCCGAAGAAGCCCTGAACAATAATTCTTGCTTCCAGTCTCACAACCATCTTCTCCGTTAAAGGAACGTGTTTGTGCCCCAGACTCATAACAAAACAAGAGAGTTAGTCCTAAATGCCATCGGGAACTAAGAGAGGCTAAGATTTAAACCGAATGCAATAATTAATCGCTGGAAAATATGGTGCCAAATAGATCATTTATTTGCCTCTGAACTAGGGAGTGAAATGTACTGTTAAATGTTGCAAAAAAATATACAAAGCGATAGATTCACTTCATGGGTGTTTCCCCCCCCCCTTGTGAAAGCTTCCCCCTTTCCTCGGCCAACCCCTTATTGACCGGTTAATTCTCCCCACCCGCTAATTATTGTTAAATATATTGGGGGCGGGGAGACACTACTATATTGGCGTGATGGTTAAAGAAACAGCTCTCACAATTTATATTCTGTACCTCAATCCTTTTAAAACATTTTTTTCCCATCTAGAATATCCAATCGGGTATTAGGACCATTCAGTCCGTGGTGAGATAAAAACACAAGATTCTCCTAAATACAAGTGGCCTTTGGGAACGATCTAGCTACAGCACAAAAGCTACAGGGGTGGAGGGAAAAGGAGAAACCGAGTTCCGATGCAGACAACTGGGAGTTGGAACTGCGCGCGGATTCATCAGAAAGGCCGCGGAGTCAATGCAGATCGCCTTTGCAAGGAGCAGCCCCCCTTTTACGGGGATATTTTTCTTCTTCTTTAAACTCGGAACTTACGTAAACTCTCGCCCCAGTTTGGACATTGAGCGAAGAGCAGAGCGCAGATAAAAAAAGCCGACAGGACGCTCAAACAGGGCAATTTCTTTCATATTTCCCTGTATTGATGTTAATGGCGATCATATTACAATGGGAATTGTGATACTCTACTCATAAGATCGTGTGAAACGACTTTTATTTTAAAAAAAAATATGCGCCTAAGAAACCAACCTCTGCAGTCTGTGAAACGAATTAGCTAACCAGGACAATCTCAGCTTAGAGTGCCGTGTCTCGAAACGGAGCATCCCTCTTAAGAAAAGTCCGGTTGAAACGTCCCCGGGTTGATTCAGGCTGGGGGAAGCTAAGATCTGCAGGCAAATTGCGGGAAGACAGTTGCTTCACCCGTTCCTTCGCTCTCTTCCGCATTGGGGGAAATGGCTGCGCGTATTCCTTTCACCCTCGCCTCACTTTGCGCACTGAGGTAGGGAGAATGCATAAGCATCTTTTGGCAACCGGTAGGGATTGGATTTTAAAAATGTCTTTCCTTCAAATAATTCGGGGAGAGACACATATCTAATAATAATAATAAAGTTGGAAGGGATCTTGGAGGTCATCTAGTCCAACCCCCTGCTCAGGCAGGAAACCTTATACCATTTCAGACAAATGGCTGCCCAGTCTCTTCTTAAAAACTTCCAGTGTTGGAGCATTCACCACTTCTGGAGGCAGGCTGTTCCACTGGTTAATTGTTCTAACTGTCAGGAAGTTTCTCCTTAGTTCTAAGTTGCTTCTCTCCTTGATTAGTTTCCATTCGTTGCTTCTTGTCCTGCCTTCAGGCTCTTTGGAGAATAGCTTGAGTCTCTCTTCTTTGTGGCAGCCCCTGAGATATTGGACCACTGCTATCATGTCCCCCCTCGTCCTTCTCTTAATTAAACTATGTGATACTTCACCATCTAATCTGGCAAGTGAGACCCACCGAGGTCAGCCAAACATTTTCCACCTTATTATTGCGCTGCGTTTCGTCAGAATCATTTCCCCCGTTTCTTCACTGAGATTTACTCCGAGGTTCAGTACGGCCGTCTCCACCGGGGACCCCCGCGTGTCTCCCATGTTTCCTACTGATGCGCGATTGTGCATCAATATTGCGCATACCTACGTTGCAGCCTTAATTGCAAGGCGGGTGCATGGTAAATGGATGATAATGCAAAAGAAGCAGTTGTTGCACACCTGGGAAAATTCTGGGAGGTGGAAGCGGAGAAGTGATTTGAAGTAGTAGGAGCGAGGGGGAAGGTCTGCTCTCCGCATAAGCGCCACTGCCACCTTTGTAAATCTCTTTGAAAACAAGAACTGCCCCGTTATTCTAAAGCCCTTTGATAGGTTTATCATTTGCATTGACTTTAATGAGATTTCATCAGCAGATTTCATTAATTTCATCCTTGAATCACAAACGGGGCAAAGGAAAATATATGAGATTGAAGGCTGACTGATGAAATCAGCCAGAGACTTAATTCGCGTTTTAGTGTGCGCGGGAGGGGGGGGGGCGTGCTCTGCATGCGTACGAATGTGCGTGTGCGCGCTTTTTAACAACCTTCAAGAAACATCTTTTAACTTAAAGCATCAAGGCGGTTAGTTTCTGAGCCTATGGCGCCCCCTCTGGATGGAAGTGGGAATTACACTTTATCTGCCGCAAAGGTGATTTGTTTATACTGTATAGAAATAACTGTTAAATTCCAAGAAGAAGAAAAACGAGACTGAAAGGAGAGTGGAAAAAGCGCAAGCCAAGCCAAGGGAAGGCGCCTGTCCTCCCAGGCAAGGCAACATGACAGCGAATGATTTAAAGAATTGACAATGCGGGAAGCGCCCATCGCCGACGGGCTCCCTAAAAGACCTTGCCTTTGCAGAGGATGCCCACGTTGTCTTTCGATGAAGGGGCGATTATATCAAGAGGCCAATCCATCACCCAGTGCACCCGGTTTCTTTCTAGCCATCTTGACTGCTTGGTTTTACTCTTCCGCCTCACTTTCCCGGACGCTGCACTGACAACTTAATCGTCTGTTCAGTGGCATACTTTTCCTCCTCTGCCTCAATTAATTTTAGAAGAAAAAGGAACGGAAAGCACTGTCCCCCCTCCCCCCCCAAACATTAAAAATGACTCGAGATTCCGGGGATTAAACCTTAATTTTAAAAGCTCACAAAGTCACGCACTACAGATACCCATTCAGTAGGAACCTCTGAAATTAGCGACGACTTATGGTCGCTTTTAAAGCTAATTTAGTAAAAATGTTCGCCTCTCTTAGGGAAGGAGGTGAGTGGGAAGAATATGAGAGAGATATACATAGGTCTGAAGTTTGTCAATACGTTCAACAAGTAAACTCAGATCTTCAATAGAAAGGACTTAGCTTAAAGAAGAAATAACTGCGTCTCTGATTATGATATATCCCCCTTTGCAAGTGTATTCTGTTCCCATTTCATAAAAGTTTGCAGTCCGCGCTCTGTGCGGTTTAACTCAGTCCTACTGGATCCAAAAGAAAGTTAATTCCCACGTTAAATCAGAAGTCTAACCTTGGATATACCTGCTATTTTTTACTTTACAAATGCTTAGTCAACACAGTCTGAAAGGGAAGTCTTGTCATATAAGAGAACATTTTTGATAACATCATTTAGGGAAGATTGAGCTGTCATTTAAACAGTATTTTTTAAAAAGAAAAGGGGCCATTAACCTTACGGGATAGGAGGCTTTAAATGCTAACCGCTTGTTTAAAAGGTTATGCTAAATGACTAGAAAAACGTCGCCTTACTTAAGAAGTATCTAGCTCGATTTTCTTCCTCTCACGCCCCCCCTCCCACCATAGCCCCTCCTGTCCCGTGAACGGCAGCTTAGCGCGTCGTCTCCTTCTTCGCCTTGAAAGTTTTCAGCACGAGTGAGGTATTAAGATGAGCAAAATCAAAACAAAACCCTCCCATAGGAGAAGTGAGTCACAAAACACTGACGGGGGGGGAGGAGGAAGAGGAGGAGGAGGAGGAGAAGGGTGAGAGACAGAACGAACTAAGTTCTCCGAGCAAACGAGAGAGCGAGTTTTGCTGCTCCGTTTTAGTTGAAGCGATACGTGTGCTAGAGATGTCAAGCCCTTCCTTCCCCCTGCAAGCAACCCCAGAGATCTGCTTCAATCGATAGAGAGAAAAAGGCAAGGAGAAATTTACTCGGAGGTATCGCAACTATCGCAACAGTTGGAAGTACAAAGACCCAACGGCAGCGTGCGACCAACTTTTCCTCTCCCCCCCTCCCTTCGCCTCGGCGCCCCCCTCCCTCTCCAGAGGGAGGAAAAACTTTTTCAGCCAATCAACGGCGTGCCAGCCCTTCCCAGCAAGAGCTGCCATTGGCGTTTCTACGGCGAAATAGCAGAGGCAGAGGTATTTATTAAAGAGAGTCGCAGTGAGCGTTAGCAGAGCCGAAGTTGAGCCTTAAGTAGGCGATCCGGGGAGCCCTACGACTTTTCGCGCGCCCCCCCGCCTCCTTGCTTCCCACCACCACCACCACCAGCTGAGGAATTCGTCTCCCTTCTTTCAAAAGGGGTGGGGAAAAAAAAAATTTTCCTCCACCTCGTTCAACTTCGCCCGCCGTCTCACCAGCTCCGCTTCCAAGCTTCCGCGGACGGGAGCGGCAGCTCGTCCACATGTCCGTTTCTTGAGATCCGTTTTCCTCGAGCGGCGACTTCGGAGCAGCGCGCCCGTCAGCCGAGTTTCTGCAAAGACGCGGCTTTTCGCGCGCTCGGGCGCGAGCGAGCGAAACAGACGCTCGGCCTGGGCGCGTGCGGGGCTTTTCCTCGCCTCCTTCCCAGCTGTCTATAAAGAGGCGCCGCTCTTGCCGCTTGCTTAAGGCCCCTTCCCCGTTCTCCTCCCCCCCCCTCTCTCCCCTCTGCCTCGATTTTTTTTTTTTTATTCCCCCCCGCCTGCTCATATTTTGGCTTCCGCCCTTTTTCTCGCATGAATCTCCTCGACCCCTTCATGAAGATGACCGAAGAGCAGGAAAAGTGTCTGTCTGGCGCTCCCAGCCCGACCATGTCGGAGGATTCCGCGGGGTCTCCCTGCCCTTCGGGCTCCGGCTCGGACACCGAGAACACGAGACCCCAAGAGAACACCTTCCCCAAGAGCGACCAGGACCTGAAGAAGGAGAGCGACGAGGACAAGTTCCCGGTGTGCATCCGAGAAGCCGTCAGCCAGGTCCTCAAGGGCTACGACTGGACCCTGGTCCCCATGCCCGTCCGGGTGAACGGATCCAGTAAGAACAAGCCCCACGTCAAGCGCCCCATGAACGCGTTTATGGTGTGGGCTCAAGCGGCTCGGAGGAAGCTGGCAGACCAGTATCCGCACCTGCACAACGCCGAGCTGAGCAAGACGCTGGGGAAGCTCTGGAGGTAAAGGGGGGGGAGAGGAAAGCCAGACTGGGGCGCCCGGGTGGGCGAGGGCAGCCGAGGAGGAAGCGACTCGGGGCTGCTCCCAGGAAAGGGCGCGAAGGCTTGCAGACTCGCCCGGCCGAGCGCGGGAGGGGCGGAGAAGAGCGAGGGCGAAGGGAAGGAGCGCTACGGCGGCTGGCTGGGCTCCCCTTTGGGCACGGCTTGGGATCACGAGGGATGCCTTGCAGGAGCAAGGGCCGAAATCGTGCTTGAGCGCAGCAGGCCAACTTTCTAGTCCGATGGCAGGAGACTGGAACCTGGGCAGGAAGGCGGCGAGCACTGGGCGCACAGATGGAGTTCGCTGGGCTTTGCCAGAGACTCGCTTTTTCCCAAAAGGGGATCTGGGGCGAAACTTTGCCCTCTCCTCCTCCTCCAGTCGAGTTTTAGTTTAGGGCCGGAGCAGAGGGACAAAGATGGAATGAGAGCCCTGCATTAGAAGAGAAACCACTGAGGAAAAAGATGGGAATGCTTTAGACAAGAACATTGTGGAATCTCACTAGAAAGACAACAAGATCAAGGCTTCATGAAAGCCTGGCTTTTTATATCCCTGAACAGATATAAAAAATATTCCTTAAGATATAGGAAGAATACTCTGAAAAGCATGTTGTATATGTCCAGCAAGTCTTCTCTGTTTAGATATTTGGCCTACCTGTTGAAAAAAAAAAAGGCCAAGTTAAGCCCTTGACATAACTTGAGTCCTTCTCTGGAGAAAAACAGGAGCAGCACATTTTGGGTGTAATGATGATTGGCACGAATTAGCAAATGCCAATCAATAAGAAGTTGGCACAGAAGGATGACTAGCAAGAGAAATGTGGGGTGAGGAGGCAGGAGAGAAGAGAAAGTGAGTCAGCTGGCTGAAGCATAAGCTAATGACTTGCAAAAAAGGCTAAGGGAGCCACTTCTGTGGATGCAGGAAGCTTGGGGTGAGTTTAGATGTTAATTCCCCAAATGCCTAGAGGAATCCTGGTATCTGAGCTGTGGCTGAAGCTGTTTATGTGCATGTGTCTACACAGCGTTTGAGTGGGGTGAGAAAAGAGGACCGTCTTGGGTGCTGTCTTGGGTCTTCTTTCTTATGGGAAAGAGAGTAGGGCCCCAGAGTGATTGAAAGAATTGCTGAGAAAAAATGAAAGGAGTGGTCCGAATCTCTTTTTTTTTCCCTTCCAAGAGGCTTTGGAGAAGTTTACAGTGTGTTTCTACCCAGAGGGTTATGCGGGAATAGCAGAATGCTAAAGGTTGCCTTTCCTGATGCCTGCCATTTTATGGTGGGTTTTATACACCTTATGTTTTGTCCTCTGCATTATCAGAAGTTCATTTTACCCAAGTTTGGGGCTTCTGACAGCTGCCTGCAGGGATGCTGGCCTAGTGGTGCAGCAGCAGAACGTAGAGTAAATTTCTAGCAAAGCAAAGGTGCTCTAAGTAGTAAAATCAGGAAGCTTAAGCTTTGGGTAGAACTTAATCAGCCAATGCATGGCTTTGCTTAATTGCTCAGGTTATTGAATGAGAGCGAGAAACGCCCATTTGTGGAGGAGGCTGAACGCTTGAGAGTGCAACATAAAAAAGACCATCCAGACTACAAGTACCAGCCACGAAGGAGAAAGTCAGTGAAGAACGGACAGGCTGAGCAAGAAGAAGGATCGGAGCAGACCCACATCTCTCCGAATGCTATCTTCAAGGCCCTGCAGGCAGATTCGCCCCAGTCTTCATCCAGCATGAGTGAAGTACATTCACCTGGAGAGCATTCTGGTGAGTGTGCCATCTTCCCCTCCTTGTAGAAGATGAGGAAGATCATCCCATGTAGACAAGTCTTCTGAAGAAGACTATCAGTAAGATACTCCAGTTACCAGTCTGTTGCTTTTCTGGAGCAGTTTGTCAAGGAAAAGAGCTATTGGGAAAAAGCAATAGCTTTTGTGTACCTACAAGACAGGTCTTCAAATAATATTACTCATCAAACCCATGGGAATTAGATAGCTATAGGTCGTCCTCAAATATTTCAATATCAAATTCATTGCTTTGCTAAGCCATTCGACCAGTAGTACTAGTCTTAGTTTTCATATTGGTGTATTACCACCCCTTATAAACTATAAACACCTATTATTGTGGCCTTATAAAGCAGCCAGTTTTCAACTACATGCAACAATCTGCATTGGTACTTCATTCTTATTGGCAAGCTCTCCATTGTCTCCTTTGCATCCAGCCATAGTTAATCTTTAGCTAAGTTATCACTGCCATGCAACACCTTCTGCTCATTAAAAGTGGCGGGAGCTTTATGGCCCTCTGGCTGTGCCTGTTATCAGAAAGGAAAGAGGCCCAGGTGTGGCTTGCTTGCCATGTGACTTCAAAGGCATCAAAGAGAACCTGTTCCCTTTGTAACAACTACTATCTCCTTTGTATTCTTTACAGGGCAATCTCAAGGGCCACCTACTCCTCCTACCACTCCTAAAACAGATGTCCAGCCTGGTAAGCAGGACCTGAAGCGGGAAGGTCGCCCACTGCAAGAAGGAGGAAGACAGCCACCCCATATTGACTTCCGAGACGTGGACATTGGGGAACTCAGCAGTGATGTCATCTCTAACATTGAGACTTTTGATGTTAATGAGTTTGACCAGTATCTCCCACCCAATGGCCACCCAGGAGTTCCAGTCACCCATGGCCAGCCTGGCCAAGTCACCTACACAGGCAGCTACGGGATCAGTAGCACCACAGCTACCCCAGCAGGCACTGGGCATGTCTGGATGTCCAAGCAGCAGCAGCAGCCACCACCGCCTTCTCAGCAGCCACCCTCCCAAGCTCAGCCACAACCACCACCCCCACCGCCGCAGCAGCACACACTCACCACCCTGAGTAGTGAACCAGGTCAGCCTCAACAGAGGACACATATTAAGACCGAGCAGCTCAGTCCCAGCCATTACACTGACCAACAGCAGCATTCACCTCAGCAGATCAGCTACAGTTCCTTCAATCTCCAGCACTATGGCTCTTCCTACCCGACCATCACTCGCTCCCAGTATGACTACACAGACCATCAGAGCTCCAATACTTACTACAGCCATGCTGCCAGCCAGAGTTCCAGCCTCTATTCTACATTCACTTACATGAACCCCACCCAGAGGCCCATGTACACCCCAATTGCAGACACTACGGGGGTACCTTCCATTCCTCAGACCCATAGCCCACAACACTGGGAACAGCCAGTCTATACACAGCTCACCAGACCATAAAGCTCTGAAGGATGGTGTCAATTCCCCAGACTTATAAAAATATTTTTTAAGCTAAAAGTGAATGGAAGAGGGAAAAAAATATCTCAGAATGCATTGTGCACTACAACACCCCTTCAAAACTGACCAGATTATTCTCAGTCAAGAAACATTCCATGATGGACTAAATCCTTTGATTTGAAGGCAGTTTTTTATTTTCTTCAAACAGCCAGCTTAGCTTGCATAGGTATGAACTTGTTAATTATTTTTTAACAATAACTAAAAACAAAAAAAATGAAAAAAAAATATAAACTCAAAAGTATTCCTCTGTGAGGAATATTCTCTATTTTAAATATTTTTAGTATGTATTGTTTATGATTTGTTACCAATATGATGGGATTTATACGTACTTGTTTTTAGAGAAACTTTTAAAAACGGCTTTTTTTTTTTTTGGACAGTTGAACCACACTTAGCAAAAGATTATGCCTTAGCTTTTTTCCCCTGCTGTCAGAAGTATTTTTCTATAGCTAACTGATACTTTTAGAGACTAAAAAGTGTGCATTAAAAATCAAGGGGAAAAAATTGGGGGGAAGGAAATAAGTGCTCATTAACATGATTGTGGGAATTTGGAAAGAGACTTTTATTTTTCTAGCATGGAAATAAAATATGTTGAGAAAAAAAGAATTAAAGAAAAAGCAAGAATACCTTGAGCCTTAAAGTAACACTATCAGACGCCTTAAAGAAAAATCCTGTGAAATCTTCCAAAAGACTTGCACAATTATTTTTCCCCCTGCCAAGGGAAAATATGGAATTCCCAAGAAGAGAGCTCAGTTTTAAAGGTCTGAAACTTTTTAATTATTATTATTTTATTTGCAACTACAAGCACCAAGTCTGAAAGCCAGAACCAGCATTCCCTACCTTGACCCCTTTTCTTCAGCTTCCAACACCAGGCCAGCATTTGTGAGACAAATGAGGTCACTCATAAAACCAGGAGCCTTCCCTGTAAATTGCATGAAAAACTAGAATTCTTTATTCCATGAGGACAGCTTACAAAAGAAGGAGATGGGAATGACACAGGGACACCAGCTTTAGCAAGGTTCATGGATGACAGTAGTAGGTGGTTTTTCTTCTCTTAAAATTATATATATTTATTTCGTGAAAAAGATGTTTTTAATCGAGGTTTTTTTTTTCAATTCCCCCCTTCCATATTAGAAATCTTTGTAATGTAAACAGAAATACCAGCATCTTACTCAGAGGGTATACGGTGCCTAATTGTTAAATTATGGTCTAAATCAATAACCCTTTATTTTATTTATCTCTCAGTCTTTTTGTATTTTATTATTCCTTCAGAATGTGTCTTAGGTTTGTACAAATACCTGGCTCCTATTTGTCTTTCTATCTTTTCTATTTCCTTGGTAAGAATAAACTGGAAAGCTTTTTCTGTTGTTTTTCTCATTGTACAAACAAAGCATGGCTAATTAGTGTATCACTGAGTTATTTCTGCCTGAATACTTTTGGACTCATGATTTGGATCGGACTAAATTAATGCAACAGTGTGGTGAGCACAGAAGGTAAAGAGTGGACTGAACCACTCTTTCGTTTGTGGAAAATTCCCCAAGTTAAAGCCAATCAGCAAACCTTCCTTTACATGCGGATGTCTGACTTGCGGGGATTTCATTTTGCATGGAGGAACATTTAACAAATTCCCTAAATTGCTATCCAAAATGGTCCAATCCACCGTGTTGCCTTAAGGTTCCACCTCTTTATTCTTTTGTCTGGATAGGCCTAGGCTTATTCTGCCCAAGTGAAGCAAAGCAACAAGTGAATGTAAACCAACAAGGCAGGAAGTGGCACATTTCCATTATTTATCTGTCTGTTGAAGGGGCCAGAGAAATGAATGGGTGCTGCTGGAACCACCAGATAGGTCGCCTTTCACTTCATTTGGGAGGAAAATTAGAGAAAGCGACACTGGTGAACTTGTGGCCAAATAGTTAAAATACTGCTTTTGGAAAAAGTTAGCTAACTTTTATTTTAAAATGTTATATTTGTTAATTATTTTATAGGGAATTCAGTAGAAGAAAAGCTTAAAGCACTCTTATAATATGGTATCTTTTCTACTATATTTAAAAAAGCAGATCTCTTGAAAGTATTTCTGTAACTTAAGTAATGTCCTTTCAAAAAGATTAGTTTTAGATAAAAACAGTTTTTCAGTCATTTTGTTTGCAAACCCTTTGGGTCTCTGTAAAACTTATCCTTTTGTATATTATTGTTTGCAATAAATACACATTGTATTAAACTTGGAATGAAAGAGCTATTTTAGCTGCAATTCCGGAAGTGATCTAAACGATCTTAGTGAAGATGCATTATTTTTGTTTGATGCAATTACATCTACTGGTGACCTAATCTATATACAGTATACTGAAAAATGCAGTGCATACTGTTCTGACCAAAGTCGACTTTGGAGTGTACAGCACCACCTATCTACAACTCTTTAAAGCAACTGCATCTTTTCCTGGGAACACATGGTTTGGAAAAGTCACAACTGGTTTAAAGAGTAGAAACAGGTGTTACATTCTTCATAGCAGTCTTGGAACTGGGTCTAGAGTACTTGTACAACTCTGTTCTATAATAACAGCTATCAGACTCAAATCAGTTTACAAATTATCACAAATATAGCTAACCAACTGGATTTCTGGATTGATGGTCTGTTTAGATGTGTTGCTTGCTAATTCTCTTGCCAAAATAAATGGAAGGAATCACAGTGTTCCAGGACTTAAAACTACCAGAGGTTTTATTTTCCTTTTAAATATTACAGCATATTGTTTCTTACACAACCTGAAAATACCATTTTCTTTTCCACACATGATTTTTGTTATAATAGATTAACTTAGTTGTGTTGTCTTCAGAATGCACAGAAATACCTGACTAGTTCCAACATCTTTGACCAAAGAGTATTGTTCTAAAGGAATTACAAAAAAAAAAAAAAGGCTGAATGCTTCAAGATTCAACTGAATTTGAAAACTATGTAATACAAAATTTGGAACATTTGCTGGGCCTTATTTAAAATGGCTAAGGAAATATGATTCGGAAACAAAAACAAGTTAAAAATTGTATGATTAAATGGATTTAGCACTGAAAACAATATGCACAGCAATGGGAATTTCAGTGGAATAAAATAAATAGTAGTAAATATCACACTTAGAGAAAACTGGTATGAAGCATTGCAAATAATATACCACTCCAGTATGGATTGTTAAAAATGGTAATACATTTTTTTTTAAAAAAAGCCTGGGAAGTGTAATAAATCAGGTTGGATCTTGCCCTCGTATTAATGGCAATGTAGTAAAACCCAATAAATTTACAAAAAGATCTATAACAGAATGAAACATTCTAAAAGTTGAATTTCCTTTCTAACTTGCAATCTTTCTATTAAATATTACTAAAACTTATTTTTACAGAGCATACTGAATTATCTTTGTACATGCCAACAGCATCCAGGGTACCTTACAGTTTTCATTAGAAAATGCATACAGTTCCTATAGCAGATAAAGAGCAAATACAGCATGCTTCATTGTCTAAGATAGCTTCACATTTTAAAAATAAATCTGACCCCAAATTTAATTTAATATGAAAACTATGTTTGGACTATAATTCTACCCATGGACTTGTACCATATCTGAAGTCTAGGCTTGTCTTATTTAAGATGATTTTGTAAATCGAAATAGATTTTTTACAAGATAAGACTAATTTTTCACTTTAACTTCATCAGTTTTAATAATGATATTTTCAAAATGACGTAGGATATTTAAATCTCTGAGGTTTAGAATAGGAAATATAAATATTTAGATCTAAACTTTATTCTCAGAATGTGTACTTAATTTACTTACTCATGTAATGCTTGTAAATCTCTCGTTTATTCACTTTGAGTTTTTATTCTTTTCTCCTTGCTTCTGTTTCTTTCTGCCTTTCTTTTTTCTTTTAAAATGTTCAATTAAAAATACCATTTAAAAATGGGTAAAGGCAACCAATTTATGAGCAAAAGATGCTAATGTGCGTGTACTGGCTCCTGCTTCCACCTGAAATTCATAGACACCACTGGCCACACCCACTGGGCAAGTCTCCTTCTACCACCCTTCATTCAGAAAAAAAATGAGATATGGATGGTGCTGATGGCTGAGACAGTTAGAAGAAAGTAGCAGGGCGCCATTCAGATGCTTTTGGAGTTCGACCTTCATAACATCCGTCTTTGGCTTTTCTGCCTGGAGCTTATGGGAATCTGTCCTTCCTTTGCCTAGTTCTCTGCTTAATGCAGCATGAGCCCACATTTGGCCTCACAATCTCAAAAAGACTTGCACTTGCCAGCTTTAGGCTGGGTGGCTGCCTGGAACAGAACCCTGGCTAAGTAACACATTGCCTTGTTGAAGGTAATGACGATGGAAGGATACAAGGTAGACTGCTTGCTTTGGCATGAATCGCCTAGGGAGTTCACAGGATCATAGGGGCTTGCAAATCCTCTCCAGCAAAACAAACAGATGAGGTCATTCCTTGAACTTCTGGGTTTTAATCTAAACTGCTGCTGTTGCTCTTAGTGATTCTCTTGCTCTCAAAGCATTGGTGAAATTTCTGCCCACACAGATCTTGGTAATGGCATGAACAACAGAGAAAGTTAGCTGCCCATGAAAAGCAAGATACAATTCCAAGAACAGCAGTAAAGCCATCCCAATGGTGGTCTTTTCTAGCCAGAGATGTCAATAAACAGTTTAAGGGAAAAACAACAACAACAATAAAATCTGTGTTATCAAGTCAACGAATCACTCACCTAGATTTAGTGCCAACTTGTTAACCACACTGCTTAGTTTTGCTTCTGTTGTTAAGGGATAAAAACAATATTTTTGTGCTTTGGGGGGGCCTGATGTTCGGCTGCCTTAATTTCATTTTAAAGACGAGGACAGGTGAGTTTCAACAAGCAAACATTGAGGGAAACAACATGTCTTGGAGAAGCTACCAGTCTTGGTAAGAAGATGCAAAAATAATCCGTTCTCCAAAGTTTCATAAAGGATACTTTTCTTTCCCCCCCCCTTGAAGAATTGAATTATTATTACATGGTTACTTACATCTAGAAAAGCAGTTATATTATTATTAATTAAACTTGTACATTGTGTATGCATACACACACTGTTATTAAATACATTTAAATATTTTTAAATGACTTCCTTCCACATAGTAAAATACATATTCTTTGCTGCTCTGGTTGAAAAGAAGAAATACTTGCTGTTATTAGAAAACCAATTTAGTGGTCTGAAATTTAACAGCATCTATTCAAGGACCAGATGCATCCAGATTGCACCCTTTATGTTCCCATGCACACAAAAATGTCTGGCCATCCATATTTGTCTCTTCTTCACTGCCAGCCAGCTCATTACTGTACTCTGAAAGGGCCAGGCTTCAGGAAATGTGTTGTCAACTGAGATCTTAATAGGGAGGCCTAATCAGCCAAATTCAGTTAATTGGTCAAGTCCAGCCCTTTCCTGCTTAAAAAAATTCCTTATACTGTATTCATACAATCAGACTTTCAACTAAATCCACCAGCAGGAATTTGTTTTGGTGTGCTCAGAATTATTTTTGAAACCCTCTGGTCCAAATAATATGCCAGTGGTTCAAACTGGAATCCATGATTGTTGTGCTGCCTATTGTGTCTAATCCCGTTTTGCAAACAACACTTAAGGGCCAAGCCAGAAACACAAATGGTTCTTTTCATCCTAGCTCTGTTCTAAAGACTATTTTGGGAGTTTGAATGATGTAACCCTGACAGATGTTCTCTTGAGAAATGTATACTGTATTCTGGATTACAGAAAAAGAGTGATTTTACAGTAAACTTCTCTTTCAAAATGATGTTTTGAACTCATATTTGTTGGTAAGCTACAGCACATGTACACAATACCCTTACACAATTTTAGCGTAGTTTGGGAAATCTAAATCAGTTCAAAGGTGTGAACCAAGACAGATTTCAACTGTCATAAATTCCGAAATAAACGTCTGTCCCATAATATCCCTCACCTACATATTTCTCTGCTGGTGCAGTGACCTCTATATCGCTCCTTGCTTTTAAAGGCTAATAGTTCCATTGCAGATATACCTTTTAAAAAAAAATAGCTTCCACATATATAGTCAGCAAAAGTCTAAGGGGAAGATTAGCCATATGAACGCATGAAATGAAAGTGGATTTTAAAAGGCAGAGCTGGTTCAACTATTATAAATCTTCAGCGGCATTTGCAATATGAAGACTCTTTAAGTATTCCCAAATCCAAATCTCCTGTGCAAAATACAACAGACTTATGATTGTGTGAACCAGTGATGCTGCTGTTACATTTCTTGAGGGAATCAGCTTCCAAATATCACCAATAGCAAACACTATAATTTTCAGACTATTTCCATACCCCAATTTCTTTCTGTGAAAGAAAGCAATCTTCAAAACAAAAACAAAAATGATCACAGGCTTATTAGAGATGTAGATGTGTGTGTGTGTGTGTTGTGAATTAACATGCTATGGAGTGAGACAAGGATTTGCAAATTATTTTAAATGAATCAAGTGCATCACTGTGGGATTCACTTGCTCCCTATGTACTTATTCATATTGCTAAATCGGGTCTTCAAACTTGGCCCTTTTATGACTTGTGGACTTCAACTCCCAGAATTCCTCAGCCAGGCATGCTGGCTGAGGAATTCTGGGAGTTGAAGTCCACAAGTCATAAAAGGGCCAAGTTTGAAGACCCCTGCTCTAAATGGTCCTCAGAGAGCCTGTCCTCTGCCCTGTCTTTAAATCAATCTTAAGATACCAAGGTACAGGCCTCTCATGTAATGACCACAATTTGTGACAGTGACAACTTCATAAAGCTCCTTTCTTACAGCTTTTGAGCACATCCTTCAGATGGAATGGGACAATTTGCCACAGCCAATTCACTGCGGCCAACTCACCACAGCCAACTTACTACAGGACAATTTAACAATTCTATTTAATTATTTAAAATAAATAATTATTTTAATTTTTGCCATTCACATTTCGTTCTGTCCTTCCTTTTGCATCCTTTCTTTAATGATTCTATTCCACCATTTCTTTGATATTAGTGTAACTCTTGTCCTGCAGCAAGTTGTCCTGGCCGGCGAATTGTCATATACCCTCCTCAGAACCTGCTTGACCAAGATTTTTATTGCTTTGATAGTCTGTGAGCTCATTGATCTTAATTTGCAACTCATTTCAGGGATTCCATAGAAAGATTTTGTTTTTAAGGAAAATCATTTAGGGAAGCTTGTTCTAAAAGAGGGGATATATTGAAAAAAATGCAAGAGGAGAAGGGGGGAAGTATGTAGCACCCAGGTTTGCCCAGTAGAATGACAGAATCCTAGAGCGGGGTGGGGCCATTTAGGCTAACAATTTCAACTGCTTGCTCAGTGCAGGAATCCAAGACTGCTTTCATTGCAACTTATGTAAGGAAGGAAGCTCACCACCTGTCTGGACAATTGGTTCCACTGTTGAACTGTTCTTACTGTTAGCAAGTTTCTATTAACATTCAGTCAGAACCTGCCATCCTGAAATTTAAATCCATTATTCCATAATTTGCACTCTGCAACTAGTAGGAGCAGACTTTACCTTCTTCTATCTAACATCCTTTCAGGGACAGTAAACCCTCGGTTTATCAGCCCTTGATACCAAAGAGTGCAATGATGTACAGTATACTGCCACAATGTTGTACTATTATATTTCATGGACATTAATCAAAAATACTAAACACCAAGTTAGTTTGCTAAAATGAGGTTTCACTGTATTTGAAGAATGCTACCCTATATGCCCTTTGTCTTCTTTTATCAAGAGCAGACTTACCCAGATATTTCAGTCTATCAAATGCAGTTTCTAGCTCCTTAATCATCCTGTTTGCTCTTCTCTGAATCTCTAGAGGTAATTCAAGAAGCCCACAATAGGTGTTGAACCACAATTTGCACATCCATGCATTATTTCCTTGATCCTATTTCTGCACTTTCCCAAGTCTATCTTATTTTTTACTTATATTTTTGAATTGCTGTCTATTAATATTTTTTTTAAAAAAACCTCAAAGTGGGATGCACTAACAAGAATTATACACAATGATAAAATTCCATCAGTGAACTGATAAAAGTGTTATGATATTGTCCTTCATTTCTTTTCCCAAAGATACCACCATAGAAATACCTTTTCTACAGCTGTTGCCCACAGCTGTCCACAATTTCTCCCTAATCCTTTTCTTAATCAATTACTACAACTTGTGACAGAGACTCTCTCTCAACCATATGCCTCAATTGCTCAAACAGAATTGCAATCTTCATGCTTCTATTGTAAGAACAACCTATTTATGAATTAGTTAGGTACATTGAGTTGGACCAGCAACTGTATGAACAAATAACAATTATTTCAAATTACCCCTGCAAATGTACAATGATTCCGAGCATCCAGTTCTCACAAGTGCTTATTACGGTACTACCTTTGTTGTCACAGACATATCATTGTTGTTCATGATCTTGTATATATTTACCAATGCCTTCCTCCCTAGAATTGATATCTTTATTCTCCAAGTGCACTATTTTTAATCTATTTTTAAGCTCCCAAAACAACTATCTACTACTTTCATATCTTTGCTGTCAACTGTAAATTCACTAAGCAGGCTGATTGGCATTTCGTTTGTATTTAACATTAAAATTAATTTACTTTCAAGATTACTTCTAGGACTTCTTTATTTTCCAGTAGCCAAGTGGTTTCATCTACATATCTCAATTTTTTATATCTCCAGTTTTCATTCCAGCTGTCATTTCTTCCAATCCTGCTATTTTTATTACCCATCTGTTCAGGTTAAACAGCTATGGGAACAATATGTCTCATTCTCTCACTCCCTTTCCTAGTTTGTACCCCTTTGATTTTTCAAATTCAATAATTACAACATCCCTAAGTTTATTTTGAAGGCTTCTAAAAAAAAATAAACAGATAATCTAACATACCCTTTAATGCCATTTTACTGCAGTGGTTAAAGGCATCAAGCTAGATAGAAACCAGTAGACCTAGTTCTAGTCTTTCTTAGGCATGAAGCCAGCTGGGAGACTTTGGGCAAGTCACTTTGTCGCAGCTCTAAGAAGAAAGCAGTAGCAAGCACTTCTGAAAACGTTGCCAAGAAAACTTCATGGAGTTGTCCAGGAAGTCACTAGGAAATAATGACGACTTGAAAATGCACACACATAGCTCAGTTATTAGGCCTAGTATGCTTCACATTCTGACATGATCTACAGAATCATAAGTTTCTTTCTAATCTTGGAATAAACAGATAAAGATGATATCAAGTCAAGCTCAACTCCTGGCGAGAATAGCTATAACTATTCAGTTTTCTGGATGAAAATACATAATTGGTTGTTATTGACTTTTGCTAAGATATTTCTTGACTTCTTGATCTAAAGCTTTGGAGCTCTCTGGTGATCTGCCACCTGGTCCTAAATAGGCCACTCTTTACTTAGCTTCCTATCACAGACAAGGTCAGCCAGGTGTAACAAATACTGATCTTGACTCCCCTGCCAATCTATAAAATGACATCTCTTATTCAATTTCAGAAGACTGCTCATAGGTTTTTGAAGAAGGGGTATGTGAGAGCCTTCAGAGACAGACAAACAGTCTAAAACAGGAAGTGACAAACAGGAACAAGAATCGGCCCCAGTCCCAACTTAGTTCTTATTTTGATTTGATTTATTCTTCTCAATAATAGTGTAGTCGGATTCCATTTGATATCACTTTTAGACCCAACTGGGAAGGAACTCTGATGAGATATAAAGAGTGTAATGCATTCAGAAGGGCAAAACCAGAGTGAAATGAGGCCTATGCTAATGCTTATGTTGTAAGCATGCATGTAAGCATGCTCCACAGACTGTTCTAGTACACAGCTGCATCTGAATGACACCTGCATACAAGACTATCATTACCACTAAATAATACATTCATTGCAGATATAGCCTTCCTATGACCTTCCTACCTTTTATATTCACTTTCTGGTTTTCAGCAGCACTCCAAAGCAATTTTAAATTGCCAACCCAGCATCCTTGTTCCTGCTGATGAAATCACTTTCAGGTCTCTATATATTGTCTTAAGGCCCAATTCAAAGGGGTAATGGTAGCTTGTTATTAAATAGCTGCAGGCTTATCTCTGGAATATCTGCTTTCTTTCTCTCACAATCTTCCATAGCCCGTTTCCATTTTTTAAATAATAGGAACTTACTCTATGCGTCTTCCATGAACATGTAGTTGGTCACATAAGGAATTTGATCTTGGGTCTCCCCAGTATATTCTACTCAATATAATTTAGTTTCCTCCACTCCTTGATATTTCATAGCAGACCTAGGGCTGTGCTCATTCTGGATACAGGGAAAATGTTAAGAAACAGATGGCGTAAGTGTGAAATTGGGCTTTGTTTCCTAGATATGGGGACTAATTACACCAAGTTGCTTGACCATCAAACTGCTATCAACACACAAAGTCTCACTTCATAAATTTTAAGCTACTAATAACAGGACTGGGCAAAGGTTTTAAAGCTTCAGTGGGCAGTTTAAAATTAACTTACTCCCTTTTAGTGGAAAAATCAACCAATGTGATTCCAGCTCTGCTTCTTAAATCGCTTAGATTCCCATGGCACCCCTTGAAAAGGGCATGGCAGAATCTCCATGAAGTGATCCATATTATGAGCTCAACTCAGTGACCAAAAGTCCCTAAGACAGGGAGCCAAAGTCCATGTTATGCTGGGAGATCATGAGAGATTTCTCAATCGGTGCAGTCGTGGGAAGTAGGGATAGCTGATTTGATGAAGAAAACAGCAAGAGGGGGTTGCTAAATTTAAATTTTGCTTGGTGCTACTTTCCTGATCTCAATTGCTGTCTTCAATGGGAGTGAGAAATATAGTTGATTGCATGATGCTTTTTTTTTCTTGTATGGAGCAAATAACATTATCTTCTTGGGTGAGAAGGTAATGTTGAAAGTTGACCACTCTCAGCTGCCATACTGCTTCTTAACTCAATCAACAATACTCCAACGTTCTTGGATCATACTAGTTCATAATTGCACTGAACTGTCATTTGTTAAACGATGTATAATGACTTATTTCACACATAAGGCAAAGTTATAATCCTGATGCAAAACTTTGGTTATCATGGTTGGCTTTTGAGTGTTATGCCATGTGCCAAAATCCCCAAAGTAGGAGGAGACTTAAGCAAAAAAAAAAAATCCTTCATTTTTTTTACATAAAAATGAAATTAAAATTACATGTTATAGAAGGATGACTCTCAATAATCTAACACACTATGTTTGGGAGATTTCTAAGACCGTAATGAAAACTGCAGTGACCTCAGGTTGTACTGCTCTTATAAACTATAGTTTAAACCATAATGCATGAGTTCAGACATCACACTAAGCCCAAACCAAACAAATCATATTATTGCCCATTGTTTAAACCCAGCAATGGTGGCTGCTACTGGAAAAATTGGTTACAGATGTCGCAGTGCATTGTGTAACCTGACTCAAATTCCTTGTCTCCTAATGTGACCGCTACGGAAGTGTTTGAACTCTTACAGTTCTGGTCAGAACTAAGGATTCCATTACCACTTGCCACTTACATTACTGGAAGAACAAGTTTTTAAAGGAAGGGGAAGTTATGTGCCTTCATGTTTTAGGCATATACTAGTGAGCAGATTCCCCACTCACTAAAATATTACACCAAATGGGGAAATGGGGAAAGCAGAGGACAGAAATGGTTACCCCTTTACTTTCCCTGTAACACCAGCCCATTCCCTAATTTTTTGGGATAGTATTTGGTGGGACCAGAAGCCATCTGCTTCTTCAAATACAGTTGCCATTTACTGAAGTCATGCACCAAGACTAGACCAGGGGCCTTTGTCCTATAACTTTCTTGAGGCATTAGGATCAACTTGTAAGTTCCATTTTCGGGGGGGGGGGAAACAATTTTACCGTATGTATGCGATTTGTCAAAATGATTTTTAGATATTAAAAGAGCAGAATGAATAAAAATGCATCTTAAAATTAAAGTATCAAAAGAGATAACAAGTAATTTCAAACAATAAGGAAAATGCATTCACATATCTATTTGGTATCTGTGGCTTTAAGGGTTCTGAAACATATGCAGAATCTTCAACTATAGAAGATCTATTACAAATAAATAATTAGGCAAGGGACGGAATTAGTGTGCTTGTTCTACTTCTGCTCCTTGTTCAAGGGAGAAGTTTTCAACTTGTCCCAATTTTCTCTTTTTACTTTTCCTAATAAATAGAGGGAGTATCCGCCATATTTGATGTAGTGGTTAAGGTGCTGGCCTAGTCCTGCCTGAGACATGAAAGCCAGCTGGATGACTTTGGGCCAGTCACACTCTCTCAGCCCAATCCACCTTGCAGGGTTATTGTTGTGGGGAAAATAGGAGGAGGAAGGAGTTATAGTATGTTTGCCACTTTGAGTTGCTTATAAAAGTAATAAAGGATGAATAAAAAACCTAATACATATTCTTACCGGACTCCCTGCTTTTCCATTTGAGCGACCATGTTTAATATCCAGCCTAGGAAAGGTTTAGCAAAGGCTTCTGATTTATGTGGTACTTATCCTGACAAATGTATGAAGCAACTATTACTGTTAGTGATATCTAGGCACAAATGGGTCTCATTCGTTCATTCCATTGATGCATAGGTAAATTTTAGAATTAAATCTAATAGTTTAACTTAATTTGCAGGGGACGTTTCTCTTTGGCTGGCCAGGGCAGTTCGTAATATTGTGTCCCTTTGCTGCAGAAAAGAGCAATCTATTTTTAAAGTAAACACAGTAAAACTAGTGCATATGTCCAGATGTGTCTCCATAATTATAAAATATTTTTTTTAAACTCTCTTTCTCTCTCTCTCTCTTGTATGAAAATATGCTACAGTTAGTGTCACTGGCCCTGATGTTCCTTTCATTCTACCAACTGCCCTGGTCTTTTTTGTTGCTATCCACATGACCTGCCAATCTCCCAACAGTCATTTTAGACTCTATGGTTATTGAGGAAGACCCTGAACTTTAGTCCCAGATCCAAGCTTAGAAGTATGTGAAATATTCAGTGTGGGAGTTCTTCTCCAAGGTTGCAGATTTCCACCTCCCCAGACTGACCCATGTTTCCATAGATAGTTCTGTAGGTCAGTATCAAATGACATGATAATGCAATCATGTTTTCTTTTCATTATTGTTTAAAAATGATATAAAACTTATTGTGATGTTTTTCTTCTACAGGAAACTGCTAGATCAAGCACCATCATCATATCAGGCAGAGAAAATTATTTCTCTCAGAATTTCTTTGGTCACTGAAGATGAAAATAATTAATCAAGGGCAGATTTAATAAAAGGCAAAACTGAGATAGGAAGAATGGAAGGTATGTTGAAAAAACCCTCAAAACCTCTAAAATTAATGCACATTTAAAAAAAAAACAATGCCCTGCGATTTTCTAAGATGAGGAGGGAAATTTCTTTCTTCAAAATACTTGGAACAAAATGTGGTGTTGCCATGGTTTCACCCTCACTGGCTGGAAATGACAATATTAGCGGCAGTGACCTGGCAATTAGAAACTCTGTTCCCAGGTCAGACTACAGGGAAAATAAAGAGCGATTACTGAGCTTAGAGAAGGCAGAATAATGGCTTGGGCTCCTGGGCTCCCTACCTTTTATAACTGGCCCATTTAAATGCAGATTTTGATGACTTTCTACCTGGGGCCTCTAATCTGTCTCCCAGCCCAATCAAACAATAAGCATCTTTTGGCAGAGGAGGCAGGAAGGGATACAGAGTCGGGCTGTTGTTTTTCCAAGAAGAAAAAAGTCAGCATCCCCACATTCAACCCTTTCTCAAATCCTCACCATTGGCTTTTCTTTTCCTCCTTCTTCCCATACCAGACTTCAAGTGCTACGGTTTCACCACAGCCTTTGTTATCTTTTGGAGGCTACCAAGCAGAGAGAGCCAATCGTATTATTAAGCAGTCAAAGATGATGAAATCCTTTCACTGGCCCAAAGAAATGGCCTATGTTGATAATTGCTGGGCTGCCAAATTTTAATCACTAGATTAATCACAGAATGGCTTTGTGGAAAAATTGGCTTATCCGTAGGGCTCTGAGAGAAGAGAGGTTTCCAAGCACTCATGGGTTGAAGCACAATTGATTCTGTTGCATAACTGTAGTGTGTGTGTGGGAGGGGAGTGACACTTTAATGTACATGGGTCTGCTTAGGATGGGAATACAACACAGAATTGCTTACATTGATCCCTTGTTGCTCTAGGTCAGTGGCGCCAAACCCCTGGTCCGTGGACTGGCACCAGGTCGCAGCACATGAGAAACCGGGCTGCACAAACAAGCGAAGACCCATCCATGGGATGCAGGCAGCATGAGAAACCATGCCCCCTCTGGTCTGTGGAAAAACCTTTCTCCACAGAATCGGTCCCTGGTGCACATAAGGTTGGGAGACAGTACACTAGATCAGTGTTTCTCAACCTTGGCAACTTTAAGATGAGTGGACTTCAATTCCCAGCATTCCCCAGCCAGCATGTGTGCTGGCTGGGAATGCTGGGAGTTGAAGTCCACTCATCTTAAAGTTGTTAAGGTTGAGAAACACTGCACTAGATCACTTTCAACTTTGGATACTTTAGGAAATGCGGACTTCAACTCCCAGAATTCCTGGCTAGGGAATTTGGGGAATTGAAGTCTACATCCTGTATATTAAAATTGCTGAGATTGGGAAATACTCCGCTCGGTGAAATTCAGCATTATGCACTGTGTGTGGTTTCAGCCTCATCAAGTAGCAGCCTCTGTCACCTGATCTGGGTTCAGAATCCAGGTAGGGTTGGGTGTGGTTAGTACTTAGCTGGGAGATCCAGGGAATCCCACAGCCATAGGCTAAAAATCTAAGAACATCATGGAAGAAGATCATGCCAAACCATTTCCAGATTGCTGCCAAGTGAATTACATGAAGTAACCAGGAGTTGAGCTCAGTTTGAAGGATCCTATTGTAGTTAATACAACCTTACCACCAAAACCAGTTAGCACCATATCTCTTTTACTGTCTGAATTCCTGCTCATCTCTTACTAAAAATACCATTTCTTCAATCTTGTTCCATAATGGATTCTTTCTTATAGAAGCAATTCAGATGATACAGGGTAGTGAAAGGAGGAGTTTGAGGGGTCTGATGTTGAGAGGAGCCATAGACTACAATAATGGTACCTTATCATACTGGCCATATAGTTTTTGATAGTCTGTAAATAATAATAATGTGTTAACATTTATAGCATATAGCACTCTGTCTCAATAGGTAGATTCCCTCCCTCCCTCCCTCCCTCCCTCCCTCCTTCCTTCCTTCCTTCCTTCCTTCCTTCCTTTTTCTTTCTTTTTCTCTTTCTTTCTTTCTTTCTTTCTTTCTCTTTCTCTTTCTCTTTCTTTTTTTCTTTTTCTTTCTTTCTCTTCCTTCCTCCTTCCCCTCTCCCTCCCTCGAGAAACTTTTCCCAGGGTGCTCCAACATGCCTGGGGCCCATTAGCATCCCTTGTGCATAATTAGAGCTCGATGCACTGTTATGCAAAGCAGCCTCAGATGACAAAACTGCATCCTGGACAACTACAGAAATCTGGGAGACACTTTCTCACACAGTTTTAGCCAATGCAAACTGGCACTCTGCATAGTTTCAAAATTAATTAATTGGGGACAGTTGGATCCTCTTGCACCCACTCGTGGCACGCTTCCGATCCCAGCTGCTGAAAAGGACTCTCTTTACAGATCAGTGTGTATTTGTGCTGCTGCGTATCTCTGCGTGTGAAGGAAAGGGGGGAGAATAAAACTGTTTTTAAAAGTCCTTTTTTTAAAAAAAAAATCCTTATTTTTTTTTATCCCATCTTCCGTCTCAAATGAATAAAAGATCTCGCAAGAAAAAAGAATAGTTCTCTTTGCCCCTTAAAACAAACATCATAAGAAGCTGCCTTATGCAAATTAAGCTATTTGTCCATCAACTCCAGAATAAAGGAAGCACCACGTGGGAGGAAAAGCCAGGCTTCTGAAGGTTTGAAGGCTCTTCCAGATAGCCACATTCGAGTACAGTATTATCCACCAGTTCTTAAGCCAGCAAAAAACTTTGCTGGCATAAACAGTGTTGCCCTAATGGCTGGGTCCTCCCCACTCTGCCACAATAAGGAGGCCAACAAAGCATTACTTGTCCTTACTGATTTATAGTAGGCCAGGTTAAAGTAGTGATTGGACCATACCCTTAACTTTGTTTTCCCCAGGGGCAACTGTGGAAGAGGGGGAGTGGCCATAGCTGCAATTGAAGCTGCATACATGCAGCATACAACCATTGCATAGATATGGTTGGCAGGAAAAAGTGAGAAAGACCCTCTATGAAGCACTCGCAAAGCTTCAATCTTTTGTGAGTTCCTGGTCTGAGAACTGGCCAAACTTCGAAGGGATCTGCCCACTTCTGCCTTCAGTCTCATTGGCCCCAATGTTAGCAGTGAGTTTCAGCAAGAATTTAAACATGGTTATCCCCAGTTCTAACTCACAAAGTTCAGTTTGACATTTGGGGAAGAGAAAAAAAAGAGAAGAAGACTAATCTGAACCACCTAGATCCCCTTCTTCAGGTAAAGGGGGATTTTCTCCAATGGAAAGCCCCTTCTCTCTGTGAATTCTCCCCCTTGCAATTTGGGATCCTGGAAAATTATGATTTGAATTGGCATAGAAAGCTTCCAAGCCACAGACAGGTTTGCTTTCTTTTCATTACAGACTTCAACTCAGACTTTTTTGCCTGTAGCAGAAAGAGTCTGCCAGTCATTTTATTACAGTCATTGACCAGCAAAACAAAATAAGAGTCACCTTTAACTTACTGAATATGAATACAGCCTATACAGCATAGAAATTGACTAGAGTAAAACAAGCTATAGAATTACATAATACAAAGTAAAATTGTAAATTTAACTTTAAGAATTTTGGGCATAACATTAATATACCTAAGGTATTTCACATTTTATATAAGGCGATTAAATGATTATTTAGAACAAAAGAATAGTAAAGTTACGGATCTAAAATATAGAACCATTATAATACCAAAAATCATGGGGAATAACAGGTATTTTATTTCTATTCACACCATAAGGCTTTTATTTCTTATCATCCATTTTAGATGACACATTCGTTCACAGCTGATCTTTACCAATATTGGCAGGATTCTAGAATCCACCCACATATAATGTAGCAAACTGCAACCAACACAAAAAGACACCCCAAATCCAATCCATACTAGTCAGAAGGCCAAAATCTAACACCATAAATGAATAGCCACTTGTCCAAATTAATGTTCCTTCCATCAATATTGCATCAGGGTTTAGAATTCATGGGAAACTTCCTCCATGAGTGAAGCTCGACTCCTATTGACTTCATGTTATTTTATTGACAAAGTGGTTTTCCATTTATTTCTTTTGGGACTGGTTTTGGTCTCCCATCCAAGCATCAATAAGATTTGGCTTTTACTTATGGTTTCTGAGTTACAATTCATAACTGCTCCTGAAATCCAGACACAGTGGAAATAGCAAAAATTTCCCCTACACCAGGGGTAGGCAACCTTGGCTCTTTTATGATTCGTGGACTTCAACTCCCAGAATTCCTGAGCTAGCCATGCCAGCTCAGGAATTCTGGGAGTTGAAGTCCACGAGTCATAAAAGAGCCAAGGTTGCCTACCCCTGCCCTACACTGATTAAGTTGTTCCTTCATAGTGCTCTGTGTGATCTAAAGTTGTATTAACCCAGCTTTCTTTTTTTCCAGTGTCACTCTCCATATTTGGTAAAATGATAGACTTGGTCCCTTGTGCAGTTGAAACGTCTTATTTCTGATCCTAATCAGTGAGTTCAGAGAAGAAAGCTTTATGGAGAAGGTAGCAGAGAGGACAGAAGGTCATATAGGAGGAGGAGCAGGGAGAAGAAGAAAGTAGCAGAAATGGGGTACGAGGAAAAGAGAAGCAGACAAGTGGCCACAGTGGTGCCCATAAAAACATCTTATCTGGCATCTTCTCAAACCTGATGGAAGACCAGAACAAATCCAAATTTGTTTGACCCAGTTTTGTAGGAAAGTGCGGTGCTACTGAATAGAATATTTTGGGGATTTGTGCTTAAATATTCACAATCACAGGGGTGGCATTCTTCTAATACATCTTCTACAAAGTGGTTAACAAAAGAAAGTTGTAGTTCAAAGATAGATAAATATGTTTTCGGCCAAAGTTACTCTGATGAAAACATGACACTGTTTCACTGCCGAATATCAAGAGCTCTATGTGTTGCCTCTGCTGCCAAAACCATAGGGGTGAGAGAGGTTTGCCTCAAAAACCTCTTGGTAATTTCTGATGGATGATGAATCATGAGATTTAGAGGACAACGCAAATATCTATGATTCTAACTTCGAGCTGAGTTGAATGACATCTGGTTGAAACGCAGTTGCTACTGGCTTTTGTATTAGAGAGAACCTCAGGCAGGCAATATTGAATTTCAATGTTCTGCTTAGAGGAACAGCAAACACTTGAGAGGGGATACATTATGAGACAACAATTTCTTGGCTTCCATAATCCCTTTACTCTCCAAGGCACTCAAAACCATAATCAAACACACGGGTGGTACCTCAATATGCAAGCTAAGTAGAGCAAAGGTCCCTGAACTTTGGGAGAAGGGAACGTCTGATCCTTTCTCTGATTCTACTCAAATGCAATAAGAATGGATGGCCTTTGGGATGCTGTGGAACCAAGCTGGAGAAATGTTTATGGTCTACCCACCTATACATGCACGCAAAGACATGTATATGCATGTGCTCAAAATTTCTCCTTACTAACCTCTCCCCCATCTCAGATGCATGGTGATCAGAGCAGATGGGAAATTAAAGTACTCCATTCCATCCGACAATGTCAATGTCCAGGAGCCTCAGCCTCCATCCAGAAGCTGAGGAATAGAAGTTAAAGCTACCTTTGCTACCAACAATGGTTCACAAATGTGCCACTGCCGCTGCTTTTGCTACAAGTCCTGGCTCTTTCTCCAAACGTCTATTGCCATTTTTTTTTTCATTCCTTCCATTCAGCACCCAGAACTACCACAAAGAGAAATGAAAACATGGGTGTCCGATGGAAACCATCGTGACATCATCAAACAAATGTCACAGATGATGTAAACCTGCATCAGTCATATCTCGATGCAAATAAAGTACAGGATTTAATTCATATAATTTGTGTGATGAATTCATGATGCACATGACATCTCTGCCCTTGGCTTTCCCCTGCATGAGTAGCTAGAAAAAGTCAGCCTTATCATGATTATACATAGTCTGCTCACATCAAGGCTGGATTAATGGAATGGATCTACATGAGGTGTTGCTCAAGACATTTTAAAATACAAAAAACCACAATAGTACAGATGCTTTTGGAGGTCAAGCACTTAAACATAATTGTACTTACTACTAAATCAACTCCTAGCACTTCCCAGTCTTAATATCCAGTGCTGATGGTTACTTTTAAAGGCCTAGCACTTTGGACCATTTGCACCCATTCAAGTGTACCACAAATTCTGAAGTGGTCCTATCCTTAAAATATATTAACTTAGTGGATGTTCTAGACCAGGGCTTTTCAACCAGTGGTACACGTACCACTTGTGGTACATTAATGAGTGGCAGGCGGTACGCAGCCCTGCCTAGCCAAGTGTAGTGGGGAAGGGAAAGAGGCAGCACAGACAAAGACTTATGGTGAGAGAGTCCTCTGGAGCTGCAAAGGCCCCAGACTCACTTCTGGCTCACCCTCCCCCATGAGAAAGGAGGAGGGGGCGGAGACAGGAGAGGCTATAAAAGGAGGCAGTTTGGGAGGGAGAGGGAGAGAGAGAAAAAGCAGCAGCCTTGGGAGGAGGCAGGGTCAGCTCTAGCTGCACTGAAGGGAAAGAAGAAGGAGGAGGAGGGTGGGGGGAGAGGAGATCAAGCAGGCTGGCCATGAGCCAATCTACAACTACTGTGGCAGCCACCTGTGCTGGCAGTAGCAAACAGGCAAGAAATGCAGTGGGGGAAGGGTCACCCTCCATGAGGAATGAAAAAAGGCAGCAATGGCTGGAGGTGAGGCACAGAGGAGGGAGGGAGATGGAGAGTGGAAGGATTCTTATGTGCTTTTGTGACTTTGAAGTTCTGGGATTTGTGCAATGTGGGCTTTGTGTTCTTAAGGAGTGTTTGGCAATTTCTATTTGGCTAATGTGTCGTGTTAGCTTCTATTGCTCTGCTGTTGTTAGCTGTAAGTTTTGCTGCAAGGGATTTTGAAGTATTTTTCTCCTGAATGGATTTTGCCTATAGCATTCCTTTACTTATGAATGGAGCCATTTGGGGAGGCTGCCTTAGCCGGCAGCCAATACTTACTACATTTTTTTTTCTTCCTTAAGTGCCGGCTGCACTCCTTAACTTTCTTTTCTAGCCAGTAGCTAATTCTTAAAGGGGAATGTGCCTTTTTAAGCTAGTTCACTCAGCAGCTTGTCTTTTCTGTCTCTGGAGGCCTTTCCTTGTTTGATCAATATATGGGAATGAGAAAAAGGGAGCCAGGGAAGGGAGGGAGGGAAGGAAGTCCCGCCTTAGCACTTGGCCACCAGCAGCTCTGCCATTGACTTTGCTTGTCAAAAGGTTGCAGAAGGGGATCACATGACCCTGGGACATTGTGACCATCATAAATATGAATCAGTTGCCAAGCATCCAAATATAAACCCTGGGCATGCTGCAATGGTCATAAGTGTGAAAAATGGTTATAAGTCATTTCAGTGCAATTGCAACTTTGAACATGTTTTTCTTTTTTGGTCATCAAGTTTTTGACACCTTGCTAGGTGGTACTCGAATATTGCCATATCCTAAAAGTGGTACAATCGGTAAAAAGGTTGAAAAGCCCTGTTCTAGACAGATCATTTTGTGTTGCCAGGCCCTTCCAACAAATGCCATTTCCTCTAAGCTACCCAATTAAACAAACCTTGAAAAATATTCTATACCCAGATGACATTAATGGATGTTCTATATATAGCTCTATATTAAGCTATTACTTTTTGAAGTCTTCATTTAGCCACTCTGATTTCATATTTGTCTTTTGTGTAGCTTATAGGGTTGCACTGTTGCTAGAACAACTGTTTGTTGCCTTAAGGTCATTATGGGCTAAACTTTACAGACTATATCTGTTTAACACATTACAAAACTGTATAATGAAGGAAGCAATTAATGTCCTTAACTCATTGAGTGTTAGATTCCTAAAGACACTCATTTCTTATGATATTGCTGGAATTGGGTATGTCTAGTTTAATGAAGAGAAGGACGAGGGGGGACATGATAGCAGTGTTCCAATATCTCAGGGGCTGCCACAAAGAAGAGGGAGTCAAGCTATTTTTCAAAGCGCCTGAAGGCAGGACAAGAAGCAACGGATGGAAACCAATCAAGGAGAGAAGCAACCTAGAACTAAGGAGAAACTTCCTGACAGTTAGAACAATTAACCAATGGACAACCTTTCCCCCCATTTTTAAAGAGGACAGCCATTTGTCTGAAATGGTATATGATTGGACTAATGACCTCCAAGGTTTCCCCCATTAAGGGAGTGCAGAAATTGCTAACTTTTCCCCCATTCATTGCTGGAGAATGGAAATGCAGATCACTTAGACAGTGCAGTCAATTGCTACATCCATGGATTTCTGCATTTCTATATGCAATATATGAAAGAATTGGATGTAAGGCATTTTCTGAAAAGCTTGCATTTTCTTTGAAAAGGCTATCTGCAATAGAGATGTTTACTATGAAGATCCTTATCAGTAGGAGAGTGACAGGCCAGTTTCCTCCATCTGTCTATTAGTCAGTCAACTGTTAAAGTAATGAGAAAGGCAAATTAGGAATAGAACCCCTCCCCCTGCCATATTCCCACCCTACTGAGGAATATGGGCCACCAACTATGAAGACTGAGTTCAGAGGTAAACAGGTGCACTCAACTAAGGCTGCAAACCAGGAAGAAGGCACATCAGGAAGCCTGCTTTCTTCCTCTCTCCAGTCATCCATCCTGTGGAACAACAGAAAAAGGACATCAGGGGCTAGTGCAGAGAGGAAAGAAAGCTTTGATGGTGACCTTTAGGAGTATCCCTGCCTTTGATTCTTCCCCAGGGCACACATTCTGTATTGCAACACTTGCCAATCAGCCCAGCATGAGGCTACATATTATTTGAACCTATAGCTTCTAGTACTCCCATTTAATCTGCTTGAGAGACTGCATGAAAGGCTGAAGAGTACACAACCTAAGGTAGATGCAGATACCAGGGAATGAATCGGTCTGCTTCTCCTTATTCTCTTATCATCAGGCTAGAGCCATATCCAATACCTTTTCCCTTTGGGCTATTTTAGACACTTGCAGTCTTAAATATGCACATACAAACCAAGGACTGCTGCTTGGGAACGTCCTATGTGGCCCACCTACAAAGAGGAAGAAAGTTCACCCATGGGACTAGTCCAGATGGGAAGGCCACCCAGAGGTCTATCTTTCAATCAAGATCACGTGAAGTGTTAATACCACTTTATAATGCCTTGGTGAAGCCACACTTGGAATACTGCATCCAGTTTTGGTCGCCACGATGTAAAAAAGATATTGAGACTCTAGAAAGAGTACAGAGAAGAGCAACAAAGATGATCAGGGGACTGGAGGCTAAAACATATAGAGAATGGTTGCTGGAATTGGGTATGTCTAGTTTAATTAAAAGAAGGACTAGGGGTGACATGATAGCAGTGTTCCAATATCTCAGGGGTTGCCACAGAGAAGAGGGAGTCAAGCTATTCTCCAAAGCACCTGAGGGCAGGACAAGAAGCAATGGATGGAAACTAATCAAAGAGAGAAGCAATCTAGAACTAAGGAGAAATTTCCTGACAGTTAGAACAATTAATCAGTGAAGCAACTTGCCTCCAGACGTTGTGAATGCTCCAATACTGGAAGTTTTTAAGAAGAGATTGGACAACCATTTGTCTGAAATAAGGTTTCCTGCCTGAGCAGAGGATTGGACTAGAAGACCTCCAAGGTCCCTTCCAACTCTGTTATTCTATTCTGTTCTATTCTTGTGAATGCTTTGACTGGGGTAGATTAGCACATTATTAGTGTCTTATCATGGAATAGAGGAGACTTGTGGACCTCAGGCTCATGTAATTGAGTATTGACTACACTGCCTATATGTAACTTTCAAAAGAATCTTTCAAGAACTTCCTTAAAGATGATGAAGACTAAACCTGGGACTTTCACCATGCAAACATATTCTATATCAGCAGACAAAAGATATTGACCATTCAGATTTTTTTAGCAGTCACTAATGAAAACAAAAATATCAGAAACTCTGACTAAGTGAGGAAGATAGGACAAATTCACAAACAAAGGAGCATTTCACCAGTTATCATATTTTGCCTCCCCCCTCCACTTAGGAAGGGTGGACAGCTTCACAGCAGCCAGTTGGTGTTACAGTTGTTATTGTTATTTGACAGAAGTTGATACAGACAGGCAATGGCCTTATTGGAAGGGATGAATTGGGGCTTTCAACCTGTTTTTTGGTACCCTGTGCTTCCCCATCCTCTCTCTCCCCTTATCCAGATGCAAGAAAAACCCCATCCATTGACTCTTTTGCTTTGCTCTGTTTCCAAGCCAAGACTGGACTGCCATTTTTTCAACCACTTGCCATCAGATTGGGTTGATCCAAACACAATGAGCTGCACTGCTGCATCAAGACCATAGGCTATCCCTCCCACTTCTGTAGCAATGCATTTGAAATTGTCCACATGTGGCCCTCTCCTGAGATTTGTGCTAGATCTTTTTTAAAAACATTTCCAAAATTTAGGATTCTACCATTTATCCCCTTTTGGATTTTTTCCTCTTGTGCCACCTTGCTCTTTTAATAAGATGTGCCCTTATTTTAACTCATATGTTATTGATTTGTTAAATTCTTGTACTTGTAAGCATGGTAATCTAATACAGGTAGTCCTCAGCTTACAGCCATTCATTCAGTGACTGTTCGGAGTTACAACAGCACCCGAAAAAAGCGACTTATGACCATTTTTCACACTTATCACCATTGCATTATCCCCATGATCACGTGATCAAAATTTGGATGGTTGGCAACTGGCATGTCTTTGTGACGGTTGCAGGGTCCCGGGGTCATGTGATCTCCTTTTGTGTCCTTCTGACAAGCAAAGTCAATGGGGAAGCCAGATTCACCTAACAACCATTACTAACTTAACAACTGTGGCAAGAAAGGTTGTAAAATGGGGCAAAGTTCACTTTACAACTGTCTCACTTAGCAATGGAAATTTGGTTCAATTGTGGTCATAAGTCAAGGACTACCAGTACTAATTTGCTGAGCCATATATTCTACCAGGTTGGATAGGACTGGATTTCTGTCCTAGATAAATATGCAGGATGGGAAACTTGCTGGCTTGTATGTGAAACCCCACCCATATTTATGTGCCCCTTCAGAATACACTACTGAAATTTTGTAGCAAAAGCATAATTATCACCATGGGTGTTTTTTCAAAGGGCAAAATGGTATATTACAGCGACCTATTTTATTTACTTATTTATTGATTCAACGTATACAGCCACCATCTCACATGAGTGACCGAGTGGCTCACAGAATTAACAACCACAGCAAAATAAAATACAAAATACAAATAATCATATTAAAGCAAGATTAAAGATGATATTTCAAAGGGTCGGCACCAAGACAGAAAAGGCTTTCTGCCTGTGCCCTGTTTAAATAACACTTCTTATAGACAGGATCCATAAAATGCCTCTCCTGCTAAACCTGATGGGATGAGAAGATGCAATCAGGGTGAAGCAGTCCCTCAGATAACTTGGTTCTATATCATACAGGCTTTATAGGTCATCACCAGCACCTTGAAATGGACTTGGGAGCAAACTGGCAATCAATGCTACTCACAGCCCAGAGGTGTCATACTTTATCTTTTAAATCCCCCAAGAGCAGGGGTGGTTAAATCTAAAATAATTTTAAAAGGACTAGCATTCCAGTTACAAATATTCAGGTGTCAAATGCAAAAGAAAAATGGGAACAAGGTCAAGTATGATTTTTTCTAGCTGCAAAAAAGAGTACCAGAGCCAATGAATAGGGAAAAAAACTTCAATCACAGGGCAAATGAAATATTGATATGATAACTTGGCTGCATCTGAATTTTCTATTCTGTGATTTAGCAACATTTCCTAATGAACCTCAGCATCCTCCAAATCAGACATGTCAAACACAAGGCCTACGGGCCGGATGCGGCCTGAGATGGGCCCAGATTTGGACTGCGGGGCCACCCCGGAGATGGCAAGAGACTGGCCACTGCTGCCGTGGCCCTGAAACAGCCACTTGGGGAGGATGCACGTGATCCGGCCCGCTGGACGCACCTGCTCCATCCCACTTTGTCTTTGCGTGGCCACCACACCACCAGCAAGCCAGATCGCAGGCCTCTCCCCAGGGCTCTCCCTCCTCCTGCTGCCGGTGCCAGCACTGTGCCTGCTGCTTCGAGAGCCAACCTGGTGGTCTCAGCAGGCTATGGAGCCCCAGAGTGCACTGGTCGAGGGGCTGGCAAGCTGTGGCTGCTACCAGAAACCATCACACCCCCCGTGTGCTTGCCACCTCCTGTGCGTGTGCTAGGGGAGTTCCCGGCCGGGTTAGGCTGGGGTGGCAGGGGTCAGTCCCTCCCATCTCTGAGGTAGCCCCATGGGCCAAATCTGGGCCCATTTGAGCAAGGGGAGGCAGGTGGTAGGGTGGCCAGGGTGCCATGTCACAGCCCCTATGCTCTCAGCCCCCGCCATCCAACCTTGTCCTCCAGCAAGCACCCTGGGAGCTTAAGGGCTGGGCTGGGTGCCTGCTACCCAGAGTCCCAGACAGCCCGTGCTGCCATCCCATCCCCCCCACCACACAGTCCAAGAGGGTTGGCAAGGCTCATCCGGTGGATCAGGCCCCAGTGCCCACCCTGGTCATGCCCCCCTCCGTGGGAGACCCCTGGATCCCACCCTGCCCCACCCGGGCCCCCACAGACACCCGACACAAGTGATGTCCGGCTGGCCATGCCCACCCCGGCCATGCCCACCCAGTCGGCCGTGACCGCCCAGCTATACCCAACCCAGCTGCAACCACCCCGGCCCTCCAAGGGCAACCACAATTGAAATTTGACACCCCTGCTCCAAATCATCATCAGTTTATATGATATGGCAACATCTTTTATCAAAAATTAGCTCCAGAAAGTTTGAACCACAGAGTTCAATAATGTCAAAAGCTGCTGGTAAAATTGCGTCTCCAGGCATTTATACATCCTGTGCAATTGGAGATGTATGCAATGAAATCAATTGTACAGGATTGCACAATCTAATTTAACTAGGCATCCTCCAGATGTATTGGACTTCAACCCCATAACTTACCATTCAATATAGACATTAAGACTACCAGCCAGCCCTAGTGTATTGCAATCCCATTCCATGAAAATACTGAGATGTATGTGACAAGTTGGTAAAATTCCATGAATATAAGAATATCATCTATGGTAAAAATTGAAATATATACCTGAAAGTTATTCGAATTTGCAGTCTTCTCTGATCTGAAAAATATAAACAGAGTCAAAACTGAACAGCATTTGGATGGATGGATACTGCCCAGAAAAAACACAGCTATAATAAAAACAAAATGGGGGGAAATCCAGAAAAACACCACAATGACAATCCACTTTCAAACTGTTGCCATGAAAATAACCTGAGGGACCTATGAGGTCCCCAGGAGTCAAGCTCAAATCAAAGCACCTTTTCCTTTAACTCTGTAAATGACTGTGGCTTCAACTCCAGTTTAAAGAAGAATATGCTACAGAAGAATTGCGACCAAAATACTTGGCTTTTTAGAGCACTGATAGGTTTTAAACATTTAATTAAATGGACTGACTGATTGGTTCCGGGAAGGAACAGAGCTCTTCTGGAAAACCGAGGCATTCTGGAAGTGTCATATTAAGTGTCTGATCTCCACAGGACTTTATTAAAATGCTTATGTCACCCAGAAGGTTGCAATCAGGAGCTTCAATGAGCCAGTTCTGGGTCACTAGAAAGGTCAGCGCCCGAGTTTCCCTCGGTCAGAAGGTCCACGGGGCAGGCAAAGCAAACACACTGGGGAACTCCAGCCAGAATTGGGTTTTGACCTTTTTCGGCCTTGGATGTCCATGGTGATCACAACTTCCTGTGTTTTGCCTAGGGATACGGACTTCAGAAAGCCGGGAGGAGGGCAATAGGACATAGGAAGTGCTTGTTCCTATGCAGGCTGCTGGGAGAAGAAAACACTTGTGCATCCACAAGGGCTGGGCAGAAAAGCAGTTCACTTCAAAGCAACCCCTCATTTTTCACCCTTGCATTCAACAGCTACTAGATGGATATTTTTAGTAACTGTAACTAATACATGAACTGATGGATCTGTCAGCTAATCAATTGACCAATCAATCAGCATTAGAGCACCGAGGAGTTTTTCAAGGATAATACATTCAAATGACCATCCGGTTAGGAAAGTACATCCCCACAGTCAGTTAAGCAACCAGAAGCACGGCTTTCAGCCCATCTTTGCCAATGACTGTCAGAGGGGGAGAGGATCTTTGTCTAGACCACAATCTCATTCACTTTTCTTTAGGTAGCTGGATGAGTCATTTAGGAAAACAAAGTAGGTTAACTGCTTTTAAATGTGCAGTGAGAATTAGTAAGGTTGGGTTACTTTTTATCTCTCTGTTCCATTGTTGATTTTATTATGGACAGGGAAAGCGTTGCTCAGTTTTTCTGAAGAACTCAAGGAGGACTGTCTATAAAATAAGCAGTTCTTCATTATACAGAAGATGACCCTGGGTTAACCTCTCACCCTTTGGCTTTCTGCTCCAAAGTCTCACTGACAATGTAAGTCAGCATTCAACAACTTGGCAAGTTGGACTACATGAGCTTTTCAGTCTACCAAAGTCAGCCAAGGCTTTCTGCATATCCTGTGACATGAAAGGGCATTCTCTTGTTACAATTATTTCTAGCCCTTAAGAGATCCATTCCTTTCCCTGATGTTAACTCAGCATAGTCTGTTGGTGGTTTTGCTCCTCAGCCTTCTGATAGCCCTGGAGTTTGATTGATTGATTTGGTGACTAGGCTTTCTATCTGCTACTGCTATTTATTTTCAACTCATTTTTCTTTTTTTTTAATGCAAGCGTTTCAGCATTAGTCTGTTCGCTGATTCAGGCATTTTATTAAACTGTAAGGGCAGTATAGGAATACTCCGATAAATAAATGTACTGCCATGGTTTACTAAATAGGAAAAGCTGTTAAGAGACTGGGCCTGGTGAGTGAAAAAGTGTTGATCAAAGGGGACTCTGCACCATGGGACCATGGGACAGCAGCTGTGCACATTTTCATTTCAACAAGGTACATTCAATTGCATGGCCAAACAGCATGTGTTAACAGGATTGCCCAGGCCAATGTCTACCCTGCTTTTTGGGGGTCTGATCAATAACACATGTGTGATTGACAGTTGTGCATATGCCTAAAGTGATTCCTGACCACCCACGTGCAGTGAGTAACATGTCCTATCGCTGTTGTGTAATTGTACTCTGTCTGCTCTTCATCCACACTTGGCCTGTTATTGTAAACGCGGCTACTTCAAAACATTCTTTAAGGAGAAGATAAATCCACAGAGAAGCTGAAGAATAGAGTTTGTGATTAATGATTAATCCAGAGCACCTTGCCAAGCTCTCTAGAATTAGCTTCCTCCACCCATGTCTGTAAACAAATACAGGTCAGCTATCACACCTGTTGCAGAAAAGATGGTGGAAGGGTTTTTAGAGAAAGGTGCTCAGTAAAGAAATATTTTTGTTGATGTTTTTAAGGGAAAGGAACATCATTCTTGTCCCAAGTTCTCTGGGGCAGTGATCCAAAATATAGAAGTATTTAGATCAATTTGTGTGTACATTAAATAATATAAAGAGGCATTATTAGAGCAGGATGATCCCCAACTTTCAAATATATTTTGGATATATAAGATTCTGGTAGGTTTAGGTGTCTAGATGTCTCGATGTTGTCCAACTCTTCACGACCCTCTGGACCATAGCATGCCAGGCTTCCTTGTCCTGCACTATCTCCTGGAGCTTGTCCAAATTCATGTTCATTGCATTGATGACACTATCTAACCATCTCAGTCTCTGCCGTCCCATTCTCCTTTTGCCTTCAATCCTTCCCAGCATCAAAGTTTTTTCCAATGAGTCCTCTCTTCTCATTTGGTGGCCAAAGTATTTGTGCTTCAGCTTCAGTAACCTAGATGTCTAGGTGTTTAGAGTTTCATGAAAGACAAGTGCAACTACACTAAGCCTGCATGGTGCTTCCCAAACTTAGGAGAGCATATATTATTTTCTTAAAAATTAGCCAATCTCAAATCCTATTTTCACAAACTGGAAGAGATGTATTTGGAGTGTTTTCCTCATGAAATCTGAAGACACCAAGTATTTTGAAGTAATAGCAGTTTACGGGCAGATTTCGGCCTACTACAAGTATATAATACAGTGATGGCAAATTTCAATGTCTCATATACATCACTTCATGCACTTTGCATCATGCCAATCTTAAGGATTACAGGTGGTGTAAATCTTTTTAAAAAGAACAAAAGAGAATGTCATTATAGGACAAACAGGCACCATGGCTCAAACAAACAAGATTCGGGGGGGGGGATTCACCTCATCTTCAATGCAGCACCCTTAGCCAACTTGGATAAAACAGCAGTAAAAAACAATTTATGGGAAACAATGGCGCAATGGAAAAGTGGGCAAGCACTAATAGGACATCTCAAATAAACCAAATTGTCAAGCTTCAAACCCAGTGGTGGGGTTCAGCCGGTTCACACCGGTTCGGCAGAACCGATACCTAATTTTTTGTTGAGGTCGGCGAACCGGTTCTGATAAATCTGTTTTCCAGAACACGTCTCGTTTTTGTTCAACTTCCTTCCAGGCGTGGAAAAAAAACCCTCCCCAAAAGTCCAAGAGAGAAAAGACACAAACCAATCGGAGACGTGGCACCTTCGATCATGTTGCTCAGGTGAAAACTAGGTGGTGCTTCTCAGAAGTAATTTCAGGAATAGACGCTTCATCTCTCTAGTTTTCGATTGCTGCATACAGGAAAGGGGGGGATTGGTGCATACAAGAAAGAGTATCAGTATTTCTAAATACTGATACTTTTCTTGTAACATAATCTAGTTTTGTGTACCTCTTTTATTGTTCTTATTTAAGTATTAAATGCTTGAAATGATAAACTACCTTTCGGTATATTGTTTTTTTATACTTAAAATGGTCATTAGGGCAGAGAACAGGTTGTTAAAATTATTTGAATCCAAAGGCATGCAAGAAAACAAGCATAGCAAAATACCGGTAGAACACAATTGGGTTTGCAGCAATGTCAAAATAAGTTGATTGATACATGACATATCAAAGAAACAGCTGGATAGAATAGCAGCTGCTTAGCCAAAGGGGTAGGGCCAAAAATGGGTTCTATCTGAGAGGCAATTAGAGAATTACTGCAAGCCACATGATCCTGTTTGTTAGCAAGAGGTTGGAAGGTCCAACTGAGGGTGACTGAAAGGATCTTAGCTGTAACCGTTCAGAAGCTAATGGTAGTAGAACTGAAACCTGAAAACCTGCTGGAAAATTTACAATCCAGCACTCCCCCGGAACAATTCAAGTAACCGGACTAAATGGTCTCATGAAAATATAGGAACTGCCTTATACCAAGTCAGTACACTGAACTATCTAACTTAGTACTGTCTATGTTGATGTGGTGATGACGTTTCTCCAAGAGATGGAAATTTTCCCCCCTATCATATGTAGAGAGGAGAGGAAGTGAACCAAGTTAGAAATCTTTGCCTTTCCTTGTTCATGCCTGAGCCTTAAGGCAAGAACACCCTCTGTTCTCTGATGTTAACAGGGAGGAGAGAGGATTTCCAACCTGCTATATGTTTTTACTGATTCTGAAAATGCCCTAAATTGTTTTATCCTTATCTACAACTTTTTACAGGCCATTGACAATCTAAATTCAATGTATCTTAGCTCCTGCTTCTGCTCTCTCTCTCTCTGTGTCTCCCTCCCTTAACCTGTTTAATGCTTTTAAGTTCAAGGATTTGCAAAGTAAATATTATAAAAGATGAAAGGTAGGTCTGAGGAAATAAGCTTTGATAAGAAGCTTTTTATGGCATGCAAACTCTGTTCTGACCCTCTCAGCTTGAAAGGCGGTGCTAATTTTAAAAGCCTTATATAAGTATCACCCTGAAGTGAAATAATGGCTAAATGAAATGTCAGGCAATCCATTAAATATAGCATGCAAAGCTCACAGTAAATTGAAATTTAATTTTAGTGTTTGATGAACTAATTTAAAATTAAAAGGAACTGTGGGAGAGGAAGTGGTTCATAACAGGTAAAATTAGGAATTTCCTATTAATTGTCCTACATACTTCCTCCCTATTGAAATTTCTACCCTTTTTTGTCACAAAATTTAGATATGAGGTTCAGATCACCATGATTTTTATTGCTTTTGGAGAAATAACACTTTAGTAAACATAGTATTATTCATTTATGTCCATTGCTTAATTTCCAAACATTTTGACAAATTATTTTTTCTTAGAACAGATAACTTTCAGGCTTGAACTAGCCATACATGATGTAAGGTCACAAAGTTTTAACTATATGATTTGTTGAATGAGCTATAAAGGAAGGACTATCCTATCTAGGTTGAAAAAAATCTAGATCATTGTTTCTCAACCTCAGCAAACACTGATCTAGAGGATAACTAGAGCAGCAAATCTTGTAACTGTCTGGAGTTTTATTGGCTAATAAAGGCAAAATTTCTTTCAAGCTTGACTCTTAGTGAATTCATGAGTGCATCTGTATAGTTTTCTGGGCAACAGTATGGAAGTAGTTAGTCCTTATCTTCTTCCAAATTTTTTAATTTTTTTTTGGCCTCGCCTATAATCTATTGCTTCCTAATGATCTCCCACTGCAGTATTAGAAACAAACATCAAACCACACTATTTAGTATGCGAACAGTATACTTTAATATAGCCAAGGTTTTAGTATATTTCAATCCCATATTTCTCAGGAGACTGGGGGAGAGCCAGGCTCTATCAAGCAGCTGGTGAATGAAAATAGCTCCATGCGGCCTTTCTATTTGTGCCAGTAGGCACAGGAGGTTCTCCTTCAGCTATAGAAGAACAGTAGCAGCACTTGGAAAATCCACCAAACCTATGTATGTTTTAGAAGGCAGAGGCAACATCAGAAAGAAATCAGTAGCCACAGTCACATGGTAGGATATGAGAGAGAGAGGGGGTGGCAGGCAAGCAGGCAGGCAGGCAGGCAGGCTTAGGTGCTTCATCAACTAAGAGGAACAGAAAAGGCGCCATTAACCACTTCCAGAATTTGGCTTTTGGAACAGAAGAAATTGAAAGAAAGAAAAGAAGAAAAGAGAAGCAGCAGTGACTTCACAGAAAGACGACTTCATAAAGATAGGGTTGATGTTCCTTCTCCATCTCAGGAGGAGGAATGTGAAGGCGCCTTAGACAGAGAGAGAAGGAAACATTTGGGTGACTGTAGATCTTATTTAACAGAATAGTCCTTTGTTTGAAGAGCTATTCAGTCCAACTCTGATATGAAATGGGTTCCCCTTCTATAATGAGTTCCTGGAGAGAAGACAAGCAGGCAGCCAAGCCTGCAGTTTTCCCCCTAAAAGGAAACATTGCATATTTTTGAAATCTGTCTACATGCAGATGAAATCACAGATGCAAACCTGCAAGCCACCATTTTGCATCTGTAGTTGGTAGGCCAGAAAGCCAAAATGTGGGTTTGTGATGAGAACCTAATGCAAGATCAGAGGGCACAAAGGTCATTGGACACACCTTCTCCTCTTTGTTTGGACCACTTTTCAATCCCAGAGCCTGATCTAGGAAAGCGTAGCTGAAAATAAGGGCCTTGGCAAGGGAGATTCACCAAAAAGGGATAGGATTAAGCATTAGGTTTCAGAGTACCTCCTCTAAGATGCAATCTTGCTTCCCAAGATTCATGTCATGAGGTTTAGGATTCTCATCATTTCTTACATGCAGATTATAACATATGGTGTGTGTGTATAATGTTGCTAGAAAAATTGTTGATATTCCTTTAGAGCTGCAGTTCTCAACTTCAACAACTTTAAGAGGTGCAAACTTCAACTCAAGTACTGCTTCCAATACTCACAATACCGTTTTGTATTTTAATGAGAAAAATCAGGTTTAACCACTTGCAGCATCTTTAATCTTTAAAGGGAGAAATGAGCATCTGTTAACTTTAGCTACATTAGTAGCCAGTCTGAACTATGCTCCCATATTCAAGGACATGGAAATGTTTGTTGATCAGCATCAATAAATCAATTTTCAATCAATGAACATGGGGGAAAGGGGTTACTTTAATTCAGGGGTCTCCAAGCTTGGCAACTTTAAGACTTCTGGATTTCAACTCCCAGAATTCCTCAGCCAGCAATACTGTCTGAGGAATTCTGGGAGTTGAAGTCCACAAGTCTTAAAGTTTGAGACCCCTGCTTTAATTTAAATGAAATGGTACATGCCCACTTTGTTGCATTCTAGAGGTGTGCTCAAGTAGTGTGTAATGTCTACAGAATTTTTGTTCTCAGATAGCATGACAAAGAAATGCCGACATATATCTGTGTAGTATAGACATCAATGTGAAATGAGCTACAGCCAGCCAATGTTCCAAATTAGCTTTAAATATAGTTTGTTTGCTGAAAGTAATGGTGGTAGCTTAAATAGGACAAGGAGCTTTAGTTCAACAACAAAATAAATGCATAACTAAGGTTCAGATTCACAAGAACAAGTTTCCATTATTTATGTTGTGAACTTAGACCAGCTCAGTGTTTTTCAAAAAAATTCTGAAGCGATCAAAGGTTTAAGGGGTTCACTGGAATGTAAAATCCCAAAATTGGCCTAATGTACTTTCTCAGATTATTTCTATTGGTCATTAACTTAATGGAGAGAGAGAAAATTTAAGTAATTACAAGATAGAAACAGCAGCCATTGTGCCTCTGTTGTACCTTGCTTCTACTTGACATACACAATATCATCCTGTGAGTGACATCATCATGCTGCAGACAGATGTATTTCTCCATCCCAATGAAGTGAGCATGTTAAAATGCACGCCATTTATTCTGTGCATTAAACCAAAAACACAGGAATAGTGGAAAGAGAAGGAATGGTAATAATTTTGTCATAATCCCCCTATTAACTATACCCTGCACATTGCCTCTTCCCTTCCACCTCCCCCCCCCTTTATTGCATGCCTTCAATTTTAGGCTATATTGGAGATTAGCTTTGCAGAGACACAAAGGCAGCATTGTAGAGCTCTCTCTGACTGCAATATGGACACTTGTTAAAGTCCTGCTCTGGTCAAGCCAGTTTTGTCAGATTCTGTAATACTGCCATTTTATTTGTTCATTTATTTCTTTATTGTTTGCCATTTTCTTAATATCTTGTTTTTGTTTTTCTTGAGTTAAACAAAGGGCGACCATCTTTTTCCACCAGCAGCTTTTTGCGCTTTCATTTTTTCCACATTGTTTGTAGTCGGGGACCATGGTAAGCAAGAGGGTGATGTAACAATTCTCCTTGATTTGTGCAAAGGGATTGAAGCCTTTTTTCTTTTTGCCGGGGGTGGGTGGGTGGGGGCGCCAATTACAGGGAGTAGTAAACTTTCAACCAATCATTTAGTGACCGTTCAAAGTTACAACGGCACTGGAAAAAGTGACATATGACCATTTTTCACACTTACGTCAATTGCAACACTATGACCGCTTCACTGGCACAGCCCAGGGCTGCAATCTAAAGCTGGATATAATCGATATGCTGATGATACTGAACCCTGAACTGATGGACGACCTGACCGAATGGTTTTCTGACTATGTTAAATAGAAATGGGGGAGAAGGTTGAAGCTTCAGGCACTCCACAAATAAGGGGCTGCAGGCTTGATCTCTCCCCTCCTATCAATACCGTCTTAAAGTGACCACTGAGGAAGGAGATGAACTACTGCAACATACTGCCTCCCACTCCTAGCCCCTTTTTCACTCCAGAAGGAACTGTGGTCAACCCTATCAAAAGTTGCTGAAGGATCAACAAGTCAAAGGAGAGTTACACCATCCACCTCCCACCTAAATAGGACTGCTGGAGGGCTATTGGCAGATGCAGTAAGGGCAGAGATGTAACCTTTGTCCTCCCTTGTTGCCATGATGTAGGCCCAAATGTGGGCTCTTACTCATGTTTAGTCTGGTTGACTCTGTGCTCTGGGCATCACTTCTTGGTTTCCTCTCATGGAGCTCCTCAGAAAATGAAGATGCATCCCAGGAGAGAAACTGCATAGAAGCAATCCTGTCCAGGCAGGTCAACGGAATCTACTCCAGGCTACAGCTAATATTGTTTTTGAAAACGATGATTTCTATAACAGTTAATTACTGCAGTGAACTGCACAGCCCTTCTCCTTGAATCATTAAAAAAGCCATATTTTATATTAAGTCAATAAACCAACCAACCCATCAATTGGCTTCATTGGTTTTTCAGAGCTGTGGGATGGCTGCCACAGCAGAGACATCATTGTTCTGAAGATTGCTTTTGGGAGGGGAGGGTTCAATCTGAAGGAGATTTTATCTCAACCTGTCAGAAGAACTCTTACTCTTTGGCTTTGCAATCCATTTGTGAGCCTCCTTTTGCACTTTCTAAATAACAGATTGCTGCTGTGGGATGAAATGTGGATTTGTGACAGTGTTTCACATTGTCACGCAGACAGTGATGCTGTTCTGTCCTCAGACTTTGCCTTTTGCAATTCTTTAGCTCTAGAACCTGGGAATCTTGGCTCGGTCTATTGCCTAACCAACCAAGGAAGGTGATAGGAAAAAAAAATGGGACAAAGTCTGGAAAACAGGCATCCCACATAGTGTTTCAACTCTGAATCAGATTTCTTCCTTCCCTGCTTTACAATGCCATTCCAACTCCCCTCCCTCCACTTGTCCTTATTTCAGGAGCTGGCAGCTCAACTGTTTAAGAACTTGCTGAGGAAACTCATGGACTTTAATCCGATTAAATATGCACCGGCTTCCAGAACTTTGCTTCCCCACTCCCAACCTCACTCCCTTATCCACCTTATTCAGGAGGCCTTTTCCAGCTTGAAAAACTGTTGCTCATTTTTGGCAGGGGGCCCTGCAGCTTTTTTTTTTTCTCTCCCCCTAGTAGAGATTTGGGCAATGAATCAGCTACCTGCAGCTGTTCTCGAGCCTGCCACCCAAGTGTAGGAATTTCGACTAGGAATGTTGCAATGTATGTTGTACCTTTTGGAGGGACCGGTTTAAAATTATGGAAACCCTTTCACTGCCTCAGACAACTAACTTAAGCCTTAGCATCTCCTCCCCCTTCTTTTCCAAAATTAAACAATAGCAGAGCTTTCTCTCCCTTCCCCCCTTTAACCTCTCCCTACTGTTTTGGACAGCAATAATAAAAAAAAATCTAGCTGACCTGTGTAGGTGCAGCATATGAAAATAAGGAAGCAGAAGGAATGCATCTGGCCCGTGATGTGTCGAACTTTGTCATTAATAAGAAAGTTCCATAGCTAATATTTATATCCTGTTCATTTACCCTTAGAACAGTTAAGGTATCAGTTTAGTTCAAGTTCTTTGCCTATCACTTATGTGTGTGTGTGTGTGTGTGTGCGTGTGCGCATGTGCATCTATGAGTCTGTCTCTCTGTGTGTGTATGTGTGGGTGTATGTGACCGATTTCACAGCAGGCTCTGCCAGCTGGATGGAAGGAGGGAGCAAAGGAGAGGCTGTGTAAAATTCTGAGTCCCATAAACATGCAGACACATAACCTGGGAGGGTTAACATCTTTCGAGAAACTAATCTGTTAAAACGTCACTCAGGATTTTGCCTGGTAAATTGGGATGCATTTATCTTTTCAGGGTGACTTCAGTGGGTAAGGAGCTCTGTCTTAGTGTGCAGGCTACAGAACCGCAAGGCCAAAATTAGTTTTTCGGTTGCCCTGAGAGTTTGCAATACAGGCAATGGTTATTCTGCTTCACTCTCAATTACTTTTTGCAGTCATCTTGAGCTTCCTTTATTGTTGTGAAGTAATGGGAAGGGGGGGGGTGATGCCTATTTCTTAATTACACTCTCTCCATCCTTTTGTGGCCTCCATGGCTGCCCACATTTCTGAGTCATCTAAAAAAATGACTCATGAGGTAAGTTCGCTTGTGGTGCATTTGTATTATGGAAAGTCAGAGAGGCTGCAACTCACCAGATTTTTGTGCAACGAAACACATCCATACAAATTCTCTCTCTCTCTCTCTCTCTCTCTCTCTCTCTCTCTCTCTCCACACACACACACACACACACACACACACACACACACATTGGGAACTGCATAGCTAAAACTCTCTACTTTATTCATGAGGAATCCATTGGGATTGTCTCCTGCCTGGAAAAAAAAAATCTAAATTTAAAAGCAATTTCTTCTCTATCAAACTGAATGAGGATGGGAGGGGATGCAACAACAACAAAAATTCAATAAATCCTCCAAATGCTCCCCTCCAATTACCTGGCAGTGCTGTGTGCAGGCTTGTGTATCTGGGCTTAGAGATGCCAAGAATGTATTGGTTTGCTTTTTGATTAAGGGCAATTGATAAGGGAATTGACAGATTTTAAAGAAACTTAGGTTGCCATGGGTGGAAAATGAGAAATGAGCCTCTGTATGTTGATTTATTATGACTGAATCTTGCCCCTTTCAAAGCATGGGCCAGACTCTGAGTTCACTAGAAGCACGACATGCCTTCAAAACAGGCCCTGGATCACAGATGAGTCTACTTTGAAACATCTTAGGTTTCATACCTTGTCCTAGAATAGGAATGAAAGATGCATTGGTCTTTGTGTACGTAGCATGCTCAAACCACACTCCAAAAGTGGGCCCAATTTGTAGAGGGAAATATCTTTAAACATTCCCCTTTGAAATGTTTAAGACGTTTGAGAACTACAAGGCACACATAATCCTAACCCTCAGAAGGATCAGATCCTGAAGAAGGATCTGAAGTTTTAACCCTTCCCACTTTAGCTCTGCAAAAGAGTTGCTGAAATTCATTATCTTGACTATCTGGACTGCCCGTTTTTTTCAGCTCTCTCCCAGGGGATGCTGGGGTTGTTCAAAGGAGGATAATTTGCCTGAAAGCCTTGGCTGTCTTATTTCATCTATAAACGCAAGCAGGAAATCAACTGGTGGGAAGAGCAAGAACATCTCAATGCTTGGAAGATGCTAAAGTAGTGTGAAACTAGAACAGACATGTCAAACTTGCGACGTCACGTGACGTTGCGCAACGTATTGGAGCTTTTCCCCCATTACCGGCAATGGGGTGGGGGCGGTTTCATCGTGATGCTTCCTGCCTGCAGGCCAGCAGTTTGACAACCCTGGACTAGAAGAAAGAGGAGAGAAGGAAAAGAGGGAGGGAATCCTATGCAGTGGACTTCTAGCTTTTCTGCCATTTTTTTCAATCTGATAAATTAGCCACATTCATACATATCTACATAAAAAAAAAACTAGCCATCTTTAGGTTGTTGGGGTTTTTTTTCAGTCAGGATGTTCTCATTCAATTCCCCAAGTACTTACAAGGGCACTTTGATAACCTCAGCAACTAGTGAAGGATTGAGAGCCAGCAGCATTGAACAGTATAAGGTAGAAAAATCTATAGTAAACAATGAAAGAAACTTTGGATTTCATAAAGGTCTAATTCAGAGAAGCATTTGCTCAAGTGGAACATATTTGATCAAATTTGCTCTTGAAAATAAACTGAATCCTAGACAAAGCTCACCCGTACACATAATGAATTAAAGGAGGTTAATATAGCCTATGTAAGTTGGAGATGATATGCAGCCCTTTCTCATCTTGATAGCTCTCCTAATAGGATTAGGGTCATAATATGGACCAAAGTCAAATTATACTGAGATGGTAAAAAAATCTTCACATCTGAAGGGCATGAATGTCAAGAATGTTCACCAACTCTTACCTGATTTCCCTTGATAATTGCTACTTTCCCATACCAGTTCTTCAAACGGAAATAGGTTTGAATTGTAGGATCAAGTCCTGAGCAGTTATTTCACTTAATCAGCTGCATCATAGAACACTTAATGCACCATAGGAACAACAGCAATACAATGCAATAGAAATAAAATTGACCAATACCATTTTGTTTACAAAAAAAAAATAAATCATGTTCTGCAAGGAAGATGCCAAACACCTGTTTAACAAGTCTGATAGTTTTTCAATCCTGTTTTTCTATCTAGAAAAATGGCAACAGAATGTCCTACAACCAATCCCCCTCATCCTTCTTCTAACCCAGGGGTCTCCAAACTTGGCCGCTTTAAGACTTGTGGACTTCAACTCCCAGAATTCCTCAGCCAGCATGGCTGGCTGAGGAATTCTGAGAATTGGAGTCCACAAGTCTTAAAGCGGCCAAGTTTGAAGACCCCTGTTCTAACCTTTCCAAACAAGAAGAGTCTCCCTGATACTGTGTGTTTAATGAGCAGCACACATCAGGCAGCTGCACTGAGTTTGTGCACATGACCAGAATTTGAAGATTGGCACTTGATTAGTTCATCGCAGGTGGCATTAAGAATGAAAAAGGTGACAAAGAAAATTCAGTCCCCGGCCACCATTTTCTCACCCCTGGCCAGGATCTAAAATAATATTGGCACAAATAACCCAAGTTTTTATTCCTTAGGGGGAAAGGAGGTGGGAGGAAGGGAAGAAGTGGAAATGGTTTAGTCATCTACTTGACTTGGAGTTTGCAAGAGGAAACACTTCAGCCAAGAGAGGATTTGTGCTTATGAAATCCTGTTACCATGAAGTTGTTTCTTCACATACTTGATATTTCCTCTCTGATGGGACAGCTGCTGTCACTAATCCAGCACTGTCAACAAATTCATATAGGCCAATATGTGCCTTCATCACAGGCAGGAAAACAGGTTCAAGAAAAGAGTGCTTTCATTCATTCCTTCCTTCATTCCAGAGATAATGCTTTCCCTTTTTAATTGCCCATGCATCTGTGTAACAGACTAAATGAATAAAAAAAAGTAAAGTTATACAATAATTAGGAAGAGTTAAAATATATAAGCAGCAGCATTTAATGCATAGCAAAATCCAGAAAAATGTAGATTTAAAAATCAGTACAGAATGTCATTTGCACAAGGCAGACAACAAAGGCGAAAGATTGGACTTAACTTGCTATTAACAAGCTACAAATTTTCTGGCCTTAGATGCTTTGGCATGCTGATATTGCAGCAGCTGATCTACAATCATGGATTATGATAGTTTGGAAAGATGACTAATAAATGGTTCGGTGAAATACACCTCAAGGCATGATGTGTATTACAGGAAAGAGTCTAGTAACACATGTTCCACACACACTGCCTTGTTGCGTGAGCACATGCAAAGGTGATACTAGTAAGGAATATTGTTTTACCTCTCTAGAGCAATCACTGAGGGCAGGGTATCAAACTGCACCAATGTGTACTGTAAATGCTCTTCTATGTGGAGCATGTACGATTTGAGAAAAATATCTAGGTATGAGAAATGGAGCAGATATGAAATGTTTAATCTATATATTTGGATACCAAGATTCAAAACATTCTGAGCTCTGCCTAAGCTTTAACTGGATCCATAGTACATTCTGATGGGAGGAATAGCTTGCCAGAAGATACATCCAAATGTATTTGCTTTTTGAAGGAGAAGGTGGAACTATCTCAAAGCTGGGCCAAGGGCATGCCCCAGGATGTTTGTTCCAGCTAGTATTTAAGTCAGTAACATCTCAAATGATCCTCAAGACAGATGCATCCAAGTTTCAACTGAGAATCTGTATGTTGAACAAGGCACATGGAGAATGACCTGCAAAAAGTGGGATTAAATTACCAGTGTACCTTGTGCACTGTACGGCAGCAAATGTAAAACTTTCATTTTATATAATGTGTTTGCTGTAAGGAAATAGATATTGCTTGCGCTTTTTGTGGTCTTGATGCAAGCTCACTTATTTGGTGTCTCTAATGGGAAATTATTGCCTAAATGTTTCAGGTTAATTTGCTCACTTGTTGACTCCCTCATCACTAGGCTTATCATTGATTTTGCAATATAGAAAATGTTGAAATGCTTATTAATTAAAATATAGAATGCAAATAATCAATTTATAGAATTTTCCTAGAACAAAAAGGACTCTACTGCACCTTGGCAACTGTGAAGCCAGCTTGGAATATAGATAGAATGGCAGCAACTTCTTCATAGAGTGGAATAGAAATGACCCTGTAGAACAGGGCTTTTCAACCTGTGGTACGCGTACCACTTGTGGTACATTAACAAGTGGCAGGTGGTACGCAGCCCTGCTTAACCAAGTGTAGTGGGGGAGGGAAAGAGCCAGCGCAGGCAAGGACTTACAGTGAGAGAGTCCTCTGGAGCTGCAGTGGCTGGGGAGACACAAAGGGCCCAGGCTCAGTTCTGGCTCACCCTCCCCCATGAGAAAGAAGGTGGAGATGGAGAGTGGAAGGATTCTTATGTGCTTTTGTGACTTTGAAGTTCTGGGATTTGTGAAATGTGGGCTTTGTGTTCTTAGGAGTGTTTGGCAATTTCTATTTGGCTGATGGCTGATGGCTGATGTCTTGTGTTAGCTTCTATTGCTCTGCTATTGTTAGCTGTAAGTTTTGCTGCAAGGGATTTTGAAGTATTTTTCTCCTGAATGGATTTTGCCTGTAGATTCTTTTACTTATGAATGGAGCCATTTGGGGAGGCTGCCTTAGCAGGCAGCCAATACTTACTACATTTTTTTTTCTTCCTTACTTTCCGTTCTAGCCAGTAGCTAATTCTTAAAGGGAAATGTGCCTTTTTAAGCTAGTTCATTCAGCAGTTTGTCTTTTCTGTTTCTGGAGGCTTTTCCTTGTTTGATGAATATATGGAAAAGAAAAAATATGGGGTTGTTTTTTTTCAAATTCTTCCTTCAGAAGGAGGTGGGCATGAGAAAGAGGGAGGCAGGGAAGGAGGGAGGGAGGGAAGTCCTGCCTTAGCACTTGGCCACCAGCAGCCCTGCCATTGACTTTACTTGTCAAAAGGTTGCAAAAGGGGATCACATGATCCTGGGACACTATGACCATCATAAATATGAATCAGTTGCCAAGCATCTAAATATAAATCACATGACCCTGGGCATGCTGCAATGGCCATAAGTGTGAAAATGGTCATAAGTCATTTCAGTGCAATTGGAACTTTGAACAGGGTGGTTTTTTTTTGGTCATCAAGTTTTTGACACCTTGCTAGGTGGTACTCGAATATTGCCATATCCTAAAAGTGGCACAATCGATGAAAAGGTTGAAAAGCCCTGCTGTAGAAGAGGGCTGGGGAACAGAATTTGAGGTTAGCAAATAACAATATGATTAATATAGAAATTGAATAGAAGGGGAGCCAGAATGCAACCCTGCTTGGCTCCTTTTGAGATGCAAATGGATGCAATTAATTACTCAATTGTTTTTACATCTAGTTTGCATTAAGGTCTCATTTACCTGCATTGTCAACCTGAGAAAGTGAGGATCAATGGAAGAAACAGCTAACTTTCTTCACAACCTCTAGACAGAGAGATAACAGAGGTGTTACATTATCTCATGCCCCCATAATGTGTTTTTTACATGACTGTATCTCTCTGCTCTGGGAGCTTAAGGGAAAGTATTCTCTTGGACCATCCCCTCAACAGGTTTGTAACAAAGATATTTTGATTATACATAGCATACTAATTGGTGATAGCTAATTGGATTATTCTGTGCAACTTTCTTATAGATTGGAAACATGCTGGAACAGCTCCAGTCTTTCAGTAGTGGTAAGGAATTGTTGATATTGTAAATCGAGAAGGTAGAATAGAGGCCAATGGGGATTTGTTTAAAAATACTCTAGGAGAAGCCATGCATTTTGCCAGTTCTGTGTTTGATTTGCCCAATCACAAAATTAAGAACAGTTCATCTCTGAAATAGCATCATTTCCCCAATAGCAAAGATATATTTTTGGAGCTTTCCTAGGTGTTCTCTTCCTTTTTTCCCCAAGGTTCCACACATTTTTTGCTTTTTTATCCACCAATGGCTACATTCCAACTTTTTCTTTGCCTCCCACATGGACTCAGGGGAGAGAAAATACAGTCAGTGGTAGCCTCTATTATAGCTAGCAAACTATACTGTAGCAAATTTTGCCAAAGATCTGTGACAGTAATAATTCTATTTGAAAACAATGCCATTCTCATAACATTCATTCCTGATAAGCGATACAGTTCCAGCACTTTATCTCATTTGTATGATTTTAAATTCCAAGTATTACTCCATTGGTCATTTCTGCTCATTGCATCTGAATCCATATGATTTGAATGTTCAGCCTGGCAAGTGCACGTGCAGTGTAGGCTTGGTATTGCTTGAATTTCCTTGAAGGCATTATGGATGCATTCTTGTTCTTTTTTAAAAAATTGATCTTTCTGATTATTATCAGGTATTATTGCTCTCATCGCATCCAGATAATTCAGCAAGATGCACCTGTTATTGCTCAAAGTGATACTACTTTTCACTCCCTTCCCTTTTCTCTGCCCCATCTCATCAGGGAAATAGAAGCAAAACTAAAAGAAGTCAACTTTGTTCATCTTTCTGCTCTTCATAAAGAACAACGGTAAGGCTCAAATGAGCTTCACGTGAAGTATCTCCAAATGAATTGTGTTTAACATATCCAAAAACAAACTAAATCCAATCTGATTTAGATACCATGCCTCCAAATCCGCTTCTGATTCGTTTTTTCCTATATGCTTCCTAGAAAATATGTATTCCATAATACTGAAGTAGGCTTTCCCCCTCCTTTCCTCACAGATACACTTCTCTTCTTGAAAATTCAAAAGCACAAAAGTCAGGGGTAGGCAACCTTGGCTCTTTTATGACTCGTGGACTTCAACTCCCAGAATTCCTGAGCCAGCCATGGCTGGCTCAGGAATTCTGGGAGTTGAAGTCCACGAGTCATAAAAGAGCCAAGGTTGCCTACCCCTGGACTCTAGAGCAAACTCTTCCCAGGATTTTTAAGCTCAAGGGAGAGCGTTTATTCAGAAATTTTGCCATCTGGCCCTTCTGAGCTTCCGTGCTAGAGATACAAAGGAAAAGATTAATAAATGAGTTGTGTAGGCAAGTTTGATCTAACAGCTTTTGGAGCATTCCTTGCCAGATATGTTGCATCATCACTCTTGTTGAAATAAGTGTGGTTTCTCAAGCGAGTGTTGCATTATCTAATTTTGTCCTTTAAAGAACAATTCAAGCAGGACTGGAGGCATATATAACTTGGATGTTAACGGGTAGCTATGAATTTAGCTGCTTCATTTATGAATAAGCATAATAAGTATAATAAGTGGATTTTAATGTTCCTCAATGGCCTGGAATCTTTGGGATCCTAAAATGAAGTTGGAGAAAGAGGAAGAGAAAATTAGCAGAAATAATTAGACACCTCTGAATATAGAAGAAAAATGAAGACAGAACTATGACTTTTCACTTGGAATTAAGCTAGGTGGGAAGTTGGGAACTGCCAGAATTGATGCTATAATTTTGGATATCTGATACACTAGCCGTATTCTTATTATCTTCCACAGTAATATATTTGCTTCAGTCGTGTTCTGCTTTTATTTTTTCAAACAAAGTACACAACTTTACTTCTACTGGTGATGTAGATTTTTAATTTTTCCTTTGAGTTTTGCAACTGGATATCTTCTCCATCACAGAAGTGGTTAAGAAAGCTTCTCCCAATCTTGTGTTCTTTCCCAATTGCTATCCAATGTATTCCTGTCATCAAATAAATTCCAGTGTCCTTTGAGATCCTTCTAATAAACCTGCTGTTTGATTAACATTTGGCAAGTTGCGATTCCAGGGAATTCTAAATAACTTGCCTAATCTCACTCTTCAATGGTTTCTTAATCCTCCATTGCAAAGCAGCAGGCTAACCCTCTACAGTTTGCTGGCCAGAGGCTGGAAACTGGCAGCCCTGTACCTTGGTAACCAAGTAAGGCATTATGTTCAGAGAGGCTTAAGAATTCCAGCCCTTTGGTTATTTGCTATGTGGCAGCACATCTATAAGTTAATTTCATTTTGCTGGTGACATTGGAGGAATGGGGCACACCCCTACCTTCCCAAATTGACAATCCTGTTCCCACTTCTCTGGGATAACTCCTATTAACCGAAGTGGGGTTTATCTTTAAATGAAACAAAGGAAAACAAAGTATGGTACTATCGGGATTGCCAAGCTAAAGAAAGATGGCAAGGAGATTACAAACCCCAAAAGGGAGCTTTCAGAGAGGAATAATCCTTTAGAGGAAGATTGAATTTGCCATTCATTAAATGTATAAGATACCAACTCTTCTACTCTTGTGGAAAATGGTCATATCTTTAAATTAAATTATAGGAGATCACAAGGGAAGTTAAGTAGAGAAGGGGTGGGGAAACCCAGAAAATAATAAATCATTGGCTGAATTGGCCAGGAAGTGCAAAAGACAAAACAAGTCTAATATTCCCTTATTGCTCTAAAATGGCCTTCCTAATCTTGAGCACCAGGCCTTTTCAGCAAAACTTACAGAGAATCACTGTTTGAGTCTAAGAAATGGTTTGATCAATACCTCCAGAGGGATATATTTGCTGTCATTAATCCTACAACCAGTTCAGGAGACATTCTTTCTCATGTTTCCGATTTCATAGTAATGGACAAACTGTTGATAAACATACCAATAAAGGAGTGATGTGCCATTGTTTTCTTCAGAAGGATTTTTTTTTTCTTGCCAGTCTAGCCTACAGCCATAGGATCCCTGGTGAAGTACTAACCCATTCTAAACCTATGTAGCTTTTCCAAGATTAGCCAAGACTGGGATAAGTGCCTGAGGAGTCAGTGATTTGTCTTCTGGAAACAGGGTCCAACAGAAACAAAGGCCTCTGTCCTGAAATGTGTTGCCTTTAGTATCAAACAAGGCATACCTGTCAAATATGATCCTGAAATTCTTATTTTGCAGTACGTCTCAACCCATCCCAGACACATAGGTTTGAAGCTCTACCTATAAATACCAACTTGCTACCAGTATGAGATAGCAGTATGAGGTTCTCTCGCCCTTTTCTGCCTCCTTAATTTCCTATGCTAAAATTCATTTGAGTTAATTCCAAGTCCTTTTCAGCTACAGATTTATAATAGTTGCATATACTGTAACTTGGGGCCATAAACCAAGAGGAGGATTCCCTATTTGAATCCTGTGAGCATCAAGATGCCCAATGATGCCTTCCATGGATCCTGTTAATATTGCTTTCTTAATAATACTTTTTCACTACACTTAGGTTAAGGAATCAAAAGGCTAGAACACTGTGAGGCAAATCAGCCATGGAATGTTAGGATGATTTCCAAAAATATTTCCCGATACTGAGAAATTAAGCATGATAGCTGGCTACAGCCCTTGTTATGTTTCCAAATGTGCTTTCCTCCACCAGGCCAAAGGCAAGTAGAAATGGGAGAGATCATTGGGGGAGAGGGGTGTTAAATTAGTGATTGGTGATTGGTCAGAGGCTCCATGACAGCCATTTTATGGTGGAATCTCTTGCTAGGGTAGAGAGGGAGTAAAGAAGGGGGTCTAGCTTGGAGTTGCTCCATGGGAGCAAGTGACAGAGGCCAGACTCTTCAAGACTTTATCTGCCCATTCCCTAGAGAAAGCAGTCTGGAGAGATTCTTATAAATACTGTAGGTGAACAACAATAAGAAGAAACTACTTTGCCCTACTTTCAGAGGAGTTCTGATTCCTTGTACCTGACAATTTTATGAGCATGTCCATAATAAGTACTGAAAATTCTTAATATGCCCACTCAGCCAAAACAGTTGGCAGCCCTGATCTTATTCTGTGAGGAAGGAAAGGCCCAGTGACGGATTTCTTTTTACAAAGTCCAGCTTCATGTTGCAATAGGAAGAAGGAATAGCCTTGAGGAACAGGAGGAAAAGTTGCAGCCAAGACAACAGGACAGATAAAAGAAAACAGAGTCTGAGGCAGAACTGTAATTTGAGAAAACATCTCGGAAAACGACTCTCCTTAATTTTCATGAAGGTAAAGGAAAGGAGAGGGGAAGCACACTCAGACTGGCAATATTCTGTTACCATAACCTTATGCTAAAAGTAGCATGCATTATCCTTGGTTTCCTAGTCTCATCTATCTTTCAGGCTGCCATATACTACAGACTCTAGAAAACTCAAGTTCAAAATTGAACCCAGAAGATTTTTAACAAGTGTCAGTATGATTACTTTGTTCACCAAAGCTGCTATTGTTTTAAGGGGGAAACCCATAGAAAATAGTCCAGGAGTAAATACAAATGAACTTTACCCTCCAACTTTCCAGTCTGAATCTAAATCACATGTTCTTTTTTTCTGAATGGAGCCAAAGATTAGGGGATTTTGCTTTGATTTCAGGAGCAACTGTGTCTCGGAGGTATGGACATTGGTTCCTTAGTGCATTTTGCATTCTCCAATTGGTTGACCAGAGGATGTTCTCAATTTGCTTTCATTGCTCCAGATAAGCAGATGTAAAGATGATTGCAGGTTTGTTTTCAAAGTGCTTTATAGAGATCGGGAAATGGAATTAGTCTAAAAGGGCCCTGTATTTTTATTTATAATCCTTCCAAAGCTCTAGTTACCTCCCAGATATTAAGTATCATGAAATCCTGTCTTGGCTGGTACACCTATTTGCTTGATAACAAAACAGGAATCTGGATTTAGAGCATCTAGTCACCACATCACAGTGTTCCAAATCTAAGAGTTAACCTCAAGCATATAATTCAGAACTGACATGGATAACAAAACAGAACTAGATGTCTGTGGGGTCCTTGGTGCTCTCTGAGCTTGGTTTTTTTTCCCCCCTTGCAGTTGTTTCATTACCCAACTAGGTAACACAGTCAGTTTTAGAAGGGAGTTGGGTTTGCTGTCCATTTATATTCAAAGTGGCTTACCCAGTCAGTGCTGGTGAGTGTGTTCTTGGTGGTTCCCCAATTAGGCTGTTGTTTCTCTGAGTTGGTAGTTCTTTGATTGGGGGATTGTTTACTACTTGATTGTTGATCTGTTAATCTTGGTGTTAATCTCAGTTTATCTGGATGTTGATTGCTGGCAAGGTGGTGTTGGTGATCCATTGGCTTTAGAGGTTTATATATGTATCTGTTGAATGCAGAATATGCACAACAATGATATTTGTGATCACTTTGGAAGCACTTTTGGAAGAGCCTTTGGTTTTAAAAGATTCAGTCACCAACATGATCACAGCACTGAAGTCTAATAAGATTTTCAGGGCCCTGCCTCCTTCTCTCATCCTCTTCCCTAGCAAGTTCATTGACTTGGTTCAGATATTACACAGACCCCTAAAACTTTTACGTTTGGCTAGATTATAATGCAAGTCCTTTCCCAGGAGTCTGAACTATGGCTTAGCAAAATGTATGATGTACAGTTAACTGTAGCTTAATCAACTAACTATGGCTAACAAATGACTACATTCACATCCATGTGAGTCCAGCCATCAGGTGTTTGCTGAAATAGAAATAAAGGACTGCTTAGCCCTAAAGTCCCAATTCTCTCTTGTTACCTGGAGAGACCAACCTTTTCTGTATACAGTAGTTCTCTTAGAATTCCTACTGTATCATTAAATAAATTCAAATAATGCTGCTCAAAAAGTAGAACTTCATACTCCTGAATGATCACATTGATAGTCAGAAAGCTCAGGAAGGCATGGAAGAAGTGCAACGCTCTCTGCCAGGACAGACACTTATAGTTCCTCTCCCGTCTCTTGGAAAATCCAAACCAAATTAGGCAGATAAACTTCTAGAGAAGGCAGGGGCCTTTTGTAAAATGAGAGGTTCCGACTGACTGATGCCAAGTAAAACAATATGGTAAAGTACATGCCCGGAAAGGCAAAGCGGATTAGGTCATATCTTATCCAAAAGTTGATAAACTGGTCATTTACATCCTCAATAAATTCCTTGTAAATCTTTAAAATTGGCATTTCCTTGTTTTTAACATGTATTCTCAAATACTGTATGATTATCCTTTGACAGTCATTTTATTTAGATGGCTTAATATCGATTCAAGCTGCAAGCTCATGTCCACTTCCCTAGCAAATGTTAGTTTTTAACTCGGTATTTCTCCCCACCGCCACTGGCACCCACAAGTCCTTGCTTACTCGTGTACTATTACTCACTCCTCACTCTTCTCCACTCTTGCCCACAGCTACTACTACTCCCACTACTGCTACTCATAGTGAGTACTGCTAGAGAAAAAGGTTGCTTATGGGCTTTCTTCCATAAGCATTACGCACACCTCCCTTACTCATTCTCTCACCCTGGGCTGTTTCACAGCAAAGTTTTTATAGCCAATTTCCCCATGCTGCAGCTGGGGAGAGAGCTTAAAGAGAAGGGAAGACAACAGCACAGGAGCTGGCAATTTTCTGAGTAGCCTGCTCTCTCACATTAGGCCATGCCATTGGGGTCAAGACCAAAAATTGTGGGAAGGCCACAGATTTCCCCACTGGTGGTATAATAGTAGTAGAGGTTTGTATGGTTCAAGGTCACTTTCAGATAAGGATGAAGATGATTTGCAACTCCTTCCTAGGAAGAGAATCGGAATTCATTCTAAACCAGTCAAATCACATTGCACTGGCCTTTTTTAAATGGATGAGTTTATGGTTAGTCACACGAATGTCAGTGAAATGAAACAAATCCTTCCAAGTCCTTTCTATCATCCCTCGATTCCTTCCTATTCTCTTTTCACCCCAGAGCTGTATCTACAAAATCAAGGGAATCCTTATTGGGTATGGGTGTCTCAGAACTGTTGCCTTGTACAGCAACAACAAATTGTAAATTGTTGTCCAGCAATTCAAGAATTAGTCTTATTCTCCCATCCCCAAGACACTGCAAGACCAACTCTTGGGAGTGTGGAGTCAGGAAAACAAAACTCAAACTACTTTCCAAACTAGTTGTTCCCAAATTTGGCAACTTTGAGATGTGTGGGCTTCAATTCTCAGAAATTCACATGGCTGGCTGGGGAATCCTGGGAGTTGAAGTCCACATGTTGAAGTCCACATGTCTTAAAGATCCCCAGTTTGGGAACCTCTGCTCCAAATCATGACTCCCTCTGCACGGCTGCTCTTTTTGCTCACATGAAATGCTCCACTGCTTGTCATCCATATCTCTTTATCCCTCCTCCTCCGTGGTGCCTTTTGGTAGTGGTCTTGCTGGCCTCAGCAGAGCATGGGAAAGAAAGGCAGAAAGAAAGATGGCATGGCGATTCTTGTCTAGTTGGCCATTTTCACATTAATATTCCTGCTACACTGTTGCTTTTCATTCTTTTTTGTCCCTATTTCCTCCGATTCCTTACTATTAGCAAATCCATATATGATTCTTTCAGGTTGGTTAGATAGCTTCTCTAACATTGACATATGTCATGATATGTTGGTTTATTACAGATCATCATCAGAAGCATAAGAACCCTGAATCCCAATGTTTAGTTCACCTACCTCACCTCTGACTGCAAGCTGATTGGCAGATTTCCTGCCTAAGGATGGCTGAGAAATTTCTATGGCTCCTGTCTTTCTCCCTGTAACACGGTCTAGTTCTTATGCAAGGAGAACAAACCAGTGACAATTGGTGACAAATGGACTGTGTACCATGGACTCTGTTTCCATTGCCATGGAGATATCAGTCGAGCATGATTGGGCAACCAGAAAACTTCAGTAGGAAAAGGGGTACAACAGACACAGGTGCTAAGACAACAACATGGTAGGGTTTGCTAATTAGTTGTGACTGGTTAATTGACAGCAAGCATGTTAAAAGAATTCTATCCCTGCAAATCCCATTTGAAGAAGAAAGACATAAGAAATAGCAGTAGTATTAATTTGTAATTTTTAGCACTCTTAGGTAGTAAATTAAGCACTACTACTTTCAGCAATTCTATAGATGGATCTGATATAAACGTGGTTGTAAGTTTATCTCTAGTTGTCTTTTATTCACCGATATATATATATGGATATTCTCTGATGACTAGAAACAAATATTACAATATGGAAGCATTTAGGTGCTGTTCAAACAGCTGGCATAGTAAGTAGATGTTCATATAGGATGCAAATATAAGATAACCTTTATTGTCATTTTTTTTACTGTGGGCACATTGGCACACATTAAAAATGAAATTTAGTTGCTTGCTCTCAAAATGTACACATACATAACACACATTTAAACATGCTATATACAACATATGTATAAACCTACATCCTACATGTTGAATGTGTTACATGTGTGTTACATGTTGAATAATTTTAGTAATATGGATGTGGGGCACCAGAATCTTTGAAATGTTGATCCATTATACAGGTTCCAGATGAGCTTCAGCAACTTCCACACAGTGATTCTAAGGCAGTGGTGGCAAACCTATGGCACGCGTGCCAGAGGCGGCACTCAGAGCCCTCTCTCTGGGCACGCGTGCCATGCCCTGGAGATGGCAACCATCCCTCTTCAACCAGCCACCCGCTAACTCACCAATTCCCACGTGGCCGGATGCATTCCAGCACCCATGCACTCGCTGGCCTCTGTGTGCGGGGGCCGATGATGTCAGGCAGCAGCCGCCCTGGCCCCTGCCTCGCCTTGCCCTGCGACAATGGCACCCCTGCCCTATCTCGCCTTGCCTCGCCTCATGCTGCAGGACGAACCTCCTGCCCACCGCCCCACCTGCCAGAGACCCCCTGGATCTCCCCCAACCCTACCCGGCCCTCACAGGTGTCCCCACGAACAACATCGAGGTGATCACGCCCACCTTGGCTACACCCACCCAGTCTGCCATGACCACCACAGCCACGCCCACCCAGTGGGCCACGCCCACCTGGCACCCGGCGATAAATAAGTGGGTTTTGGGTCACAGTTTGGGCACTCGGTCTCTAAAAGGTTTGCCATCACTGTTCTAAGGTGATATACTGTTGCCGTGATACATAATCGTAGTCATATTTGTAGTGAAGATACAGTTGTAATAAAATGTTCTTTATTCTATTTTAGGAACTCTAGAAGGCCAGTGAAGGTATCTAGCGAAATGATGCTAAGACTGAGGCTGTTTTTGACACAGATGGGCTAAAATGGAATCTGTAACTAGTGGGAATCCTGAAGAAAGCATGATTTATCATAGGTGTGCTACTTTTTCACAACTGCAGAAGAGCCCTGTTGCACATGATTGTGATTTACCAATGAGTCAAATGTATGAACAAGCTCTAATCTGCTCCTGGAGAATTTCGAATGTCTGGTGAGATCGATTCCTCTCTTCCTTAACCTCTCACAGACCTTTTCTTTATCTTCATTGCAACAACAGAATGCAAAACAGGTTTTCTCAATAAGACTTTTCACTTTCTGGAACCAAAATGAGAAAGAATGCCATTCTTAATACAATCATCTGGTTCCATCCTGACAGCAAACATTGCTCTGCTCTCCACCCCCCACCCCACCCCCCAATGTCTTGTCTCTTCAGTCACCCCTCCCCCAATTCTATTCTCTTCTCATTAGTGTGAGAGAACCTGATCCTCTGTTGAAGCATTTAAGCATCTTTCCCACCAAAGCTGTGCTGTGATTGGTCAGATGCTTTCTCCCCATTGCAACTCCTGCCTGCCAGCTCCAACTAAGCAGCTGGACAAGCAAGAGTTAAGTCTGCAGCTGCTGGCTCCTGCAGTGTGGAGCTCTGTTCAAACTGTTCCCACTGCTGCATGAAGTCAGCTGTCACTGGAGAACAAAAGCAGCCCAGGATCAGTTCAAGTTGTAGCTCTCTGAGGAAGGGCTTGAGACTGTTCCCTGATTAGGATTTCTAAATCAGCCCCATCGAGGTCTGAGAATAAAAGCCATAGAACAAAAAGCTGGCTACATTCGTACAAGCCCACTCTCCTTCCTCCTGCTCCTCCTCCCACCTGTTCCCAAGGCCCAAGGAAAACTCCAGATTGCTTAAGAGGTCACCCAGGTCAAAACAAAGCGCTTGATTGCTTGAATTCTGACTCTAGGTGTTTCCCTGGTTGGGTTTTCCCTCTTCCATTTCTAAGGTTGGTATCCAGTCCTGGAAAAGTTATGCAGATTAGATATCCATTTGTCCGGGATGTTACAAGGATTCCTGCCTTGGGCAGGGGTTGGACTAGAAGATCTCCAAGGTCCCTTCCAGCCCTATGGTTTTATGACTTCATGATTGATTCCAACTGTTATGCTGTTTGGTAACTTTAGATTCCAGATGGTATGACTATATTAAAAGATACTTTAGATCAGGGGTGTCAAACTGCCGGCCCATGGGCCAGATGCGTCATGCCGAAACTGCGCCCACCCCATTTCTGGCAATGGAAAGTTGTGACACGTCATGTGACATTGTGAGTTTGACACTCTTGCTTTAGATAGTCGTGTGTTTTTTACCCTTCCTCAAAATATAAAGCAGCCTTACTCATCTTCCTGCTCATTCTACAGAATGTAACTCTGAGCTATTGTCTTTGAAGATATGTTTACCATCAGTGCATCTCATGTATGATTGTCACAAATACAACCTTGTACTGTAGTCTGCAATCCAATGGAGGAGCCAGGTAACCCATGCAAAGTTGCAAACACAGTTTCCACAAGAACTCCTTTTCCCAGCTACCTTCTATCATGTCATGCAATCTTCAAAGGTCTTGCCATAGAACTCACTCCCCATCCATGCTTTCCTCACAATTATAGGAAATATTCCATGGTCATCAAGGCCTTAGAGAACTGTCCTGCTGATGGAGACATTAATGTAGATATACAGTAATTATGGAGTCCTGAGTGCTCTTTGAGCTTAGTTATTTGCTTGCAACATTTCTTTATCTGGCTAGTTCTCATCTCAGCTAACCAGTTGGATAATGAAATATCTACAAGCAAACAACCAAGCTCAGGGAGCACTAAGGACTCCAATCCTGAGTTACAGATATCCTCTTTTATTGTAGAGATTCTTACAACCTCACCCCAGAAAGCACAAAGACTGCAGATTTTGTATAGAGAAAAATGCCCCAAAAGTTCTTATAAACTGTGGAATGTGGAAAAATAGCTTGTGCAGGATAAATACACTTAGGGCAGTATCATGCATCAACTGTGCTATGCAACAATCCATGCCTCAGTAGGAGAATGGAACTTGGATTGAGCATAAACCCTGCTGAAAGTACATAAATTGGCCCTTCTTTACTCTTTAGATTCAAAAGAAAGCCTGAATTGATGGAGATTCTAAGCTCATGATTTTACTGAAGTTCAAGATCTCTATGACTCACTGTTAGACTATTGGATCAGTTCATCAATTCATAGTTCATTCATCAATTCTATTGTTAGCCTCTCTTTCTGCAAATGTTCCAGGCACTATCTTTCCCTTTGTTTTATCCTCAATATAAAACCAGGTAAAAGTGGCCAGTCCATAGTCACTTAAGCGGATCTTTCAAAACACAATGAGGATGTGAACATGGTCCTTTCTGATGCTAGACAAAGACTATAAACCATATATTGAAGAAGAGTCAAGCCCAAACAAAGAAATAAGCAATACCAAAACCCAGGCTTTTCTATGGACAGGTTTTTGTTAACAACTTTCAATTACCACATATACTGTATGTGCTTATAATAATACACAGTATATGGTAAATACATAGCCACATTAGTTTTGCAAAGCTATTACTGCTGAATCCTTCTGTTCAAAAGTATTTAGCACACATAGAACTTTCCTGTAATCTTTGACCAGTATTCTCCAGAACCCAGAATTATTATAATAATGAACAAATTGGAGACTTCTTTATATATTCAGTAACAATGTAGTCTGCAGTTTTTGAAACCATATCTTCTTTTAGTAATTCCAAATATACAAAATGGACATACTCCCATTCAGGGAGGTACACACTGCAAAGCAGTTCGCTTTCTTTGCAAAAATTCTTATGTGGATTTGCATGTCTTTGGTAAGATCTCACCATCAAATTGAAGAAAGGATACTAGCCCTCAACTTGCAACCATTCGTTTAGTGACTGTTCAAAGTTACAACAGCACTGAAAAAAGGGACTTATGATTGTTTTTCACACTTACGACTGTTGCAGCAACCCCATGGTCACGTGATCAAAAGTCAGCCACTTGGCAACTAGCATGTATTTAGGATGGTTGCAGTGTCTCCGGGTCATGTTTGGCAACCTTCTGACAAGCAAAGTCAATGGGGGAAGCGGGATTTAATTAACAACCATGTTACTAACTTAATGACTGCAGTGATTCATGTTACTAACTTAATGACTGCAGTGATTCACATAACAACTTAGCACTTAGCAAGAAAGGTTGCAAAATAGGGCAAAATTCATTGAACAACTGTCTTGCTTCGCAATGAAAATGTTGGGCTCAGTTGTGGTCATAAATCTAGGACTACCTGTAATGATGTTGGTCAATAAAAATGCCAGTGAGTAGCAATTAAAAATCTCAGCGAGAAGAAATGATTTGTTGAGAATATAATAGGCAAGAAGTAACTGGGACCCAATGTGGTGCTCCTCTCTTACATAATTTCTGATATTTCATAGATAGAAAAGAAAAAAAACCCGCAACATGATTTATATTATCCTATTGAGGTAGGGCTAAATGTCAGGGAACTCTTTTGGCAGGGGAATAAAAGGCAGGTGAATGGTCAGGCAAGTCTCAAAACCTACACCCACCTTGACTTGTGCAACGAGAGACATTTCCTAGGATCTCCTTTGGAAAACCCCTGTCAGCTGAACTGAACTGCAAGATAAATAAAGTGTTCACAGGCTGCCCTCCTTTAAAACAGGATGACAAGATATCCTGCTGTAAAATGCTTATTTTCCTGAGTGCAAGGAAAATAATTACTCTAATCCATCCCATTTCTCTTCAGAGGCTTAAATCCGGGAACAAAGACATCGGTGACATTGAATAAACATCTCTACTTTCACTGTCCCAGACTTTTTTCTGCTCTTTAGTTACAACTATTAAGAAGGTTGGGAAGGAACCTTTTTACAGAAGACCCTCATGAGGCATTGTCCCCATCTTTTTTTCCTCTTAACTGCCAAGCACAATTATGCAGACACGCATACACACACACACACATACAGGGAGAGAGAGAGAGAGAGAGAGAGAGAGAAATTCCTTCAGCCAATCCATGGATCTTATGAATAAACATCTGTGGGGTGGAAGGTGGGGATAAAAAAAAAATCAACACAGGAAAAAAAATGCCAGAACAGCTTTTCCCCTCACCCAGCAAACACACAAACAGGAATCTTGGGAGATTTGGCCATCATATGACATGGCCAATCAATCAGGAAAAGAGGATTGCAGGCACACCTCGCCCTTCGTGCCGTTAAAGGATTTTCACCCCTCAAGAGCACAATGCCAAGAGGGGAGAGGGAAAGAAGATGGGGTGGGGGGAGCCAATCAGCCAGGATCAGCTGTAGGCCAGCTCGTTATGAAACTCCCTGTCCCAGAGGGGGGCACGGAGAGACATATTGGGCCGTGTGGGAAACCCGCAGCCTCAGCTTCTCACATATTGTTCTTTACCTCTTCCAGTGCCCCCCCTCCACCAAAGCCATTAATGCCACAAAAGATAACTTTGCCCATTGTGTAGTAGACAGCTGAGAGGATAGAGTTAGTCATACATTGCTAGCTTTACGGTCTCTCTCTCTCTCTCTCTCTTTCCCCCTTACTCCCCCCTTTTTTCATCCTCCTGTAGAGTAAGATTGGGGTAGCAAAGGGAGGGCCCAGTCCCTATGAAGAGAGTGATGCTTATCATACAAAAGAATGCAATCCACTTAGGCCTTCCTTTTTCACTAATCTAGGGCAGTGGGGGGTTAAATATGGTTACATTTTCATTAGACCCTAATAGCAGAAGGGCAGCCCGCATAGTTGCATTGTCATGCAGATACGGGCCAGAGAAGGCTTCTCTCTGGGTCCAGAGGCTGAAGGGAGGGGGGCATTGTGGGCAGGGAAATTCCATCAATGGGAAACTCCTGTTTCCTCTGAAGGGAGAAAAGGAGTGGGGATGGTTGAGGTAGACTTGGTCAAGATTGGGTGGATGGGAGGAAGACCAAGGCAGAGCATCCATGGAGAATGCCACCTAAACATGGAGAGCCTTTGATGGGCCCCCACGATGTATAGGTAGTCCTTGACTTGCAACTATTTGTTTAGTGACCATTTGAAGTTACAACAGCACTAAGAAAAGTGATTTATGATCTTTTTTTTTTTACATTTACAACCATTGCAGCGTCTCCATCCAAAATCTGGATGCTTGGCAACTGGTTCATATTTATGATGGTTGCAGTGTCCCGGGATCAATGTGATCATCTTTTGTGATACCTTTACAAGCAAAGTCAATGGGGAAGCCAGATTCACTTAACAACCGTGTTTCTAATTTAAGGACTGCTGTGATTCACTTAACAACTGTGGCAAAAAAAAATCCTAAAATGGGGCAAAGCTCACTTAACAATAGCGACAGAAATGTTAGAGTCTATTGTGGTTGTAAGTTAAGGACGACCTGTATAGTCTAACAGCCTGGACCATCAGCGTCCTGTATATGTGAAACCAGTGGTGGGATTCAAATATGTGAACAACCGGTTCTCTGTGTGGATGCCATTTCCGGAAGTCCATTCTGGGCCTGGGCAACAAAAAATTAGCTACCGGTTCTGTCAAATTGGTGCGAACTGGCTGAATCCCATCACTGCGTGAAACCAGAAGAACAACGGGAAATGTATTTCCATTAACCATGCGTCATGCAATACATGGTTGGTAACTGAGGGAAAACCAAAATAGGTTTTGCTTTAAGAACTTGAGAAAGAACCAGTCCTCATGTAAGTGATTGAAAAATATATAGAGCAGGTCAGGAACATAGGAATTGAGGCAGATATCCAACTGGCAGATTCCCTGTGCAATAGAGTGAACCTCCAGAAATTTAGCCAAAACTGATTAATCTTTGCTCTCTGTTTTTCTTTATTGTGGTAAATATCCAGAAGCTAATAGGCATGCTTAATAAGTGGCTATATTCTGTTGCAGCAGGCTATGTTGTAATGTACCTACATCAGCCATAGGAAATTGCTAACATGATCTCTTTTGTTGTGGACCTTCTTAGATATTAATCTAAGTAGATAAAAAGTAAAAGAAGACTGTGGTTTAATAACTCTATTGCCATTTCAAAATAAGTCAGGCTGCAAAAAGTTAATTCTTCGGGTGCCAAAGCATACCAATCAATAGAACAATAGAACAGGTATCAAGGATGGATATTACTTGTGGACTAGATGCATACTCTGCAGTTTGCTGATGTGATCTATACTAGTAGTGTGCAAACAACATGGCTCTATAGGCTTGGGAGACAAGGTGGAAGTCAACAAAACCCCAGGCCAGACTGTTTGCTCATGATAACAGCTGCAATGGAAAAACTTGCTAACAAGATTGTAAATTTTGCTAAACACTAATTGCTAATTAGTGCTAGTAAAATACTTGCAAATGTTATGGTTACAATATAAAAAACCTATTTATTATCCAAACTTTCATTATTTGATTGCCTGTTCACAAATCCAGCAACTTGCTGGAAGAAAGTACGTAATAATTGCCTGGACAAAATAATGTATATTTCCTTTCCATGTATCCAATTTCTAAAACATGCCAGTTCTAAAGCAATTTAAAAAAACTTAGTGTAGTTTTTAACTGTTAATGTAATATTTGTGCTTATACTTTCACTCTGCTTGTATACACTATAAATGTAACAATCATGAATTAATTGGTTATATACATTTTTAAAGAAAATTATAAAAATCAATGAAACAGAGCAACCATTATATTTTTCTAAACATAAGTATTACAGTATTTGCATCATGAATTTAAAGCAAGCCTTATATGCCTTTGTCTGCTGGCAAAACTCAGATAAAATTTATAATTGCATTGATGATCAATCTGTACAACCTTGGAACCATGGCAATTGGGTAGGTACATAAATATAATGGACTGCTTGTGAATCTCATTTGATGTGCCTTAACTGCTGGCCTAGGATTCAGGAGACTGTGCATTCTAGTCCTGCCTTAGGCATGAAAAACCGGGTGAGTGACTTTGGGCCAGTCACTCTCTCAGCCCAACCTGCCTCACAGGATTGTTGTTCTGGGGAAAATAGGAGGAAGGTGTGCTGGATGTTTGCTCCCTTGAGTTACTTATAAACAATAATAAAGGTGGGATAAAAATCGATTAAATATATAAATATGAACATTCTAAAGACAAATGCATTTGTTGTGCAGTTAAATTCCTTCTGCATCTTCCTACTGGATCTTCATCTATGTACAGTATGTTCCTGTTCTTTGAATGAAAAAGGGGCCTTTTTCTTTTTAATATGGTGAAGAAGTTGCAAATGAGTATGCAAAATCAAAGGCAATCAATAAGAACAGTGGTCCTAGTTGGAGCCATGATTGATGAACTGACCTGGCATGATGAACCTGTTATATAGTAATTCTTACATAAAAAATGTATTATGTCAAAACAGCTTTGCAGCTTCAGTGAAGCCAAAAACATGGAGTATAAGTTCCATTAGCTGCAGGGAAATTGGAAGTCTGAGTTTCTACCAATAAACTTTAGCCAATCTACTACTCCTTGATATTACAAAAAGGAAATCTAGTGCAAAACTATGCACTGTATTCTGTACTAAGCATCAAGAATTGTTCTAATGTAGAGATGGACAACTTTATATTGGTGGAAAGTCACACATAATATGGTAGTGGGGTTTCACAGAGCAAGGTTAATAATAGACAGCAGTGACCTTTCCACTGTTAAGTTGAAGTGCTTCACACTCTTTCTTCAGTCAGCAGAAAACTCTGCTAGCATGACGTTTACTGCCCACATTGTAGGTCCAGTTCTGTCTCTTTGAAGTTTTATTCTCAGTCACTCTCAGTCAGCTGACTTCCTTTCAATGTAATGGATGACAAAGCTCAACAGAATTTTTACACATCTTGAAGCTGGTGTTAGACAGTCTTGGGACAGGAAGGAAATCACGAGCCTTCACAGGTCTGGTGATTTTCCTCAAAAAAAGGAAAGCAGCATTACACATTGTGTTGTAGACTCTGTCCTTTTTGGACATGTAGATGACATCACAATACATGAACAAAAGGGAAGAAGGTTGCATTGGAATGCTGCTTTGATCAGACTGACTAGTTTGACCCCCAGTGCAGACTCTAAGGAAAGCACCAGTTTTATACCAGAGCAGCTAAGAAGGAGCCAAGTTTGTCTCATCTAGGGGCTGAGCATGGAACAAAAGCAACATCATTGGGACTTAGACAAAAAAAAGATGTTGATTAGATGCAAGTCAAGCCCTGAGTAGCTTCTGTAAGTAAGCAAAGGGGGAAATATCAGGATTTTTTGTTTATTTTGTATTTTCTTATCCACATTGTCTATTTTGGGGTTTACATTACAGTTTTTGTTCTGTGAGAAATAGATAAAGAATTGGGGTATGTTTAGCTATAGGCGGGAGAGAGAGAAGCAATCTCCAAATATCAGATGGACTGTCATACAGAATGGTGCAATCTGTATTGCCCCAGAGGGCAGGACCAAAACCAAGGAAGTCCAGGTTAGGCATCAGGAGGAATTTCCTGATTGTATGAGATACCAGCCAGGAAACAGACTGCCACATCATGTGGCAAGTGCTCCTTCAAACACAGGCTGGTTGCATGGTTGGTGGGTTGTCAGTGATATTTTAGTGGATTCTTAACTCAGAAGGGGGTTGGGCTAGTTGACTTGGAAAGTATAAACCAGCTCTATGATTGTATGAAAATAATGGCTAATAATGCTCTCATATTTTGGCAAGAGAGGCCAGAGCATTCCATAAGCTGAAAAAAAAGGCCAAGGGGCTATATAAGGGGGCAATATGCTGACTCTGTTAACCTCTTATAGAGTGCTGTAAAACACTAGGAAGTGGTATGTAAGTCTAAGTGCTATTGCTGTTGCTATAAGGCAGGTTGCCCACGTCTTCTCAAAACCAGGAAGTGAATACTAGTGAACGGTAGATTCTTCTGTATTCCCCAAGACACCACACAGGTAGCATTCAACAAGGTATGGATCAAATGAAACTGCTGTGCATTACTTGTTTATGCTGATAAGAAGTGAGATGACATCCACCCTTTTTTTGGGGGGGGGTGTCTGTGGCTCCCTTTCATCTGTTGTTCATCTGATGCTAGAAACTAAACAAGAAGAGAAAATACATGTTATTTCTCTTATAGATTAAATATGACAGCACTGCATGCACGTTTGACTCTTGGTTAGTTCAATTAGTTTCTGTCTGTATCTTTAAGTTGTGCAATGGGTCACTGCCTCAGTCATTTGCTGGCTCATCTTGAATGCCTACTTGCAGGTGCTGGGAGGATTGGTCTGGTTTTTTTAACCTTCTCAGATGATAAACATTTCTGCTGCTTAATATACTAAAGCAAGATTTACATAAACCATTCAAGATCAGAGACACAATTTAAACTCAGTTAGGTTGGCATATATTTTAGATTCAAAAGTGTATTGTTTCTATCTGCATATCTACAGTCTGTTCATCCCATGACGAAAATGAAGAGCCTCAATTCTGTATATTTATTTCTGATTAATTAATCAGGAGCAAACTTTCTCATATGTTTTACATTCACAAGCATTCATGCAATAGAAAATGAACATTCCATGCACAAAATCATGTGTTGAATGAATATGAGCCTTTTTCTTTAGCTTGCTTCAACACCTATTTACATAATTGGACGGGAGACAGGAAGGATCCTGTTCAATGAAGGATGTTGCCCTTGTGATCAGAATGAACCTGAGACCAATTTGCATGTATTTTTCTGTTGCCCTTTCTACACCAGTTTACATGCTGCTATACTTTAAACAGCCCTTAAAAAACCAGTGTTATATAAGGGCGATGTAATCTGTTTCCTATTCACAACTCAGAATTCTACCTCTGCCAATAGATTTGCTAAGTTTCTATCTGCAATATCCTTGAGAAGGCATAAGAAATGGAATAATTATCCTATTTCTGCTTTATCTGCTATTTTATATTGTTTTGTTGTATTTTAATTCAATGTGTTCCCTACTCTATTTACTTTGCTCTTTTTCACCTTGTTGATTGTTGAATTTAAATTTAAATTTGAATGGGATGCCTCCCTTGTAGCAAGTGATAACCAGCTGTTCTTTAGCCTAGGATGATCCTGGATCTAGCTGGTGGAACTAGGATGCTTTTCTGTTGCTGAGGCCAGCCTCTGCAGTCATGGTTGTTCATACCTCTTGCATATATCTTTTAACACTGGTGCTTTTTTTCCTTAATGTAGACTCTAAAATGGGCAGGTTATGTGCAGTTTTGAATCCTATAAAATGAAGGCTCTTCAGTAACCAGAGAGATCACAGGACCTTCTCAATGCCAGTTAAGAACTAGACAAATGCCAGAATGTCTAGAAACTGATAGAGTGATGTTGAAGAACAAAGAAAAAGAACAGAATAATTCTAATATGTATTGTTAAGTAAAAAATGAACCCAGACAACACATTGATGATGATTTGTAAAAATAGAAAATCAATAAAATTCTATAAGAGAGAGAGAGAGAGAGAGAGAGAGAGAGAGAGAGAGAGAGAGAGAGAGAGAGAGAGAGAGAACGAACTACCATGTTTCCCCAAAAATAAGACCGGTTTTTATTTTAAAGAGGCACTGTTCTGTTCGCAACACAGACATGAAGACGAGGCAGTTGATGCAAAAGATGTTCTTTATTTAGTACTTGCACTGAACAGAAGCAAAGGAGAAAATGGCAACATGCCCTTTTATACTTCCCCTGCAAGGGGAGGCTCAACCAATGAATGCAGGCCATTCTCCCGCCTCGCGCATGCGCACGAGGCGGGAGACAGCCTGTCTGGGTGCCGGGCAACTTATGGGCTGCCTGGGTCTATACAACCGGTCCCGGGCAAACACGTGGTCTGCCCGGGTCTCTGCAGTTACCCTGCAGGCTGCCTGTGCCTTGCTCATTGACTCAGCAAGGCCCAGGACACAACAGGCACCAAGTCTTATTTTCGGGGGGGGGTGTCTTTTCTACTCACCTCTGACACCAACAGCCCCACCCAACTGGCCCACTTCTTCTGCGGCCGAAGGAGCAGCTTCATTCTGCAGCTCAGAATGGAGCTCAGGCCTGCATTTCGCAGTCAGGCCTTTCCATAAGACCTCTGCAGCGATAACCTAGCAATGGATTTAATCCATAGCTCGGTTCTCGGCTGCAGAGGCCTTGCAGAAAGGCCTGACTGTGAAATGCAGGCCTGGGGATGCTGCAGAACAATGGGCCGGTGAGGAGAGACCTGGCTGCAAGGTAAGTGGGTGCGGGGCACGTGGGGCAGCTCCATCCCCCCCACTGCGCCCTAGCTTGATTTTTAGGTGTGTGTCTTGCCCCAAAACTAGGGCTTAATTTTGGGGTACAGTTTATATTAGGTCCACCCAAAAAAATCAAGCTGGGGGGGTAGGTCTTACTTTTGGGGAAACACGGTAGCCAAATTAATTCTCTCCCTCCCTTTAAAAAAAAAAAGGAAAGGAAAGGAAAAGGATTAAGTCCCTCATCTTAAAAGGTACAATAGTTTGTGCTTCAGAAGTGTTGGGTGAGGTACTACTTGGCAACCACACTGAAGATGTCCTTCTAAGTGAGTCAGGGTCAATTTAAAGAGATGGCAGCATATGCAGCCACATAGGCCTGCAATAAAGTGAGGTCCTGCTAAGTAGGGCCTTCCCATAAGCCACTCCTTCCTCTCCGTGCTCTGCTGGTTGAAATAGTCCTCTGTTTACTGCCACAGCTAATCTCTTGTACCCTGGCCAGCCCCGTCTCTTCTTATTGTTGGACCAGTGATTCTCAACCTTGGCAACTTTAAGAGGTGTGGACTTCAACTCTCAGAATTCCCCATGCAGATGGAGGGAGGGAGAAGCATGCTGTCATTATGGGCCCCTTGGCAATGCATGGGGTGAGGCACCACTCTTAGCAAGCCCAGCAGCTGCAGGTAAAGCATTCCAACCCTCCCCTCTCCTTTACTGCCTGCCTTGCCTGAAGAGAGGCAGGGCAAAATCGGCCTTACACGAGTGAGGTGAAAGTACAAGTTGAAAGCAGAGAGAGGGATCAAGCTGACATTGTGCATTTAGGATCCAGGCCAGGCTAGAGGATTAGGTCATGCCAGGGTAAATGCTAATGTTTTTGTGATATAATTTAAAATGAACGAAAATTAGAATACTTGAATGCAATGCATACATTGTCCTTTACTCTCCTGTACATAAGAGCTTTCCCTTCAGTCACAGTAACCACTAAGCAATAACTCTTAAAGAATTTGCCGGGACCAATGCAAACCAAGCCAGAGAGGTTATAATGGCAGGTGCTACACCCTGGATTAAATAAAAACTCCTATTATGAAATCGTGATCAACCTGCCTCCATGCTGGGAAGGATGGATTGGGTGCTAACTGGCTTTTTCAGCACAATATTAATTCAAAAGCAAATCCTGACCTTTTTTTTAATGCCCGCCCTCCCCCCCCCTCCCCCCCCCTCCCCCCGGATCTGGCTAATAAAATTGCATGGCTGTTCTCCAATCCTATCAAAGCCGCCTCAAAGATCAACCTCACTGGATATAGTGAGGTTGATCTTTACAGCTGTTTTTTTTTTTTCAAGCTTCTCTTGAGTTATGTTTTAATGACAGTTCAACAGGCACATACATGTATTTCTGTCCCAGTGGTGGTACACCACTTTGGATGAGAAACAACATTCTGAATAGCAGATAAGTCAAAATAAATTACAGCCATTTTCAGTAATTACAAAAAGTAAAACATTAAAACAAAGCATGGGCTAGAGTATATTTACATGTTAATTGTGGCCTTCGGTAATGCTGGAAGGCTATGTTCAACGACAATAAAAAAGGGAATTTCCTGACTTGAGAAAATATTAACCCTTGCCTTCTGATGGATTCCCCATCTTCTTCTCCCTTTCAAAATTAAGGTTTTGCAGAAAGGTTAGGCTGTTGAGTGCTTGCAAATTCTCCCATTTTCTTGGCATCTTCTTCAGATCCTGAAAGACAGCCAGTCCTGCAGAGCAGCAAGACTTTGACTGCAGGAATGATCTTTAATGCCTGTTTTAGTTTAGAGTCAAACCAGACATAGATTCTATTGAGGAGTGCAATAGCAGTGGTATGATATATGAGGGAATTAATTTTTACCCAATTGTCAATTTTCAGATTAACCAATTTCTTTAAAGGTCTTAAGTGCCCTATGACGCATATAAGTGAGGACCAATATCTTCATATCACAGGGAGTGAAGGCAACCAAAGCAAAATTGTCCCTCTGAGTTTTGTGCAACCTTAGTGGCATCCACTAGAATTAGCCAGGTATATATTCCTAAGGAAAAAATAATTAAAAGATCGTACTAAACAATGATTTTTTTAATGAGGTGGTCACATCATCAACTGTGACAAGAAAAGAAGCAGGGGGATAAGCTTGTAGCATGTATCCATAAAGGCATGCTGCAAACCATTTAATCTGCTTTCTAAGTTGCAGCTGAATACTATTCCATCCATCCTTACCAAATTGGACTGCAGGACTTCATGGTCGTCCTCCATGGCTTCATCCCCTTATTTTTGGCTCACAAACAAGGCTATGAACTTAAGTCATGCTTCCTTAGCCCTATCCCATGCCCTATCTTTGAAGTTACCTAAAAATAAAACATGTGGACTATTTTGATTGCAATTATAACTGAGGAACTATATACTGAAAATAGATGTTGAGTTTCATGGTGTCATCTAGACTTTGGATTAAGCTTTCTTTTTAAGGTGCCTGTTTTTGTGTTTGAGAAAAATAGTCACACTATTCTCATTGTGTGCGGTTTCTTGGTTCTTCTTTTTGAACAATTGCTTTGATATTGTTGATCAACAAAATCATGGCATCCTTTTATATGGCAATTCCTCCTTCCCTCGCCTAACCCCTATTCCTTCCACTCCTTGCCCATTCAAAAATGGTGTAAAACTGGCCTTCAACAGGAATGTGCAAAGCTTTGATGAACTGACATCATTCCAAGGTTTCTAAAAGGCTTCCGTTAAGGCTTCTGAAAGCAAAAGGGACACACTACTTCATTTTGTCTTGCTTCCTATTAAAGCTCCAACAGCTGGAAAGAATTCTGTTCATGTGCTGTGCATGCTCAAAAGTCTCTTTCAGTGCTGCCAGGCAACTATTTCACCAAATGCCTTCTAGCAATTGATCTATCAGGTTTACATGACCCAAATGGCTCATCGGGGAGAATTTTGGAGTAAATCTCAAGGGGAGTGAAAGTGGAATTGCGTCACTCTCTTGCTTTGACAAACAGAATCAAAGTACTTGGGTAGTGGTGAAGTTGAGTCCTCTCGTGCAAACTTAATCTGCCTTCATTTTTACTTCTACCGTCCTTGAAACATTGAGAACTAGGATCAAAGGAAGCCATTTAATCATTACCCCACCCAAAGCTTCAACTAATCATGGAGAAGCAAAAATTTCCCCGTCCTACAAAGGGGAAATAAAATAAATTGCTTGAAAGATATGGCATTGCTTTGTGTTCTTAGCATTTATTTCGTTGTATGCAAAATATATTGAATGATTCCAGTGAAGTATAGCTACAAAGACATCTAACCACCTTTCCCCTTGAAAGATATGCTGAAATCCAGCAGCTGAAAGATATGGGGAGACAGGAGTTCTGCAGATGGAGATATAAGTTGCCCATACGTAAGTTCCACAGAAGAAAGGAAAGCCTATAGCTGAAACGGGAAGAAATACATAAGAAATGTTACACATAAAAAATGGAGCTTTTATTGCACCATGGCGGCTGCATTCATGACGTGTTTGTGTGAAGTTTAATACACAAAGGCAGAACTCTGGTTCACGAAGTAGTCCAAATAAATTGAAAACAAGGTTGATCTGTAGTTCAACCCTATGGAAGACTTCATCTTTGGTAGATTGAAGAGGCATCTGAGGTGGGCAGAGGGAGTCAATAAAATTAAAGATGGCAATCACCACCACAAAGTTCCCTCTGCATGGCATGTGATGTTGTTACACATATAAAAGGGGTAGGACTTAGTTCTTGATGTATTTGATAACTGCAGAGACCTTTGCTGGGTTTGCTTGTATTCCCATACCCTTCCATCTATTTCAGATGTTACCTCTAACAAAATGATAGACACACTTTTGGGCTAAGGGTATATTTGGAATTTTGAGAGCATATAATGGATGCAAGCACAAAATAACTGTCATGATGAGTAAAACCACTGTTTACCAGAAGGCAGATTAGTCCCTCAAGGCTCTTCCAGTACAGTTCTTTGTGGAGCCCAAAACCATTATTTTAGGATGGATGAGGGAGAGGCTTGGGAGTACAGTTGACTCATCAGACACCATATTACCCACACCTGTTTAATCATCATGTATACTATTTGGCCATAATATCTGGGGTCAATAGTAAAACCTAGAAGGTAACAGCTTCCCCATCTCTGAGAATGCCAGTTTTGTGTACTTAAAAACGGCACTAGCCAGACTCAAGAGATCTGAATGTAATCAAAAGTTTAAGGAATATAAACGTGACAGGACAGAATCAAAACTTTAATAGGAAAAAGAAAATCCAAAATAGCTCCAGAAGGTCTCAGCATACTCTGTTGACAATTTCAAAGGAGAGATTGGCCAGAAAGTCTGAAAAGTGGGCAAATGGAAGGCAATAGGTGAAGAGAAACATTTCATGACATGGCATATTGTAGATCCTGTTTTAGGGTCTCATGTGGTACTTCTAATGCTGGTGTTCCTCTTTGAGTTCCATTGTCAATCACCTGAATGGTACCACCTGCTTACAAGAAGGAAGTTATCAGCCTTTTTTTCTGAGGTTTACAGAAGTACTACCCCCCCCAAAAAAGGAACAGATTAAAAAAAATCCCCTTCTACTCCAGGGAAGGGCTAGAGAACAGTTACCCTGCATTCTGCCCCATTTCTCACAGGTCTCCTTGCAAATCTACTCAGATTTAAGCACCCAAAGAATGGGAAGTGAAATGCATGGCAACATATGATTAGGCAACAGGATCTTAGCAAAATATTAACCTAGGTTCCTGGGGATGGTTGATGATTAGAACAGAGGGAAACTCTGAAAGTTTCAGTTGACAAATGGGTGGATGTTTTGCTTTGCAAATGATCTGGGTGCACTTGGAGAGAAAGGAAAGAAAATGTTTTCATCGAAAGACTTGCATATGGATGAACAGAGCCCCTGCTAAAGAAAGCACATTCGGGATTTATTATGGTGAAGGTCTATGACTACTTGCGGTAAAGACCTCAGGTCTTCTTTCAACTACAGGTCACCTCAAATAGCTAACAAGTGGTTTAACTTGTTTTACAGAGGTTTAAGGCTGCAATCCTATACAACTTGCCTGGAAATATACTCCACTGAAATAATGGTACTAAACTCTGAGTAAAGAACAACACTGGAAACTGGTTTAGTAGGGGTATGCAATGGTTTTAGGACCAAAGACCACACTTGGTTTTTTCAAAGGTCAGAACAAAATTCTAAATTTTATTTAACTGAAATTATATTTACACATGATTAGGTTAAATATAATTTCCATATATAATTTCCTCTCCAGGTCATGTCTTTAATCATTTTCCCTTTCTGTTCCATTGAAATAAAATTGCAATTTTGGAACAACTTTTAAATTTCTCTAGAAGGTTTAACTCCCAAAGTTTCTCGGAGCTGTTTTAAGTACCAGAGTCTTTATTTCTGAAATTCTAGTGTAGCACAAATGAGTTTGGGATCTCATAGGACTGGTTTTGTGGAGGATAAGATCTCATGTCCTCCCAATGAGGACGAGGAAGTTTTGTTTCAGTTCTTCCCTTCTTTAGATCCCTGTTCATTGTCTTCTATACCACAGCCCTCTTATCGGGCTCTTAAGGCTACGTTCCCCTCCCTCATGTGTTAGGCTAAAAAATACTCATCCTTGAGTCAAACTCAACCCATAGTGACTTCATTGGCATGTCTAAGTATTTTCTTGGCAACAATATAGAAGGACTTTGTTGTTGCCTTTTTCTAAGAAGTTCTTCCAACCACTTTAGCCAAGAGCCAACAATTTCCTGTGGATTATGAATGAATGTCAGGCCCAAGCCCAAAGATAAGACAGTGAGATCCAGTTGAGTCCAATCATTTATTTGCACGTTCCTAATAGACAAGAGTTTTAGTTTTGTCAAACTAAAGCTACAAATTTCTCAATTACTAGGTATATCCTGAGAGATGCTAGGGTGTGGCTACCTGGAACCTCTTCCCCCCTCCCCTATCTAATTTAGGACTGTGCAGTCTCTTAATCCAGGCCTCTTTCTGGGAAGGCTCTTAAGTTGGCAAAATCCTCCCCCTCTGCTTCTGCAGGTGCACAGTCCATCACAGCATTGCAATCTCACACATGGAGGGAGCAGGAGGTTGGAAAAAGCTGCTGGAGAGGTTATAACTGAGCCTTTGAGTTAATGTGTGGGCTGAATCTAGTTGATCAGGCTTCTAAAGCCATTGTGGCTTATTCAGCAAATCATAATTGAAACAAACCATGACTTTAAGTAAAGTATAAATCCAGGCAATATTGGTCATATGGATAAATAAAAGCATGTAAATGCAAACAGTCATTAAATGTAGGACTATGGATATAAATTAGGAAACCAAACAGCTTTTGAACTCATTTTCAGGCATTTATTTGGGGGCATTTTTGTACCATGGGCATTTCTGTAGGCCTGCAGCCCAGTATGTGGTTTAGGATTATAAATCAGTGAGAATAGCCCCTTCTCTATCAGCTGAGAAGCTCTTGACCAGGTTCTTTTCTTCTTTCTGTCCATTTCCTGTGGACGCCTCCTAATCTCCCAGTTTATTTATTTGATTTTTATCCTACCTTTATTACTTTATAAATAACTCAAGGCAGTGAACATATATACATAATGCTCCTTCCTCCTCTTCTTTTCCCCACAACAACAACAGGTGAGGCTGAGGTGGATTGAACTGAGAGAGAGTGACTGCCCAAAAGTCACCCAGCCAACTTTTATAATGCCCAAATCCTGTGCTTTTCTTCCTCTTCCACATCCGGTTTTATCTAATCCTAGATGTTTGTCTCTTATTTCATTGAGCAGACAGAAATGGGGGTTCAAATAAGTTATTTTGTCAGATTTATGTTAAATTAAATGCTGCTGGATTGGGATTACACTAAATTTGTGATGATGGGGAGGCAGAACTATATTCTTGCTCCCAAAGAAAATTGTACAGATTTCATGACTCTGAATGCTTAGTCAGTTGCCACCAAAGATTTTATTTCCCCTCAGACACACACACACATATACACTTATTTTTTCTGTTTTGAGTTTTGTATATCACGATATCCAAACACAATACTTGCAAGAACTCAGGTGTAAACAGATTTTGAAAGAACGTCCCTTCCTTACACTCCCGGCTAAGGTCAAGAATAAATGAACTCATTCCAGGCAATGATTCAGAACTGTGGGTGGCAGCGGGCTTATATTTAACTGCACAGTCAGTGGGTGAGAAAATGTGAGGTGAGAAGGGGAAGAGGGTAAAATCCCTGGCCACTGTTCTCTTTTGCAATCTGCACTTGTTTTCTTCCTGCTTTCTGGGATGTGAGTGAAGGTCCAGTATAACTGACATGGAAGGAAGGGGCAGAATATTCCCCATTTTTCATTTTTCAGTGAGGGGTGGTAGAAAAGAGGAAGAATCCTGCAATGAAGCAACTTTAAGGAAGGGCTTCATTTTCAGATCTACAGATCATTTATAATAAGTCCTTTCAAGGGAGATGAATTCTACAGAACAGAATTCTCCCTCTCCGTTTTTTGTTTTTTTTTAAAAAAATAGACCTGACAATCTTAAGCAAGAGATAGATTTTTTGAGGTTCATTTCCTCTCTTCCATCTCCTTCCTTTCCTAGTTAGTCACAAGTTTTCCTTCGCCTCCTGTGGATTCCTGTGGGAGCATCTGTTTCGGTTTTGGAATGCAAGGGTCATTTCCACATTCCACCGAAAACCATGGTGACACAGATCTAAACGTCTGAGCTTATTATCCAACACTGAAAAGAGCCATTTGAGCATATAATGCTGAGCTGCCTAAAATGATTCAGAGGTCCTGCTCCCATCTCTGCTGACTGGTTCACCAAGATCTCAGGCAGACCAGCTTCTCAAAAACCCTTTGAGCGGAAACTTCTGCCTATAAATCAGCTGCTTGATTTACTGATCCGTGGTGCCTCCCCAATTATTCACATGATTTTAATAATGTAAATCTGTATTGTCAGATTGTGTTCATAGCTTGTCATTGCAAGAAAAGAGCCACAAAAAAGCTACCTCAAGTGGTGACAAATTAAACAAAACTTGAAAGTTTATGGTTGGACAATGGCAGAAGCAGAATTAACTTCCTTTGGCAATGTAAGATTAGAAAAACTTGTACCCGGTTATCAAATGGAGCTTATTTCAAAGATTAATATGATATGGTTGCACATTTACAGCAATGCTGAAATGATCAACAAATGAACAGAAGAAACTCATTATTATGGAACAAATTTCTTATTCGGGGCACTGAAAAATTATAGTATCAGAGATGTTGAGGGTTGCTATTTCAGATATCACAGCTCCCACAGATATAATAATATCAAATGACTTGGTTGCATAAAGGTTGTTTTAGCAACCTTATTTTAAAAAACCGTGAGGGCAAGGTTGCTATGCTGGAAATCTGCTAAAATCAGGTCTCTGCCAAATTACACACAGCAGCCCTTGAACGCTTCTGCCGAAAGGGCTTCCAACGCTATGCTCACAATATCAACATTGTGGAGCCATACAAATAATACAAGCTCAGCCGATCTGCAGGTTCACAAACTGCATTACTGTCACTGCTGTACTGTCACAATTGTACTTTGTTGTCTTCAGAAATTATGTATTTAAATGCTAGAAATCTAGGGGGAAAAGGGGAAGGGAGTTGCGAAAAGGCAAATATTTTTCGTATCTATAACATATGAACATTGGTTGGGAAAACATTAAGAATCCAGTGACAAAATAATAGGTTATCATGTTATCTGATTTCTGTGTGGCTTTTTAATCATGTCATGAGATTCAGATGGGAAAAAATTAAAGCCAGGAGCCGGGGAACTGCAAAACCACTGGAAGCGTTACAGAAAAAACCAGCATTATATTACAATGTCGCTGGATTTTTTTTTTCTCTCCTTGCTCATTAGTATAAAGAAAGAAGTATGTTTCTGTCATTTTTGAAGCTCTTTCTCTTCCCTTCTCACTGCCTGTTACTTCAGAAAGTTAGTCATGAACAATCTGATCCTGTACACATTTGCCAGGAAATCATCCTGCTGCATTCAGTGGGACTTATTCTGTGGAAAGTGGGTAATAGACACCTTTATGGGAAATGAATCCAAGTAGAAGTCAGTGTGATTTGCTTCCAAGTGAACTCATTCAGTTTTGGGCTACAGGCCTCAATATCTCCTTCCTGACCCCTGGCTACTTTTAAAAAATTAAATATATTGTTGGACACATCTTTCAATCCATAGGTCAGGCTGGGCAACGCACCTGCTCTGTAATAAACCACATAAATAAAGTTTACGGCTAAACTGGCCTGACCCTGCATTGCCCTGCAGTACAGAAGCAGGGTCTTATTATTAGTATGCTAAACACATAGGCCTTCATGTCTGCTCATTTGTTCTCAGTTCTATAAATCTCCACAAAAGGGCAAGGGAGGGCTTGGGGAGAAAAAGAGGTGGTGGCTGAGACAGGGGCTGGAGTTCAGCCATGCCATTCAACTCATTCTGCCTCCAGCAGGAGGAGGGGGTGGGGATAAGCAATGTTAAAAGATTTAATTCCTACCTTCTCTTCATGGTTCCGAGCCAAAAGCACTCTGAGACTGGAATTGTGCTCCACATCATTTCAATATGCACATGGACGATTCTCGCTGATAATGGTGTAATATTGTTCTATCAACTTTCACCACACTCTTGATTAAATGGAGAATCAGTGCCAAAAGCACTTGGGCACGGCTATTTGGAATCCTCCGAGATGGAATGAATTCCCCTATAAGAGGGATGACAAATAGGAGTCCTGAAAAATAAAAAGTGCTACCTGAGGTACCTGCCAATTCTTTTTTAACCTAGGAATTGTAGATATTGATAGATGGCATTAGAGGTTCCTAAATTGGATAGAGAGACAGGAGATCAAGAGTTCAAGGGGGGACATGATAGCAGTGTTCCAATATCTCAGGGGCTGCCACAAGGAAGAGGGAGTCAAGCTATTCTCCAAAGCGCCTGAAGGCAGGACAAGAAGCAATGGATGGAAACTAATCAAAGAGAGAAGCAACCTAGAACTAAGGAGAAATTTCCTGACAGTTAGAACAATTAACCAGTGGAACAACCTGCCTCCAGAAGCGGTGAATGCTCCAACACTGGAAGTTTTTAAGAAGAGACTGGACAGCCATTTGTCCGAAATGGTATAGGGTTTCCTGCCTGAGCAGGGGGTTGGACTTGATGACCTCCAAGGTCCCTTCCAACTTTATTATTTTATTTTTATTTTTATTTTTATTTTTATTTTTATTTATTTTTATTTTTATTTTTATTTTTATTTATTTTTATTTTTATTTTTTATTATTATTATTATTATTATTTTTTATTATTATTATTATTTTAATTTTTTTTTAATTTTTTTATTTATAGTCCTGCTTTGCGTGACCTTTAGCCAGTCACTCTTTCTTAGGCCTAAGAAGTAGAAGGCAATGACAAACTACTTTTTAAAATTTTGCCAGAAAAACTGCCAGGGTTTGGTCCAGGCAGTTTCCAGGAATCAAGACTGACTGGAAGACAGAAAGAAAAAGTGAATAGGGTAAGAGTGAGAAAATTTATATTCCGAACCAACCATTTTTCAACCATCTCCCAAAAGTCTGGTTAATAATCCAGGCGTTTCTAGTATTAATCAATATTATTAGGCATTCCTAGTAAAGCAATAATTGCTTGGAACTGTTGCTGCTGGTGTGTTATTTACCAGATGCTTTTAAATTATTTTAGTACAATTTTAAAGTAATCTTTCTTTCTTTGGGATTAAAATAGTCCTCAATTTATGACCATAATTGTACCTGGAATTATGTTTGTAAGTCATGCCAGTCATTAAGCAGGTCACCATGTGACCAGGCCTGATTTTACAATCTTTTTTGTGGTGGTGGTTAAGTAAATTACCTCGGTCATTATGTGAATGCATTGTATGCAATGCATGACTATTGCTGGAAACAGGAAGTAAATGACAGTTCTGGCAAAAAAAATGTCGTTATTTTTGTGATACATGGCTGCGAGATGCTGCAAATGACTCTAAGTGCAGGCCGGCTGCTGAGCACCCAAAATGCCAACATGTGACCGAGAGGGAGCAGCCATCAGAATTTCAAATTCATGTAGTAATTAGCCCAAGGAAGATCTGTTGTAACTTCAAATGGTTGCTAAGTGACCAGTCATAATTTGAGGACTACCTGTAATCATATGCACAGTGTCAGACAATTGGGGACATTGTAGTGAATCAGATAATGTCACAAAATGTGGCCAGAATTGACTATACAGAGATATCATGAAGGGAATTGATATTCAAAATGTACATTTTTTAAAAATTGCCAGATACCGGGGAAGGAACAATTTTACCAAAAACAAAAGAAAATTTCAGCCTTCTGGTTTACAGCTTCACTTGGCATGAAGAACTGTCTCATATTTTGGAACTTCATATAGTGACCTCTCCATAAGATATTATTATCCAAAAAAGAAAGTAGCAATGAATAATTCTATATCTTTTAGGGCAAAAAGGTTACATTTTTGTCCTATCTATGTCATGTATTTCTGTTACTAAAAACTAGTCTCTAATATTGAACCATCATATGGGGTAAGATGGCAAAACTATGGTAAGTAGTTTACAACAAAACCTGATTGCTCTTGCCAAAATGATGTGAGATCGCTTCATATATTTTTGCTGAAACAGCAGCTTTCATTGGGAAAGCAAAATCTTCTGAATCCTTTGTTCTCAGCAATCTGTCCCTGAAAAATAGTTGCCATTATCCATCTGCTGCCCCCCCCCCACAAATAGAAATAGAATTCAAATCAAAAGACAATACAAAGTGAGCCAATTTCTAGCCAGGCTAGAAGTTAGGAGGCTGTGAGTTCTAGTCCTGCTTTAGGCAAGAAAGCTAGCTGGGTGACTTTGGGCCAGTCACTCTCCCGCAATCCAACCTCCCTTACAGGGTTGTTGTGGTGAGGAAAATAGGAAGAGGAAGGAATATTAGGTATGTCTGATGCCTTGGGAAGGAAGGAAGGAAGGAAGGAAGGAAGGAAGGAAGGAAGGAAGGAAGGAAGGAAGGAAGGAAGGAAGGAAGGAAGGAAGGAAGGAAGGAAGGAAGGAAAAATCAATTAAAGGAATGACAATAAAGGGAAAGAAGGTGAAGAAAGATATTACAGGTACCGGTAGTTTTCAACTTACAACCACAATTGAGCTCAACATTTCTGTTGCTAAGCTGAGGAAGTTTTTAAGTGAGTTGTGCTCCACCTTGCAACCTTTTTTACCACAGTTGTTAAGCAAATTACTGCAGTTATTAAGCGAATCATGCGGTTGTTAAGAGAACCTGGCTTCCCCCATTGACTTTGCTTGTCAGAAGGTGGCAAACGATGATCGCATGATCTCGGGACACTGCAACCATCATAAATATAGGGCAGTTGCCAAACACATAATTTTGATCAGGTGATCATGGAGCTGCTGCAACAGTATAAGTGTGAAAAGTGATCATGTCACTTTTTTCAGTGCCATTGTAACTTCAAACCTTCACTAAACGAATGGTTGTTAAAAACAGATCATGCCAAACAAATCTTATTTCATTCTTTGATAAAGTGACTAAACTAGTAGACCAGCGAAATGCTGTGGACGTAGTATATTTAGATTTCAGTAAGGCATTTGATAAAGTAGGCCACAACCTACTCCTTGGTAAGCTAGAAAAAGGTAGACAACATCACCACCAGATGGATCTGTAGCTGGCTGGCAAACCATACTCAACAAGTAGTGTTCAGCGGCACTACATCCATATAGAGAGAAGTAAGCAGTGGGGTACCACAAGGTTCTGTCTTAGGCCCAGTACTCTTCAAATCTTCATCAATGACTTAGATGAGGGAATTGAAGGGGAACTCATCAAATTTGCAGATGACACCAAACTGGCAGGAGTATCCAAATCTCCAGAAGACAAACTCAGGATCCAAAAAGATCTTGACAAACTTGAACAACAGGCCCTATCCAACAAAATGAGTTTCAATGTGGAGAAAAGCAAAGTCTTACATTTAGGCAGGAAAAATCAAAGATACAAGTATAGATTGGGCGAGACTTGGCTTAAAAACAGTAACTGTGAGAGGGACCTTGGAGTCCTAGTGGACGATGACTATGAGCCAGCAGTGTGCAGCAGCAGCCGAAAAAGCTAATACAATCCTGGGTTGTATAAGCAGGCATAGAATCAAGAACACGCGAAGTATTAGTACCGCTTTATAAAACCCTAGTAAGACCACACCTGGAATACTACAGCCAATTTTGGTCACCAAATCACAAAAAAGATGTTGAGAGTCTGGAAAAAATTCAGAGAAGAGCAACTAAGATGATCAAACGCCTGGAGACTAAAACATATGAAGAACGGCTGCAGGACTTATAAAATAATAATAATAATAATAATAATAATAATAATAATAATAATAATAATAATAATAATAATAATAATAATAATAATAATAATAAAATAATAATAATAATAATAATAATAATAATAATAATAATAATAAAGTTGGAAGGGACCTTGGAGGTCATCGAGTCCAACCCCCTGCTCAGGCAGGAAACCCTATACATTTCGGACAAATGGCTGTCCAGTCTCTTCTTAAAAACTTCCAGTGTTGGAGCATTCACCGCTTCTGGAGGCAGGTTGTTCCACTGGTTAATTGTTCTAACTGTCAGGAAGTTTCTCCTCAGTTCCAGGTTGCTTCTCTCCTTGACTAGTTTCCATCCATTACTTCTTGTCCTGCCCTCAGGCGCCTTGGAGAATAGCTTGACTCCCTCTTCTTTTGGCAACCCCTGAGATATTGGAATACTGCTATCATGTCACCCCTAGTCCTTCTTTTCATTAAACTAGACATACCCAATTCCAGCAACGTTCCTGATATGCTTTAGCCTCCAGTCCCCTAATCATCTTTGTTGCCCTTCTCTGCACTCTTTCTAGAGTCTCAACATCTTTTTTACATCGTGGTGACCAAAACTGGATGCAGTATTCCAAGTGTGGCCTTACCAAGGCATTGTAAAGTGGTATTAATACTTCACGTGATCTTGATTCTATCCCTCTGTTAATGCAGCCCAGCACTGTGTTGGCTTTTTTGGCAGCTGCAGCACACTGCTGGCTCATATTTAAGTGATTGTCCACTAGGACTCCGAGATCCCTCTCACAGTTACTACTATTGAGCAAGGTACCCCCTATACTATACCTGTACATTTGGTTTTTCTTGCCTAAAATGTAGAACCTTACTTTTTTCACCATTGAATTTCATTTTGTTAGATAGCGCCCATTGTTCAAGTCTGTCCAGGTCCTCCTGTATCTTAAGCCTATCTTCTGGAGTGTTGGGTATTCCTGCCAGCTTGGTGTCATCCGCAAATTTGATGTGTTCCCCATCTATTCCCTCGTCCAAATCGTTGATGAAGATGTTGAAGAGCACTGGGCCCAGAACAGAGCCCTGGGGCACCCCACTGCACACTTCCCTCCATGTAGATGCGGTTCCATTGAGGACCACACGCTGAGTACGGCCGGTCAGCCAGCTACGAATCCATCTGGTGGTGATGCTGTCTAACCCACATTTTTCTATCTTATCAAGTAGTAGGTTGTGATCTACTTTATCAAATGCCTTACTGAAGTCCAATTAAATTATATCCACAGCATCCTCTGATCCACTAATTTTGTCACTTGGTCAAAGAATGCAATAAGGTTTGTCTGGCATGATCTGTTTTTGACAAACCCATGTTGGCTTTTAATAGTGATTTTGTTTGCCTCTAGGTGTTCGATGATTCGTTGTTTGATTATCTTTTCCAGAATCTTCCCAGGTATTGAGGTCAGGCTGATAGGTCTGTAATTTCCTGGATCCATTTTTTTTCCTTTTTTGAAGATGGGAACTACATCAGCTCTTTTCCAATCCTCTGGTAGTTCCCCAGTGCTCCAGGATCTTTGAAAAATATAGTTCAGTGGTTCTGAGATCACATCTGCCAGTTCCTTGAGAACCTTGGGGTGTAATCCATCTGATCCTGGTGATTTGAACTCGTCTAGGCTGGACAGGTGCTCACTTACCATTTTCTTCCCTATCTTAACTTGTGTTTCTATTCTGTTTTTTATGGCCTAAAGAAAAGAAGAAATAGGGGAGACATGATAGCAGTATTCCAGTATTTGAGGGGCTGCCACAAAGAAGAGGGGGTCACGTTATTCACCAAAGCACCAGAGGGCAGGACAAGAAACAATGGTTGGAAACTGATCAAAGAGAGAAGCAACCTGGAATTAAGGAGAAACTTCCTGACAGTGAGGACAATTAACCAGTGGAACAGCTTGCCTCCAGAAATCGTGGATGCTCCATCACTGGAGATTTTCAAGAAGAGGCTAGACTGTCACTTGTCTGAGATGGTATAGGACGGTTCTCCTGCTTGAGCAGGGGGCTGGACTAGAAGACCTCCAAGGTCCCTTCCAGCTCTATTCTATTCTATTCTATTCTATTCTATTCTATTCTATTCTATTCTATTCTATTCTATTCTATGGACTATATATAATTAAAAATAGATTGTTATTTAAGTACATGTGTGTGTTTGTATCTGTGGAAACACACCCATGTACATATAGATAGATCTATAGAATGTGAACTGAGAAAAGAGTTGTTTTTTTTAAATAAACCCTATTCCCGGCCTCACTGAAGATACCACCCATAATCCAATTCTCCCGAATCAGAAGACAACAATAAAATTGAATATGTTTATTGTCAGCTACAAAAAAAAATTGCTATTGGCTGTCCCTATTCCTTACGATTTGACTCTCTGTACATCTTGATGCAGCCTAAGTCCTATCAGTGAGAAGGGGAATATGTCAATTTACCTCAACATCTCTGTGAAACCAATTTGTTCAGCTTTGCTTTGTGTGGTGAGTATTTTATAATCCACCCACCCACATCAATTAATTGATTCTACAATGCTTTCTAAGTGCTCTTTGAAAAAATTAAAGCGTCATGGTGCTATTATTGTGGTGAAAAATAAATCCATGTAATAATGGATAATAATAGTAATAGTAATAATAGTAGTAATAATAATAATAATAATAATAATAATAATAATAATAATAATAATAATAATAATAATAATAATAACAATAATAACAATAACAATAATAACAATAATAATAATAATAATAATAATAATAATAATAATAATAATAATAATAATAATAATAATAATAATAATAATAATAATAATAATAATAATAATAATAATAATAATAATAATAATAATAATAATAATAATAGTAGTAGTAGTAGTAGTAGTTAAGTTAACTGAGCGGCTTAGGGGAAACAGGATGACTTATGACCTGACAGATCTACCTCAAGGAGGAGAATATTCCAATATCTTTGTATGTTCGTTAAATTATTGGGATAGTAGCTGAAAGTAAGATTGCAACAGTTGATGAAAAACAGTTCTCAACAGCTCCCCTCCCTGATTTGGCCTTGCTGCTAAAGGTCAGCAAGGGAAACCATCTGTGGCTTTGCTAAGAGGTCCTCTCCTTCTTCTCCCCTAACTCAAAAAGCTCCTGGAGGCAATCTTTCCATGTCCTGACAAACCTAATTTGACAGCCATGCCCCTCTCTCTGGAGGCTTACCTTAATGAAGTTGTCTGCAAAGTACAGACTTTCTTAAAAGAGGACGGCCTGCTGAGAAAGCCCGGCTACAGCTGGACAGTCGGCTGAGCCGGCTCTTTCCAAATGTGAAATAAGGCCTCACTTTTCATGTGCTTTTTTTTTTTCTTGAGCAGAGAATGGAAAAACGCCCTGAGAAAAACTTGCCAAAATAATGTGAGGCTTCTAGAAATATAGGCCACTTTGCCAGTACTGGTAATAAAATGGAGATGGTATCTTGCTCTAGCTCACACAATCATGGTTTGTTCTGCTTCCAAACAATATAGTACGTTTTAGAAAAAATAATGTCCATTGAAAAAACAATAAACTATTGACCACAAGTGGATTCTATATTTACTGTGAGCTGCTCAGAAAATTTTAAAATGGAGTGAAAAAAACTATCATTAATTACAGATATATGTACATATGGATGGATGAATTAGGAAGAGCATGTTGACACCATTAAATTGTGCAGAACTGTCCACAACTTAATATGTTCTATGAATAATGAATGATCTTCAGCTTGCAATTGGTGACTCAGTGTGCTCCAGCTTAATATGTTGAAGTAAGATACAAATAGTCCTTGACTTATGACCACAACTGAACCCAAAATTTCCATTGCTAAGCAAGACAATTGTTAAGTGAGTTTTGCCCCATTTTATGACCTTTCTTGCCACAATTGTGAATCACTGCAGTTGTTAAGTTAGTAACACTGTTGTTAAGTGAATCTGGCTTCCACATTCACTTTGCTTGTTGGAAGGTCACAAAAGATGATCACATGATCCCGGGACACTGCAATCATTATAAATACAGTCCAGTTGCCAAGCGACCAAAATTTGATCATGTGATCATGGGGATGCTGAAATGGTCATAAGGGTGAAAGATGGTCATAAATCACTTTTTTTCAGTGCCATTTGAACTGTCATTAAATGAATAGTTTTAAGTCGAGGACTATCTGTAATACATTCTGCCATTGCTTTAGCACACAATTCACAAGTGTTAGCTTTAAAATGTTAATACATTTACGGCAGAGTAAATTAAATGGTATTAGTATAATTCATCTGGGAATGTAGTATTAGTTGTTGGGGACAGCCCTACATATATCAGTATTAAAAATGTGTGGAAAATCTGCTTATTATGGCTGATTCACTAAATGTGATTGAGCAAATCAAGGTTTGGGGTGATGTGTGATCCCAACTCTTGTCTAACTGACAGAGAATAATTAATTGTTCCTTTTCCTCTCTCTAGTACAGAAATAAAATTCCCTCATTAATCTCAAAGGAGAAGTGAGGAAACTACAGATATCTGAAGGGACTAGCTTTGCAACCTATTCATTGCTGAGAAATTAATATAATTACTCAAGCTGAAGGCCAATTATCTACTTAAAAAGAAATTAACCAACCTTCCCACAATTTCCACTTTACTGCTACTTAAGCTGCAATGGGTGTTACACACCTGCCTATCTGAGATATTATGAAATATAAAAGCTGCCACTGAGGGCAGAGAGGGGGTCAAAGGCAGGCAGGTCTAGTTATTTTCTTTACCACTCAATATTTATATGCATTATAAAAGTCTACATTACTTTGTTTCGGGATTTTACATAGAAGATTTAACTTGATTTTAAAATATGGTTGAACTATTAAATAAGATTTTTAAATATGATTTAACTATAGCAATATAATTTAAAAATTCAATTTAACAATTGAAGAAAAAAATTCCAATTATAGTGTTCCTGATTTCCTGGGATCCCACCTGGGACAAAGCAGGAGAATCAAGAAATAGTTCCTCCCAAAAACGGAGTGAAGAATTGTCAAGGAACTGTATATTAATGCTGGGACATTGGCACAAATTTGCACTCTTAATTACAGTACAACTCAACTAATTGGAGGCTGATTATGCTACCACATTCACTAACTTTTAGGAACATTCCTAGTTGTGTCATAGTTTTCTGATGCATCTCTAATCCCAAAGTTTTTAATCAATGCAAAAATGCTTGCAGTGAATATGATAAATTTAGAAAGAAACATGTCTCTTACTTTTCATTTATTTATTTATTTTATTTTATTTGGAAAATTTATATTGCCGCCTACTCGCTCACAGCGACTCAAGGCAGCTTACAGGAAATAAAAGCACAATATAAAAGAAATAAAAATAATAAAAAGTGAACATAATAAAAATAATAACTCTCCACCCACCCCAGCAACAACACATACTCATACCAGCCATTTAATGGGCTCCATCCCACTCTGGGTTCCCCAGGCCCGCTGGCAGAACCACTTCTTCAGGGCCTTCCGAAAGAGTGTCAGAGTGGGGGCCAGTCTAATTTCTGGGGGGATGATGTTCCAGAGGGAGGGAGCCACCACAGAGAAGGCCCTTCTTCTGGGTCCTGCCAGATGTCCCTTAGGGGTCAGGACCCAAAACATTCCTTGTTGTTCTAGTGGGTGGTACAACCACATCTGACCTGCACTTCTAAGATCAGCAGTCAGTGCTCTCTTTTGACATTTGACAGTGCAGATGTTGGACTTAATTAACCCTTATTCACGACTGTGTTCTTGTATATGGAATAAGAATAGCCGTGGTATTCCCATGTGGGAATAAGAATAGTGATGATATTCTCTGTGACCTTATAGAAGCAAAGGTTGGACTTCAAGGAAGCAGGATAGAAAGAGTATTGATGCTTTTGAATGTTGGTATTGGAGAAGATTCCTGAAAATATCATGGACAGCACAGCAAACAAACCAATGATGAATATTCTCAGTTATAGGAACAATAAGTGTGCAATTGGAAGACTGAAATACTATATTAAGAAAAAAATCATCTTGGAAGAAATTTATCTACGAATAGTTGACACCAACTTGATGGCACTTAATCAATCATAGCAATCTTTATATGAACAACTGTATTAATTAGGGCCATAGTGCCCTCTCTGTAAAGTGGATGGGTTGAAAGGAATGTATGGTATATCAATCAATGAGAAATGAAAGGATGTTGGGTTTGGCTAGTCTAAAGAAAAGAAGAAATACGGGAGACATGATAGCAGTATTTCAGTATCTGAGGGGCTGCCACAAGGCAGAGGGGGTCAGGTTGTTCACCAAAGCACCAGAGGGAAGGATGAGAAACAATGGTTGGAAACTGATCAAAGAGAGACGCAACCTGGAATTAAGGAGAAACTTCCTGACAGTGAGAACAATCAACCAGTGGAACAGCTTGCCTTCAGAAATCATGGGCACTCCGTCACTGGAGATTTTAAAGAAGAGACTAGACATTCACCTGTCTGTGATGGTATAGATTCTCCTGCTTGAGCAGGGGGCTGGACTAGAAGACCTCCAAGGTCCCTTCCAGTTCTATTCTATTCTATTCTATTCTATTCTATTCTATTCTATTCTATTCTATTCTATGTCAGTATAATCCTGTCCATCCTATATTCAGCAATAAATCCCACCAAGTTCAACTTGCTCCAGATACCAAATATAGGACCATAGTCAATATCTATTCATATTTACAAGATTTACATAACAAGACCAACCTTCTGAAGCTTCTGTGGCCTCAGTAAGTGAGCACCGGCTGATTGCACTGTGTGTGTGTTGTATCTGAAGCTAAAGCCAGCACAAATAAGTCACACAACTTCCCCAAATTATCACATCACTGGTGAACATAGTGTGTAGCAACCTATTAATTATTTGAGAATAACATATTAAGTTGTCTGGAAAAGGCTGGTCTTCAGCTCATTTGGGTGTCTGCTTTGTTCGTGCAAGGTGCCACCCTGATTCTTTTTACATGACTTCCTGGGAAATCCAATCTTCAGAAGAATCTTCTCCCCTAAAGGTTTTTTTAAAAAAAACAAAAAAAAACAGTACACATAGACATCCTTTGTGTGAAATAGAGGTCAAACCTCAAGTACATTGATATTGCAAGGTAAGCCTCTGAAGTGATTCTATGGAGATCACAATTTTTTTGCTCTAGGAACCCAACAGTTTTCCTTTGGATGGTCATTCTTTTAAGCAATAATCCATTGAGAATAGTATTGTTTTTGTTGCTGAAATGATCTCAAGCAAAGGAAATTTGCCAACATTTGTCTTTGAGTGAGGCTGAACCTTCAATATTTGATGTATTTCCATCAGTGCTGAATAGTAAAAAAACTCTGGTGAGTGACCAGTTGAAAAGCAATTACAAAAAGCTCTTTAAACTAGTGCATTTTTACTGAGTTCAGTGGGTCTTATTCCAAGAAAAAGTATATATCCAGGTGCAAATATTTTCCAAAATAGGCTATCATTTATGAATGTCCAGTCTGAACACAATTTTAATTTGATTTTTTTTAAAAAAAGAAAGAAACTCCTTTCTTTAAAACAGTTGTACATCTGTAGGTTCCAATAGAACCAATCTTTTTTAAACAGTTGCACAAGGCAGTCTCCAAATGTTCTATGTGAAATGTCCTTAAAAGTTTCCAAACATTTGGCCACTATCCAGAAAGATATCTCAATGCATAAGCAGGCTTACACAAATTTCCATGCCATATCGTACCAACTGCCTTTCCCTAAGCTTTAAGAGCTATTCATTGGCATATAATATAGCTAGCAGATTGCTATCTGATAAACATAAGTAAAACACACATGTACACACACCACTAGATCTAATAGTACAGTTCTCTGACACAAGAAATATTAGTATCTAGTAGTTGAATTTTAGGCACATATGCTGACATATAACTCTATAGGGTTTACATCCAAAGAATCATGTTTGGCTTGCAGTCCAGGTTGAATTGAGATACCTTTGTCCACCTATCCTAGCAACTTCACTGTTGTTTAATAGACCAGTTTTTTCCAGCTCAGCACTCTCCCACCACCTTTAGAATATAATTCTAGAATTTCTGGCCGTGTGGTGGTTGCTGTCTCAACATATCAGGAAATACCCTATTGGGAAGGCTGCAACAAAGCATTTTCTTGCCATCTGAGTGATCCCACAGCTGTATGCACTGGAACTTTGTGACACTTTTGCTCTGTTTTGTGTCACTCAAACATAAATGTGACTCCTGAATTACACCCTGACATCAACGATTGGTTAATAATTGGTTGTGTGCAAGCGAGTACATGACATCTAACAAAGATTATAGGAAATGTTGCAAGGCCTGCACAAGTTCCCAGGGTGCCAATGTAATCTGACCTTTTTTACCTTGGATGGGAAACCAATATATCCGGCCTTTGAGGCATCTCTCAGATCAACTCCTTAGGCTGCAGCCCAAGTGAACTAAAGTTGCTATTTGGCTATGGTAATTAACACTGAAGAGTTCATGACTAATCTCAAGGCATTAAAGGTGGGGCAGGGTTTCCATTACAGATCCTTGTTTGCCTGAGCTTCATGAGAAATCCTCTCTTCCTCAGTGAAACTTGGCAACAGCCTGGGCAGCTGGCTATTTCCCCCCCACTATAGATGCTAAGTGAATATGAAATCTAACTACAGATTGGAGCAGCCTAGCTACACAGAGATTGGGGAATTTGATTCTTCTGTTAAGATATCTTTCAAATATGATGAGTATTGAAGGTTGACATGAAAGCAATAGAGTGGAAAGTGCCTCACAGTGGGAGATGATAGAGCCAGGAGAATATTTTCCACCTGAGAGAATAAATACTTGGAAACTTCAACCTCAACATCTCAAGAATGTTTTAAATAAGGCTGGAAACGTATCAGAAAAATATATATCCAATCCACATGGCTAGAACATCCACCACAACAGAGGCAACTTTAGCACATCCAAAGAGCTCTAGGCCAGGGTTTCCCAACCTTGGCAACTTTAAGATGTGTGGACTTCAACTCCCAGAATTCTCCAGCGAACACAGCTGGCTGGGGAGTTCTGGGAATTGAAGGCCATATATGTTAAAGTTGGCCAAGATTGAGAAACCTTGCTCTAGTCTAGGTTAAGACACACATTCCAGGCATGGTGATACTCCATGAGTATACAAGGTAATCCCAGTTTAAACCAAAAAAACAAGTTTATGGTATTAAAAAGGTTTCTGGTTTTAATTCCCCAAATTGCATTTAATCTTTGTTTTAAAGAGGCTCTCTATCTAAGAACAAAGAATTCTTGGTGTCTTGTCTTTTCCTCTTGCAACCAAACCTTACTTGATAAAAGCTAGCTAACTACATACTTGCTCACTTGCTGAAATAAATGAAATAGGCAGACCAAGGGCAAAATTGATGTTACAGATCTTTTTGTTAATGAGTTTAAAAAAGGGGTTGGTACAGTATTATAGTATCATATACTTACTGGTCCTTCTCACGGCACAGTCTATGGTTTGGGAGTTCTGACAATCTCTAATTTGCACAAGGATGCAGAGAGACATGTATGTATAATCAATTCCATTCAAATTTGTAATATAAATTTAGTATACAATGTATTCCCATGCTTACAGGAAAATTGGCTGCACGTACATACCAACGTCTGTGTTTTTCTGCACTTTGAAAAAAATGTATATAACATTTTTGTGTAATAAATAAAAATAGGCATAACGATATATAGATGCTGGAGAAATTTATCCTATTACAGAAAACTACTTGGAATAATAACAGGCCAAGAGACAGAGACATGAAAAAAAGATGCACATCTTGCCGATGCAAGTTAATTCATAGGGTATTTTTTTTATTTTCTAAATTAAGAAATACAATTAAACACAATTTGACAAACATTCATAAACGTATTGCAATTAAATGAAAATTGTGGTTAAAATTCTTTGCAACCATGCCCCACAGTCCTATAGAACTTTTTAAAAAGCTCCACAAAGTGGGGAATCCCAGCCCTGTCTCTTAGCATCACCAGTATCACCAGCTTACAGTATCTTGCAGTAAGCAACCCCCCCATGTTTTCTTTTAAAACATTGATCCCTTTACCAATCCATAGTATAATCTAACTAATATCCCCATTTGTAATGTTTGCATCAAAAGTTGACATACTGTATATGCATTGATTGACTACAAATTCATGATTTGTCTCCATTGCACAATATATGAATGCTTGCTGGCTCTGAAGGTCCAAATATACATTCACTGGAGAAATGTATGTGTGTATATATAAAGTTGGTGGGTTTCCTAAATCAGGGAAAGACAGACTCATAGATATAAATGCATAAATTCATAGATAGTCCAGAGTTGGCACACTTGCGTGAATTCTCATCTCTTAATTTTAATTAATTAATTAAAGAAGTAAAATTGAAGACCTTTGTCCAGAACTGAAATATGTGAACCCTCAATGCAGATAAATTATTCACTTAAACTTATACCTTTTCTTTTTTCTTTTTTCTTTAAAAAGGAAAGACTTTATTGAGTTGAGCATGGTTTTGCTGAGAGTAATATGGATTTTTTTTTAAAAAAATCCACAGATACACCTGGGCTTTTCTGGTGATCTTTCTTCCAGTAACAACCAAGTTCAATTCTGAGCATCATCAAGGTCAGCCAAGGTCAGTTAGATGCTACCACCAGCTGGGATAAATACACATCAATTATTTTTTAAAAAACACTTAAGGAATAAGTTACCATGCAATTTTCTTTGGAAATATCCCCATACTACATACACACAGGCACACATAACACACACACACACACACACACACACACACTTGTGAAACTTTGATGCCTTGGCTCTTCCCTTAGGAATCTTCCATTATTTAATACAAAGGTACCATCTCTCATTGTTGATCCAGAATTCTATACTTTCTGGCATTGGCAAGGAACATTATTATTCTTTCATGATGTTTTGTTGGGGAGCCGTTGCATTATTCTATTCCCTGAAATTCAAAACTTCCGCTTTAAAAAAGGACTGTTACAACATGCCCCCGAAGCCTGTGCAACCTTTCCAAAATAGTGGCAGGTCTGTTCCGCAAGAAATCAAAGGCAATTAAGACAAAGAGAAGGAGATACTCATCTTGCTGCTCTATCTGTTTTGCAGCCATTGTTTGCCCTGCAAGTCTTTCAGTTCATACTGTAGCAGAGGACAGGATTAAACAGGTCACTGTGGAGTTGGGTTACAGTCTTTTATGCTTTTTCCTTTTTTTTTTTTTTTTTTTAGCAGATAAATTGGATAACTGACACAAAAGCTTAGGTGGGGGAAGAAGCACAGAAAAATATCCAGCACAAGTTCCATTCATATTTAAATACACATCAGGAGACATTTATTTAATTTTCATTCTTTCAGCATATGCTTGTTTTTTTTTCCTTTTAAAATACTTTTTCTTATGTTCTGAAAGTTTTCTTCCAGATCCATAAAGGGTCATGGATTACTACCTATCTGAGAATTTCCCTAACTTTTGTTTGGCTTCCTTGTTTGGAAAAATGTTCCACTTAAAATTGACCTCTGTTGCTGACTTGAAGATAATGTTCACTCACAGATGGACTGATTTCAGTCTGTTCCTTAATATCTACATCAGGGGTTCCCAATCCCTGGTCCATGGACGGGTACCGGTCCGCGGCATGCCAGCAACCGGTCCGCACAAACAAGCAAAGCTCCATCCACGAGATGCAGGCAGTACACAAAATCACGCACTCTCCGGTCCACGGAAAAATCTCTCTCCACGGAACTGGTCCCTGGTGCCCAAAAGGTTGGGGACCTCTGATCTACATCATTACCTTTTTAAAAAACACTTTATTTATTTACATAAATTTATTTTAAAAAAACCTTACTCCCAGTGACACTCAATGCTTTATACCAGTAAAATCCAGAACCATACAGTAACAGAACAAAGAGATGTGTAACCAGAAAAGATAATCCAAATCTTATGGATGTTCGCCACCATTTTATCCCAGGGCCTAGGAAAATAACCAGGTTTTTAATGCTTTTCAAAATGTCTTTATGGTAGAAGCCATACACAAATGGAAGGGGGAGGGCTATAATACCATTCGAGAAGACAGGTGTTGTGACAGAGAAGGCATGCTTCCAAGGTCTCATTAGATGACATTATTTAATGGAAGAATCTTGAAATCTATTATCCTCAATAATGGGGAGGAAAAGAGAGCAGGATATGGGTTTGCATATGGCTACGACTACAGAACTAATATAATGTAACTAGACAACCCGTGCCCCATTGGGTCATTATTTCAGAGAGATGTCCTTACCCAAACAGAGAAACACAATGTGCAAAAAAACAATGGGAGCAGGAGGAACTTCCTGCTGGTTTCCACATTGAGTTTCTTTGAGAGAAGCTAGCAGGAAGCATCAGAAATCTTCCTTCCTTCCTTCCTTCCTTCCTTCCTTCCTTCCTTCCTTCCTTCCTTCCTTCCTTCCTTCCTTCCTTCCTTCCTCCCTCCCTCCCTCCCCTTTCCCTTCCCTTCCTTTCCCTTCCCAGCAGCAAGTAAATACTGTAGCTGCTTCTAGTTGGGGGAAGGGAGTGAAAGAACCTGATGTTCCAACACAAAAAATACACAATTAGGATGACATATGCCACATAGTTATATAGAGATTTTGCTATATGTTCTTTTAACCAAAGGACCAATCAAAGGAGCAGATGATTAGACTATGTTAACATGATCGTCAGTCAACAGCATATTGCTAATAAATATATGTATAAAATTGCAATTTTTTATTTATTTTTTAAGCCAGGAGGCTGAAGAGACTTGGTTTTTCTCTTCAGATCATAAAAAATCATGTCTTTTATTTAAAAGTAATTTAAAAATTAAAAATTAAAAAAAGTAATGGTGAAATATAAAATAGCATCAACAAAAAATGAAAAGTGATTATATAAGCAAGAAAAAAAAATGAAATAAATATAACAAAAGAAAAAACTAATTAACAAAAAGCATGTATATGATAATGATTTATAATGATATAAAATCAAGTTAATCCTTAAATCTATGAATATATTTGGACCATAAACAGCATACTGCATAATCTTTTTTCATTTTTAGAACAGAGAGACTTTTCAAAAATAGATAGCTAACTCTTACCTTGAATCATTTCCTTAAAATCAGGAAAAGAATTTTCAGTTATTGAATGTAAAATTATCCTCTTTGCCATGCCATGTCTTGACAGAGCTAATATCTTTATGAGATATTTATTTAAAACTTATTCCAAGTTTTAGAAATGTAATTCAACATCACATTAAGATCCTTAGCTATAATTAATTATTTCCAATGTTGTACTGAATTGTAGTAATTTGAAACCCAAACAAGCTATTGCAAGATAAGACCAAATAATGTAATTGTAGAGAGTAATGAAGATAATGGAAATATGTAAAAACTGTTATCTAATCAATTAAAAGAGGTGAATCGTTTTTTAAGTCCAAAGCAATGAGATGACATTTGAAAGCAACTCAGGCACATACTTCCTTAATTTATAGGAGTATAGGAAGGAAAAGGAAATACAGCACAATCAGACTTGGTATAAAGATTCTGTTTTATACCTATTCGCAATTAAAGTAGTTTTAGCTTTATTGATGTTGGAGTTCATTTAATGATCTGGTCTGTTTTCTAGGGCTGGCCATGGCAATATAAAAAATTGAATGTCTATCTCTTTGTAAGCGTTATTTGAGGGTTCCAATAAATACCCCTCAAACAGCTGGGAGAATGGAAGCTGCTAAAGCTAGAGCATCCATTCCATACTATTTAATTGATAAATGTTTCAATTGTATTAATTGCCAAGTAAATGTTGTAGATAAGCCATACTCAACATGTGAACTGTCAAAGTCTTAAAGATTAGAAAGCAATTTATTTGAAGAGTTAATTCCTTGTTTAGCCCAAGCATTCCAATAAAACACCTCTTCTGCTATTTTCACAGCATCAATTTCCCATGCAATTAGGGATGAAAACATAACTGCTTATCTATAAATAAGTGCAACTATTATCTATTAATAACTAAATTGAGTTAGAGAATGGATCGCACTTTAGTATATGTAGACTCTAAAACTTACCAAGATTTCAGAGCTACACACTTGTTCTCCAAGTAGATCCAAAGAAGAAATTAATCATTAAAAGTCTAATTCCAAAAAATAAAATAAAATAATAAAATCAAATCAAATGCCAATGATATACTTGTAGGTTATAATGGGCAAAGGATATTTAAAGGGCTTCAGCTTGCCAAGAAAATGCTCTCATTAATTCATCTATCTAAATAATATATCTAACTGGAATTAACATTGGCATCATTCTTAGAGTATATATCCATTTTAATACAATATTTATTTTGATAATATTAATTATATGCAAAATTTTAATGGGCATTTTAACCATAAAATTGCACATATTTAATTCAAAATATTGCAACATATATCAACAAAGATGTAAACTTAGGTATTTTACAGAATCTGTACTAATTGTAAATCCTAATCTCTTATAATAAAATATAGATATAGTAGTCGTGAAGAAAATCTGTGGTCATCAATACTTGGCACTGATCTGATGGCACATAATCATAAACAGATACAGTGGATCCCAAAGGCAGCATATTTTAACAATTCCAGTTAATAGAACGTCCAGAGAATAAATAATATTGTTACAAAATAATAGTCAGCAGTATACAAGAACAATTTATATTCTGTCTCAGGCATTATCACCCCTGTAATATCTTGAAACTGTTCAACTGAAAGAACCAATAGCTGAAGAACAAAATTGAAGATTAAAGGAGACAAGGGTGATTATTGTCAGGTGCCACAAAATAACTTAATAGGTTATATTACAAATACATTCATAGTAACTCTATACACTGGGTGAAGATACCAGTAGTAAGTCAGTGAAAACTTTTATCTTCTTAGAATGCACTTCATAAATTCAATTCTAGACCATATCAAAGGCCTTTTCATCATCCAACAGAGGGGGAACAGCTGTTTCCAATTTATCTGTGGCAATATCATACTATCAATCAACTGTTAGCTATTGTTAGACATTTTCTATATTTTTTATAAATCTACTGAGTGAATTAAAGATGGTATTACTTTCTGTAGCTTCTTGACTAGTATTGTATTTAATATTTTAGTGTCCACGTGAAGCAGAAATATTAGTTTATAGATTTTATGATGTCTTTCTCAGGTTTTAATAATATTGTACCATACTATGAAGAAAACAATGAAGAAAATATAGAAAGATACAATGATTGATTATAAACATCCTACAATATAATGCCAATAAGACTGTAAATGTTTTATACCATTTATCTGATAGTTCATCTGATCTGAATGCTTTTTCCAGTTTCAAAGGCTGCAATGTTTCTGCAGACTAACTTGTTAGTTATCTTCTGACAACTGAATTGTAGCCCTGCTATTTTTCATTTGCACCCTCCAAAAAATCTAAGTATATTTAATGGAGAATGTCCCTGACTTATATATTTAGGATCACGGCCTGAAAATATTTCATAGTGTCTGCCGAAGTTAATAAATAAGCAGAATAAAAACAAAATATCATAAAACCTGGCAGCATTCTCAAAATCTCTCAAAATTCATCCTTTAATCAGTCGTTTGACAAGTGAATATACAGTATTTGGTGGTTGAAACTGAAATACTCAGTTTTTGATATGGATTTAGAATATGTCATGACTCCCAAGCAAACATCAAAGAGAATGACTTACAATTTTCATTAATGTAGATCATCTCAAGTGTTGGATAAACAGAAAGACAGAACAGAAATTTAATTAATTAATTAATTAAAGCAATCAATCAATCAATCAATCAATCAATTAAAAGGTCATGTAAACATTTCCAGAATGAACTACGAGCTTCTTAAATGTGTAATAATGCCAAATAAGGAATATCATTCAACAGTAATATTATGTTCTGCAGCATTTTAATGTAAGTAATGAAATACATATAAAGAATGTTGCTCAGTTACAAACTTTCAAATGTTGTTCCCTTGGCTCAAAGTGTGCAAAAAAAAAAAAATTGAAAAGCAAAATGCAATGTCCAAATATCTACTGTAATGTCCAAAGTTTACTTGTATATGCCCTCATTATCCACCAATGCTTTTCACCTCAAAAACTGACAAAAACTATGTAATTGCAGCTCAGGCTTTTAAACACTTGCAAAGAGCAAGTTCCTCTTACCTCAAACTTTCCCAAGGGAAGTAAATAGCTTTCTGCTGTGATTTACCAAACAACAGCTCTTAATCCTACCTGCTTTTTGTCACTTCCACACAAAATAGTCCTTGGTGACCTGGAAGAAGGTTTCAACTTCCTGTTGGCTATTAACCTCAACACCTCTTATTACTTCGGGAACAGCTAATCAGCCCAGCATATCCTGTAATTATAGGAGACAAGTGGAAACTTGAAAAATACATGGAAAGCATTCTTCTATTCTGTTGGTCTCTGTGTCTCCATACAACCCATCCCTGGCCCCTGAAATATATATTTGCTATGGAGATTTAATCCTTAAGATTCTCATTCTGCAGGTCCTCACCCATTTATCTCCACACTTAGGAAATTCACAAGCTTACTATACCTCACTTTTACATTTCCTGTTTTAGGAAAAAGAATTTATTGGCTCTGTTAAAGAAAGCTGTCCAGTTCCTAGAAATGCCTTGAAAAGAAACTTTAAAGCTGATACTGAAGTAATGTCAATTACCGGTATTCAAGAAGGGTCCAGGCAGAATCCTTTTAATAATTTACTAAGGAATTTGCAGGACACTGTGTATTTTATGTACTTCTGGAATTTAAAAAAAAAAGAGTAACCTGTCAGATTATTAAGAATTGAGCTGAGATCCTTTGATCTTATAGCCCTCTAATATATGAATCTATCCTTCTGGTAATAGAGTGGAAGCATGTAAGAATGTGTTGCCTTTTTATGGACTTTGTGAGGCAATCTCTCCTTGGTACATTGAATTAGAACTCTAATTGTTGCCAGAATTTGGAGGGTTAGTGGTGAATCCTAGAATCCAGCAGGTCCCTGACCTCCAATTTACACCCCATACACACTACAGTCCAATTTTATGATTTTCTAATGTTGGAAATATAAACCTTGGGAAGGCAGAAGGAGAAATCTATCACCAGATTACTTTTACATCGGGGAATATGAAATATGTACAGTTGAGGCATTTTCTAATGGATATAGGATTGTGTCAAAAAGAAGTTAGAAAACCACACCATTCAGAGCTTTTGTTTTTGGATGTAAGAGTTGCAAACTCCAGGAAATTAAAGTTTTTATCAAGAAGAAAAACTGAAGGAAAGAACTTTTGCTGCTGTACCAGGTTAATTAATCCTTTTGTTAGGACTAATTTTCTGCAAAATATTTTTTTTAAAAAAAGATGGAGATAAATGCTTTTTCAAATACATTGTGTTATTATTCCAAAGAAGCATCTGACCCCCCCAAAAAAAATAAAAATAGTGAAATCCTGAAGATAATAGCTAAAATAGTTTTATTTTTTTCGCCCCCATAGGTAATTAATATTTGCACTGGTAGCTAGTTCAGAATAAATACCTAGTTTTAACTGGAGGAATAATTATTATCTTCCAGATAAAGGGACAACTTGTCAAATGCTATATATACATTTACATTCTTCTAGAAATATTGCCTCTTGCTAATTCTTTGTTTTATGTGTGTCTATCAGCAGCACATTTAATTTCAGGGTATTTTACATTTGATATGTTTTAGAAAATGATAACTACAAAATTTTATTCCAAGCCATTTGTGTTAGTGAAGACAGGAAACAGACATTGTTATTACTGACAGTAAATATAGTATGCATTCTCTATCTAACTGCAGTCCTTGGCTAAAGTTTCTATATTCAATTCCATTGGAAACAGATATCCATATTAAGTTTGAGTGACACTTGACCTTGCAGTTCACCTTTTCTTATAGGTGAAGGAAGGCAGTTTTGAGAAATAATGACATCCAAGCCAAACAACTGACTACATGCTGTATGTCATTGTCTTGGGTGCCTAAGATCGAAGTCTTTTTCAATCCTTCCATAACTGAAAAACCCAGGTACCTGCAAATAAGAAAATCTATGGCCTATCCACTGTAGAATTAAAATGCTTGGGCCATCCTTAGGATTTGTCACGTTACTTCCCACTCTCATCAGCATTGTGATTGTGGAGACTGGCTATTTAACCAAGGCAAAGGAAGGACAGAAGTAGAAAATGTACTAAAAAGCATTCTCCATTGCAGCAGCCTCTTTGAGATCTAGGGTGCTGTAGTAATTAAAGTTGATTAGAAATGAGGGAGACCCAGTGAATGTCCACAATTAGCTATGGAAGCTCTTTGAGTGGCCTTGCAAAAGACTAGTATCAACCTACCCTGCTATGCTCAGGCAAAATGGATTATTATGGAAGAAAGATAGAATATAATTCAAACCAAAAGAGAGGATGTAACAGAAAGTAGCCAGAGAGAGGAGATGGTTAACAATAATTGCACAGAAATAGTGGAAGGATGAAAGTTACTGAATTTGAATGCTTTTTTCCCCTGGACTACTTCTTCCATCTTTCACTATGAGTAACATTTTATTGTGGGTTGCCATGTGGTAATAGTGAGGATTGATTGACTGATTATGTGCCATCAGGTCAGTGTCAACTCTTAGTGATCACATAGATTTTCTCCATAACAATTGATTTTCTCATATATAATCTGTCCCTAACCTGGTCTTTCAGGACTTCCAGTGATGAACAAAATTTATCTGTGGACATCTATACTGAGATCTGTAACATCACCACTGTAATTGAATCCCTCCACCTTGTTGCTAATTATAGAACACAGAATCACCCTTTTCTTTCCTTCCACGTTTCCCAGCATTACCGCCTTTTTAAGAGAGTTAAATCTTTGCATGATGTTTCCAAAGTAGGATAATCTGAGCCTGGTCATTTGTGCCTCCAGTGAGAACTCTGGGTTGAAATGGCAAGGAGTACTAGCAAAATCCAAGCAAACTGAAATGTTCTGAGTACATTTCATCCTGTGATGCAGTTGTTAAGCACTTAGAGGCAAGGACTTAAATCAGCCTTCGACATTTTCCATCTTTCCATTTGGGTAGAAAGTGATTTAACTCAACTGTGGGGAAGAGGACAAACCCCATAAACCAGCTTCTAAACACCAGTGACATGCAATATTCACCATAATATATATGGGGTCTTCCTACACTGTGAGGTATAAAGAAAGTGAAAGAGTAAATAAATAAAGATATATAGATTGACATAGAATTTAGAGTTGGATGAATGCAACTGCACCAAAGGAAGGGCCTTGGCTTTCTCTACCCTCAGTGTTTCCACACTACCTTACATTTATTTCTGAAATCAATAAACTACCCAAAAAGCTGTATGACAGCATAAGGGCAGGGATCATCTGTTTCCAGAAAGATAGGAAACTCTGGATCTGATCTTTGGATATTAAGCTGATAATTCTGACACTGGCCTATCTTAACTGGATAAATACAAAAACCTAAAATTGCACTGGTTTTTGAGCTTCAGATAGACATTTCATATAAATATGCAAGATCTGTAGTAGTGTCTTACTGAGTGAGCTGCTACACAATTAATCACACAGAGTACAGCCATTTGTAAGACTTCCTGTCCCAACCAGAAGCCTCCCAGGTTCGTAGGGGACAACAGTTCCTATTATTTCCAGACGATTTGTGCTGAGAAATCATACCAAAATAATTAATCACTGTACTCAGAAGACAGTTTTCTGGATGTGGCTGATATCCTTTCTGCTTGTTGCAAGTCACTCAGAGAAACTGAAGGCATTTGCTGTTAGACTTTAACTAATCAAGCCTTCCAGCTGCTTACACTGGGGAAGCAGCACCTGCTGTTTCCAACACCGTTTTATGGACATGATATTATACAAGGTGGAGGAAATGGGAGAGGCTGCCGCTTCCTGTGCTGCAGAAGTGAATGGGGAGATAAAGATCTGCTGATAGATCTCTAAGTGATTTGAAACAGATCAGCATGGACTTATGACTCCAATTGCTTCATTAGTAGTAAATAAACAAGGCTTCCTGTCCATCCTAAGACAATACAAAAAGTAGTAAGCCGGTAATTGATTTTCGTATGAAATAATAATAATAATAATTTCTGTTCTGTTGCTGAGAAACAAAATCTCATCTCTCTTTCCTGCTTTGGAACTGACTCTGATAGGTGGATCTGGGGGAAGGAAGGAAGGAAGGAAGGAAGGAAGGAAGGAAGGAAGGAAGGAAGGAAGGAAGGAAGGAAGGAAGGAAGGAAGGAAGGAAGGAAGGAAGGAAGGAAGGAAGGATCCTCCCAGCTTTAAAATTTGCCCACAAGAAGAATATTGGAAGGATCACTTCCAGTCTTTGCTGAATTTACAACATGGCAATAAAGTATCTTCATCATGAGATTTGAAATCTAACATATTGGAGTGTTGCATATCACTTTAGTATATCAGAAACTAATAGATTTGCTGGATTTTAAATCCCCAAACCCCCACCCAGTATGTTGAAGCACTCCAATAATTAGTAATATGAGGAAGGATCTCAGTCTAAATGTAGGTTTGTGAAATCACAAATCCTTCAACATTATCAATTCTTTTAAGGAATGTTGATAAGTCAATGACTTAAATCTCCAGATAAAGCCTGGAATTTTTGTTGCCATAGTAGTAAGAGTTCCTTGTAAAAAAAAACAAAAAACTGAGCGCTGCCAATGAAGTCAGTTCTTTGGTCTCTAAACGGGGGCGGAGCTTTGTGGAGGAAGAGCAATAATGTCATAACCATTATGTCATATGGCCTTAGGTGAGGTTCCAGCTGGGAAAGATTCTCCAACTCTGATGTATAGCCAGGTTATGTAATCGGTATCCCTGATAAGATCTGAGCATCGATTGCAAAATCTAGACCTCCATGTGTTTGATTTGATAGTTTTTTTCCCCCTCTAATGCTATAGTTACAGACAAATTAAATTCACTGAGGGGGAAGGAATACAGACGAGTGTGATGCACCCTGCTTTTTAAATGTCATTTTAATGCCCAAAACCCAAGGGGAGAAATGAGGGCTCTGCTGAGTGGGGAAATAATGGATAAGTACATTGGTGGGCATGAATTTTCTTGAAATTCTTAAATGAGTTTAAAATTATTCTTCAGACTACAATTCATGGTACGTTTAGGGACTTAAAATCTTTGTTCATTTTTAAAGCACATCTCTTGAGGACAGGATTTTAATTGTTGATTACACCATTTTAACAGATTGATTTTGGTTTAAGTTTTTAACTTTTTATTATAGATTGCCAAGTAATTTTCATAACATGTTGCATATAAAGCCTTATGAAAAAACACTTTAATCATCTTCGTTATCAGAGTGGGTGACCCAGATATGCTATTTGTTATGTAAGCACAACTAATGTGGTTGGTTTCAAAATTCCAATAACAGGATGACTAAGTTATGACCATAGAAAATGGAGAATTTTCTTCCTCTGTAGATGGCATCTTCCAGTTATTCTAGATGTTAAAGGGGCAGGCTGCATTTCCTCGGTCCAGATTTCATTAGTTCCAAAGGAAGCATTATTTCCAGACAAAATGCAATTGAGATAAGTTTTCATTACCACCTCCTCAAGTCCTACAACAATAATTCTACAGGTAGTCCTCATTTTACAACCATAATAGGGACCACAAATCCAGTCATAAGTCATTATGGTTATACGTTGAGGCAACTATGTGACCAGAAGTAATTTCACAGCATTTTTCACAGCAGTTGTTAAGCAAATGCTGTGAATGTTAAATAAATTAATTCATCTGAATGTATGTTTTTTTTTAACCACAAACCAGCAAAAAAAAAAAAAAACCCAAATCACAGACAGGTGATCATGGAAACATAAAGCTGATGTGCATGACATGCAGTCATGTGACTTCAGGGAAAGGGAGCATGACAATTTACAATGGCCAGGGCTTTATGGGCCATGAAGCACCTGCTCCATACCGTTGTAATTTTGAACAATCATTAAACAATACATTAGGCCATAAATTGAGGCCTACCTGTAGTCCTAATCCTTGGATTTCACAATTGTCATTTACATGTTAAAAACTGTTCATTTTAATTACAATCTCACAATTAATGTTAAACTTATTTGTTTGTAAAGCATATAAAGATAGCCTTTCCTGTCTTGGTGCTCTCCAAATATTTCAACTCCTTTAATCCCCAACTATCATAATTGTCCTGAAGGCAGGACAAGAAGCAATGGATGGAAACTAATCAAGGAGAGAAGCAATCTAGAACTAAGGAGAAATTTCCTGACAGTTAGAACTGTCAGTGGAACAACCTGCCTCCAGAAGTTGTGAATGCTCCAATACTGGAAGTTTTAAAGAAGAGACTGGACAGCCACTTGTCTGAAATGTTATAGGGTTTCCTGCCTGAGCAGCGGATTGGACTAGAAGACCTCCAAGGTCCGTCCCAACTCTATTATTATTATTATTATTATTATTATTATTATTATTATTATTATTATTATTATTATTATTATTATTATTATTATTATTATTATTATTATTATTATTATTATTATTATTATATTATTATTATTATTATTATTTATTATTATTAATTATTAATTATTATTATTAATTATTATTATTATTAATTATTATTATTATTATTGTTGTTGTTGTTGTTGTTGTTGTTGTTTATGATGCATCTCTTTCCATATTAAACTTTACAATAACTTCATAAAGGTAGGTTAAATTTGGAGACTGTTGCCTGAGGCTGAATATCTTTGCTTGCATTTCATAGCCAGGAAGGAGAAATAGCACACAGGACTAAAAGATCAAAGCTGGGAGACTTCAGGAAAGTCCCAATAAAACCAGAACTAATACATAAATTAAGAACGCAAACTGTACTACAGTCTGATTTTCCAGGTGCCAAGGAAATAAGATAATGTGAATGTCAAGTATAAGAATTATGACCATGGATTCCAACTGGGAATCCTTGAGTCCTTGAGATGCATTTATAAATAATGTTTGTTCTGCCCTTCCTCCCTTCAAATTTGTTCAAATTAATTTCAGGAAGTGCATTTTTTATTCCTCCTGGCGATCCTTTCCTTACTTGTATCTAACTGTGGCATAAACATACCCTAATAACCTGTTTTTCTTACTTTGTTTTCTTGATGTTTCTTCATGCACTCCCCAGCCCCTGCATCAGACAGCCCTACGTCATCCTTCCTTGTACTGGTTTAAAATAGTATTTTCCCCTTTATCTCAACGTAAGATTTACTGTGGGTATAATTCACTGTATTTACCCAGCCATTCTGTCAATAGTCCAGCTAGGTGATTCCTGGGGAGTGGGATGGATACAGCTGGATACTTTTGGCCATTTTAGGCTGAACCTGAGCATTGTATTCGAGGCCTATTCTGCTTTGGGCAGAAGGAGGGTCCAATTCTTTTACAGCCAACCTCTTTGCTTGTAAACTCCAGGTCTTCAAGTTGATCCCCGGCTCAGAAACCAGGAGCAGTTTGAGCAGCTTCTGAAACAGATGTTCTCTTCATTCTTTGATCTACACCAGGCTGCCTTTGAATATAAATGTAACATTATTCTGTGATGGTGCTAAACCCATGAACAAAACAAACCTGGCCCTCTTATTTAGTTCAAGTGTTTTGTATGGCATCAGTTGATGACCGGATAGATTTAGTGCTATTTGACGCTGTAGCTACTTAGCTGCCTCTTTCAGCTGAATCCCCATCTCACATTGAGGAGGTGATGTTCGCACACTGGTTGGTGATGTTTGGTGGTAGGGGGAGAAAACAAAGCTGTGGAATCCACGATAAACTCTCCTTAATGTGTCCTACACACTATAAATAAGGACAGCCCCCCCCCCCCATTTGCCAACATTGTCTCCATAGCAGGATAAGGGTTGTCAAGAACAAATTTTATTGCTGGTAAAATGATAGCACTTAAATTCATCCAGTGGAAACTGAATTAACACATGCATTAGACACATGCAACTCTGGTCTCATGACCTTTGAATCATTCTAAGGTCTTCTGTCTCTAGGCCAGACACAGGCAGGTTGAAACTTGCCTCAATTATTTTTAGATAGAAATGCTTCTTGAGCTTTCTCTGGTAAACCAGATCTGAAGAACAAAAAGGAGCTGGATGGGAAGATAATGACATGGGCTGAGATAACCCAGAGATCTTCATGGTCAATGGACACTCGACCCTGGATTTCTACATTCCCAGTTCAACACACTAACCACTAAACTAAACCACTACGCTTTTTTTTACACGTGGCTACTCTAATTTGAACTAGCAATAATATCTACCTCTCTCATACATGTAAGATGTCATTTTTTTTTCTCTTAATGGTCAAACTGTTAGAGATGCAATTGATGGAGATACAAAACGGAGACTCCCATCTACAGTATTTTGTGATGGCATCCTAGTAAGAACAAAGTACCACTTCAGATCTGAGGAGTCTACTCTGCAGTCTGCCTCTTCTCTGTATCTATCTATCTATCTATCTATCTATCTATCTATCTATCTATCTATCTATCTATCTATCTATCTATCTATCTATCTATCTATCTATCTATCTATCTATCTATCTATCTATCTATATCTATCTATCCAGAAATGATTTTCACTGACAGAAAATATGCTTGCAGGATTGTCTGTACAAGATTAGTTTTATTATAGTTTGAGAAAGCATATGAATCACTTTTGGGAAATTTTATACTGGAATGTTATTCTAACCCTATCTTCAGTACCAATCACTTCTACTGGAAGGAGCAGAAAAGAAAAAGAAATAGCAAAATTATAAGCAAAACAAATATGACGACTGTTTTTGTCTTGCTGCTGCTCATATCTGGCCATTCACTGCAGATTTAAAACAAACTTAATTACAGAGGAAATATTAGAAGAAATGTTAGAGTTTTAAATTCTAACTTTGATTTTGCATTTATCTGGCCTATTGGAGAAGGTACTTTGGATAACCTTGTCAAGCATTTTTATTCCCACAGGGAAAAGTGTATGAAACAGCACTTATCCTTCTATTCGGAAACTTGTGGCCTGAACAACAAAAGGAAACATGATTCACATGATTATTATTATTTTTGCAAAATATACATTGCAAAGCTTCTATCTCTATGCAATTAACTCAGAGTGATGGATTTTTAATTACCTGGTACAAAGCTCGCTAAGAGAGATTGCTTTAGTCTTTCATCTCATGAAGTTTATTAACAAAAGCCATGCGCTTTTATAAAATGCCAACTGTTTTGTGTGTTTCTGTATAAGTAAGTGCAGATAACCAGTCTAATATCCATGTTTAGTCTGGGTGCCGTAAAATTATTGTATAACTCATATAAGTGGGAGATATTTCTATCTTGGGGTGTGTCACTGAATTCCACCCCTTCTGGTGGAAGCCAAAATCTTCAGAAGATAAATGTTTAGGACTTTCAAAAAGTGCCTTTCTGGATGTATTTAGTAAGCCCGAGACATTTATTTGAGCCATAATTTATATTTATTCATATCAATGTTGTACAAGCAATTCTTTCAAATCAAATATATCAGAAAAATATGTCTGGCATTGCTGAAAAAAACAAGTAAGATCTGATATATTAATTCTGGGAGAAATATTTGCCATCCATTTTAGGTTAGATCCTAAACAGTAAGAATGTGAATTGGAATTGCCAGTCTAAATTCCTAGGTGGAACATATTTCAGAACACTTACTTCAGATAAACTAGATGGACTGAAGCAAATGTTCTGATCCTAATTTGTTTGCCGAAGGTTCAGCACACCATAGATGATTAGCAATCACAAACAGAACAATCACAATAACCTTTTATGAGAAGGTGAAAGAAAAGACACCAATCAACAGAATTGCTCACCACAGTCAGGACACGGTTACACGGATCCCTGCATCTTGGTTAGACAGCAAAATCATGGGGGGGAAAGGTCATGATTAGTTGGATAATTCATCTATTATATAATCTCATGGTTTCCCAAATTAATTAAGACTATTGGCATTTATTTTTTTAAAAAATAGTATTTTAAAAGTGTGTGTCTAGCAAATCCTTATTTCTGTGAAAATTGGAACATAACGATCTAGCTCACCTGCACATTTATTGCATTCTGCAGAAGAAGAGGAAGGGAAAGGAGACAATCCATCGCAAAGCTTTGTTTCCCTAATGCTAAACTAACACAATTACAGGTAGTCCTTGACTTATAACTATTCGTTTAGCAACTGTTCAAAGGTACAATGGCACTGAAAAAAGTGATTTATGACCATTTTTCACACTGCACACATTTCATACATTGCAGCATGCCGGTGGTTACATGTTCAAAATTTGGATGCTTGGCAATCGGCATGCATTTATGATGGTTGCAGTATCCTGGAGTCATGTGATCACCTTTTGTCATCTTCTGACAAGCAAAGTCAATGGAGAAGCCAGATTCACTTAACAACCATGTTACTAACTTAACAACTGCAGTGATTCACTGAACAACTGTGACAAGAAAGGTTGTAAAATGGGGCAAAATTCACTTAACAACTGTCTCACTTAGCAACAGAAATTTTGGGCTCAGTTGTGATTGAAGAATGGCATATGGGAGGTATGGAAGAAAGTCAGCAGGCAAGAGATGTTGGAACAAGTACAGGCAGATATCTGCAAAAGGAGACAAGAAAGTTAAGCATGCAAAGCCAAAAGTTAGCTCTTGTGTGGGGGAAAAGCTGAGCTCTCACTCTAAAACATTCATGGCCAGAGTAGTAGAGTACAACAGTTGCTAGAAGCAAGACTGGGCAGAAATAATGGCTATCTTCCCACCAGCTATTTTCTGTAGTATGGTATAGTTCAAAGCAGAGACAAAGGTGCACCTCCAATTCTCAGGTAAAATCCAGTGGTTCCTAAAAGCCCATTTTTATTGCATTTGTGCGTATCCTGAAAGTGGCACCAAGTCGTCCCACATCAGAGAGACATTCAGCCATGCAGTACATTACTACGAAGCTGCTTGGTGTGGCAAATTTGCTGGCTCTGACTCTGGCAACACCATCCTAGAAAGATTTCCTAGGAATCTGATTAATGCTACTCTCAGTTGTCAAAAAGGCAAGCTAAATTGCTTTTCTTAAAAAAGATTGTTTAAAGACAATCTTTCTCTTGCAAAGCAACATTATTTTTGGGAAAAAAAATCTTGCTGCAAGAGTGATAACTAGTTTCTGGGTCCTTGAGTATTGTCATAAAGTAAACTATGAATCAAATCCAAGTATCTGAGCTATAGAACATCATATAGTTCATTCTTAAATATAGCATCCTGGATATTTTTTATTTGTCCATTTCTTTTATCTCATTACAACCTTAAGTGTAGTCTTTGGCAATGGTGGGATTCAAATATGTGAACAACTGGTTCTCTGTGTGGGTGCCGCTTCCGGAAGTCCATTCTGGGCCTGGGCAACAAAAAATTAGCTACTGGTTCTGCCGAAGTGGTGCGAACTGGCTGAATCCCACCACTGGTCTTTGGGGTATTTAATGACTGCTTCTGAAGCACTTCGTGGCTGAAGTTCACCGATCCACCATCTGCACTCTTAAATCTTGGTAGTAAATTAGGAAGGAGCTTCAGTAATCCTTCCTAAACTGTATAGTAATTGGTCAGGTTTCCTCAATGCAAAGTTCATTCTCTCTCTCTCTCTCTCTCTCTCTCTCTCTCTCTTTCTCTGTGTGTTTGTGCGTGTGTGAGTCTAACAGCTAAATGTAGGCAAGAATAGAGATCCATAGGCCCAGCCTTCAGACAACTGGCATGAAATGAGCTTCTGTGTTGTCCTCCAAATATGTGGGATGTCGGCTTTCATAATGCTCCAGCGCAATACATCTGGAAACAGCAGGTGGAGGAAGGCCTGCTGAGAGTTTTGCCTTCCGACCACATTAGTTTGTTGTTTGACTCATACATTTGGAAACAAAGGTTGATAGAAAATACTTGTGTAAAATGACTTTTTTCCAAACAAACTCCCAAGAAGCAAGTTAATCCAGCCGAGGTGGTTCTCAAGTGTTTTATTAAAAAAAATGGTGGGGAGGGGGGGAAATAACATCTCAAAATAGCAACTTTTTAACATTTCCCAGCAGGACCAAATAATGTTGCATTTCCCTAAATGTCTCCATGATAATCCATATGCAAGTCTGTCTTGGATCTGAATTACTATATCTCACTTGACAGGAAACACCTTTCTAGAGTATAGCACAAAGTTGTATAACTGTGAAGTGTTCGCGCAATGGCTTGTGTAGTTGGGGAGACAACTGGGAGCCTCTTTCTGTTGTGTCTTTGTTATATTTGGAGGTATCTGCAGGGCAGGATCAAAAAAAGTCAAGATGAATTTGTCAGAAGTGGAAAATATTTAAGTATGCAGGAGGAGAAACCTATTGTTATTTTTTAAATTTAAATTACATCTATTTTTGGTGTTTCTATCTTAGTAAACCTACTTATGTTTTGGAGTGCAGTCCCAGCCTGAGATTCAAAGGCCATTCATATTCCATTCATCCTCTCTGAAAGAAGCTATTAAAGAGGGGGAAATGCTTTTTTTCCCGTTTTTTCCCAAGAAGGATACATTTTTATAACCTATTTTAAAGCTAAGAAGACTTTCATAGGAAAACAGTAAATCAGAGATTGCGATTTAATCAAACAGTCCTCAAATTATGGCCAGAACTGGGACCAGAATTTCGGTCGCAAAGCGATGCGGTTGTTAAATGACTCATCAGGTGACCAGATGTGATTTTATGATCATTTTTACTGTACCAAGAATGATCCTTGTAAAAGTAGGTGGGATTGTGGAAAAAAAAGTGAGAGGAATCAGAATACAAATTAGAGTTGGTTTCATTCTATAATTGTAAGTTCATTTAAGTGTAATTAATTACCTTTGCTGATTTCCTGTGGCTATCTTCTTCAGTTACATTGAGGATTACAGTTAATGACAAGTTGTGTAAGAGCTCTGTGAACTTCCTCTAAGCTTTCCAGAGGAAAGGGTTTGTGCACATGGCCCTAAGACCTCACACTGTGGATTTCTCAAACCATGTAACCAGCATATGGCATAGCTTGGCCCCTAGGTTGAAGTTTTTTTCTTAAATGAGAGCCCTGATGGAGTACATAAGAACCCAAATTCTGGTTAGATGGGTGGATGTTGGCTTTAAAATCTCTTTATCTCATTCTATGAATTTAAGAGATTTCCTCTCCAGAATGTTTCTTATACTAAAGGTGTGTTTGGTGCAAAAATAATCCTTCCTCTTATAAATAACAGCTTTAGGGAAGATTTGTGTCAAGGCTGCAATGAAGGAGAAAGGGAGGTTTCATAACTTGGCATAGTCTCAGTTCTGATCACTTGCACCTTCAAAGCTGTTATTTAAATAGAAAAATTAAGCTCCTGGTGAAAAACCATGCACATCATGTGCCATTTGGCCAACACCAGTCATTCCTAGCATGTATCTTTGAGTCAAAGCTTTGTCCCACTGAAACTAAAAGATGTAACGGTTAATAGAATTGTAATGAAGAGCAGAACTTTTGACAACATTCTCTATTACTTTTACTTTACTACTCATCTTTTTCTTCCCTTTGAGTTTCAGAAAATGGGCAGAAAATATACTGACCTGTTTTTGAGAAACATCCAAAGTAATTGCCACACACGATCTGCACCTTTTTCCTGAGACAGGTTTTGTTGAAACTGGCAAATTAATTAACAAAAATGCTAACGTATAATTTTGAGAGAACTTTATCTCTAAGTTAATAAGAAAAATATTTTAATTACAGTATGTGGCACGTTTTGACCATATGCTAATGTTTTTTTGTGAAGAATTTGAATTGTTTTTTCCAGATTTGCAGGCAAGGAGACAGGGTACAGTATGCACAATATAGTTCCAATCCATGACTTGGAACTGAGGGCCTCAATCAAGCAGTCCACATATCACAAAGGGGACTCAGAAATAGTGTGGATGGAAAATGGGATAAGTCACTGAACTGTAACTAAACTTTTGGAATTCTATGTGAATGATAAATTTATGCAAATGATAAATTTACAACAAAATGACTATAAATGTACAGATGTCCTTCTTGAGGGGAAAGGAACATTTGTTTTTGTCATGATGGAATCTTTGATAGAGTGATTGTGAAATCTAAGATACCAAAGTTTGAGAACTACTGTCTATTTCTGAATCTCTGCATTCATTCTAAAAAGACTAAAGAAAAAAATAGAATACAAAGTAATAAGGAGTTTTCTCTAGTTTTCATTTTATTTAAGCCTCCTGATAACTTAATTTCAAAATTCTGGCAAAGTACTAGAAAAAAATGAAAGGCGGTAGGCCATTCTTTCGAAGTACTGACAAATAGCACATGCCAGCAAATTGAGTTAACAGTAAAATTTCCTATGAAAATTAAGGAATTGCCTGATTTAAGCTTCTGCATTCATAGTCCATCAGCTAATCAGTGGGGGGGGGGGGAAACCCATTTCTTTCAACACCAAATAGCAACCTAGAGAAGGGGTCCCCAACCCCTGGTCTGTGGACTGGCACCTGGCCGCGACATGCCAGTAACTGGTCCGCGCAAACAAGTGAAGCCCCATTCGTGGAAACCATACCCCCTCTGGTCTGTGGAGAAACCTCTCTCCACAGAACCGGTTCCTGGTGCCCAAAAGGTTGGGGGCTGCTGACCTAGAGCACATCCACACATCCCACTAATATCTCCAGGCATTTTTGAAGGACACATCCTCATGACACACCCTTCTTCTCAACTCCACCACATAGCTGAGGTTATCTAGTTATGTATTTATCTGATTCAGTTTTAAAGTGGTGTTCTTCCATGGACATTTTGTACAGGTATTTGGTATCTGCTGCCTCTCTGGTGCTTTGCAAGGTGTCAGTCAGACATTAGATGAGTTCCTTATCTACAAGGTTCTAGGGAGGAAAACATGCAGATCATCTGTGAGATAGATAGAAGCTACCTGATAAAGTTGAACAGCAGAGGTTTACTGCTCAAAGATAATATCTGTCGGATTCAGTCTGGTTCATTTCAATCAGTTGTTATATTTTCAGCTCCCCCAAGATTCTTCCACAACCATTGCACATAACCTGAGAACTCTGTCTCCTGAGCTGTTCCCACATCTTGTAGAATTAAAGATCATCTCAGGCTGCTGGGGAAGAGATAAAAGTGACCTCATGAAAAGGTAACCCTTAAAAAGTTAGCAAGTTATCTTCATGTCACAGCAAGCAAGCAAGGTATAAGGATAAGACCACAGCAAATTATGCCGGATGCCATATTATTGTGCCGTTTCATAGTTTAGAGAAAACTATGTCAAACTGGATGGATATGTAGAAATATCTGGTTGGCAGTTTAATAAAAACCCAGAACCAAGTAAGATTATCCAGTAACTTTCATGGACTATTTTTCAAGACTGTATTGACCCAATGAAAACATGCTAGCACTTTCAACTTGTGAGATATATTCCTAACCCTTTTTTCACATATAATCTACATACACAAATCAACAAAATAATGTCTTACGTCTGTGTTTTAAATAGAGTAAGTATGATAAAAACAAACAGATTCACTGGTGAACCCCATTTAGAAAAAGAGAGAGGGATTGCAAATGAAGAAATACTTAATTTTCCATTACATATTTGCTTCAAACTTCTGCTTGAGTAATAGTATTGTGCACCCACGAAACTGGACATCCAAGTGTCCAGTTACATCTTTCAGAATCAGAGCTTTTCTTTTGATTAAGATGGCGATGTTTCCTGAGAAATGCAAATATGGGAGCATATCTTCCAAAAGTGGTCCACCTATGCAACAGATGTCATGCAGGATGGCACACGCATGCAGAAAAAACTTAAATTTGGTGTAGTAGGTAAGGGGCTGGACTAGAAACAAGAAGACGGTAAGGTCTAATCTGGTCTTACCTAGAAAAATGGCTGGGCACGTTGAGCCACTTATTCTCCCTCAGCCCAAGCGACCTCACAGGATTATTGTTGTGGAGTAAGTAGGAGGTGGGAGTATTGAGTTGTACAAAAACAGGATATACACCTAATAATACTATTAGATAGACTGTGACACTCTCAGAAAGGAAGGGATTGTATAAGATCCGTACTCCTAGAATCCCACCCTGTGCATTATTCTCCTTCTCAACTAAATAGGCAAAAGGGCCAGCCATGTTCGCATCAATACAAGTGGCCATGAGCATCCCCATATGATAGGAGGAATGAGATTTTGTTTTGTTTAATACCACAAAGAATGAGCTGAATTGGTTTGGAAACCTGGGGTGTAGGAAATTTGATTTTTATGGTTTTTGTTTTAATTGAGCTACCAGATCTTGTAGCTTAATTAAAACAAAATTTTGGGAATTGCAAAATTCAGGATTGGTTCAAGTGTGTGTGTGTGTGTGTGTGTGTGTGTGTGTGTGTGTGTGTAAAAATCTACCATATACTATAATGAATACTCCAGTGGTACTAGCTCATATTTTAGATATTGTATGTGAAACAGGTTTGCTGCCAATGAACTATACGAAAGACCAAAGTTGAGACTATCAAGCATGCGCTGAAAAAATGCAGACAAACCACTCAATGGGAGCAGTCAGTGTTTTCTCAATCTGTATTTTAGAGGTTACCCTCTGGTAGCGTATTTGTGATTGTTTGCATATGTGTGTGTGCGTGTGTGCAAGTTGTGTGTCTGTTCATGTATGCGTGTTCAGTTTGAGTGTGTCCTTGTATCCTTCCTCTATTCCATCGTTCCAAGGCAGTTCAGCTTCTTCTTTATGATAGTTAAGCAAAAAAAATAAAAAATTACTCCATCCACTACCCACCCACGCACACATAGACGAGCTACATGACAACTGTCACGTTCAGCTTGACCCTGAGGGGGAAATTATGACGGACTAACGATGAAAGGCTAGTTTTCCAATTCTCTCAGCCTCTCGCTTTGGAGGCAGACTCTGTATAGTATTGCAGTTCTTCTGCCAACACCACTAATTAATCCAGCCAAGGTTGGAAGCAGACAGAGTGAGTCAAGCTGGTTATTTTTCCACAGGAGTCTTCCCCTCCCCTCCCCTCCCCGTCCCCCACCCAGCCACCCCAAGAAGCATGTAGAAAATGTTCCGTTTTGCATATCCTAACATGCCACATAAAGGGGTAACGTGAGTTGCTAAGCCTGTTGCACCAAAGCACATCTCCCAGGCATTGCCTCCATGAAATGGCAAACCAAACAGTGTTTCAGATTTATAACCTGTCCAAGAAAAAAAAGATATAAGGAAAGGAAGCAGCCAGCCCTGAGACAATATCACCTGAGCTGCTTGAAGCTGTTTCTTTTTCCCTTTAGTTTTTTTTTTTTATGAATTACAAAGGTTAAAAAAAATGGCTCATCTTTCAAAGGCTGTTTTATTGCTCTGTCTGCTTTTATTGAAGTGCACAGAAGATAATGCTGGCTGTGTTTTTCATATATATTCATCTTATGTTTACTTCTTACTGACACTGCGTTTATCACACCTTTGTGATAAATGAACACACACACAAATGAAAACTCATTGTTCCTTCCACATTAAAATATCCATCTATTCATCCATTTATCTATCACTGGTCAGAAACTATTTTATTTGTTTGTTTGTTTGTTTAAAAATTTGTTTAAAAATGTATATGCCGCTCATCTTGTTAGCAAACACTATCCAACGATTTATATTTAAATGAACAGCATTTTAATTAAAGCAACAGTTCAACAATTCAAATGGAATATGGAGTAAATGGTTCAAAATTCAACACAGCAAGGTTATATACTATTATCTTACTCATTCTGTTTATGCAGAACATATCGTGAGAAATGCTGGATTGGAAAACATGAAAATTTGAATTAAAATTGCAAAAAGAAACACTTAACAGTCTCAGATAAATTGACGGCTTGAAATGAAGACTTAAAATATTGTATAGATTTATATGGCTAGCCCGTCAACACAGGATGCAATACAATAAAGATTATACTTTAAAAAAATACAAATATTTCATGCATGAAGCAAAGTAAACACTTACCATATCAAAACAGGCTCGCGTAGTACCTAGGCCCAATGCTCAAGGAAAGGACCACATCTGTATGCCTTGTTTTATATTGTCGTTCTATAATGTTGTAAGCCATCCAGAGTTGCTATACAATGGAATGGGCGACATATAAATTTAATGAATAAATAAATAAAGTCTGGCAATCCAGCCTCTCAAGAGAATGTTCTAAAAGCCATATCCTGGGACAGAGAAGGCAAACTTCCAGGGTCCCACTAGATGGCATTGCTTAGTAGGAGGGATGAGCCGAAATAATTGAAGACAGGCGATCACACAAATAATCTAGCCTTATGCTAGGACAGTCTTTATATATAGGCAATAACCAGCATTTTGAATTGCATCCAGAAGTCCATTTAGAGCCGGTGCACCTTGCAGAGTAGGTATGTTACATGGCTCAACCGAGACATACTTGTAACTATGTACACCACAGAAAGGTAATTAAAACTTTACAAAACTACAAGCAGACTAAAGGTCATGATAAATTTGATATAAGATTTTGGAATTAATTACTTTTTTAAAATAAAATTTATTAAAAGTTTTAGAACATAAAAACAAAAACAAACTAATACAAAATGAAGAGAACAAAGAAAAAGAGTGTGCAAAAAAACCAAGAGTGCAGTGAGAAGGAATAAAAACAAATGCCTTTTAAGTATTTTTTTAATGATAAAGTAAGACTTTAAAAATTGGATACTAGAGGGAACTAATTATTAGAATTAAAGAAGAACTCTCAAACCTGACTTACAAATACAGAATGAAGCAAAATATTATAGTAATGGACATACTGGAAGGATATTTTTGAACAAAGGACCCAGGAGTTCATTTTAAGAATGTTTGTCTCTATAGATAGACTGTGTTTAAAAGATGTTATAGAAGAGGAACAAGCTGTACCTGACTTGACTGAGACTGATTTGAATATGGATTTAGAAATGACAAACTACAAAAATGACATGGAAAAAGATTTTAAACTGGAAGAAACCAACTGATGTCAATAATTAAAATGGATATGCAAATATCAAACCAAGAATGGATGGTTTTCCTATATTGGATTTACAAAAGAGGCTTGTTAAAGATTTGAAGAATTTTGTGAGAAGGGTCAAAGAAAAAATGAAAAATCAAGTTCTATGACATTATTTGAAGAGACTAAAAATCAAGATTGTAGAAGGAAGGAGTATAAAGTTGGTTTATCAGATCAAGGTTTAAAAAGGTGTTTTTTGGTAACTCTTAATAGATTTTTGCTGACATCAGAACTCAATTGAGGAGGCTTCATGGATATGTTTATAGATAGAAGATGGGCTATGGGAAGAGGATGTGTTGTATTTGAAGAGAAGTTGATAAGTTACTAAAATTGTTTATACTTGTGATATGTGTTGTGGGAAGTAATTTCCTTATATATTTTTGCCTATATTCTTATTTGTTTTCTTTTCTGTTTTTTCTGCACTTTCTATTTTGTATTTTTATTTTTTTGTTTGTTCTTAATCATTGTAATTGTAATTTTTAATAAGAAAAAATATGTTTCACCATAGCAACAAAGAAACTAATGTTAAATGTAGTAAAACCAGATTGTTTACTGAAGGCAATAATCATGAAGATATTGGACATGTAATGCATAAACAGATGTCATTGCAGAAGACCCTGATGTTTGGAAAAACCAAAGCAATTTTTTAAAAAAGCCAATAGAAAAAAAAATGGGTAAATATTGTCACTGATGACATGAAGGATGAGCTTGCAAGAACTCAAATAAAGAGTTACCATTGACAGTTTTCATGAAATCATGTGCACAGGTCAAAAGAGATGGAAAGAACTTCACCAGTCAACAACAACAACAGGAACAATGCAGTTCTTTCATTTTATGCTTTGCCCTGTTGCTCATACCATTCCACTCAATCTCAAACAACTAGTTTAACAGAAAGTAGGGCAAACATGACCTTGACTTTACTAGGATTCGACATGCAACCTAGCCACAAATATTGCAGAATAAATGCTGTCATATGACAGGCCTTCAACTACGCCTTATTCAAGAATCACATGCTGACCCATAAATTACAGAAGGCTCTTCATGCTGTCATTAGACCAATAAAAAGGAAGAGTAATTATCTGATGCTTATTTCAACGGAATTCAAGAGGACAATGAGACATGTCTCTTCATAAAAGTAGTTTAAAAGTATCCTAGGACAGAGACTCTTTATGTTCTCTAAACCAAGAGCTGGTAAACTTTTGGGGTTGGTAGGGAGATGGGGGCTATAGTAATTTTCTTTGTTTGGCCTCCAAAAGCAATAAAAGGAAAATGGGACAAACTTTCAGGCCTTTTCATGTTGATTCCTTCATAGTGTAAGCCTAAAACAGGCTTGGTAAAGAATAGTAATCTGTGGTGATTAAGGGCCTTGTATTTAAAAGACCATCTCCCCCAAAGCCACAGAACCTGTGTACTAAGATCAGCTTGGGGAATGGCTTGGCTCCAATGTAGTCAACAGTAGAAGGGTCTTCTCTGCAGCACTGACCTTACACTGCTTTGGAGAGGGGTGTGGTTTCATTTATATATCATAAAGGACATAGTCAAACACCTAACCTTCTGCAAGGTGGCAGCTGATCTTGCAGCAGACCAAATTTTAAACTGCATTTTGAAATGGACTCCATTTTTTTATGAGAGCTTGTTTGGTTTTTTTATCAAATTGTTCTTTCTGTGGATTGTTTTTATGGCTCTGGACCTCTGTGGAAGGAAGAGTATTATAAAGATTAATGATGATGACTCAGATAGCTCTTTTCAACCTGGAACCCTGAAGATGTGCTAGAACGCCACCATTCCACATCTAAAAGAAATAGCAATGGAAAGCAACAACTAGCAATCATAGAAAAGGGAGTTTCCTAGCTTCCTCCCGCAAGCTACTACAGCCATTTGAAATAAAAGGATTTTCTAACAAGAACTTGAAACACAGGATGGGAACTAGGTAACAAATGCAGCCAGAACAAGACAGAAAATACTGTTTTGCATGTGGAACCAGACAATCTGGGCAGACGTTCCACCATCTGTTGGCTACGGGGAAGGTTGAGAGTTACATCATGTATTCCTGCCCTCCATAAATGATGGCTGGGCCATGCCTGCACTGGGAAAAGTTGAAATGCTGATATGCCCTAAGGGTAGTCATATAAACGTAGAATTTCTCTCCTTTTAGCTATCATTATTCCACCATGGCTTCAAGATACAAAAATACATATTGTTTTCTAACCAGAATCTGAAAGGCAGTTACATAGTTAATCTGTTGTATGAGCAGAAATCATTTCTCTCCCGGCATTTATCCTCTCCATTACTTCATTTTCCAAATTCCTTTCTTTCTCTATTTTTGACACCAACTTCTTTCCACGCTTTCGACAAGGTAGAGGAGAACTGACTTCCACTATATTATTTCAAAAGGAAAAAGGATTCCGATTGTGCTGTTTCACGTTAAAGGTCTTCTCAATTGCCACTAAGGGAGCATCTTGCCTTTAGATGCAGCAGCCCTGTTTTTCATTATTGCAGTGTCCAGAAAATGCCAGCTGCCAAATATGGTCAGGTTCAACCAATCCCCTCCCTATAAAGGTTTCTAAATAAAAAAAATGACCAACTCACCAACTTATAGGACCTAGTTAGTTGCACATGGGAAACTGTTCTGCCCTCTCCTCTAGGTCTATTTTTGCCCAGGTTTCCTTTCAATGCATATTTATTCTCTTTTAATTGGGAAAATGTTAACATGGTATGGAAGGGGCAAACAAAACTAGCTTAAAGTTTTAAAATCGCCTCTTTTCCATTACTGTTGAAATGCCCTGGTGAATAGATGCTTTTTTCTCCCTGCAGGCCCTAAGACCAGCTGAAAGATGGTGGCAATATCAGAGGAGAAAACCATCATCACCTTGCTTACAGTAAATGACAAACTCACAGATCAGGGCAGCACCATTTGACAGGCAGGCCACTAATAAATGACTGGCAATAGGGGCAGCAAATTGATCCTTTTGTTTGACTCAAGGATCATTGGTGGACAGCAATTTAAATCATAGTGAGGAAAAGCCCTTCATACAGCTTCAGCCACCATAAGGGATCCTCAACTCTGCTTTTCTACTAAAAAAAAACAAAAACCCTTTCCCTTATTGCACTGCCCCTGCTCCAGTGCTTGCGGATTTGGATGAAACTGCTGTTTTCAAACGCACGAATGGATCCTTTTAGGTCGCAATGTGTAAATCAACATCAATAACGCAGCGGTATTTAAAAAAAAAAAAATCTTCCAGTTTGCCAGGATCCCGTCTGCTGAAAGCCGGTCTTGGAAAGCCGAAGGGGTTAAGGCAAAACTCAGGGCAGAGGGATTTCTCCCTAATCCGTGCACATGTCATGGGATCAGGGCTGTGGGTGGTAGTGCTAGCCTGTGGCGGTTGCTCAGGCCCAGAGCCCATCGCCTGACTGGCTCCCAAGCCTTCTTACATAGGCCGTTTTTCAAATTTAATTAAGAAGGGCCCATCAGCAGCTTAGCTTGTCGCCTACGCCGCTCCAAGCCTCGCTGGCACACAAAGGAAAGCGAAGCCGGACCTTTACCTCCGGGCAGCCGCCTCGCGAGGAGCGGCCGATGACGTCAATTCCTCCCCCGTCGGTCGTTCACAGTCCCAAAAATGACGTCAGAGGTCTGCCCTTCCGCTCTGCGAGAGCAAGAGAGAAAGCAAGGTCCAGGGTTGAAAACGGACAGAGGCGATTGTTATTTATATTATGGTTGGTCGCCCGGTCAGCCAGATGTTCAGACTGCATTTGGCATTTTTATCCACCTATTGAGTTCAAGCAGATGTGGAGGTTTGATGGTGTTAGAGGTACCCTCGCATGATTGTCAGTTGTTCCGAGCAAGCTGCCTTTTTTGCAATTGACGGATGGTGAATTTGTCAATATAGATGTGGTTCAAGTGGTGTTTCGGTTATTCTGGGATTGTACCCAAGGGCGCCTATAGTTATTGGTAATGGCAATAGCAATTACCTTTGCTTTATTTTGCCACAGTATTATTCTTTCCTCCATTCGCTTCAGCGTTGCCCCCCGACTTCATTCCGTATCTAATCGCCTCTTGCTTCGTAGCCACCAGAGCCACCTACGGCAGGAGCCCCGACCCCCTTCCAAGGCAAGCCGCGCGGGAGGCAGACTGAGACGATAGCCGGGAGGGGAAGTTAAGGAAGGAAGCCCTTGTAAGTGACTCCCTTTGGGATCAGGTTTTCCTGGCGCTGAGCTCTTAAGAAGGAAAAAAACGGCCAGTGGAGTCCAGCGCCAAGGTGGATCTGCAGGAGGCTATTTTCCTGAGCCTTTGATCTTTAAAGAAGGGAGACGGAGCCGAGCGGAAGGTCACCTAAACGCCCTAACAAGAACACCTGGACTGCTATTGTCTATGGCAGTCACTCTTTCAAGATGCCACGTGGGGCTCTGTGTATGTAAACATCACCCAGCCGCTAACACACACCCCATACACACGCACTCGTTCCTTACACGCTGCAGGAAAAACAGAGGTGGATTAAGGCTGTAGATGAAATTTGTTCCCCTTATAGGTTGGCAAATCTTTAAAAGGCACTTCCAATTAATTCAATTTGCCCCATTTGGTTATTTTATGCTATACTGTCACAAAAACAGAAGTATGTGTATTAAGCTACTCATAGAAATACCCTCTAATTCACGGGTGTCAAACTCGACATCACGTGACTTGTCGCAAGATTTCGCAACTTTTTCCCCATTGCTGGCAATGGGGTGGGCACAGTTTTGGCGTGATGCATCCGGCCCGCGGGCCGGCAGTTTGACACCCCTACTCTAATTCATAAATACCTCAACAATACTAAAGTGGTTTGTTTAAAATATCCTTTGTCCCATTTCAGTCTTCTTGGGAGAAATGCAATCAGAAAGCATGTAAAATTTGTACCCTGATTTAATTTTAATAGGATGAAGCACTTCATATAACTTTGGCTTCCTGTGATAAAACTAAGCAACTCCATGAATTGCTGCTCAGTGACTGTAATCAAAGTCCTGCATTCATTCAGACTTCCAGCAATTACACAGGAATTTGGTGTGGTTAAAATGCTGGCCTAAAAGCCAAGAGACTCTTGAGTTCTAGTCCTGCCTTAGGCATAAAAGCTGGCTAAGTGATTTTTGGGCCAGTGACTCTCTCTCAGCCCAACTCACCTCACAGGGTGGGGGGAAATAGGAGAAGGGTGGTGTGTTGGATATATTCACTGCCTTGAGTTACCTTTAAAGTCAAAAAGGCAGGATAAAAACTTTATTAAATAAAAAACAAAATGTGTTTTGTGTTGAATTGCAAATTTTAAAAATTATTCCTTTTAGATAATTAAAAATGGAGCCATTTTCATTATTTGGCCTTTTTCTCTCTGCAGAAATGTTTCTGCAGTGAAGCAGCTAGATCCCATAGATTAACCTAGACATGGACATCTTTTTTTTTTTTTTTAGTGCAATGAAAACCAAGGCATTCACTGTACTCAGGAATCATTAGAGAAAAGTAAAAAATATGCAACAGACTTTGATTAAGTCTGATCATTACTCAGATTCTATACTAACACTATGTATAGTGATCAGTAGTGCTCTTCTAATAATTCAGATTATTCTGGAAATATCAAAGATTTGCACCCTGAGCCAGTATGCTACCAGTCGCACCAATGATGATTCCTTCTTCTCCATTTTTAGGGTAGTAAGATTATCATCGTCTTCTTGCCTGACAGCTAAATGAGAATAGTTATGCCTCAAATCTCTACCAACTGTCCTTTATTTATTCATCCTTAAACAAGTTCATATGCATTAATAATATGCTGGTTTGTGAAGACTTGCTTTCACTTGGTTTTGATTTTGCCCTGAGGACTTAGCTCATTCAACTGAGAAATTAAGAAAGGAAACAACTTTAATGTTATTGCTTCCTCCAGCTTATTTATCTTGAGCTGTTTGCTCTAGATAATAGCTGCAAAGTATCTCACCTCCAAGCTGTAGAAGCCAAATGATGTCATGCTAGGGGCATCTTGAGAGAGCAACCCATCTAACCCATGAAAAAGCATAACAGAGGCAAAGAGGCTAGAAATAAAACATTTCACTAAATTCTTGCTAGACATTAACAATAACAGTATTATTTTAAAAAATATATACACTGAATTAACCAAAAGTTTTTGCGGGGGACAATGCTATTTATTTGCTATTTAGTTTCTTTGCCATTACATTTATATTCTGCTTTTTCTCTAGACTAGCTTTTTTCATCTGGAACACCAATATTTATCATCCCAGGAGCTCCTGTAAAAATCCATAGATTATAGGATAATAGACTAAAGAATCGTTTAGGCTTTTATTTCAACCCCTTTGTAAAAATCCAGATGCCAATATGATAGATAGATAGATAGATAGATAGATAGATAGATAGATAGATAGATAGATAGATAGATAGATAGATAGATAGATAGATAGATAGATAGATAGATAGATAGATAGATAGATAGATAGATAGATAGATAGATAGATAGATAGATGTAGGTAGGTAGGTAGGTAGGTAGGTAGGTAGGTAGGTAGATTATTAAATAAAAGAAGAATTAATAAATTAATGTATTCTGTGCTTAATTTAGCTTAAATCAATTTAGTTATTTCCCATTCCCTAAGGAAAGTCATCCAATAAACTCTCTGGTTGCATGGATACTTGGATGGCCTCTTGTTTTTCCTCTGAACCCCGTGGGCTTTACATACATATTATTTTCAAAATTCCATTGAAATTTCCATTTTGTTTCCAATGTCTGCTTGAAAACTTACAAGCAGAGGAACAAAAGCTTTCTTCTGGATTTAGATGTATGCCACCTCTGAAAATATCATCTGAAACGGTCATGGTGGCCTAGCCAGGCAATTGAAGCCTGGCATTTCGCCAACTTTCCTCGGGACCTTCCTGACAAGAATCAGATTGATTGCATAGGGAAGCATATTCAGTTTTCTCGTGAAAAAGAGCATTTTCCTGCTGGGTCACTTTGATCAGGCTATTTGCATTTTTACATTTCAGTGAATGATAATTATAGAAGAACTGAATATGTGTTTGGGGCAAAATTGTACAAGATTGTGAATTTATGATATCTGGAGGAAAAACACTCTGTTAGATGTCACGACTGGATGGAGAGGAACAAGATGAGAGAGTAAGAAAAAGTGATTGGGCTATTCAGAAAACAAGAAAAATGAGAATGGTGTCTTTTTGGGGCTATAGCTGGGGGAACAAACCCACTTTTTACAGAATTAGACAATATCAACAGTGAACCTTGAGGGGAAATGCACATGGAAAAAAAGGAAAGAAAGGACAGTGAAAGAACAACTGCAAACCACAAGTTCTGGATTGAAAAGTACCAGATTTATATATCAACAGAATGACTGAAAGAGGATGTGAAAGAACAAAATGAAAATAATTATGTGAGACACAAAGTGCCAGAGGAGCATGTGTTGGTGAGAGGAAGCACTGAATTAAATGATATGTCAGCCCTCAACTTAGAGTGAGCCTTGAAAACAGGCTAATAGTGGTTGCTCACTTAGAGCCTTTGAGAAAAAGTAGTAAAGACTTCTTCGGGTTGTGAGAGACTCTTAAGCTGTATACTATCTTTTAAGTAAGTGTATAATGCTATCCTGTGAGCTGCCTTAGTTAGCTGACCTAAATTAAGGACTTATTTATTTTATGGAAAATCTCCATATCATTATGATGGTACACAGGGTATGCTTTGCTGGTTCCACTCTGTGTCTGCCAAACCCGTGCCCTCCCAAGACAGCTACGTACTGCATGCCATCTGAAAGGAAGAGCAAAAAAGACGGACCATCCAAGACCTTTGCAAAATGTTGACAGAAGACCTGGAAAGGATGGAAAGTACTTAAGAAGAAGCAGAAACTGTTCCAACTGAATGAAACTGTTGGAGAGCCATTGCTGCCTACGGTGCCACACAGCATAGGTGGATCTAAGTCTATGATTCAGATCAATGCCAGCCTTGCTGTATGTGTCCCATATGTGTGGCCTTCAACTCCCAGAATTCAAAGCAATGACTAGGCTGGCTGGGGAATTTTGCTCTGAAATCCTCACAAATGGAAAACATCGAGGTTGGGGAAGGTTGCTTACTATTTTTGCCTCAACCACATAATTTCCTCCTTCACTTTTAAAAAGAGATAGCATCATTCCTTATCAATGCACCTTCCCTTTGCACAATAGGCTTCATTCTTCCTGCCTATTTGAAAATTGGTGCACGTGCTTCCCAAAGTAGTGCTTGCACTCCTTTGCTAATGTAATTACATTCTGTCCCCAAATACACTATTTTAAAGAAACAAAGCTTGAAAATCACAGCAGTGATTTCTATGATTTAGCCTATTTTTCCACAAATTTAATCTCTAGACCCCACTTTCCTTAACTTTGAACTAGATGGCTTTCTGAATGTCCTGGGTGAGATTTGGCCAATTTCAGAGCTCAAAGTAAAGTCCATGAAAAAAAGAATTGCTTATCTCTGCCAAATCTTAATGAAGATAACAAACCCCCTATATTTCTGTTCTGATCAAAATCATTTATGATGGTAATTAGTACAGCCCATCTATCATTCTATAATTTATCAAGTTTCTTAGCAGAGACCTGTTTTACAGTATCTGCTGTTTTCATATAAATTATCAACCAAGCAACATCAGGAATTAGCTGTTGTTTTTTAATCACCTGAAAACTTTTAATCACCTAAATACTTTCCTTGCACATGAGTCAATGCTCTAATCTGAAACTTGGCAGGGTTTATCCCTCACAGAAGGAAACAATACTATCTAATTTTGTAAAAAAAAAAAATCCATCAAAACATTTATAAGTACTTTTCCTTTTTTAAAAATCTGAAGAAGTTAAGTACCAGTCCCTCTGAGCAGACAACCTTTAAACCTATTTTTTTGTAGTTGGCAGGCAAACATACTGGGAGAATTCATTTAAGGTTAGTGATAGTTAGTGAACTATTTTTGCTATATTTGATCATTATTACTGAGGCTTTTTTTACCTTGCTAGTGAAATTGACTTCAACTGATTAGCTTCATTCTCTCAGCACACTGCACTCTATCTCAAAAAGTGAATTGTCCAAAAAATGTTTTTTAAAAAGTTGCAACCATTTGCATCTTCCATTCTAACCAACATAAGAAATGACTTTTAGTTATTTAGTTTTAGTATAGTTTAGATTTGGATTTTTTTTCAGATTGATTTGTGTCTTGTCTGAATTGGTACTGTTGAAATAAGTTTGGTTTCCAAATTGTTAAGTCCAAACTTAATTTTATGATCAGCATATATCTTAGCTTTTGCATGTATTTATGCACTAAAAAAATCCCATTCTAGTGATGACTTGTTATTCAAAATGCATTATCTTTCTGCATAAATGAGATTTTGCTTCTGTGAATGTTTTCCATAAAGTGCAAAGTTTAAAATAGTATCCCAGAATGCCAGCGATTAAAAATAATGTTATATTTTTTTTAGATCAATCTTATTTTCTGCACAAGAATGCATAGGATGGCAGACCATGCATCCAATAGAGAATTATAGGATTTCAGTTCTGTACATACATGACATAGAATAATACATGGGTGTGTCTGTGTATATTTTTGAAGTACATGCAGTGCTTTTATAGATACACACATAACAATAATTCCCATAGTAGTTTTCAGCAGATATGACAGGTTGGCATATATATGGCTACATGTGACTTCCTGAACAGAACCACTGCATTGCACCAACTGTTTTCATCATTCTGTGAAATAAATCCTAATATCTGAACCAACCCTAAATAATTATGACTTCGTTGACATACAGCTATCTGGCCTGAAAGAATGACCAAGACTAGCCTTCAGTCCCCCTACATATTTGTCAGACCTTTTATTCTTAAGAATGTGATGAGGAATGCAATCCCATGTTAAGATGATTTGCAACTACTGAGAACCATCTGACAAAATACTTGTGTTTGATGTTGATGTTTCTAAACAGCTGCCATTATTATATATGAAACCCTTTTGATGTTGGGGAAAAAAAGAGATGCATTGAATGATGAATACCAAACCTAGTAAAACAAGGGATGGGAAAGGGAAAGCACAGTTGATTCTTACGCTTATTCTTATTATTAAACCAGTATCTCACATTTCTAATAAGTAGACTGAAGTTTAAATTACAAGCTCTCTGTATCGAGTCAGGATCCAAACTGCTCAGAAGCCTTCAGATAACTATTACCTTCCTTCAGATAAGTTTCAAGTCATTTCTTGACAAATACAAAGCTCCTATTCAGAGGCCAGAGGAACCTACAAGATTTTCATTATCCTAATCATTGCAGCAGTGAAGAAAAGGAGTTTGGGGAGGGGAGGGGAGGGGAGGGGACCGAGACCTGCATTGCTTGAGATGACAGCTTAGGACTTAGCGTGCCTGGTCTGTTCCCGCCTGCTTGCTGATAAGACCAAGTAGAACACGAAAAAAGAAAAAAAAGTTAATCTGGGCAGCAGAGCTGCTCCTGGTAAACATGTTACATCACAAGGAGAAACTAAAATAATAAACTGGCCAAATAAACTCCCCAAAAGGGCAATGCAATAAATATGCCAACAGTAGGGAAAAACACAGACCAAAGTAAATGATTTTTTTCCATTGCTAGCATGCGCCATTCCTACCAAATCTGTTTGGTGCCCACTATTGTCACCCAGTCCCTTGGACTGCAAGGCGATCAAACCGGTCAGTCCTAGAGGAGATCAACCCTGACTGCTCTTTAGAAGGCCAGATCCTGAAGTTGAAACTCAAGTACTTTGGCCACCTAATGAGAAGGAAGGACTCACTGGAGAAGAGCCTAATGCTGGGAAACATTGAGGGCAATAAAAGAAGGGGACGACAGAGAATGAGGTGGCTGGATGGAGTCACTGAGGCAATGGGCGTGAGCTTAAATGGACTCCAGAAGATGGTAGAGGACAGGAAGGCCTGGAGGAACGTTGTCCATGGGGTCGCGATGGGTTGGACACAACTTCACAACTAACAACAAATTGTCACACATGCCCACACGCCCACCATTCACACACATGCTCACATTGCCAGCTCACTGAGGAGCTGAGGCTTCAAACAAATCAATCATAATTTCAAAAGTGTATTCCATTTTCTTCTTTTAAATGGTTTTAAAGTTAAAATCAAACTTTTTAAAGAATGAACATGTGCAGTAAATTCATGTGCACAAGTCCTTTTTGGAGACAAGGCAACTCCCGAAGAAAATAGGAGGCAGTCTGGTGTTTTTCATTGCTACCGTCTCTTGCTACCAAAGAACTGGAGACTATTCTTTACACTGCAAGCTATAAGGAACACGAAAGACTCCATATTTCCACAGGAATGGAAGGCATCAGGCATGTTTGAGTTGCACTCCTTAAGGACTCTGTTCTGAATTTTGCTAGATACAGAAAGAAGGCCTTGGTTGGGCTTTTCAGCAGAATCAAAACTGGCTTGTATGTGTTTGCCTATTGCATCCAATATCCATATTGGATATTCTAGGAAAGTATTATTGTTCATGTTTCATAATTATCACTGTACAGTATTGGGCTGTTCACTTTTACCTGGGAATAGTATAACTAAAGATAGGTCCTCCTTCCTGCTGACTAAATTCTTCTTCCCCACAAAGAAAGTACATATATTTTCTGGGAATCTTTGGCATAACTTGGCTGGCCCTCATCCTAACTCTGTAATGGAGAGGAATGAATGTGTCATTTGCTTCCGCTTCAGTCCTTTTATTCTGTTGTCTTTGTGGATTATAAGAGCGCCTAAGCTGTGAGCTCTCTTCTTATGCTATGAAAACATGAACCATGAATAACTACAGTATTAAAAATAATGTCCTTAATGTGGTTTGTATTCTGATAAACCTCACCAACTTTTAACATATCAAACTTGTGTTTTGTATTTTTTTTCATTATTTGAGAGGTTCTTTGTGCTCTCTGAACTTCGTCGTTTTCTAGCAGATATTTTATTACTCAAACTAGGTAACATCATCAGTGGGTAATGAAATGTCTGCAAGAAAACAACCAAGCTCAAAGAGCACAAAGGATCTCTCACTGCAACCCTAAGCTACAAATATTCTCCTTTATTGGTACTTCAGTAATTACTTCGTGCATGTCAGTAGCTCATGTACTCTATATTTGCATTGGTACTAATTCTTGTATAGTATATTAATTTTCCCATTCTGTTTCCCTGCCCCCCCTTGAGAATAAAATCAGATATTTGTGTTTTATTTTACATTTCTACAGTTGCCCGCTCATTGATGACTTAGTCAGCTTATAGGGATTAAAAAGAACAGCAACAAGGCATTAAAGCTACTAATAACAGGAAAAGAAACAAAATCTTAGCCATTTACACAGAACATACACCTTCCATAGCAAATGCAGATTCCATCCTAGCCCAGGCACATATACCTGTACACAGAATCGCTATTTTCTTCTAATCTATGACATGTTAGCAGATATTTTACAGTTACTGATATGGTGGGCTAATTGTCAATGTGTAGAATTTAATTTTCAAAGGAAATCCAAAACAACAAGCCTAAGGAATGCCCTAAACTGCTGTTAGCCATGTTTATCTTCTGCGTGTTTAGATTTATCCCAGACAAAACGCTCATATAATTATACTCTGCTGATAATCATAATACAGTAAGTCACTAGAATCTGAATTGTTTAACATAGTCAAATGTGGCTGAGAAAATCAGGCATTCTTGTCCATCGCTCCTTAGCATGAAGACACAAAGACAATGTGACAATGCAGACAATAAGAAAAAGAAAGAAATTAAAAGAGGTTGAGAAAAAAATAAAAAAAGGAAAGAAGATACAGATAGAGCTCAACTTATGACCACAATTGGGCTGGAACTTCTGTCAATAAGTGAAGCAATTGTTAAGTGAGTTGTGCTCATTTTACAACCTTTTTTTGTCATGGGTGTTAAGCAAATCACCACAGTCATTAAGTGAAACTGGCTTTCCCCACTGACTTTGCTTGTCAGAAGCTGGCTTGGAAAGTTGCAAATGGCTATGATGTGATGCCAGGATGCTGCAACCCTCATAAATACATGCTAGTTGCCAAGCACCCGAATTTTGATCACATGAACACAGGGTTGCTGCAACGGACATGAGTGTGACAAATGGTCATAAGTCACTTTTTTCAGTGTTGTCACGATTATAATGAGTCATTAAACAAATGGTCGTAAGTCAAGGACCACCTGTATATAAAAGATAACTGCCCCCTCTCTTCAGACAAGTATAAGCAATTTCAATAAGTTAACACTTTCTATAATATTTCAGCAACAGTAATAATCTCTTTTACCCACATCTCATCTCTCATCAATAATCAAATTATAAAAAGTCATCATTCAGTCCTAATCAGCAAAAGTCTGTTATCCAATATCCTAAACTTACAATAATGACAAATAGTGCATCAGCCAGTATAAGTAATACTGGAGCCAACTTTGACCCAAGTTCCTTTTTTTATTGCATCATTGGATAGAGGACTAGAAAGACCCTGTTTCTAATCTTTTCTGAACTATGAAACTCATTAGCTGACGACCATTCAGTATCTCTCAGTCTGACCTACTTTACTGTATTATTGTAATGCTTTGAAGAAAAAGGCCAGTATAGAAATGCAAAAAATAATTGCATATGTGTAAATATTCTTATAATTTTGCAACAAGACAGAGCAATGCGAAGTGAAAGAAAGAAAGTTGCATTAGAAAGGCTATTTTGCAGATAATATCATGGATATTAGCATAATCAGGTCATATAGCAAAAAAATTCCTTCTATTCCTCATCCTAGAATTATTCTTCCAAGTCTTGTGTCTCTGTTTCAGTTCCCAAACCAAGCAGGACCAAATCTTTGGTTTCATATTGAATGCACTTTGCTGAGTTTATTTTCTGCAAAGCCTGTGTGTGAAGAGTCCAGATTGTGTTCTACATAATAATAAAGTTCTGAACATTTTTGGATCTGAAAATTGTAGCCTTTGAAAGACATGCTGGGGCAGGGCAAGAAGTGAGTGGGGCCAAACCAGAAACCAGATTAGATTTAAATTATAATTACATTTGAAACATTTTTTCTGAGCAGGACTGGAAACTTCATTTAATGTACAGTCTACATGATTAGAGCAAAAGTCTAGAGGAAAGCGCAAAACTGTAATTTTTATCCAAGTTACCACAAAGTCAATGTTACATCTGGTATACTTCTTCAAATCAATATGCAGGTAGTCCTCGACTTACATCCATTCATTTAGTGACTGTTCAAAGTTACAACAGCATTGGAAAAAGTGCTTATGACTGTTTTTCACACTTATGACCATTGTAGGATCCTTTTGGTCACATGATCAAAATTCAGATGCTTGGCAACTGGTTCATATTTATGATGGTCCCAGGGTCATGTGATCACCTTTTGTGACCGTCTGACAAGCAAAATCAATGGGGAATCCAGATTCACTTCACAACTGTTTTAGTAATTTAACAACTGCAGTGATTCACTTAACAGCTATGGCAAGAAAGATTGTAAAATGGAGCAAAACTCACTTAACATCTGCCTTGCTTAGAAATAGAAATTTTGGGCTCAACTGTGGTCATACGTTGAGGACTACTTGTACACATAAAGTGTCAAGCGTGGAAATTAAAAAACTCTGGCAGTTCAAATCTATATAAGGGTTTATTGCAAGCTCTCTATAAGAATCTGAACTACTAATGGTCAAAGCAAATTGGCAATAGATAAGAGTCAATGGAATTCAAGGTGGACTGGACTTAGATCTCTTGTGGATGTGAACAGATTCAAGACTGATGATGCATTTGACCCCCTCCTTCGGGCTCAGCCTGGTCATCTCTTACATCACGGGTCTCAAACTCACCTCGTCACATGAAGTGTTACAACGAATCACAACTTTTTTTGCATTGCCAGAGCTAGGGTGGGCGCAGCCTCCGCATGATGCAACCGGCCCGTGGGCTGGCAGTTTGACACCCCTGTCTTACATAAATGTTTCAGAGTGTTAATGTTATATTCCTTTTTCATTTAGTCATGCAATATGAACAAGGAATACATACAGTACATTGTGTAAAACAATCATCTGTGTCAGAATCAAAAGATGATAGATAAGGAAATACTTCTAATACACTAGTAGATCAGCCAGTGTTTCTGATTATCTGTGATTTAACACAGATGCAAAACTCAGCCATCAGTTGTATGGGTGCAGTGAAAAAGGTTTGGTAGTTGTAGTTCAATCAGTAGTTAATTTTTGTGCAGAAGAGTTTAAAATCAGTTCAGTTCTGGTTCTTAAAATAAATTCTTAGAAACAAAATTCCTTGTTCCAAGTATAATCTGCACTAGCCTCTGCTTGGTAGATGTTTCAAATCTAGAAGTAAAATGCTTAACTAGACCACTGCCTAGCCCTAATCAACTTTGCTTCTAATAGGTTGCACATTCATTATTTTCATCCCACTTTCCTCATAAAAAGTGCCTTGCACCTGCAGAAAGCCTCCGATAAGCTTCATGTCCTCTGCAGTTAAGGTAGATTGGCTTTTCACAGCACCCAGTCTCTGGAACCATCAGTCAATAGAAGGATTCATCTTTATGACAAGCTCTTATCTTTCTCTATTGGCAAGCTGTCAATCAGGTAATTCCATCACTCCCTCCACCTTCCTCTGCAATACAGAGGACACAGAACTTCCTGGCATAACCTGACCATCCTTTTTTATTCTGTTAATTATACATTGTATAAGTCACATAAGGGGTTGTGACTCAAAGCTGCAATTATCACAGCCCTCTGGGCAAAAGCTTCATTCCATTCAGTAGATACAAGCAGTACTGAGAAACGGATACACTAAACAATCTTTCATGGGAAAAGGAATGAAACTAATCATAGCTAGGATGTCTCCCTGTTCCTTCACATAGCCACATTATGACACACAGACATGCTCAGATACATGCAGCACTTATACTGACCTCCAAGCTCTAATAATTTGTGCTACCATGCAATGGTTGCCTTGTGGGGTCCTTGGTATTCTTTCAGCTTGGTTGTTTTCTTGAAGACATTTCATTACCAAACTAGGTAACAGCATCAGCACTAGAAGGGAGTGAGGTTTGCTCTCATTTTATATACTTGCCCTGTGAATGTTGGTGGGAGTCATTTTGATAGCTCCTTGATTAGGATGTTGTTTACTGTTAGCTTGTTTCTCGGAGTTGGTGGCTCCCAAGTTGATGAAGTATAGTTTACTTCTTGATCGTTGGTCTAGTGTTAATCTTAGTGTTAATCTATGCTCATTTGGATGTTGATTACTGGTGAGGAGATGTTTTGGTCTTTTTGTTTCCTTTTTGGCTTTTTGATTATTTTGCATGGTATATAGATGTTGTTTATCTCTATGTGCCTGTTGATGGCTGATTTGTCTGGGTGCCAGGCTTCCAGGAATTCTCTAGCATTTTTGGACTTGACTTGATCTAGGATGCTCACAATTTCCCAGTTGAAACTATGGTTAAGTCTGTCCATGTGTTGTGAAATTAAGAAGTTTGTGTTTTCTGACTGCTAGTTGGTGTTCATAGATGCCACTTTTCTTTTTGTTTCTCTTACATAGTGATTTTTGCAGTACTTACACTATATGTTGTTGATGACTCCTGTTTTTTCTTCTAGGGCTGCTGAGTTTTGGAAGAGCAAGATGATTTAAAATTCCCAGTAAAGACAGGTCACTGTAAAGGAACAGTCTTTTGCTCCATATTTTGAAAGGAGATTACCAGTTAGGAATCTGACTCTTTAGAAGTGGCAATTTGTATCTCTGTATGCAATCATTTGCATCAATATATTGGGCTTGAAGTAATGGGGAAAGTAGTGCCACGAGGCCATCTTTTTAAAAAGTTAATAATAATAACAACAATTTACTATATTTCTATGTCTCCCTGATCCCAGTGACTCTGCATGGTTGGTTTAAATAAAAAAGGAAGGACTAAGTCATTCCACACAATAAAGTGCTTTAATTATGAAATTAATTATATAAATATTATGATGATGTTGGTAATCATACAAGGCTGAGATTCCTACAGAACAGAAAACAAGATCATTGTATGATAACTAATAATTTCAACTTCCTTGAACCAATGGTAGTAATGTTTCTTTCCAGAGATCAGTACAGCTTGGCTTAGAAACCGGATGTAGAAATATCTCAGCTTCCTTCTCCAAACTGCTTTGATGCAATGGTACCAGCAAGCCTTTCTCATTCACTGGATCTCTGACAAGGTAGCAGCATGCTGGATATCATTCAGCTGTCTTGAGCTTACATCCCCAGGTTTTCTATGTCATATTGTAGCCATCACTCCCTTCTTATATTGCTCAACCTCATTTTTTTGTTTTGCATGAGCCAAGCCCTTGTTTCAGGACCTCTATCGGCCTCAGCAAATCGGGGGAGGAGGCTGTCTCTCTGGCCTGTTAGAGTTGCCATTCTACATAAGGACATTCCCCCCCCCCCCGTCTCTGCTGCAACCCCCAGTCATATTGAGACCATAATTACCACTGAATAGACTTCCAGATTCCCATGCTTGTCAGCCTGCCCTCTCTATCCATTCTCCCCCTCCCAATCTGCTTTGTTCTAAAAATGGGTGGGGAAGGAGGGGGAGAGAGAGGAGGGAGGATTAATAGCTAGTACAAACTTCTGAGCTAAAAGGATGGAGGGGAAACTTGCAGCAGCCATTTTATGGAAGAGTAGTATAGGAAGCAGGGATAATAAATCCACCATCTATTTCTATCCCCTCCACAAATGCTCAAGGTCAGCTTTGGAAAACCTGTGCTAACTCTGTTAGGACTAAACCAGAGTGAAAAGGATCAAGAAGATCTGTTTAATCTAAATACTCCTGGAAAAGCCATGTCTTCTTCAATGTCTTGGCTGAATATGGCAAGTTGTTAAAATCAGCTAGATCCAAAGATAATTTCTTAGGAAAGAGATTTCCTTTAAGGTGATAGGAAACTCAACCACAAAAATGAAGTATTGGAGATCATTAACAGTCAAGAGTTTTAGAAGCCCTTCTAACCTAGGCTTGGGAAGGGTCCAATGTACCAATAGTGGCGCAAATAGATCCAAAAATTTTATTTACTTCCTCAGAAGACAAACCACAATACTGACTCAGACAGAAGTTATAAGATGGACACCCTTGGCATGGTTTTTCTCAAAATAACATCAAACCCAGCATGAATCCAAGTAATCTTGTCTATGAAGAAGCACCCAACTGTGAACAATGAAAGTCAGGTAGAATCTGGACATAGGCCAGAACCACTAAAGACTAGATCATCTGCCTAACAATTCAAAATAACTCTCATCAGTGGTTCTCCATGCTACACTCAGAAATGTGATTCAATTATTCAATTGCGAATGCTTCGGCATAGATTTTTCCTGTCCTGACATGTCCCTAAATCTATAGTATAGTTGTTCAAGCCTCCTGCCATTACTCTTTAATGTTTTCAATTGCTCTATATACAATGATCTTAGAGCAGGTCTAATTAGGGGCTACCTTGTCAAGTATCTAGAAAATCCCGTGTTCCATATCCAGGGCTTTTTTTCTCATAGAACGCTCAAAACAGAGTTCCGGCACCTTTTTTGGATGGAACCTTGTAGGGTAGGCAAAGTGGGTTGTATGACATGTGTGAGTTCCGGCACCTTTTCTTTTTACAAAAAAAGCACTGTCCATATCTATAGAGCAAGCATCCAGGTACAAGAAAATATCTCCCAGAACTCCTTGGAGAGTTCCTATTCCCTCTGAGATGAATCAACACAATCAAGGTCTGTCCTGCACTGAGGAAAATACATCACAACAAATTGTCATCATTGCCAAGGATATCACTTCGGAATGGGCATGTATAAGCCATCCTCCTTCAGACTTGGAGGGGAGGTCTTCTCTGGGAAGCCATGGGAACCACAAAATTGTGCACAAAAATTATTAGAGCCCTGGTGGCACAGCGGTTCAAATGCAGAATTCCAGGCAAACTCTGCCCACAGCCTGGAGTTCAATCCTGGTTAAACCTGGACTCAAGGCTGACTCAGCTTGACATACTGAAAAAGTCCCAGATAAAGAACTTGGTAAAAAGGAGATGGAATGACCAGCTCTTAAGGACTAATGAAACACCCCTTCCCTGATCAACAGCTCTGTACCACTCCTCTATAGCGTAACCAGCATTAGTTGCTTAAGGAAACCATTGGAGCAGCGATTGTTTAAGGAAAGATTTAAAAATTCATATGCAAGTTATAAGTATGTATGTGGTAAGCTTTGTAAAGAAAACCTTGAAGAGATTTTAGCCATAGGAATTAATAATTATGTAATTTAATTGCTTAATAATTAACTGTTTAACTCCATGATACGAATATGAGATAGTTTTGAGTTTAACCATGGGAACATTTCTATTTATAGCTGCCCCCACGGAGCAAAGAATGGCACCAGGGCTTTTTTTGTCATAGAATGCACCAGAACGGAGTTCCGGCACCTTTTTTTGATGGATTTTCCAGAGTTGCGTTCTTTTCCTATTGTTGCCCTTCCTATCCTCGTTTGCTTTTGAAAATGCCCCATTGGCAGCACGGTGCGAGTGGGTCCCCTCCGGCTCTGTCCATCTCCTCTAGCCAGAGCGTGGCTTGATTGGCTGGGTCGGACCACGTGGTGTGGTGGAAGCCGATGGTGGCGGTGGGAGACACATAAACATGGAGGCCCTCTTTCACGAGAGGGTGAGTGAACTTTTTGCCTTCCCTTACAGAAGGTGGGGTGTGAGGTTAAAAAGAGGCAAAATGAGAGGAAAGAAAGATGGCTGGTGTGGCAGCTTGCCCGACAGCGAAACTTTGCTGTTTCGGTTCCTTGGGTAGTTTAAAGGCTGGGATGTCTACGAAAATCTCTTTTTAGTCTTTTATATTTTATATTCAAACTGCAGAGGGGAAGAATAAGTATAAAGCCAATGTCTTGTGATTTGGAGGTTTTATTATTAATAATAATATATATTAATTATGTATTGGTCAGAGTATGAGGTTTAATCAGAACTATTTATTAAATTGGGTTTAACTTAAAGGTAAATTAAAAGTAATCTGTTCACTGACAAAGTTTCAACTTTAATTTGTTTCAAGTCAATATCCATATTAAACTCCAAATGTAAATTTTTCCACCTTGTTTGACAACTTCTTAAAAATAATTCAATCTTTTACAAGCAACCAAATTTTGTTTTATTGGGCCAATTTCATTCCACATAGAAAGCTGACATTTCCACTCATTAAACTAAATGGGTATGCCAGTGGTAAATGTCCCAAAAGATTAATAAAATGCCTTCTTGTAATTTAAAGCCACACAATGCATGATAACATTAATAGTATTAACTTACCTTGAACAAAATCCTAGTCTTTTAGATACACTAAAAATCGAAGGGTTTTTTTTCAGCTACAAAGGTAAACCTTGTAGTTGTAGGCAAGGCGAGGTTGTATGACATGTGTGAGTTCCGGCATCCTTTTTTTTTTTTTTTTACAAAAAAAAGCACTGAGTGGCACTGTGGAGGATGCAATTAGAGGATTGTGGGAAAAGCTTTACTTAAAAGCCCAAGGAGATACATTCAGCGGTGCTGCCAATAATGACTAGCAGGTATGAGTCCAAGTTCAGGCCTACACTATGGCAGTAAAAGCAGCAAGACCACAATATTTTGCCCTTTCTGTTTACTGCAGAGTGCTGGTCAGAAACTCTGTTATACTGTACCTTTCCATCCCAAACTTAAAAATGGATCTTAGATATCAGCCTGTATTCAGGTCTTACCAGCTGTGCCTTTAACAGTTTGATATGAACGAAGGTGCATTGTTTTCCATGAACCAATGAAAATGCATTTTTAATGCCACCTTAATAAAAATGAAAACCTAAAGAATCTGTGTTAGCTTGATTTTCCATTAGTGTAATACAATCAGGTTCCCTTGAATGCATCAGGACATTATAGGTCCAATTTTGCTATGGAACCAAAACAGTCTCAGTTTCAGCTAACACATACTAAAATGCTGCAGAAGTTTGATTTTTTTTTTTTTACTTTTTTCAGCTGAAAACTTTATAAACTGTGAACAATGCAGTTGATACTTGCTGTGGCTTGGTTTAACTGGATCTTATTTTATTATTATTATTTAAAAAAAAAACCCACACTATTTTTAGTTCCTAAAGTAGCTCCCAGCCACTGTACAAATACATTGTGCATGAGCTTTTTCTTGGCTAAGTTGGCTCAGCCAGGGTTTGGCAATCAGAGAGACAGGAAATCATTTAGATACATTATCATCCTCTTCAGGCAGCTCAGATGAGCTTTTATGGAAAGGTTCACACAAACATCCAGACTAATTATTTGTTAGTCATGCTCGCCCATTATATATAACAAATAAGAAATTCTTCAGCCCGACTGGGAGCTGAGCCAGAAACTAGAGCTTGAGAGGTGAGGACAAACTTCTCTATACAACCTGCGCTCCATTAGTGGCTTCAGCTCCTAGAAAAGAGTCACACCTTTTTCAAAAGGAGATTGCATGTTTGTTTCCATTCAACTTCTTCTTTGGAGAAGCTTTTCTGCTGCCACAGAAGGAAAGATTTAAAGTACTGGGTGGATAGAGGCGTGTTATTCCTCCTCGTGACCTTCTGAAGAAGCAGTTGCTTATAATGTATATCTCATGAGGGGGTTTCCCCCCCCACTTTTGTCTTTTTAGTTAGCTAAGCATGGGTCCCAAAGCCTGTATTCTAAAAGACGAGGTGTTTTTTGGTTCGTACTTTCTAAGCAACAAAAAGTTCTGGCATGCTGAAAAGTAATCAAGTCAATAATTTGCATTTGGAACATTGGCTCTAAAACAAACCCACTTTTGAAAAATAACATGACAAAAGGATTTGGGAAAATTGTATTTAAAAAGCCAAAGATAACAAACTTTACCTTCATATAATATAATCTCATAAAGATTAAAGGAATTCCACATCTTAGAATTGTCATATATTTCCATGGTGAAATAGTGGTGAAAGAAAACAAAGACTAAAATATTCTTGGTAAGGCACAAATTCAGATACTTTGTCCACAATCCAGCGAGATTACAACTTCCTTAAACATAAAGTCCAGTTCATGTTCACTTTAAAGGGGGGAGCACCTCTGATATATTAACAAATGATGTTAAATTTGGCCTTTATGAATTGAACCTTTCTTTTTACAGCTGATATAATTTATGTTATCAGAACAAAAGTAGCTAAAGATTTAGGACTATTCTGTGCCTGTTGAAAAAATGCCAAGGCTAACTTGGGTGTTTGCTGCAAAAGGAATTAGCAGGAATTCCATGCAATCCACCACACACACACACACACCTCAAATACACCCTTCCAGTCACCTTTTATTTGACAAGGATTCAAAAAAACAACAAGACAATAGGGAGCTTGTTTTTGTTATTGTTGTTAACTGTAAGTTATTCCTTCTCACCCTCATATTTCTTGTGTCAAACCTATAATGAACTGCCTTTCCTTTGGACAAGCAAGCTAACAAGACTTGCCACCATCCCCTTGGCAACAGCATCCCACAGAGAAGGCAGGAGAAATGGAGAGATGGAAGCCGTGAAAAACAAAGAAGGGGGTGATGTCACCTCTCCCGTGGGAGCTGAGCGGCCAATCGGTTGCAAAGACTATGAGGTCATTCACCTCCCCCTCCCCTTTTGTTTCTCCTGGGCAATTCCATTCAAAACTATAGAAGTGTGGTGAATTATCAAGGCCACCCTATCCCAGCCAATACCAGAAGGGAGGTGGAGGAGGAAGAGGGAGATAGGGTGGTGGAGGGAGACAAAACAGGATGGGGGAACAAGAAGGGAAGGGGGGAAGGAGGAGGAGGAGGAGGAGGAGGAGGAGGAGGAGGAAGGAAGGAAAAATTCCCCTCCAGCAGAATGAATAGAAACTAATAGTCTTGACCGGAGGCAGCCTCATAAAGATGTCATCAACTTTGGCTTTTTGTTTTGGATGACAATTAGGGAGGGGGAACAGAGGGTATGGGGACAGATAAGTATTGCCAAAGATTTCAATCCATTTCTTTCTTTCCTTTCTGCAGAAAGAGGAGGGGTAGGGCTGAGTGGAAGCATCAGAAAATTATCTCCCAAAGAATACAATCATGTAGGGAATCCAAAGAAGGGAAAAATCAGAAGGGAAGAAGGGTTTAACCTTTTCAAATTGGCCCTTGCTTGCTTTCTGAAGCACCTGGTCTCTCCTTTTATTGGGAGCATATTTTTCTGCTAAGTTAAGACAATGCTATATCAAAAAGCTTTGAACCATAGCGGGGGGGGGGGCATATGGCTTTCTCCTGAAAGGAAAAGAGGCAGGGAGTGTCTCAGAATCATCCTGTGCTGTTTCCTTCAGAGGAAAACTGAATGCGACTAAAATCAGGGGCCTGAAAAACTAAATATTTCTGATGAAAAGGAAGTGCAGTACCCAAACAGGGGTGCTTGTTTTGATACTAAGGACAGGGTGAAGGCAAATACCCCATGAAATGACAAATGGCCTAAAGTAGGGAAATGAGTGGTCTGTGGGTGGGCGTTGCCCTCCCAAGCCATTCCCAGCAATAATCCTTTCCTCCAGTGCCTATTTTAGGTCACTTTCCTGCACGAAAGTTGCCAGAAGAAACAGAAAAGCAAGTAGAAACAGAGAGATTCATGAAAGGAACAGGTGCTTAGAAATTAGCCTGAAAAGTAATCAAATAATAGAAAAAGGGCAAAAACCACTGGAGTGGGATGAAGGAAGGAACAGTCCCTACAAAAAGGAAAAGTTACCAATGAAACTAGACTTTTTTCCCCCATTGCTGTTGCATATTTCATATGATTATGGCTATATTGATTTTTCTTTTCTTTGTGCATTCTGAAATAAAACATATCCAAAGGCAATGATTGTTTAAGATGGAATAAATTCATGATGAGGGGTGGGCTCCTGTTCTGAATGGAATGCATGGATAAAATCTGCCTGAACATTAAAAAAAAATGATGGTGGTGCTTTAAAACAGGTGCTTTAAAGAATTTGTCTGATTTAAAATGCGGCAGAGAATGTTCTGAATCTGAAGTTCATGCCTATTCTGGGTTTCCTGGGACACATTGTGAAAATGTTCAGAGTACTGTAGAGCTTTATCCATGGTAATTACACTGCAAAATGTTGCATATGACTGTTCTGATTATTTATTTAACTAGAATATGTATTCAGGCAAATTAGGGATGTGTTTCTCTTGTTTCCACCACACTTGTTAAGCAGGGTAAGACCAGTCTAAATGTCTTGCCAGGTATGACAGAACAGAAAAAAAATTCAAATAAAACCAAAAATAAAGTCATGTGATCTCTGAACAATTAACATTCTCCCTCCCAAAGCAGTTCGGTGTATCTCAGCCACCTTTACCACAAGAGAGAATTCTGGGACTTGTTTTCACTTGACAAATCATTAAACTGTTCATTGCTGTATCTCTGAAAACAGAGCAGTGCAAAGGGGTGTTTCTTTGCATACCTTTCTTTGGGGCTCTGGTTTGCCAGTTATCTAAGCATTCTGGGGTTTTTTTTAAGTCACAACACTGCAGGAATCAGAGTTGGAAGGTATTACCAAAGAACATCTAGTCCATCCTCCCATTAAGTACAGAAAATGTACTTCTATAGCATTTCTAACAGGTGATTCTCCAGCTTCTGCTTAAAATCCTCTTTATTTCCTAAATATGTATAATTCTTTTTGTATCAAAGGATCATAAAGTAGGGTAGAACTAGTAAGAATGGCAAGAGATTTGAAAGTATGTCTGCAAGTTATTTCCTTTGTTATTTAGGAAGTAATTCTGCAAATCTTGACAACTCAAATTCATTCAGCATAGACTAGAGATTGTAAACTTTCTGTATTTATTTTGTTTTGCCGTTCTTTATCATCAGTTTGGCACAACGGTTAAGCTGTTGGCCTAGAAAGCAGGAGATTGCTAAGAGTTCTAATCCCACTTTAGGCATGCAAGCTGTCTGGGTGACTTTGAGCCAGTCACTCTCTCTTAGCCCAATCCTCTTAGCCAAACCCAACCTCACAGAGTGGCTGTTTTAAGGGGTGGAGGGAAAGGAGGAGGAAGATGTGTTGGATACATTTGCTGCCTTGAATCACTTATAAAAGTGATAAATAATAAATAAAAAATAAACAGGATAAAAAAAATCTAATAAATAATATATCATTATTTGTCTTATTTTTTGCCAAATCAACAAGGGAAAGCACCTAAAGCAAAGTTAGAACAAAACAGCTTTCCCTGCTGTCATTCTGTAACATTGCTTCATCTTCTCAACACATTGTACCTCCTGTTTCCTAGGTAATTCCACTGGAGAGAAACTTTAATGTCATTACAAAGAGCAAAAGTACTCAGTGTATTATTGCGCTTGTTATATTTTTAAATCACATTGCACCCTCTTTCCAAAATAGGTCAATCATTTTTATCCAAATATTTATTTATTCTGGCAACAATCTGATGAAGTACATTGGCTGACAAACTGTGACTGGCTTTACTGGATGGACCGGACATTTTATGGCTGAACAAAGATTTGAACTCTGCCTCCCCAGTCTAAGCCCACCTTTCTAGATATCAAGTACTCAACACACATTGACCTAACTTTGCTTCTTATCTGAGTAAATTAAGAACTATCCAGTTATGATCCTGCCCCACTCTGTTTCAACATGACAGATTCTGAAGTTGGACTCCTCTGCAATTTTGCCTGCAAGTCAGAACGGCTTTCAGCCTGACCACATAAATCCCTAGTGTCAATCAAGAAGGTCACACCCCTTGATCACCACCCCAGAATTCCATTCACAAAATAGGAGATGGTGGAAAACAGCTTCTCGGCGCTATTCCTGTCGAGCAGGTTTACACTCCTGGCTCCATTTTCTTCTTCTAACAATGCAAGCCCCCCTTCCCAACCACAGGCATCCTGAGGCATGTCCGGAAATGTTTGCAGTTATCTACAATCCCTTGAAAGCTAAGCGATGCCATGAAGCCATGATGTTTTACACATGAGTAAATTCTTATCCATTCTAAAAAAATTTTTAAAAAAGTATTTTTGTAGTTTCTTCACAGCAAAGGGATTATATCACAATCGAAGAACTGTTCCATCATGAAATACATGTGTAAAAAGGTCAAATAAAATTTTGAAGGGCAGTGGTTCAAATAATTTTCATTGACATTAGATGTGTATTTGAGTAAGTTGTGGTTTGATATATTATTACATCCCTGCATATGACATGGATAGGGATTGATAAAATCACTGTTATATCATATGCAGTATCCAGTTGGGAAATTCTGCAGAGGACGACAGATTCTTCAGAACATATCTCATATGATATGATAATATGAAAAGTCTGCTTAATGCAAACTTGCTGTTGCAAAGAACAAGCCCCATAAATGGACGTAAATCACTTCATGAGGGATGTAATAATATATCAAACAACAATATAAGACATTAACAATAATCAGTATATAATTGCTGTACATGACTATACACATACATTTTTGTAATTGCAGGTTTCATGATTGCAATTTTTTAAAAATTGTGACTTGTAAGCTGTCCTGGAAAATCTTTCTTTAAGAGTGGGCTGTATATTTAAAAATAAAATAAAATATGCATGTAGAAATCTGTTTACACAATATGAAAAATGCATATGAGGAAGAAGAGGGGCAACCCATTTTATTTACAGGTAGCTACAAAAACTTTCAGAGAAATTAATTATGTTTACATTAATTTGATCCATTAAGGCCAATATAGCCTACTGAACAAGCATAGCTGCCCTTCTTGCCAGCTTTCTCTTCTCTGTCCTCCTCCTTTTTTGGAAGTGCCAAAAGAGACACTCTGTTAGAGATTTCAATAGAGATTTTACCCATAACATTATCATCATCTTCCGCCTCCTCTTCCTTCTCTTCCTCCTCCTCATCGATGATGGAGCAAGACTCTTCTATCATACCATATCATGTTGCAAACATTGTCTAAAGAAGAGAAGATCTCCTGCATCCCTCCTTTCAGCATCTTCCTCAGTACCACATTGGACTCCCGTTCTGATTGACGTCAACAAAGGCGCACCATGTACTACCATCACATGCCAAAGCCATGCAATAAACAGGCAGAGCTTAAACAAATGCTTAGTTCCTTGAAGTGTCAGATGGCCTAAATGTGCCCCACTGCACATTATGCAAAGCAAGAGGAGAGTCAAGTTCTGGATCTCATCATTTCAACATGAGTTACCCAAGGTGTGTGATCTTGAGGCTACACCTGCAACCTAGCATGTTCAACTGGTTCTTGATAGTTTATTTCCCATGACCCTTCTCTCAACTGCGATATTTTCTGGCTTCTTTGGCTTCCCCTTTCAGGCTCTAACTTGTCAGGCAGGCTTGCTTTGGTACCACGGCTTATCCAAACATCTACATCTCTTTCATAAATCCAATTCTCCCTTATCAAGAGCAACCATCAGGAGGAAATGCAAGATTTTTTAGCAACTGAACTGCAGGGAAAAGTAGAGCTTTGATTAGCCCACTTACTCCTAAAGAGGTCACTCATAGTTCATTTAGTGGGGATTCACATGTTAGAAACTAGGTCAGAGGCATAAAGTTTCTGCAGCTGTGTTTGGGAATAGAATTTTTCTTTTGTCTTTGCTGAGAAAAGCCATTAGAAACGTTCAGTTAAATTGCTTTATTGGACTTTCATTTTCCAGTTTAAAACATTCAAAACTCAAAATAAATAATGGCCTCTTAAAGCTCACAAGCCATTTCTAAGAAAGCTGGTGCAATAATAAAAGTGCTAGTCTTTAAAATGCCACAAGTCTCTTTGTTGCTTTTGGCTTCAAAAGACTAACACCCAGAGCTACCCTTCTGGAAAATGACTCGAGTATAAATGTCATAACAGTCTAATCCTATGAAAGCTTACCTGGAAGTATATCAAATTGGATTCAATATGGCTTACTAATTATGTGTGTATGGGTTTCAGTCTAACCATCGCCACTGTACAGATTTTAGACCAGGGCTGGGCAATGCTCTGAATTTGATAAGAAAAATCTGTTTCAGACTGCCTAGGAATGCAAATATAGCATTTGGTTAAAAACCTCACCCCAGGACCTAGAAAGCCTGCTTACCATTTGTCAAGAGTATGTCCTCACAACAGAGCCTCCATCTTGGGGCCTACCTGCTACTGAGGCAGCCTGAAACGAGCAAAGCATCCAGAAACTGGTCTTTTTCATTGTGATCGGCTCCTATGTGAACATCTAATTCACATGGTGGAAGAGTCTGATGGAGGTCAGTGGCCAGCAGGGCTATAACTGTCCCATTGCAGGACTGCCCCCTCATATCTGGCTGCTGAGCAATCACCATTATTTTTCCTTGTTTTAAGGCTTAGGTAGGAAATTCCATGAGACTGCTATTTCTATTAGTAAATTCTATTGCCACTTCCCACCAAGTGATTCTTGCCTCCTTGGCCTTCCATTCTAGCCCCTCCATCACCCAAGGCCAAAAAGCCACAGTGCTAAGTTTGTGTCTTCTCCAGAAGCAAGGAGACTAAGCTCGGCTTTTAGCTCCCCTCCACCATCCAAGTACTGATCTTTATTTCTCCTGGCTTCTTTTCTTTCGCTGCACTGTCATTATCCCTGGGCTTCTCCAACAGCCCCAGCAACTGTTGTATATTGCTGCCCTTGTATAAGGGGCAGCAACTTTCCTTCTCAAGGATGGCAGAAAAGGACATACTTGTAAGTGTGGAGGAAGGTCCAAAGAGTTGCAGACAAGTGTGAGGTTTACTACTTCGCCTGCTTCAGAGCAGTTTTGGGGAAAACTAATTGCAAGCATTTCACAACTCTACTCTAAAGATCTTACCATCAAATAGCCATGATGTAGGGGTATTTTAACCTCATAGTTCACCAGAGCTGATTCTGTGGTTAATTCTGTCATTTTAATTTCTATGAAACTATGGACAAGATAACATATTCCTTCCTGAAGACTGCAGATGCAAAATATAGTATGCTTTGGCAAATGGTACGAGCAAGCTTACAATGGCATGACAATAGCAATTGATCAGGGAATATGTCAAGGAGGTTTCTATATGCAGACTCAAGTCTCTTCCACACTGCCCGTGTGTGTACATATGTCAATATATACATATACATGCATACATACATACATAAATACACACACACACATAAATACATATGTATAGAATGTGTATACATACGCATACGTATGTACATTTGCGCACATACACATATTTATGCTTTTACAACTTGGGTGACTTGTTTTTTTACCACTTAACTTTTCCAAAAGTATTAATTGTTTTTATCCCATTTTCCTTATGCTGGTCTATTGACTGCAACAAAGATTTGATTTGTTTTTCTGGGTGTTTGTGTGTACGTATGCACTAGGAAGCATAAGGTGGATATCACATGCTCCATGCTGGATCACATGGCCAGGAGGGAAAGGAAGGAGCAACTTAGGACAGAGCAGCATTTTGAGCTGTTTCCACCACCACCCGTCCCTTTTCTCTGAAATATCTTGGCTGATCTGGCCTATTTGTAGATCAGATTTTAATTTGCCAGCTCCTCCACCCACATCAAATTGGGTCTCAATCTGTTTTATTTTCAAAGTTACCCAATTGATAGAGTCCCAAGTCTGCATTTATTTCCAACATTCCCCATTGGCTTGGAAAGAGCAAAAAATCCCCTTGCTTCAACTCCAGACAAGAGGCCAATAAAATAAGTTGCTATCACCCATTCCCAGGCACGTGCTTCCTTCACGTTGTGTGCTTTTGTATGGTTGCAAGAAAACAAATCTGAATAATTGAACTGTTGAAACAGTCAAGTCCTCATTCCTCTCAGGACCTGATGAGACAAGAGTTGCTGTAATCGTCTGCACAGGGCATACCTCCCTGCAAAAATAATAAAAAAAAAAAATTACCTTTTCTGCCCTTTCAAAGACATTGCAGCTGAGATAGAAATAAATCACTCCAGCTTTCCAGCTCGTTGTGGAATCTGAGCAATCTGGATCTGCTTTCAACCATTACGGGCAGGGCTTGTAAGGCACTAAACAATGGAATTTGGGGGATTTCATGATTCCCTCCTATTTCTCCATCACCCATTGTGCCCAGTTTGCTTCTCATGTTGAAAGAAACTGCCCCAGGCAGGGCAGATAAAGAAGCAGTGGAGTTAAAGGTGGAGACAACTAGGAAGTTTGTCCATCCGTGATCATAACAGAAGTCTTGATGCTGCCTCTGAACTGAAACCTACCAAATGATAGCGCTCCAAAGCCATACGCTCAAATTCTTTGCCAAGCCACTCAATAAGAACCATATGTGCAGAAAAATGTAACAGGGTCCCTGGTAGTGTTTCTACAGAAGGCAGATGCTCATTTTTAACAGGTGAAATTTTTTGAGCATGAAGACCTAATTTAGGGAAAAGCTTTCTTAACTGAATCTCCCCATGTTTAAGATTGTGGACTCTAGTCTAAAAAGGTTGATAACTTAAAATCAAATTGCTTTCGCTGTAAGGCATTTTATTTAGAGCATTTTATCTCATTTTTCAGCCTGGAAGGTTCCTATATACAATCAGCAAAACTTAAACTGTCAACAGTTAAAAAGATGGAAGGAAGGGATACAAAAAAGGCAATTCAAGCACCATTTCAAATGCTAATTCTTGGGCATCTGTGTAAAACAAGGTAGCTGGCACAGTCAGCTGCTTCCCCAAGGTAACTTTATTCCCATAGGCCACAGATATGGATTGTTGTGCCAACTACATAGAAAGCAGCTCTCTTAGTGAGCCTCCTGACTACCACAATGGGAATGGGTAGCCCTTTACTTCCAGGTGAGTTTCAGTTGTTCTATTGGAACAAAAGCACTAAAACTAACAACCCCACAACAGCCAGATGAGGATCGGCTCTCCTGCAAACAAAATAAATAATACTTACTCTACCTGCCTCTTTTTCAGCTCTTCTTCCTCCCTCTGTGGCTCTGGAGAAGGGCAAAAAGTGAAATGATGAGACTGCCTACAGAAATGTAGTTTTTGGCTAGTATATACCCCAACTCTAGTATATCGGTATCATATTTGGACTACTTTATGCAAATAGCCACTCTATGAAAACAAGAAGACATAGAGACTCATACTCAAGACATGTTCATTATTTTGTGTTATTTGGAGGTACTATTTAGAATGCTCCCTGGGCTGCTTCTGGGTGCTGTCCATCATGGTGATTAGCACCACATTCCTTTGCAGCACTGGCTTGGGTTTATATAGAGCATGTGGGCAAGAGTTCAACCTGATTCCTCTCTTTTGCCCCAATGATAAATCACTAACATAGTGAGAAGCTTTGTAGCATCAGGTGTCAAGAAATGGTAGATACCAGATAGTCCTTGACTTTCGACCCTAATGAAGCCCTTATGACAGTCATCAGTTGAGGCACCCACATGACCAACTCGAATTCACAACATTCTTTGCAGTGGTCATTAAGTTAATGCTGCAGTTGTAAAGTGAATGCCACAGTTGTTAAGAGAACTCATCCATAACGGCCCTATTTTGTTGGAAACCAGAAGTAAACTCCAGTTTCTGGCAAAAAATGACATAAATCACAAGTCATGTGATTGTGGGATGTTGCAAACAGCTGTAAATGTGGGCCAGTTGCCAAAATGTGATCATGTGACGGGGGGGAACCCCAGCCACCAGAACTTCAAATCCAGGTTGTAAGTACATTTTATAACTTCAAACAGTTGCTAAGCAAATGGTTGCAAGTCAAGACTACCTGTACATTGAATTTACCCAGATCAAAATGACAGGTGCCCACAGCAGCTGCAATGCATGGCTACAGGGAACTTTTATTATCCATCTGCACATGATATGAGGGCAATCTCATAGCACTGGAAACAGACAGAAAAATCAGAAATAGTAAGAGAAATGTAGGAGATGACCAGGCTGAGCCCGATAGAGGGGTCAAACGCATCATCGGTCATGAGTCCCTGTCAGAGTGTGCACAGTCTTATTGCGTGAGATAACCCAGGAGTAAACACAATAAACAGTGGTCTATAGTAAATGGTGGTTTATCTTACACTATCTACAATATCATACACCAGGAACAATATACATACACATGCTAATACAGCAGGATCCAACAAACCACAGTTACAGCAGGAAACAGAATAAAGGGAACACATCAGCAGAGCCTTCCCTTTATATAAAGGCTCTTAAAGAGACACAGACTCTGCTGAGTCATCCCCATCTTTACATCTTATATCTTACATTACATAAGCTGGTTAGCTGTTAAATCAATACCTTGACAGTCCCTTTGCTTTCCCAAGAGATCTACGCCCAGCCCACCTTGAATCCCAACTTGACTCTTATATACCACCAATTTGCTTTGACCATTAGTAGTTCAGATTCCTGTAGAGAGCTTAAGCTTGCAATAAATCTTTATACTCATTTGAACTGTCTGGATTTTCTGATTTTCCCTGGTGTTTGGCAAGAAGGGTAATCAAGGCTACACCCTAAAATGGTGGTTTTTAAGCTGAGCATTTAAGCTTCCTTTACTTAGGAATTTATAACTTCTGGACTGGCCTTAGTGACCAGCTTCCCTGGCTTTTATGTTCTATACTGTGTAATTTTGATTTGATTAGATATATATTATTGTTTATATATTATAAACCATATATTATTATATGGTTTAGTTTATCTACTATTTTTACTGTAGCTACTTGCTTGTACCCCACTGTTCCTTTAGAGTTAGAGCTGCCCCAGGTTTGCAACATTTCTTTGTCATGTTCTATATTTTAATTCATATTCCTTTATTTACCTTCTGTGGGATTAAGCACATCGGGTTTCACAGTTTCCCTCTCCATATGTAAATATGTGTATCCGGTGATTACCAGGGTTATACAAGAAGGTCAAAAGCTAATAAGGTAAACATTTATGTGTGAATCATAATAGGAGATATAAAGCTTCAAAGGGAGAGATGAAGTGCACATTTCCAGTTCAAATCACAGCTTTGATTCTGTTCCAGATTAAACTGAGCAGCTCCCAAATTTGTCCAAGCTAAATATGGCCATTTTCTAAGTTACCAGATTAGAGGCTGAAACTAAATCTTGTGATTGGCAAACTCTGACTCTGAACACAACAGGACAAGGCATTCCTATCCCAGCAGAAATGAAAAGGATTACCCATAAAGAAAAGTTCTCCAATAGGAATTTACTATAATATGAATGTACGGGGGTGGGGATGGGGGTGGGGTAGAGATTTGATATAGATGTTCCAAAGAGAGGAGGCATGATCATTTCACAGGACAGGAATTGCCTACCTCCCTGAGTTAATTGGATGAAGAACTAATTAGGCAGGAGGAGGAGGAAACACAACTTTGATGGCATTTGTAACTTAAAAAAATCCTTATTTTCTTTTTTTAGGTCCAAAGATAATTTTTTTTTTTGTCTTTATGTGGATTGGATGAGAATTTTTTCAGCAAGATCTACGTCTACAATCCTAAAGTAGTTCAAAATCCCGCCCTACATTGGCTCAGCTCCACTGTTAGCAAAATGTTGTCTATAGACTTCAAAAGGGATTTAGATAAAGTCTTAACCACATCAACCTGTGTCAAGCATCTATTTGAAATGCTTCCCACACCCGAAACATGACCTCTAGAGGCCCTAATGTTCTGGTCCAACATCCATCACCCACACAAAGTTCTTATACAACAACCCAGCCCTAAGTTGTAGAAATCCCCAGTGGTCCAGACAAGAGATGCCCACAAACCTGTCAGTAGCCTTGAATCATCCTGCTTATCCAGTAGCCGGTTCTTGCTACATCAGCCCTTTTACTGATTCTCAAAACCTGTTTGCCTGTTGGTGTGATAGGTCTGCTGCGTACACAGGTATGATCTAAATGCTGCTTTAGGGAATTATTGTAGGCATTGGGAAATTGAAAAGAAAAATCCTGAAAAGTTGGTAGAGGAATGAGTATGAGGAGTGTTCTGAACGCAGTGCTGTATACAAGAGTTTTGAAAGAATTAGGGACTGTTTGGGATGGTAAAAAATTTGAAAGTTATTCTCTCAAAATACCAGAATCAAGATTTAACTTGAAGAAAAAAATAACAATTAGGATAGTATAATACTTTGAATTCCATTCCCGAAAGGTGCTACAAAATGACCACCAGTGAATGTGTTCCATCAAATTCAGTGGGAACTCAAGTACAAGAAAAGTGTCATGGAACATTATTGATTTATTACTCACTTCATTGGCTGCCACTCCAAAAATGGGAGGAAAAGATGTAGAGAGATCATATTGCTTTTATTAGACATATGGGTTATAAAATGTTTCATGGAATCAGATAAATGAAAGTAGGTGTTAAAGGCAGAACCTGATTTTATGAAAGTAGCTGTAAGGCAATAATTCTATGGTCTCTTGAAAGGCAACTAGTGGTTATAGAATTTAGCAGGCCTTCTTCACACATAAGATGAGAGAGGTTTAAGGGTAGAGAAGGAACTTAATACTTGCCAGTCTCCCTTAGCTTAATTTGTTCATTTAAATATACCGCTCTCCTATTTTTGTGGTCACCACCACCATCCTTCCTTCTGTAAGGGCATGTGTGTGTGTTAGCATTAAAGGCTATTTTTTCTCAGTGAGTTCAAAGTGTTTTACAAGAGATCTCCTTACATTTCATCCCCCAAACAGTGTGCTACAGCAGCTGATATCATTGGCCCAAAGCAATCTGTGAATTTCTTCTCCAGTCCTAGTTCAATACCTGGATTCAAACCCAGTTCTCTTAACTGTAAATAAAAATGACCTGCTGTTTTTAAAGGACATATCCACATGACATTGCCTTCTTCTCATCTCCACAGTTTGGAGGTTAATGACAGGTTAAATTTGTACTTGGTTTATATTTTCCTGCTTCACCCAACATACAAATTTTCTTCTGGACCCAGTCTACAAGGTTTAATTGATGATGTTGGTGGTAATTACATAATGACAGTTGGGAGTTGGAGTCTGCCCAGCTCCTTCTGTCCATTAAAGGCTACTGCAGACATGTCCTGACCTGTCTCGTTGTTGGGAATTACCCTCAGTGGCCTTTATGGCTTAATTTATAAAGAGAACAGACCCCTGATTTCTGCAGAGGCATTTGCCTGCATAATGCCTGTCTAGCAATTCAGAAAGTACAGTCCTGGCATTACATGGGCTCCCTCCAAACAAAATTGTAATGTACCATGTTTCCCCGAAAATAAGACTGGGTCTTATTTTTTTTATTATTTTTTTTGCCTCCAAAAGAGGCACCAAGTCTTATTTTTGGGGAATGTCTTTTATACTCACCTCCGGCACCAACAACCCTGCCCAGCTGGTCCACTTCTTCTGCAGCCGAAGGAGCAGCTTCATTCTGCAGCTGCATTCCGGCCTGTATTTCGTAGTCAGTCCTTTCTGGAAGGCCTCTGCAGCCGAGTACCGAGCTATGGATTTATAGCTCGGTTCTCGACTGCAGTGGCCTTCCAAAAAGGCCTCTGACTGCGAAATACAGGCCTGGCTGCAGAAGACCTGCAGAAGAAGTGGGCCAGCGAGGAGAGGCCTGGCTGCAAGGTAAATGGGTGTGGGGTATGTGGGGCAGCTCCCCACCACCACCCTAGCTTAATTTTTAGGTGTGTGCCTCACCCCAAAACTAGGGCTTATTTTGGGGGTAAGGCTTATATTAGGCTCACCCCCAAAAATCAATCTAGGGCTTATTTTCAGGGTAGGCCTTACTTTCGGGGGGAAACGGTACTTGTGAAAGAATGATGACTCTGTTTGTAATCGCAGGTTTAAAGCACTTCTAAAAAAGCTCTAGAAACGAGGCTAAAAAACATGGCACTAGCATTTGGAGGAATTCTGAACTGCATAGGAGATTGATTTAAATATAGAACATGAGCCAGGTTCCATCACCAAGAAGTGTTTTACAGATGTTGTATTGGCACAGGTTTTTATTATGATTCCTCACACAGTCAGTCAGATGTTTAGACTGGATTTGACATTTTTGTCTGCCTATCAAGTCCTTCCCAAGGACCTGGGATAGGCAGATGTGGATGTTTGATGGCGTTACAGGCATTGTCCCAGAATGTAAGCTGTTCCCAGTAAAGCCACCTTTTGCAATTGACTGATGGTGAATTTGTCAATACCGATGGTGCTCAAGTGGTGCTCTAATTGTTTTGGGATTTGTTTTGCTACAGTCATTCTATTTGCAGGTCTTTATATCTTGTTAACTTATCCAGTTCTTTCTCTTCTATTCTGCTGTCTCCAGGTACTGCCACATCCATTATCCAGGCTTTTTTGTCTTTCTTATCGACAATTGTTAAGTCCAGCATGTGGAGGAGGAGGAGGAGGAGGAGGAGCCATTTGGCCTATTCTGTGGGCTCCTTCTGGATGTTGCCGGCCACAATCACTCACTGCCAGCACTTTCCATGCATTCCCTTCTGCCCCACCTTGCATATTTCCTTCAAATCCATTCACGCAACTCACAGACATGTAGAAAAAGAAGAAAGCAGGAAACAGCAGGGAGCCACGATGTACAAAGAGTCACTTTCGGTCACTTTCTGTCAGCATGGTGGCTCACTTGAAGCGAACCACAAGTATTGGTTGATTGGTCTGGATAAGAGCAGATTGATAAGAATCATCTAAAAGTGATTTAAGAAAAATAAAGGACATGCAGATGATTGAACTTCATTGCCTGCATATTAAATACAGTGATGTGTACTTTAAGTCTGCCTCTGCAAGAAGATAATCTTATTTCACCCATCTCTAAGGCTGCCTTTCTCAGCTTTAAGGAAGTCATTTTTTTTTCTTAGCACAAATGCTTACAGTACTCGGAAGTAAAACTCACAGCCCATCTCCTACCCCCAGGCTCATTGTACCACAAGGCCTTTCATTCATAACAGCACATCACCAAATCACCAAGGGAAAAAATGTCTTGGAAAGTCCCTCATATAATTTAAGAAGAAAGAAGAAAAAGAAAAAAGAAATGCGCATTCATACTTAAAAAAATCAATTAATTATCTGCCTTGTCCGAGTACAAAATACTTCCAGAGTGCTGCAGGGCGAAGCTGAAATAGTAAGAGTTCTTTAAAAGCTGGCTGCTCCCATTCCTCTCTTCAAGGTTACATGTTGAGTAGGGCAGGATGATTTTTTTTTAATGCATGCTGGGAAAAACACAGATTGCACAAGATAGCTTTTGTCAAAGGGGGCAGGAGTCAGAGGCAGAACAAGATGCCTTTTTAAAAGCTATCATAGCCATGTTGGTTCATGGAGGAAACGATCCAGAATGAGCAGCTAAGCAATATGTTTGTCAAGACTGGCCCAAATGCTAGGAAAAAGGCCCCCAAACATTCAAGTTCTCCAGAACTTTTCAGTTCACTACGTTCCACAAAGTAAGTTCTAGGAGAGATACATGTTATTCCTCAGATCTTTCCTTAAAAAACAAAGCATACTTATACCCAAACCTGTGATGGCTGGTTGTAAGTTACTCACTTCAGTACTATCATAACTTCAAAGAATCATTAAATGAATGGTTGTAAGTCAAGGACTATCTGTAATGATCAAATTAAACTATCAGCTTCACTTGTCATGAAATAAGCATTTCCATCCAGCTTTCTTACCAAATGGTCATTTTAGAAAACAATAGAAAGCTCTGCCAGCAAAGGAGTCCATATCAAGGTCTCCTGCTCCCACACAAGGTCATTAAAGCTATTGAGTTCACCCACAGTTATATATATATATATGACTTATGACCACAGTGTGTGTGTGTGTGTGTGTATTTATATATATATATATATATATATATATATATATGTGTGTGTGTGTGTATGTATGTATATACATATATGTGTGTGTGTGTGTATATATGTGTGTGTGTGTGTGACTTATGACCACGCTTATATATATATAATGACTTATGACCACACATGATCATGGCAGCATCCCCACGGTCACGTGAGCAAAATTTTGATGCTTGTCAACTGGCTCCTATTTATGACGGTTGCAGTGTCCCCTTTTGCGATCTTCTGGCGAGCAAAGTCAATGGGGGAAGCCAGATTCCCTTAACAACCATGTTACTAACCTAACAATGGTACTGATTCACTTATACTGTTAATAAGAAAGATGGTAAAAATTGAGCAAAATTTACTTAAAAGCAATTGAAATTTGGGGCTTAAGTGTGCTCGTAAGTTGAGGACTACCTGTAGCATATTCTGAACTTCAGAGGTAGCGTAGGCTAAGAATTCCAACCAGAAGGGATGCTTGCTTGGTACTGAACGAAGAATCATTTTAATAATCAGCTTGATCGAAGAGATTTGGCCAGTTCTTCCCTCAGAGCCACAAGAAGCAGCAGAGTGGGCATCCTTTCTTGTGGTTCTTCTCATACTGCGGAGAGCTGTCACACTGATATGTAGGCTGCTAATCTCCCCATATTAATGAAGCCTGCGGGGCAGCCTGTGCCTGGCTCTCTGCAAAGCCTATCACATTCAAATCCCTGATGGTCGGCAGCTACAGCAGCGGTAACTATCTTGCCACCCTTGGCTCTCCAAATCAGATTAAAGCCATATAACCGCCAGGTTTCTGCAGGTCAGACAGATGGCAATTAAATAGGGCTTTTCTTCAAAGAGTTTAGGGATCCTTCCTATTCTTTCCTACCCAGAAACATAAATGCTCCCTCCCACCCCATCCCAAAACAAAGTTAGTAAGTAGCTTATGGTAGAAATGGGCAGCATTTCCTATTTCTTAATCACTCGCCAACTTTTTTTTTTTAAAAAATAATAATAATACTCAGCTCCGGTTTCTAATGAGAAAACATGGTCAGGCAAAAATTCAGAAATTCTGAGGATACCTGGAAACTGCAAAGTATTCCAACGAGAGAACTCTGGACATCTATGATGAATGTCCTTCACTTCTGTAGTGGCTCTAAAGCAGGGCTGAGTGGCTGCTTTCAGGCTAAGGAGCCACTTGGCTTTTCAAAAGCAGGCTGCAAAAAAGAAAAAAAGAAAAAAAAGGCAGCCTCAGGATCAAGAAAGCTTTTAATTATGCAAAATCAAATTAGCTTACATTTATTTTCATATTTTGTGTTTCCTATTTTGTGAGGTTACAGGAGGGGACAGCACCAAGTCAACTTTGTCCTTTCTTGAAATTTCAAGCAGGGGCGGTTCTGGTTAACCCTCAAGGAATCTCCAGGCTACAAACTAGACTTGGGAGCCACAAAATCAGAAGGCAGTGTCAAACCACTTTCATAGTATTGCTAAGTAAACTACATACGTGCTCATGAGTTAATCAAGAATTGACCATAACCTTTGCTTTCATGTAACACATTTTACACATGCATATACCCAAATAAAAATCTCTAAAAAGAGACATACAAAAGTATTAAGCATCCATATTCAATATTTCTATTCAGGGAGAGTTCTGTAGAAATGAAGATAATCTGTTAAGAAAATGTTATTAGTACTGTATTTTATTCATTTATTTTTATCCAGCCTTTTATTATTTTTATAAATAACTCAAGGCAGCGAACATATCTAAAACTCCTTTTATTTTCCTCACAACAACCCTGTGAGGTGAATTGGGTTGAGAAAGAGTGACTGGCTCAAAGTCACCCAGCCAGATTTCATGCCTAAGACAGGACTACAACTCATAGTCTTCCAGTTTCTAGGCTAGCACCTTAACCACTAGACCAAACTGGGTCATACTGTGTATGGCATTGAGAGAAATCTTATCCACACAGGTTCAAACATGGAAGATGTAAAGGAAAACTTCCAATTTGTTCTATCAGTCAAATCTAACTGGTCACTTTTGGTATTGGGCTTACACCTGTGATCTATCTAGATTAGAAATGCTAAAGAGCCAATGAAGGTTCCCCTCACAAATAAGATTTTAAAAAGATTTTACTAGACCTGGTTCTACTTGTTCTGTTGATATATGAGTTTAATCTTGGTTGAGAAATAGCCACTGAGATAAACCCTAAAGAAATCTTATTTTTACCTTTCCTCTGTTTGGCTTACAATTTCTAATTAGTTTCTCAACCTTGACATACATAATTAAGATTTCAATCCTTATTAAATTTCTGAGATTCCTAGTTAAGTTCCAAAGTCCTCTCAAGTCAGCCAGCATGATAAGCAAATCAATTTAAATCAAAGGGGAAAAAAGAATAATCACCTGTGGTTGGAAGAAAATTTGATGTGATAATTTTAAACAACTTCCTAATAAGTAAATCAGCAGTCAATTTTTTTTTTTAAAAAAAAAAAGGAAGAAAAGCAAGCGTTTCTTTTCTGTGCCTTGCTCAGGTTCAAAAAAACCTGTCTTCAGGTATTTCTGATTTTCCTTAATCTGCCAGCAATATATATATACCTCCTGGAGTTTTTATGATGTGGTAACCATCTTCTCTCTAATGTTATGTATACACCTTCCCACAACTTCACTAACTCTAAGGAGGAAAACCCTCTTTATCATTGAAATTAGTGTCGATGAGGATTGATGTGCCATATAAACAAATCCGAAACAGTTGTCAACACGCACAGAAGTTCCGTCATGCGTCTGTAGCCATATGGTGCAATCTGGGAGTGGAAAATCCTCCATCCTAACTATTGGCATGAAATCAATGTCAACTCTTAACAACCACAAGGAGAGATTTTCTCCAAGATGATTTGTTCCAAATCTGGCTCTTCAGGTCTTCTACAAATCACCCCTGTAATCAAAATAGTAAACTTCTTCCTGACTATTTTCAACTTTGGCATTCCAATCTGCATCCGCAAGCAGCACATCTCAATTTCTGATTGAGCTTGTAATAGTCTATATGGGAATGACTTTGGGACACAGGAGGAAGAGCCACAGACTGAACAATTGGCATGTAAAAGTTATCTTGGTCCACAGAAAGAGAGAGAGCATGGGAAGTATTTCAGAAGGGACCTTCCCTAGTTTTTTAGAGAATAAAAGGAGAGGAGGGGAGAAATAATTTCAGTCTTACAAGATTCTATTAACATAACCTTACAATACAGATTGAGCTAGAATTCATTGTTGTGCTTCTTATCTCAAAGAGCTAACAGATCTTGACCATGAAACTCATTAACCACCTGTTATGTGTCAGAGGTTGAGGCATAAACTACGATAACTTATATGAAAAGATTGTCCGTGAAATTTAATTAGTATTATTCACTCACTGACTGAACTGTACCCAAAGTCTATCTTTGCTTCCTGACTATAAAAATAATGTTGTTTCTTCTGGTTTTCATGTCCTTAATGAACAATATGATCTTTGGACTCAGAGTGTCCAATTTCAGTCCATTCTAATATACAGATCCCTAAGATATTGATATGTAGCTTATTTGTTTCATCTTTGCCTGTGTTGAGTTTCACGTGCTCATCCTACTTACTGTAATTTTGTCTTTGGAGTTTTGGATTTTCTTTTCCTGCAGAACAACATCAGCAATTAGACATCTTGAAGCCTTAAAGATCCTCAGTTCTTCCCCACTAGTGTGTTGACTGCCATCCAACTAAATGGCCTGTCATTTCACACTATATCATTTGTCAGGCGATGTTGTCTATCCATGTGGTTGACTTGGTACAATGCTGGAGTGTTTTGCCATTGACGTCTCTGGCCCATATGAAATGCCTTGTCAGTCTGACTAAAGTGATTACTTACCTGCAGTACCTTTCTACATGCCTGCTTGCCTTACCTGGGCAGTTGAGATGACCCATCTGGTATTGTTTGAGTCTCTAGAGAGACAGGTAGGGAAGCAAATGCTCTATCAAACATTTCTATCAAACATTTCATAGTTTGATAATGGTGAAATCTGGGGGAAGGTTTACTACTGAATCTGTTAGGATCAAAGCTATTCTCTGAGAAGGAGCATCTAATTTGCAAATGCTCAGTCATTTCAATTCTATACAAATTAAATTGTACACATGGGCTAAAGGAAAGGTTTGTAGAATAAACCAGCTCAGCTGGTTTCAGATTGTCCTATTAACAATCTTAATACAAAGTCTGAAAATGGCAAAGAACTTAAAGAACCCAACCTTTCTAAAGCCTCACAAAATTGCAGTAAAGCAAAGTAGGAGTGTCCTTGAATAAGAAGGATAAAGCCCCAGATTTTAACAGGCAACTACTTGCAGTGACTTTATATAAAAACTTGGCTTGTTCACTGAGCTACATCCTTCTCATCTGCTTGTTACTTCTAAGCTCATTTTAAGCAACACAAACTTCAGAACAGGCTGGAGTTTGCCTTGAAAACTTACCTATAAACAAAGATGATGCAGCAACAACCCATGAGGGTGGAGAACAGGAATTTTGCTAAACTAAGCCAAAACAGTTATCAGCAGGCCACACACATGCACCTCTTTCTTAAATCCTGCTTCTCTTCCTCTTTGCTCCAGAACAGCATAATTTTAAAATTCAGGCTGCAATTGTGGAGCCCTTGGTGCTCTCTGAGCTTCTTCTTCTTTTTTTTTTTTTGCTAATGTTTCATTATCCAGCTACCTGATGTCACATAGTTGAGTAATGAAACTTGTGGAAAGGACAATAGAAAAGAATGTAGTGAGGCAGTGCAGAGTGTATCGATGCCACCAAAATTTGGAAGTAATAACAAGAAAGTTGTTAGGAACTAATTTCACTCCTGCCAGACCAAATCTATGCTTCGTGACTTCTCTCCTTTGACACCCCACCATATTTCACTGTTTCAGGAATACCTTCTTAAACATGTAATTCTCCCTTATTAGTTGTTCCAAAAAGCTAGAACTTGTTTGGACAACTTAACCAAAACCTTCTGCAAAGTTCTACAGCTAGGAATTGCAGGTTCTGCAACTTCACCATATTATGCTAACACATCTTGCTTTGTTCTTCCTTGCTTGCAGTTCGGACTCCTACTGCAACCCCACATGTGAGTGGGTTGAACAGAAGGACAGGAAGACTCAGTGGCCTAGTGTGCTCATGCTCGTTGGTTGGTTGGTTTACTTCAGATTACCACTACATACTACAACTCCACAAAATAACAGGCTTTATCTGCCATATAGAATGTAGCAGCCATTTCAAGAAGAATGTATATAAAACTGGATGCTTGTAAGGTTAGTGCCAAAATGCATCTTTATTTTTTATAATCTTATTTTTATTCTGCATCTTTTAACAACATAAAAGTTTCCAAAAGGGAGGAGCTCAGCAGGTATAGAGCCAGGTGTGGACTATGGAACACATCACAAGTTGCTCATGTGCAAGTTCCAAGCTAAACTAAAGAAGAAGAAAACCAACAAGTTTCTACTATATGATCCTCAGCATATACTCAGTATTTTCTAGAAGAACATCAGGAATCACTTTACACTCCTGAACCTGATTGATGGGAACTAGAGGAACTATGGAATGAACTTAAGGATGTTATTAAGGACTAATGTGAAAAGAGAATGCCAAAGATGAAGAAACAGTAGAAAATAAACTGGAGAATAAACCATGGAAATTGCCAAGAGTAGAAAAGCCAAAGCCATGACAGACAAAAATCTCAGACCAGAAATCAACAAAGGGTTTCAGAGAGTTATTAGAAGAGATCGAAGCCATTATTGCAACAATATTTATAAAGATACTGAAGATGGAAAACAGACATGGGGGAAAAAAGGAAAGTCTTCCAAAAGATTTCTAAACTCAGAATGAGGTCCCAACTTTGAATTGGTACTCTTAATGTTGTCAGGCCTTCAAAGAACATGATGGCTGGACATTATCAAAGCTGACATCAGCTAGAGCATAGAAAAACTCGAAGAAATTGTGCAAGATCGGAAGATATGGAGAGACCTAGTGCATAGAATCACCAAGAGTTGGATTCAACTGAATGGATAACATTGATCAACATCATCATCAATGACATCAAGGATCAGAGTAATCAATTCAATGGAGATAAAAGAAAGATGGGAGGAATAAATTGAAACACTGCATAGTAGAGATGTCAACATCCAAGGTAGCTTAACAGATATTTCCTACTTACAAGAACCTCTAGTACAAGATGACTTTAGAAAGACCGAGGAGTATGATACATTATTGCTGATGGACCCTGGATAATTGAGAAAGTCAAAGAATACCAAAAAGAAATCAGCATGTGCTTCACTGATTATAAAAAGGCCATCAATTGTATCAATCACATCAAGCTGTGAAATATGCTTAGAAAAATGGGGATCCCAGAACATCTCATTGTTCTCATGGAAAATCTATATACAATCCAGTTATGGACAGGATATGGCAAAGCAGACTGGCCCTGGGTTGGCAAACAAATGAAACAGAGTACTCTCACCTTATTTATTCAACCTATATGCAAGATATATATTAAGGGAAGATGGATTGGAAGAAGATGCATGTAATTTTAACACTGGAGGAAGAAATAATAATCAGCACTATGCTGATGACACTATTTGATAGCTGAAAATATAGATAATCTGCAAGCTCTAGTAATTAAACTCAAGGAGCACAGTAAAAATATGGAACTAAGATTAAATATATAGAAGACCAAACTAATGGCAACAGGTACAACAGCCAACCTTAGAACTGTTATGAAGATACAGAAGTGGTGAATAGCTTATGCATTTTAAGGTCAACTGTCAACAACAGTCAAGAAATACACCACAAACTAGCATTTGGTAGTGTAGTCATGAAGGCCTTGGAAAAGATATTTGGATGCTGTGATGTGTCTATACTTACAAAGATCAAAATACAGCAAGCAATGGCATTTCCTATGACACTTTATGATATTAGACTTTGAAGAAGTAGCAGTATTGATGCTTTTGAACTTTGGTGCTGGAGAAGATTCCTGAGAATGTTCAAACAAATGGATCATTGAATAAATCAACCCATAATTCTCAGTCGAGGCACAAATGATCCACTTCAAATTTACCCTACTTTGGGTTTCATACATCATATGAAGATCTAGGGCTCCATAAAAGTCTGTAATACCGGGAAAGTTGGAAAAGAGAAATAGAGAATGACTAACAACTAAGTAGACCCAGTTACAGTGGCAATGGGTACCCTTATTGGAAGATCTGAAGATCAGGGACAAGTCTTCAGGGAGAAATCTATGTATGTGGTTGCTAAGAATCCACACCAATTTGATGGCATATAATCAATCAATTCTTATCTGACTGGATCTTTTCCTGAGAACCAGAAAAGCTTCCTTACAAGCATAGTAAACCATTAGACCTTTCTAATGACAGAAACTATCCAGTACATCCATTAATATAGTTAATGATTTGTAAGGAAATAGAAAGTACAAGTCAAGAATTTGTTATACCAGGTAGTATGGGAGAAAAATAGTTGTTAGCTGTAGGCAGAAAGATATATAACTATTGACTTTTTTTGCATAAGTGCAGAAATGTTTGATTTCATTCTGGGCTGATTTTCCAATGACATAATAATACTCATATACATTAATTGCCTTCACTCTTCTTTAAAAAAGATACTTTCACTTTGTCCTTAATAATCCTACTTTCTCCTTCCCTTAACTTATTTCCTAACAGATTCCACGCACACCTACACACCCATGCACAGTTTTTATGTTCATTTAATTTAAATAGTTTGTTTTAAGCTAATTGATAGCAGATTAATAGGATGAAAATGTGAAGTATAATTTATTTAGAATGTTATATGACATCTTGGAAACAAACATACACCATCTTAAAAACAAATACATACCTAGTTTTATTTCATATTTAATGAACTCCAGAGACTAGTGATATTCTCCCCCAAAGAAAAAATAATAATTATAGTTTAATTTTTTAATGTGTTTTCAAACCTCTTTTTAATTGTTTGGCGTAAACCTGCCCTAGAATTTTATTGCCTTCAGTAGTCAAGACCTCCTTGCTGGCTTTCATTAGCTCAGATTATATCCGGCACTTTAAATTAGAAAGCTGGGCCTGCAAGAAGGATGATTTTTAAAAATAAAATAAATGGTTTGCTACAAGGGAAGCTCTTCTATTTCATGCTAGAACCAAGGGCTCTTCTCCATGACATACTAAACGTAGTAGTGGCTGAAGAAATGCTTTTTCCATTTCTCTTCCCAGAGGGAAGAGAAAGTGAGATGAAACCAGCTCTTTAATTGGGCTTAGGGGCATGGCTTGGATGCTGCATGGATGACCTGAAGACCTGCTTTCCCCCATGGGGTAGTCACAGAGGAAGGGAAGCAGTGACAATTGGCTCTTCAGTTGGCACCCCTCTGGACCAGCCATGGGCAGCCTCCTTGTTGGGGTGGCAGCTGAAGAACTGGTTCTGCCTGTAGTATATTTCTCCCCTGCAGCTTAGGAATCTCTAGAATGTGTGTAAAAGACCCCACATAGCATAAATGCTGCATTGTCTAAGCTGGAGCAGTGGGGTAGGATGAGAAATTATTAGAAGGAGAAGCAGAAGCAGAAGAAGGACTCCATATTTATATAGAAAGCAGATGATGGTTTGAATGAGACCATTGGTGGTCAAAAGGAGCAGAAGCTATTTGGTTGCTCCTATGCTGCTCTTCCTCTATGTCCTGAACTCAGATCAGATTTATTGTTTACTTCTCTGTCTTTTGAGAGAAAGAAAGAATTTTTCTCAGGATCCTTGTTTTTTCTGCAGAGGGATGTAAAATTGCCTAAACACAAATGGGTAAATTCAGGTGGTTTCGCTTGCAAAGGCAAGATTGCATTATTTTCACCATCTTTTCATTATTATTATTATTATTATTTTTGCATTCAAAGTTTTATTAGTTTATAATCTACAATACAATGGAAATACAAAAGTAAATAGCGGAAAAGATGGGGAAGGGAAAAGGGAGTAGAGAAGTGAGGTAAGGGAGAAAAAAAGGGTAAAAAAGGCATTGACTTCTGATTTCCTTTGATGCAATATAGGGTATCAACTTCAAACCTCAGCTTTTTACTTTTACAAAATAATATAAACTAGCCACTTCAATAACATAAAATCTATCTAATTGATAAAGCCCAAAATCAAATTTTCATTTTTTTTCCACCTCAGGCACAAAATCTAGAAGCAGTTTCCACGTGGCAATAAAAGTATTTGTATTTTTTTCTTTAATCAGTACAGTCAGTTTAGCCATCACTGCTAGCTCCATCAGTTTTTGTAACCATTCCTCCATTGTAGGAATCAATGTAGTCTTCCATTTCTGAGCATAGAGTAATCTTGCTGCTGTCAACATATATACTATGATATTGCATCATTATTTTCTTTGCATCTTCACAGCTCTTTACCATTCAGGGGCATGAGATCTTTTTCCTGACAACTGATTTCTCTCTTTATGAATTCCCTATTCTCTGTTCCCCACCACCACCACCACCACTGCTTCTTACCTAGCAATTGAACCTTTATGTTGTTAGCAAAGCCACATTAGGATTTGCGATTTGAAGCAAGTAATGAGTGAAGACTGACAGTACTTTCTGGGCCCAGAGATAATGTGTCCCTTATCTCCAGTGGTGCTCATGAGTTTCTGATAGGACAATTCTGGCCAAAGTAAGTCACAGAGGTTCAAGGAAGGAAGTTGTTCCTGGCTTCCAAACTTTTGTATTTTTTATCAGACTGAAAATTTTGGTGGAACCATTTCATCAACTGTGCTTCCAGTATCTCAGGAATTCTGAAATATTTTCACGCTAATTGTATGAACCTTTGATCGTCATCTGCCTTCTTGCCTCCAGAGGTTTCATCTATCCAGCCCCAGTGATCTGGCTTAACTAGTTAAAGCAGTCTGCCAGCCCCCACTACTGCTCCCCACCACCTCAATCATTCATCAGGCAGACTGAATTCACTGACAGCAAGGCTATAAGCAAACCTCTGTTTGAAATACTGTGCTTTACCTCTAATATGCAATTAAGGATTCATGAACTGGCCTTACTATGATGCAATCAGAAGTGCTTCTCTTCAGACCTCAGATTTACAGTACTGAGTACTTCTCAACACTGAGAAACCCCAACACCCTCCCCCTTCATGGAACTGAAGAGAGGGTCTAGGTGCCATTCTTTTCCATTTGTCATCTTCCATGCTGCATCCATATTCTGTCTTTTGGACCATCTACTAAACTCCAAAAGACAGAAAAGCTGTGCAATACCTTTGAATTAGGGGCAGGAAAAGCTGCCTTTCCAGAAAAGATTCTTCCAGAGAAATTACTGAATCATCTGAATGTAATTTTGACAGCATATTCCCCCTACCAAACTTGTAAAAAAACAACATACAGTACTATAAACTGCAATTCAGGGGATCCTGCTAGTTTGAGAACTCCCTAATCATTGTTGTTTTGCTATGCAAAATCTAGAATTTAGGTAAGATTTATCCACATAAGTTAAAAACAGGGAGTAGGCCTTCCTAGGTCCTAAGTATGTCTTCTCCTTAAGCAGAAATAATTGATTTTGGTTTCCTTGCTTTATTACTGCAAAGATCAACATTCCAGATAGGATTGGTTAAAGGCGGGACTGAACAGAACTGAAGACTATATAAAGCTTCTTCCAGGAAGACCAAAAGCATATGTAGAGAACTCAGAAGAAGCTGAAAGAAAGAAGTGGGGGGTAAAAGAAATTCCAGGGCATTTCTCAGTGACCAGGTCAGGGAGATCAACCCAAATAAACTTTGCTGCAGCCCAGACAAAAACACTGAACAGATCCCCCTCACATTCATTTTCTCTGATCATAAATGTACATAAAGAAATAGTCTTTCTAATAGGCAGCAGAAAAAAAATGCTTCCTGATAGCTGCATACACAAAGAAAGAGTCATACTTTAACAAGCCTCTCCTGAAAAATGTCCATAATAAAAAACAGTATCAGGCAAGTTGTGTTTTAAGAAACGTATGTAAGAGATTGTGTATATGAAGTGACGTCTGCATGCAAATGTCCTGTATGTTTAGAAAAAAATTGTAAATAAAAAAGATTGGGGGGGGGGATTATTTTCTTTAAAAAATACTTTTTAAAACCTGTATTAAGTACAGTTAAACTACCGTGAACTATAGTTGCCAGTTAACTACAGTGAAAAGGATTGCATGTCCCTAGAGACAGATTCAGAGCAAAAGCCAATATTTTCATTGACAATACTGAAGTTCTGTAAAGCTTGTGGCCAGTTTATTTATTTATTTTTTCTTCTCTTACTTGGTGCTCCACCTTCTAACTTGGAACTTCAGTGTGTTGTTTGTAACATTTCACCCTCTCTCCCACTCTCGCACTCTAGCCACTATATCAGCACCCCAGTCAGGATGGGAGCATGTGGGAGATACTGGAGAAAATGCTGGCATACTGTCCTTGCACAGTTACAATATATCTTGCAAGAGGAATTTTAAGAGTAGGGGGAAAAGCAACTTTGCATTTGGAGAGCCTTAAAAAAAAAAAAAAAAAGCAACCGCTTAAACATTTTTGCAAAACAAATACAGAACTATAGGCTGTATGACCTTAAAATTTGGGGGGGGGGGAAGAAAGAGGGAGGTGGACTAATCTCTCGATGTATTTTACTTCCTTTACTTCCTTTTTGGTTTTTTTAATATAATTTTTACTGAGAAAAAAATATATACAGAATTAAAAACTAAAGGAATGTAAAGAAAAAAATAGAAAAAAAGATAAAAGAGAGAAACAGTAAAAGTCAAGAAAGGAGAGAAAAACAGAAAGAAAGGAAAAATAGAAGTTACAATCATGATTGTTACCATTTCCGGTCTCCCAAATTACATAATGTGGTCCCCTCCTTCCCGTTAACCACAGAATAGACTAGACTAGACTAGACTAGACTGACTTGACTAGACTAGACTAGACTAGACTAGACTAGACTAGACTAGACTAGACTAGACTAGACTAGACTAGACTAGGATAGGATAGGATAGGATAGGATAGGATAGGATAGGATAGGATAGGATAGGATAGGATAGGATAGGATAGAACCTTTATTGTCATTTTTTACTATTGGCTCATTGAAATTTTGTTGCTTGCTCTCAAAAGTGTACACATACATAACACACATTTAAACATGCTATATACAACATAATTCATACATATTAATCAGCAAATCCCCAAATCATCAATTCATTTTTGTTCATTTTTAGTAAAAAGCCCCAAAATGGTTTCCACTCTTTTATTAGCTATGTTAGTCATTATTGTTCCTTTCCTAATCAGACAAGTCAATTTAATCATTTAGCAAGTTCTACCATCTTCACAATCCACTTTTCCATTGTGGCTATTTCTGTGTTCATTTTGTTTACTTTTTTGTGTACATGAAATGGAATCCGTATAAGAGAGGAATTGCAATAGTAGAGCGGGGCACTGCTTGCCTGACATTATTTGTACTCTCCTATTATTTACTGGAGATGAGCATTATGGCTCATGATATTCCATGTATTTCAAAGTTACGATGAACACAGGTACAATGTTCCTTCAGTATAAGAAAATGGAAATGCTGTTGGTGTAAAAGTGCTCTAAGGAGATTTTTTTCTCTCCCTCCCCCCTTTAATAGAAATGAAGGAGAGAGGGAGATGGAGATTTATAACTAAATCATGGCTAAAATGAATGGTTGACCTCATCTTGAAGGCCAACCTCCCGAGTCTGGCATGACAAAGAGCAGGGAGACCCAGGTTCAGGTCTTTCACTGGACCATAACACTTTGTGGGTAATCTTGGTTCAGCCATTCTTTCTCAACTTAGTATAATTCATGGGACTATTGTGAGGCCAAAGTGGTTTGTAGCATGTAAAGAAAAAGCAAGAAACATGCATATCTCCTACTGATGCCTCTTCTTTGACATTTATGGAATTAAGATATATAAACCATTGAACAGAGCCCCTTTCTAGCCTTCATAATCTAGAAACATGGAGGGCAATGTGAAATACAGGTTTTGGTACTGGCTTTCTATACAGATAGTCCTTGACTTATGACCACAACTGAGCTCCAAATTTCTGTTGCTAAGTATGACAGTTGTTAAGTGAGTGTTGCCTTATTTTATGATTTTTCTTGCCACAGTTGTTAAGTGGATCACTGCATTGTTAGCAATATGGTTGTTAAGTGAATCTGGCTTCTCCATTGACTTTGCTTGTCAGAAGGTCGCAAAAGGTGATCACATGACCCCAGGGCACCGCAACCGCCATAAATACATGCCAGTTGCCAAGCTTCTGAATTTTGATCATGTGACCATGGGGATGCGGCAATGGCCGTAAATGTAAAAAACGGTTATGTCATTTCTTTCAGTGTCACTGTAACTTTGAAGAGTCACTTAATGAATGATTTTAAGTTGAGGACTGCCCGTATGTTATCTCATTACATTAATGCTATTATTGGAAAGATCTGCAGAGGAAATATAATAGCCTGAAAAGCAAAGTACCTTGCCAGTCACAATTCATGGTAGCTAAGTACCCCTTTAAATGTCATTAACCCTTTACCTTAGACTACCTCACCTGCGGTTTGGGAACTATGGATGTTCCCTTGGTTTATCTTCAAATGGAGCCCAACCCTGTAGACTCATCCGAGCTGACTATGCCTGGCGCCAGCAAGCAAGAGAGTTTGGGGTATGGAGCTTAGCCAACCTGGCTCTTCACAGATGATAGTGCTTTCTAAAACCCAGTAGTTATTACAATTAAGAAACATTACTGGGGAACGTCTCCCTTGTTAAGCATATTGGGATTAGAATAAGTGAAAGCTATACCCCTTGCGACGAAGAAGCCCCTTTAGACACTGTTATTATTTTTGAGAAATGATCTAGGAATTTGGTGGTGGGGAGGAAAAAATCTGGCAAATACTACTAACTGATGTAGAAAGTTCAGGGTGAAAAGTTGGAATCTGAAGCCTTCCCATTTAACTCTTTGTGGGCTGGCAAAGATAGTTAGCGACTGTTTATCCTCTTCCCCCCAGCCACATATAGGCATCCAGCGGGTGGATCCCACTTGGCTGAAGTTCCCCACTGAGCAACTTTAGCCCACACCCTTCCACAGACTCTATTTCCTAGTTCCAGAACCAACGTTCTCCCTAGGTCTCCCTGTTATTGTAAAATTATTCCTCATATCAATGCACATCAACGAATTGTAGTTATTTCATTGCCAAGTCTAATATCTGCTTGAAGAGTATGATTTCAAGAATGGACAGATCATATTTCTTAAGCCAGCCCTTAGCACAGAACTATGGGAAAGTTCTTTCTACTTAGTTGCTGTTATTGAAGCTAAAAATGATGTTCAGATCCCGATGTAATCAGAAGTGATTGCAACAGTACAGATCAAATTCTAATTGCATATGTGGTTCTGTGTCTGTGTATGTGTTTGTGTTAAGAGGTAAAAATTGTACGACATATTAGGTAAATAAATGCCTGGTAATTGCTCTGCAGATAAAATAATGCAGTAAATCCACATTCACAAAGATGTGTATTTATACATGAAAGTACAATTGCAGCACAAGGTTGCAGACCTAGTGTTGTGCTGATAGCAGAGCAGAGCATCTGTTTCAGGAAGCCAAGTATGTAGAGATTTATTTTAATTTAGCTTTTAATTCATAGTGCCTTTCTAGTGCCCATGCACTGCTGAAAGTGGTTCCCAGCAATGGCACAATACACCAGATGTATTAATGGAATATCATCACTGCAAAACTCAGCTGACCATGAAAGGCTGTATTTCTCTGAATAGATTACCTGCAGCGTGTCCATAAGGCTGTTGGATACAGTACAGAATAACAGAGTTGGAAGAGACCTTGGTGGTCTTCTAATCTAGTCCAACCCCGCTCCTCAAGCAGAACACCCTACAGAATTCCAAACAAATGGCTGTTCAATCTCTTCTTTAAAAAATTCCAGTGATGGAGCATCCACAACTTCTGGAGGCAAGCCATTCCATTGATTAATTATTCTCACTGACAGGAAATTTCTGCTTAGTTCTAGATTGGTTCTCTCCTTGATTAGTTTCCATCTATTCTTCTTGTCCTGCCTTCAGGTATTTTGTAGAATATGTTGACCCCCTCTTCTTTGTGGCAGCCCCTCAAATATTGAAAGACTGCCATCATGTCACCCCTAATCCTTCTTTTCATTGGACTAGACATATTCAATTCCTTCAACTGTTTTTCATATGTTTTAGTCTCCAGCCCCCTAATCATCTTTGTTGCTCTTCTCTGCACTCTTTCTACAGTCTCAACATATTGTAAGATTATACAATATGTATAATCTTGCAGTTTGATTGTGTCAGGATACTTTTGCTGCCAGCTGATAGGGTGGGAGAGAAAGAGAGCATCAAGATTTTCTAGGGTTGCTAAGAACACATTTACTTGAAGTGGGAGTGGAAGGCTTCGAGTATTGTACTGTATTTATTTCGTGCAGGATAAACCTGAAGGACATTATCAATGAGAAAGACTTTTCAAATTGTGAATGCTAAAATAAGCCTAAGCAAAACTTTATTGAAACTTTCATAGTTTTGGAATTAAACTTCCATACTCTTTTTAAGTTTTGTTACCAGATCATGAAGACAGTTAATCCCATGTTGGAAAGATATTTTTTTTAAAAAAAGACTCAACTTTCTGTTTGTATCAATTAAAAAAAGGGGGGGAGAGGTGACATTTGGGAGAAAAAAAGCACGTCTTACAAACAGAGACCCAGAGATGCATACATACATGCGCATGCACATGCACAAAACACATAGTTCACCTTTTTTGTGATTGAGTTAGTGTTTCTAGGTACAGTTCTCAGGGAGATCCATCAACAAAATGTATACAGCTTACAAGGCACACTGGAAACCCAGACAGAAAAGGACTAGTATGTAGTGGGGATTAGAAACTAAAACTAAAATAATTTATTTAATGTGAATAAGCTTGCCCTATAATAATCAGAATGGGTCTGTAGTTCCAGGAGAGAGCATAATGTTGTGCAAATGGAAAATCCCCCATTAACTGCCCCATCACTGTCATCTCCATTAATAAAAGATTTCTATTAATAGAAGAACTCTTTATATATTATTTGATATAGATGATAGATAGATAGATAGATAGATAGATAGATAGATAGATAGATAGATAGATAGATAGATAGATAGATAGATAGATAGATAGATAGATAGATAGATAGATAGATAGATAGATAGATAGATAGATAGATAGATAGATAGATAGATAGATAGTTTTTAAGAAGAGAACAGACAACCATTTGTATAGAGTTTCCCGCCTGAGCAGGAGGTTGGACTAGGACCTCCAAGGTCCCTTCCAACTCTGTTATTCTGTTTTGGGTTTTTTTGTTATTTAAATAATCATTTTTGGTCAACTAGATAAAGCTGAGCAATAAGGAATCTCAGGGACCAATGATTTGATCACATCAGGCAACTTCCCCTTGTTGGTTTTATACTTGTAAAGATACAAGAACTGTCATGAAGCTCTCATGCATTTCTAGAGATTGTTAGACAGCGGATAAAGAAGCAAGTAAGCATTTCTACATAAGACCAATAATTGATCTGAAAAATTAAACTGTTTACCTATTAAAACAAATTCAAATATTCCAGCCGAGTTGATATGTGTATCTCAGCTTTTCTCTATAAGTATTTTAATTGCATTTTTGTTGAGCATGCCAGTGTGGTACACATAACCATGCTCAGGAATATAATATGATATATAACAATTCTAGGTCACTTTTTAATATCCTTCATAATATCCTTCAATTAGATTCTTCTTGACTAAGTAAGCAGTGGTCTGAACTGGTCTCTTATATAATATCAAATAATTGCTAAATATTTTTGTAAAATTGTGGAATAATTGCCCTTTATGGCATACCAATCAACCACTCCATATTTATCAAGGAGTAGAACATTTCTAAGCAGAGAAAGAGATTAGTGTGCAAGCTGCAGAGCTTATTTGACCTTGGTTGATCTTGAAAAGTTAAACAACGTTACACAGGTTAGTACGTAAGTGGGTTGAGATCTCAGTAAACTAGACTTGGAAGTGAAAACATACCTCAGAAGAATGCTGTGGCTAACCATTACATACTGTTATCAAGAAAGGATTGTGAATATGTAGTCAGAAGGGAAACTACTTTTTTAATAGCTGCAATTTCACAAAATGGTTTCTAAAGGATGTTAGTTTTATTATGAGTACTCTGCTTACCTTATGCTTACCAATGAGATGGTATCACCAATAAATAAGAACTTTCCTCTTCAAGAGTACACTTCCACAGTAAACACTGTCAAAATCATATTTTGGGAAAGATTGCTGAAGATTTACACTAAGTACTTCCCTGAGTATTGGGAATATTGGTTGTGTCTTTTTCAGTTCTTACACTCTCTTCCCTTTGAGGCCGGCAGAAGCATCTTTGTGCACACCTGCAGCTGTTGAACTGGGCATTGTTAAGCTGTCAAAACAAATAGTGTAGCAGAACATATGTTCCATTGGCATCTGCAAATCATCAGTGTTAGGGACCACACCAAAGGCTGAGAAATCCCTGGAGCTGGCCTGCAGCTCCTCCAGCAGATGGACTTTATGAGTCCCAGAGGGGAAATAATGAGAAGAATATCTACAAGTCCCTGTAAAATATGCACCAGATGATGCTGGAAGGAACAGAAAATAGCAGGAGGAAGAAAACTTTAGGGAGACACTGTTAAATAATCTATGGAACAAAATATGCTTTGTGTGAAAGCATTGGCAACCTACATTTCAGCTTCGTTAACCTCACTCTCTTTGTCCTGTTCTTGTGACTTACTGAGAAGGTTCCATAGTATTAATTCTCAGCTTTTAAACTCTGTAGGCCAATTTAATGGTTGCAGTGTAGAGCAACATTGGGCATAGGTTAGTTTTAGCCAGTGGTGGGATTCAAATATGTGAACAACCGGTTCTCTGCGTGGATGCCGCTTCTGGAAGTCCATTCTGGGCCTGGGCAACAAAACATTAGCTACCGGTTCTGCCGAAGTGGTGCGAACTGGCTGAATCCCACCACTGGTTTTAGCTAGTAGTGAAGTTAATCAGAAGATTGTCAATCTTCTCAGCCATCCACTTCTTGAACTTCTCCTTGTGGTAGTCCTTAAAATTCTGGAAGCATTAATAAGTGAGCTAGTTCTTAACAACATAGAGAAATAGAAATTGAGGTCCCATATCCGTCTCTTTCCGTTTCCAGCTGTGACATGGCTTGTTTTTCACTATCACCACACCACCACAACCACCCTCATGTTTCTATAGTTGATATGCAATGTAAAATTGTTTTTCAGAAAAATCTTGAGTCATCAACAGCATGCAAGGGCTGCCACATCAATCCAATTCTGCAAGTGGAACTTGACTGTGAGGATTTGGGGTAACATGGAGAAAGAGAGACGGAAAAGCAAACTTTTCAACACCAAAGGGATATTTATCAGTCTCTGTTAAGCAAGATTTTACAGATATAGCTTGCAGGAACATGCCCATGTGGATGTCTTAGTGTTGGCTCATGGCAAGGAAGGGCGTTGCAAAAAGATCTCCAATCCAAAAGTTACTGTTACGATTTATGATCTGTTATCTCCAGACAGAGATGTATGATATTACTGACTTTAAGTGCTGCATAAAATGTCACAGGATAGTTCAAATGGAACTTCAGTTGACAAGGAACGCAAGAGTGGGCATCATGAGCAACCTGTATGCAAGATAAAATGTCTTTTAAATAATACACTTCCCAAACCCCTGATATTAACATGCTTCTGATTTCAGGAAAGTGAATCCTTTCAATGCTGTAATACTATCAAATACTTACCAGACCAGAAGACCCAGAGCAAGTTCTCCAGCACTTCATAAAAGAACAAATTCATCAATATAATGTGAAACTGGCCACGGCAGGTAAAACAGTTATAGGTGTCAATTTTTAACAGTAAATCAGAGCATATCACAAATTACAAGCTTCATCTGGTAGGACTATTATTATATTCCATTTTCTTCTGAAGTGGAATTCAAGGCAGTTCCTATTCAGACCTTAAGTGCCTTCAAAGTTACTGCATCATGACCTTTCAGATTTAAAAAGCAGAATGATAGACGGTCCCAGAAAGAATTCTTAAAACTCTTCAAGCAAAGAGGCAAACAAATCTATGTATTTTGTAGACTCTACCTTTAAAAAAAAGAACTATGAACTCTTGAAGCTCCATAATAGAATGAAATTTTCCTGGAGAAATTAGTCCAAAGATTCTAGACCTAGTTCTTAGAGCCCAAGAGTGCATAGTTTTCATCACTTCAAAAGTTATAATTGGCCTTGTATAGTAGTTGAGTGCCACACTACAAAAGTAGGTGGACACTTTAGTCAACTTCAGAAATTGATCTACTTGTCTCTGAGTGGAATTATTGTATTTTGACTCATTCTGCACAGCTTTTGGCTAACTAGCTTGCATAGACTGGCACATTAGGAAATCCGATACTGAGATTCTTCTTCTTCTTGTGCCATATCCGTTATCGGACGTTGGCGATCATGTTGGCGATCCTGTTTTTATCAGCAGCCGCACGAAAAAGTGCTGCTGAGTTTTGTCCAAACCAGTCCCTTAGATTTTGAAGCCATGATGATGTTCTTCTGCCTGGACCTTGTTTGCCTTCAGTCTTTCCCTGGAGGATTAAATGGAGTATGCCATATTTTTCTGGGTGTCGCATCACATGTCACATTATAGAATATTACAACTGGAAAATGAATGATAAACAAGGAAAATCATTTATCATGCCAATCCCAAAACCTTCTTGGTTTTTTTCTTTAAAAAAGTTTCGCTTCTCATCCAAGAGACTTCTTTAGTTCAGTTTCTTGGTTGAGAAGCGAAACATTTTGAAAGAAAAAAAAGCTAAGAAAGACAATCATGACCTGGATGATTGAGAATCTTCATAGGCATTTGCCGTGCCAACTATACACTTGAGTTTTACATTTATGGAGAAGATCTGATTGACGTTTCTTGCAAATTATGTAACCATAATATTGATAAAAATTGTTTACATTTAAGTTCCATAGAATAAATATACTGATGAAGAACAAGCCAAAATCCAAAACCAAAACTGCATCTTTTTCTTTTAAAGACTTCCTTGAGTCAAGTTCAACTTCTGGTCCCTATTTGAATATATCCATGTAGTTTTCTTTGCACCAAGAACTTGACTTTATAAGCTGGTGGCAATAGGCAGAATTCAAATAGGACAATCAGGTCTGCCATTTTTACAATAAACATTCCATTAAAAATATTCATTCAAAAAGTGGTATGCTATATGCAATAGTCAGCTGATATATATTCAAACACTCTTTCAAGAAGTACATGAACACCATCCTTTTGTTCACTATTATGTTATATAAAATAACCTCTAATAATAGCTTTACCTGCATCCTAAACCATTCTTAAAACAGTGCCTTTATCTAATTTTTTAAAAAACAAACTTGTTAAAATCCTCCACTATTGCTTATGTTCTGTAACAACATTTCATTCAGTTTCCATCTAGAGCAGGCATGTCAAACTCGCAACGTCATGTGACATCCGCGACGTATCATGACTTTTTCCCCATTGCCGGCAATGGGGTGGGCGTGGTTCCAGCGTGATGCATCCGGCCCGTGGCCCGGCAGTTTAACATGCCTGATCTAGAGGAATTCAGTTTTCTTTTATAACCAAACTCACAGGGTAATGATCTGAAAAAATCTTTGATAGTATCTTTAGAAACCTTAGTGGCCCAATTCTTTGAAATCCAAATCACGTCTATTCTTGAAAATGAGCTATGTCTTTCAGAAAAGTAGATATCCTCTTTGTAATTGCTATTTTTCTGTCTCCATATAACAACCAGTCCTAAATTGTCCATAAAAATCAAAGAAAACTTAATTTGCTTTCACGGATTTTAATATTTTTTCCCAGGAGTTCTGTCCAGTTATGGGGAGATAACTGTATTCCAATCCCCTATTAATCTCTCCCTAAATTTATGAAAAAAATATTTTGGCCTCATTTGGGGCACCAGTTCCCAATATCAGAGTTTTAGTCCCATGCAGTCTTCCACCACAACAATTCTATTCAGTGCACCCCTGCCATACTCCTCAGTCAGTACAAGTTCGGGTTTTAGTTGGGAATTTATAGATAAAACAACTCCATTTCTTTGTTGTTGTTGTTTCTGTTGAAATAAATTCTTCCTTCAAATTTGTATAAATCAAATATTTTAAATCCTTTTTGTGTAGGAAAATTAAATCTTGTTTGGATTTTTTCAAATAATGATAAGCAATCAGCCACTAAAAGATTAAAAATTAAGCAATCTTCCAATTTGCTTCCAGTTCTAAAATGCTATGACTCCTTGCTGGTCTATGTACCATCCAGTATCTTCTTCAATGGCCTAAGTGTGCTTGTACCGACACTTCTGAGAAAAAGCTACTGTGGCATTGCACTCCCATATGCCTATATAAATGGACACCCTCTAGTAGCTTCAATCTGAAAATTGCCCTTTCTTCGTCATTTGCACCTAACTGCAGAGAATTGATACAGTTGAGATCAAGCTCATATTCTGGATTTGAGGTCATCAACTTTTTTTTTCTTTAAAGTGAAAACAGCCAACTTAAGCATGCTTTTGAAAAAGTGTGGGAAAATGTGAAGTCTATACTGTGTATAGCTTGGCGCTGCTTTCAAGTTCTCTAAGTCCAAAAAGAACTTGATACATCAAGGATTAAAAGGAATAAATTCAGGAGATGTGTATGAAACAGTACAAAAGCGGACAAATATGACAGTATTTTACATTTACCCATCCCATTAAGCACAAAGAGGTCCCACTAAGTGTTTTAGAACAGTTATTCTCATGATGAAGTTTTGATCTTACTCATAATCCACCACAATAGCAAGCTTAAATCATCCAGAGAAGTCTTAGTTTTAAAGTCCTTTTTTTCCCATCTATTCCTGACCCAAATCATGATATATGCAAGATAAAGCTGGCATTCATTCCTATTGGCCAATTGAAGCTGCTGAAGGTGTGTCCTCTTCTCTTCAGCCACTGATCAATGGCCTTCATGGCAGTTTTAGCTTGGACTGCAGTATAAACCAGGCACCTGGTTTCCATAGAGTCCATTCCATATAAAGACTAACCTGTTCAGGCATTACATGGGCTGGTTATATACTATACAATGCTGTACCAATCCACCTATAGACCACCTATACTTATTAGTGGTCTTTCAAAAGATTGGGAGACCTATAGTATAAAGGAGAATATTTGTAGCTTAGGGTTGAAATGGAGGGTCCTTGCTGTTCTCTAGGCTTGGTTGTTTTCTTGCAGACATTTCATCGCCCAAAGTAGTAACATCTAGAGAGTTTGGAGAAGTGGTGTAACAAAAACAGCCTCATTTTAAACGTAGGAAGAACTAGAGAAATCATTGTCGATTTCAGAAAAGGCAGGCACAACCACACACCTCTGTTTATTAATGATTCTCCTGTGGAGGTGGTTAACAACATCAAATTTCTGGGTGTGCAGCTAACGAGTAGGCTAGCTTGGTCATTCAACAGTGAGACACTCGTGAAGCGGGCACAGCAGTGCCTGCATTTTCTGCGCCACATGAGAAAAGTACATCTTTCTTCCCCTGTGCTTACGACTTTCTATAGAGGGACAATTGAGAGCATCCCGTCATATTGCATTACTGTATGGTTTGGTAGAATTACTGCAGAGTGGTGAGGATGGCAGAAAAGATTATTGGTAATTCACTTCCTTCTGTCCAGAACATAGCATATAAATGATGCTTGAGCAGGGTCTTCAGGATTGTCTGGGAAGCTACACACCGTCTTCACGACCTGTTTTCCTTGTTACCTTCTGGGAGGAGGCTTCATGGTATCCGAAGCAGAACATCTAGATTCAGTCACAGTTTTGTTCCATATAGCATTAACCTTGTGAACTCTCAAATTTCCTCTTTCTGCTATGTATTCAAAATGGACAATGATTAATATTTAGATGTATGGGTGTATTTATATGTATGGGTGTAGGTATGTCTATATATATATGTATATAGCATGTGTGTATAGCATGTGTATATGTGTGTTATGTAGATATATACTTTCTTTTGAGAGCAGGCAACAGAGTATCATTTTTAATGTGGACTAGTGCTCATAGTAAAACATGACAATAAAGGTTATCTCATCTCATCTCATCTTATCATCAATCTGAATGAAATGAAATGAAATTTCTGCAAGAAAACAACCAAGCTCAGAGAGCACCAAGAACCCCATACCCCTTTTTTTGAAAGAAATGAGAGCTGGCATTAGATTTAAACTGAGAAAGGGATATATTGTTGATTCTGCCCAAATGCACACATTGAAACTTTTCTGCTGCTCTTGCCGATAAGGGGTTTTGCATGAAAATGCAATTTTGCCTTCCTGAACATCATGCTGCACATTCCATGAGATGCTTACAGGTGCTGCCTTCTGTGCTGTTCACCAGCAGCCTTGGGATTTCCTTGAAGTGCTCACTGATTCTGGATACATGGGAGTTTTGGCTGAGATTGATTGGAGTTCTGATAAGAGAAGAATCCATTTCCCCTTCTAGCTCAAAAGAAGAACAGTATAACTGTCTGCCAGTCTACTTGAAGTCTGGTTGAGTAGACAGGTTTATGGTTCTTCCTGCCATTTGAGCTTTCCAAAGAACAACAGGCCTGTGTTGAAAAACAGCATGAGCTGTCACTCGACAATTTAAAAGATGGTTAAATCCTTAATTCCAAGCACTCACCCATACTTGTCCAACCTGCCATGTTATGCTTAAGGAGAACAGTTTGCTATTTCACTGCAGTTTCCTATTAGCAGCTGACACTGGGTAACAAGGGAGATCTACTAACTACTGCCCTTAATTGTCCTAGAGTAAAGCTGTAAGTGACAGTCGGTTTAGTATAGTAGTAAACCACCAGGCTAGAAACTGGGATTCTGTGAGTTTTAATCAGTGTCCCAGTTTCTAACCTGGTGCCTCAATCACTACACCAAACTGGCTGTCACATACAGTTTTACTGAGTTTTAAACATGGAGCCAGCTGGGTGACCATTGGCCAGACACTCTCTCTCAGCCCTAGGGAGGAGGCAATGGCAAACTAGTTCTGAAATCTTACCAAGGAAACTTCACAGACTTGTCAATATTGGCAGGAGCCAACAATGACTTGAAGGCATAAAAGATAGATAGATAGATAGATAGATAGATAGATAGATAGATAGATAGATAGATAGATAGATAGATAGATAGATAGATAGATAGATAGATAGATAGATAGATAGATAGATAGATAGATAGATAGATGATAGGCAGACAGATGATAAATGATAAACAGATCTTTAATTTATAAAATTACTTCATAATATCTCTCCTTACCTGAAGGACTTGCCTAAAAATAAACCCTGAGAAGAGACAAATCTGTTCTTTCATTCTCAACTACTGTGCAAAAATACAAAGTTTATGGTCTCACAAAGAAGAAAAAGATACCAGGATGGCAACAGCAATTTTAGTAATCCGCATCCCACTAATAGATCATAGCTGAAAGCTAGCAGCGAGAAAAGTTCTGCGTACAAGTGTTTAATTCCTTTACTTTTCAGAAAAGATAATTTTATTTTGATTTTTTATTAGTTTATAATATAAAATACAAAAATACCAAAGAATATAATAGGAAAGTAGGGGAGGGAGAAGGGGAAAGTATAGGGAAAGGGGGGGGGGAGAAAGAAAAGGCGTTGACTTCCGATTCCCTTTGGTGCAGTAGAATAAGATAATGGCATCAAATCTCAAATTTTTACTTTTATGTAATAGTATGAACTAGCCATTTCTATAACAACAAACCTATCTAATCAGTAAAACCCCAAATCAAAGTTTCATGGTTTTTTTCCACCTCAAGTACAAAGTCCAGAAGTGGTATCCAAGTAGAAACAAAAGTAATTGTGTTTTTTTCTTTAATCAAAGCAGTCAATTTAGCCATCTCTCCGAACTCCATCAACTTTTGCAGCCATTGTAGGAATCAAAGTGTCCTTCCATTTTTGTGCATAAAGATTTTATGCAGAAAAGGTAAATTTCTAATGTATCTCTATTTAAATTTATTCCAAAGCTAATCAAAAGTACAATTCACAGTTTTTGGTTTTCTGAAGCTTAGATCAAAACTTCTGCAAAGTTGAAGAGACATGAAGATATGTTTAGATGAAATATTTATATCTTCCTGGCTTCCACGTGACTAAAGGGATAGGCTCTGATTTCTTCAGTCGCAGCTTGTATCTATTTTGGGTCTTACACACGATGGGCTACAATTCATATAGAATCAATTTCATAATTTATAAAAGAGGTATTTTCCATCAAATGAAATCCTTTCTCCAGAGACAGCCTTTCTGTCAGCATCTTCTGAATCCCAACTAGCTTTCCTTCTGGCATGTAATCCTACAAAGAAAAACAAAAGCAATGTTAAGTTATAGAAAACAGAATTTTATAGAAACTTAGATTTGAAAAAATTGCAACTACAATGACCCTTAATATTTGCAAGTGAAAGAAATATTTACGTATTTATTTATTAATTTTTTTATGCTGCCCATCTCCACTATGAGGTGACTCTGGCCATATGCCTGCTTCATTTGTTTTGAACTGACTTTTCAGCAGAAAAGTACTAATCTCATCAATTCAGATTACAAAGAACACAGAAATTTCCTCTGCTGATGAGAATATTCGATGTGTTGTTGTTTTCTTCATCCCTTGTGAATTTTATTCCTCTGAAGATATTGTTGATTGTTGCATGTGTCTTTTCTACTTGTTCCTCTTTTTTTTTTATTCCGACAAAGCTGTCATCTATAACTAGATCCATACTTTTTGGTTTTATGTGGGGGAGTGCTGTAGGGTCTTAGCTATGAGTCCTGATATATGTTTTCTTCTATTGGATTCAGGACTCAATTAAAGGAAAATAAAACCCAATGCCACATTCTATCAGCATGGAAAATGAGTATGCCAATCATGGAATTCTAAAAAGGGATCAGATATCACTGGCTGATATTTGTAAATGTTTTCTCACAACTCCTTGCCCTTTTAAAAAAAAAGTGTATAAAAATCCTTTAGGGGAAAAAAAAAAAAGTATCCTGAATAGATGCATACTGATTCTTGTCTGGTAATTTAAGAATGTCTCCCACTTCAATTTGGACACCCAGTCATATAGTTATGTGAAAAACTCCATAAATGTAATTCTAAATTCTTGAGGTGGAATTGTGGGAATTGATCCCTTTGCTCCATTTCAAACTTCTTGCAGAAACCAAATGCTATTTGAAGCATCCTGACGTGCGCACGAAGCTCAATTCCTATCAAATAATATTTAAAATGGGTTTATCAGTTGAAAGAAAAGAAAGTGAGGGTGACGTTAATCTCAGATGAAACTGCATTAAAGCCACGCAAAACCAAATTCATGAACTTGCGGCCAGAAATTAAGTAAAGACCAGAGCCAAAGAAAGTAGAAAACCAAGAGAGATGATTGTGTCTAAAGAGCATCCAGGGCAACGCTGGCTGTGTCGTTCCCCTAGAAACATTTGATCAGAAAGAAAGGAGGCTTTGGCCCAAGATGCCAACACCAAATGACTGGGCAAAACCACGTGGCTCCAATGGCATTTCCGTTCGGTTGCTTGGCAACTGCCTGTGCATGACCAAAGATGATCAACAGAAGGCCAGAAGTAAGAGGGACTACTCAGCCCCTGCACTCAGTCAAAGAAAACCTGGGAGAGAAAGCTGCTTTATGAAAGAGGGTGGTGGAAAACAATATTGGACAAATAACCCTCGCACAGACCCATTTGCAGTCTAAACAAATGGGCTCTGTTGCCTCTTGAGTGGCTCACAAGCAGTACATTCTAGCAACTGGACAGTGTTTGACTAGCGTGAGGTCCTGGTTCAAAAATTAACACTTTGCTCCTTATTACATTGTGTATAACTATTTGGGCTTGTGCAAAAAAAGGGGATGCCAGCTTTTGGCTTATAGTAGGATATGGGGATTGCTAGAAAGAATTTTTTTTTTAAAATCCATCATTTTTATTAGTTTAAAAAAACCTGCTTGAGAAAAAGTGTGATCCTCGGTTGTGTGGAAGAAGCTGCTACATCCTTTCTACACCGCAAGCAGCAAGTCTTATCATGTATTAAAGACTAGTGTACCTTTTTGTATCTCCTGCCAAAAGATAACTCAAACACATCTCCTAAAGCAGTGGTGGCGAACCTATGGCACGGGTGCCAGAGGCGGCACTCAGAGCCCTCTCTGTGGGCACGCGCACCGTTGCCCCAGTCCCAGGCCTTCAGCTGGGTTTTATAAAACCTTTTCGCTTTAGGCCTCCGCCTCCGTGTGCAAAAAAAAAAAAAAGGTTCAATCAGTCAATTTCAACTTCTTGCGGGGAAAAAAAAGATCTTGCAAAGTTGGAATTGATTGATTGAACTTTTTAGTCCCATCCAGTCTGCCGTTACCACTGCAGCCACGCCCACCCAATGGGCCACGCCCACCCAATGGGCCACACCCACCCAGCACTCGACGATGTATAGGTGGGTTTTGGGTTGCAGTTTTGGCACTCAGTCTCTAAAAGGTTCGCCATCACTGTCCTAAAGGATAGCACAAAGCATATAAGAAGAGCCCACATGATGATTATCATCCAAATTGTCCCAGCATTATTCTTGTTGGCAAGTTTTAAAAATGGACACTGATCTGTGGCCCAGAATATCACATAGTAAGCCACTAATTTACCTGTGGCCCAGAATATTACATAATACAGGTAGTCCCCAACTTACCATTTGTTTAGTGACCATTCAGTTACAACGGCACTGAAAAAAGTGACTTATAACCAGTTTTCACATGACCATTGCAGCATTCCCATGGTCATGTGATTAAAATTCAGCTGCTTGGCAACAGTCGTGTATTTTTGACAGTTGCACTATTCCAGGATCATGTGATCTCCATTTGTTACCTTCCCAGCTGGCTTCCGACAAGCAAAGCCAGTGGGGGAATCCAAATTCACTTAAGAACTGCATGATTCACTTACCCACTGCAGTGATTCGCTTAACAACCATGGCCATAAAATGGGGGTGCAACTCACTTAGCAACTGTCTTGCTTAGCAATGGAAATTTTGAGCTCAGTTGTGGCTATACCTGTACACTACTAATCTGGTAAGGGCTGATACTGCAATAAATGCAAGATTAAATCCTCACTGACCCCAAAGGTTCTGGTTGACTTGGACCGCTCATCATCGGTCAGTTCAATTTACCACAAGAAAGTGTGGTGAGAGAAAAACAGGGATGTAAGAGCAACAAACAAACAAACAAATATGCAAACAAAGCCCCTGCGTCTCCTACCGATATCCGCTCTGCTCCTTTCATGCAACACTTCATTGTATGCCTCATCAGCATAAGCTGCAGCAAAGGCCATTAGCTACACCATCTTGATAATGCATGATGAGACAAACTCATGGAGGAAAAGTCCTTAATGAACTGTTTACCATTATGACAATTCAACTGCAATCAGCATCCATAAAATCAAGCTATCTCAGACTGTGCATGGAAAACTGTTGCTGTGTTATCTGATCACCCAGATCTTTTTCATCTGAAAGGAGTGTTACCATAAAAGATCAGTGCTGTTTCTTGAAAGGCCTCACCTAGATCTAATCTTGAAGGCCCAACAGACTTCCTGAGAGTAAACAGGTATGGCAATCATCTTGCCGAAGAATTGGTTTCCCCCTTTCAGAGGAAAGCAGGTGATGTAATGAGCTATCATCTCAAATTGGCTCCCAACTGATCAGAAGACAGGAACCAGATAGGAGCGCTCTCAGGCTCTCTCCTTGAACTCAAGAGCACAAAAATACACCATAAGATTTTATATTTGCTGCCAATATATTAATATTTAGTAATGCATTTTTGATATTTAACCCTGACATTTAACTTCCCTCATTTCAATACAGAGACAAATTTACTGAAAACATCAGAATTTCACATCTCAGCTTCAGAAGTCAATTTTGACAACCAAGGATTTTCTGGCTATAGCCATTATTGTTGTTCTTAATTTTTTATTTCACCTTTTTGATATATTTGGGTCAACATAAAGCAGTGAACCTATCTAATATCTGTCTTTTAACTTCCCCAGAACAACCACTTTGTGAGGTGAGTTGGGTTGAGGGAGAGTGACTAGGCAAGCACCTTAACCACTGTACCAAACTGGCTCGCCATAATACATGTAGCCATGATCAAACCATGAGAAGATACTAACATCCAAAGTAGAAGTGACTGTGTATCTCTACCAATGTTGTAAATTTAGTTACAGTTTGATCTGCAATATATCTTCACCCTCAGGTGTCCACAATTTGTACTTGTGCACCATTTGTATACCATAATTTGTACTGATGTGCCATTCTCTATAACGGTTATTTCATATCCCCCCTTGCCATGTGGCACTTAGGAAGGAAGGGAAAATTGTTTCTTGGCACAGTTGCTAGTTAACGGCTTGAAAGACTCTATTCAAGAACTAAAAATATGCTTGCAGAATACCTTCATAATAAATAAATACAGAGATTTAATTCCATCTGTGATTTAATTCATCTGTGTTTTTAAAAAGTCTACAGTGATACCTTGGTACCTTGTTGTTAATTGATTCCGAGAGGCACGACAAGTCCCCAAAAATGACAAGTACCAAACAAATTTTGCCATAAGGAATAATAAGTGAGGCAACCAACACCAACACTAACACCAACATCAACAAGTTCTAGCTTGCGTGTCAAGTATCAAACAAGCAATGAGTACGGGGACAAAATTTTCATGTCAAAATGCGCTGAGTACCAAATTCGATACGTTTCAAAGCAGTCGAGTGTCAAGGTATGGTGTAAATGGCTTTCTAATGTTCAGCAGAAAAAATCGGTTTATGTTTATCCTGCCTTTTTATTTCATGTACAACTCAAGGTTTGCAAACATTCCTCATATCCTTTCTCCTCCTATTTTCACCTCAACAATCACCTTGTGAGGTGGGGTGGGCTGAGGGACTGGCCCAAAGTCACTCAGCCAGTTTTGATGCCTAAGGCAGCGCTAGAAATCACCATCTTTTGGTTTCTAGGCCAGCACCTTCACCACTATACCAAATGGCTCTCTTTTTTATTTTGATTGAATGCAATTATTTTTTCTTTGAAGACATTTCGCTTCTCATCCAAGAAACTTCTTCAGCTCTGAAGAAGCTTCTTGGATGAGAAGCAAAATGTCTTCAAAGAAGAAACAAGAAAGTCCAGTTGCCTTGTGAAAAAGCATCTTTGGAATAACTATGACCTGGATGACTGAGAATCTGCATAGACATTGAATGCAGTAGAAATTTGCTATATGTATATACAAAAGACCTGGCTTTTCCAGGTAATGTAATCAGAAATAGATGAAGCTACAAAAGATGAAATGATTTGTCAGTGTAGAGATGGAATCTGGCTTTTGCTCATAGTAGCAAGAAGAAAAACAAACTATGCATGATTTGGTTCTCTTATAGCACTGTGCCCAAATTTAGTTCCTTTAGTCTTAGGGATGCTTCCTAAGCAGATAACAGCTCCACTTGTTGTGTATGACAGTGCAGCAGGCAGCAGTGATAAAAGGGCCATTCTTATTCAACACACATTTCGGAGTCAGACAGGAAGAAGCATTTTGTGACTGGCAGAATAGTGTGTGGAATTAAATTCAGTCTGAGGTGAACTGCATTTAAAAGTTGATCTTAATATCTTGACAGAGCACAACTTTATTTGATCTACAGATCTTTCACTACATCCGGGGATTTTTCCTAAATGAATGAGTGCTATTCACCTATATTTTAGAACTGCACTCACATCCATTCTTTTTGCCTGGTAAGTTAGATTTCCTTGTACCTAATAATCTATCCAGACCTCAAAATCCACCAAAAATGAACATCAGGTAATGTCCTGATGTTCCCCCATCAAGACATTTTAGATTCTCCAAACGTACAGCCTTCTCGCAGAGATGAGAGCTTAGTTATCCAGCATACTCAAACTCCTAGATCTGGGAATTCCCAGAACTACAAACTCACACGTAGTGAGGTTGAGTGATGAAACCAATGGGCCACCCCTGCAGTAAAGCAGAAGGTCTCCAGGGTCAAGAATCCTGGCCCTTCAGCCCACACTCACTTCTGCACCAACCACCAAGTCGCAGAGAGTCTCTGAGGCCTGCTGGCCTCTATACAAGGGCACAAGCTGTAAATGAGCAAAATTCACCTCAGCCAGCAGGACAGGAAGACGACTTCATCCAGAGAAAACAAGGAAAGAGACAAGGATAAAATAATGACGTGTATCTAGATCTATCTGCTTGCCATTAACTTCTCCTGCTCCTCCACCTTCTTTTATTCAGCCAACATATGCTTAGCAGTGCTCAAGATACTCTCTTGGCTAATTCATTTGGGGTGTTTTTCTGATTCAGGGGGAAAAAAAGAACTTGTCAGGACATGGAATTTTGTTTATCTCCAAAGCTGTGTGGGCTGCAAAGCAAAGCAGGAAAGGAAATTATTCTGGCAGTTTTAGTCATACAGCTTTCCCTTGGCAATTCTTAATCCCACCACCCATTCTCTTAATTTTGGCCCTTCAGTTCTGTATGTAGCCACTCCACTATTTCCATCCCTTTTAGTAACCTTCTATTGAAATACTCATGCAAATATGTGCCACAGAGGAGAACTTAGCTTTAACGCACAGATACCATCTGCTTGGCACTCTATTTCTAAGTTTGCTTATAGTGCGGTAAATCCATTAATTATGGATATAACAGAAATGAACATGCAGATGCATCCAGAACAAAGTTCTTTTCCAAACTTGTGTTCAAGCACTTAGGAAAGAAGGGAGGGAGGGAGGGAGGGAGGGAGGGAGGAAGGAAGGAAGGAAGGAAGGAAGGAAGGAAGGAAGGAAGGAAGGAAGGAAGGAAGGAAGGAAGGAAGGAAGGAAGGAAGGAAGGAAGGAAGCCAATGTTATCTTCAAAAGGTACGATAATGTGATCTAATGAGACATTGCTTGATGGCTGAGATATCTGAAAATTGATGCTATATCTTTACATTTGAAATGCTTCCAGTAAAATACATTCTTATTCTAAGGGATTGACATTGTGGTATTATAATAAAATCAAGTACATAGGTGTTCAAAGTAATTCTCCATTTCCATTTGTAACTCTATTTTGAGAGTCCTGCTGCTTCAGAATGGAAAAAACTGAGGTGCACCAAAAACTGAGGTTCACTGTGATACCTGAAGTGGAGCTTTCAGGTATGCAATGTAAGGAAAATCTAAAACATTTTCTCTGTGTGGACAAGAGTCTAGGCTTAATTGGCTGCATTGGGGTGATGGAATGGAACATTGCAACAGCAGAAGAAGTTCACAAACTCTGGGAAAGTGCCACTGCCAGTTTGGAATTAAAATCTCAGATAAGCCATTAGCCACATAAATGCCTAATAGAATAGTTTCTCCAGAAGACAGAAACTTAAAAATGAGAAAACTCAGGCTGAAGGGAGGGTGGATCAATTAGAGGATTCAAAAGTACATATTTGGAGAAGTTAATGAATCAAGGAGCTCAGTAAATCTAGCCTAGCTTTCCCCAATTTCATGGCTACAGCTTTTGTGGATTACAAGTTGTTGAGAATTTTCTCCCCAAAACCAAGTTAGAAAGGGCTAGGCTAGATATTTAGTGGCTTGTTCCACTTTAAGAGTTGTGTTGGAAGAAGAACTTGGCCAGCTATTACTGCTTCAACCACTATATCATTTGCTCTGAAAACAAAAAGTCAAGATGGAGACCACCTGAATTGTGAGTGTCACATGTGCACCATATTTAAAAATGGGGGAACTTTGATCACATTGCCATGACTGCCACTTTGACTTGTTTTTAACCATTCCCAAGGACATCCCAGACTCAAAAGATTAAAAGGCTGGAAAAGCAATAAAGTAGACCAGAGTTCCTCAACCTTTTGGGGTTGGCGGCCTGGAGCAGGGGGAGGGGGAATAGAAGGGATGGTTTTGTGGGAGGAGTAAATGTATGCATGCGTGCATGCACACGAACACCCGTTACTCACACAAGTAGGGCTGTGAACGGCCGCAACGTTTGCAGAGACACTCACGCAAGTGGGGCCACGAACGCCCACGATGCTCATGGCGACACTTCAGCAAGTGGGGCCACGAAGAGCCGTGATGCTGGCGGCAATGCTTGTGCGAGTGGGGCTGCAAAGGCCAGCAATGTTCGTATGAATGGGACCACGAACGCCTGCAACGGTTCTCATGGCAATGCTTGCCCGAGTGGGGCTGCGAATGCCCGCAACGCCCGCCTTGATGCTTGCGTGAGTGGGGTTGTGCCACGCACGCACACACATGCACTGACCAGCCACTCCCGCAGCCCGGTGGCCAATAGGTTGGGGACCTCTGGAGTAGACTACTGAAATGCATGTGTCAATTTGAAGTACTAAGTCAATTCTTGGCTACAGCTTTCCAGTAATTTTTTATTAAATATTAAAATGTTTGTAGGGCCTGTGTTTACTTAGGAAACTAACCAGAAGTATCCTTAGTTGCTATTTAAATATGTTTTTGTTGATTATTTTAATACCATAGCCAGTAAACAGGAATGCTTGCAGTACCATGGAATATCAGTGCAATGGGGAAAACCATACACTCTTCTGTTTTCACCTCCAACTTGGCCAAATCTAGAGGCAGCCGACACAGAAGGGTATGGCTATGATGGGATAAAACAGGTTGAAGACAGTAACAGTAACATGGCCCTCTACAACAGTATCAATATTGCTTGTTTGTTTGATTTTTTTTATCCCACCTTTATTATTTGATAAGTAACTCAAGGTGGCAAAACCTACCTAATACACCTTCCTCCTCCACATGGAGAGTGGTAAGCAGTGGGGTACCACAAGGTTCCGTCTTAGGCCCAGTACTCTTCAACATCTTCATAAATGACTTAGACGAGGGAATTGAAGGGGAACTCATCAAATTCACAGATGACACCAAACTGTCAGGAGTAGCCAACACCCCAGAAGACAAACTCAGGATCCATAAAGATCTTGACAAACTTGAACAACAGGCCCTATCCAACAAAATGAGTTTCAATGTGGAGAAAAGCAAAGTCTTAACTTAGGCAGGAAAAACCAAAGGAACAAATACAGATTGGGCGAGACCTGGTTTAAAAACAGTAACTGTGAGAGGGAACTTGGAGTCCTAGTGGACGATCACTTAACTATGAGCCAGCAGTGTGCAGCAGCAACCAAAAAAGCTAATATAATCTTGGGTTGTATAAACAGAGGCACAGAATCAAGATCACACGAAGTATTAGTACCGCTTTATAAAGCCCGAGTTTGGAAAAAAATCAGAGAAGAGCAACTAAGATGATCAAAGGCCTGTAGACAAAAACATACAAAGAATGGCTGTGGAACTTGGGTTTGGCTAGTCTAAAGAAAAAAAGAAATAGGGGAGACATGATAGCAGTATTCCAGTATCTGAGGGGCTGCCACAAGACAGAGTGGGTCAGATTGTTCACCAGACCACCAGAGGGAAGGACGAGAAACAATGGTTGGAAACTGATCAAAGAACTCACAGTCTCCTGATTTCTAGATCAGCTATAGTAGGCCTACTATCATCATCATCATCATCATGGATCTCGGAGTCCTAGTGGACAATCACTTAAATATGAGCCAGCAGTGTACTGCAGCTGCCAAAAAAGCCAACACAGTGCTGGGCTGCATTAACAGAGGGATAGAATCAAGATCACGTGAAGTATTAATACCACTTTACAATGCCTTGGTAAGGCCACACTTGGAATACTGCATCCAATTTTGGTCACCACGATGTAAAAAAGATGTTGAGACTCTAGAAAGAGTGCAGAGAAGGGCAACAAAGATATTAGGGGATGGAGGCTAAAGCATATCAAGAAAGTTTGCTGGAATTGGGTATGTCTAGTTTAATGAAAAGAAGGACTAGGGGTGACATGATAGCAGTATTCCAATATCTCAGGGGTTGCCACAAAGAAGAGGGAGTCAAGCTATTCTCCAAGGCGCCTGAGGGCAGGACAAGAAGTAATGGATGGAAACTAGTCAAGGAAAGAAGCAACCTGGAACTGAGGAGAAACTTCCTGACAGTTAGAACAATTAACCAGTGGAACAACCTGCCTCCAGAAGCGGTGAATGCTCCAACACTGGAAGTTTTTAAGAAGAGACTGGACAGCCATTTGCCGAAATGGTATAGGGTTTCCTGCCTGAGCAGGGGGTTGGACTCGATGACCTCCAAGGTCCCTTCCAACTTTTTTATTATTATTATTATTATTATTATTATTATTATTATTATTATTATTATTATTATTATTATTATTATTATTATTATTATTATTATTATTATTATTATTATTATTATCATTATCATCATCATCATCATGTCACCCCATCTGTATAGGCTGTCAAAACTGTATCAGCAAAGAAAATGCTGGAGAGGCGGGGCTAGTCAGGCTGATGTTGATAACTAGCATCAGATTCTTTGAACATCCAGCTTTCTAAATTGGCCCTGTGAAAAAGTTAATTTTAATATAATTCTATTGACATAAGACAGTTCTGCCATGAAGCACACCCCTTGAATAAGTGATGTTGAAAACTGGCTTACTGACTACAAATTTCCTTCAATTTAATTACCACCTGCACCTCCTAGTGTTCAAGGATGATTTGAGAAGCAAGGGGATGGTTAAACTTTGGTGAAAAGGAAAATGAGCAGATATTTTACTTCTGAGATAAAGATATAATATTTCTGTATTTATTACCACTTTTTGCTGGTAACTAGTTAATAAATAACCATGTTCCAGACAGGTGCTGTCTGCTAAGTTTTAGCACTTCTTGTTTAGATGAAAGTTGAGTCATTTCCTTTTATGCTGGCAAATGAAAGATGTGTCACAGAAAGAACAGATCCTTTTACAATGAAAGGAAACAATAACTTTTTCACACATTCATCCAGCATTTCCACCTAGAAATTTTATACGGACTAGTTAACAGAAATACAATGCAATGATGCTTGATGCCATAAAATATAGGAAATCAGGAATCATTTAACAGAAGCACAAAAGTTGATCTGAACTTGTTCTCCAGTTGGTGTTTTTTATCATATACCGTAGATCCAACTATAGGCATCTAATGATTGTGGCCGCTTTGTTGATATTTGCACAGATATTTGCACCCTATTGCGATTTTATCTACTTGGACATCATAGATTTTATACGTCACTGACCTAATAAGTAAATGCTCCCTTGTAACAGGTAGACATGGGAAATCCATTAAAGGCCTGATTTTAATATTTGACAGGAATTTAAGTCTGAAATAGGCATCCTATTTCTTTCTCACACAGCTGCAGTTCTGAATTGTTAATATAAGTAAAATCTCCTTCCCTGTAAAATAATTTTATCACAAGCTTCTTTGGGACTGGATTAATACTTTACCCCAAAGGAATTTATAGTAAAATGAACGCTAGCCACAAGTGAAGTCCATCTAGCATTAATCCTACATACCAAGAAATCTGCTGAAGGGGAGGGGAAGTGTTTTTTTGTTTGTTTGTTTTTTTACAACAGGCAAGGTCACTGAGCGATCGCTTTCAACTTGTTTCCACTTCTAAAAAGCTAGCACGCTATCAGCAGCACCGACCTATTTAGAAAAGTTTTCTTATTTTTCCCTTGTGCTTCCTGGAATGACTTTGTAACATGCAACTTTGTAATTCCAAGTATTGCCAAGGTAAAAGGAATAATACTTGTTGCAAACAACATAGTACTGCTACTAGCATGTTGGGCTTGTTTTTTTTTAAAAAAAAAGAAAAGAAAAAAGCCAAATATGATTTTGCAAACTTGTTCACTTCCCGCACAAGAGGAAAAGCACTCTTGAGGTTCAAATTGAAGAAGAGGACCTCATTTGGCTACAAGCCTCACAAACTGTATTTTACCTTGAGGAAGATGCTGTTGTGGACTGAAAAAGATAATTTACCATCAGCACAACAAATAATAGGTTAACTCATATCAGGATTCTCATCTCAGCTACAGCCTGGCCTACACACTGTGCTTAAGAAGCATATCATTTCTTCAAACAGCGTATGTGTCATATCTGAACTGACGTGCTGATGAAAGAATGAAGAAAATCCCCTTCTCTTTGGTTTCTAAAACAAGATAACAAACACCAAGGTGATGTTAACTCTGTCTAAACCACATAGCTTCAGGAGGCAACTGGATTTCTTCAGTGAAGTTTCTTCCCCAGTTCAAGGAATGGTGAGGTCTAACTACTAGGTTGACAGAAATGTTAGTTTTAAATTACAGGGTTTTTGCCCATCCGCTGTCAGTTTTTACCATTTTACAATCCTGTCCAAACAGCAAGATTCTTCCTTAGCCCCCAGATGATACCAAGGCAGACTCACACACAGGGCTCCTAGTGTTATTAAAATACTTTAAGAAGGGGTTTTATTCAGTTTCCGACTGTTTCTATTCCATTCATATTTCCTCAGAAAGAAGCCACTTAAATGGCTGCAGGACTCTAGCAACTTCATCACTCTGGTCTCGGCATGAGCCCTTTATATGTCTGTCTTTTTATTTGATTTGTCCTTTACCATTCATTTCAGATTTTCTTGGTTGGTACTCAAGCAGCTTGCCATACAACAGTATGGAAAACACATTACCACTTGGGTTCTTGAGATACTTAATCCTAAATCAAGGTTAAATGAACATAATTACTGCTCTCATAACATGCTGCCCTCAAATAACAACATGACTTAAAATGATGGACTGATTGACATCACATATTAAAACAACTCATTTTTATTTTTTTTTAGTCTGGAACATTACACAAATTCAATGTACCACTTGATGCCAAACATGGACCTACTTCAGGATTTCGGTATGAAATCTATCCAACAATCTTATTACATTCTCTCAGCTTTGATTTTGACTTACATCAGTTATAAGTTTAAGCTGTGACCCTGCCAACTCCTCAGTTTCACAGGAAACCATGATAAAGCTATATTTATAGTTCATCTATTTGCTTTTGTCTGAATCAAAGGCAATGTAAAGTACCAGAGTTCCTCTACTTCAAATGTATTTAGGTGTGCCTCCTGGAATCAGAAGCCAAAAGTAAAAGAACACTGTTAATAATAAATGCAGACATCAATACCAAATCAGAATTAACTGTGACTACTATGTCATCTTGTATCTTATCCATTGCCTACCAAAAGAGCTAGCTAAAGGCTATATAACATTGTTACCCAGTCTATTTGAATGTTGCCTCTCTGTTTGAGGTTAAGCTCCTCTGAACACAGGTTTTCCTTTAAGTTTTATGAATGCAAACTTCAATCACCTAGGCAAGTTATACATTGGATAATGGCTGGGGGATTCCTTTTGGACGGGAATGAAAGTTACCAATTAGATGAACTTGCAAAACTAGTGAATTAAATCATATAAGAAGTACAACTAATGCAGCATCTTGATCTCTCAGACATATTGTGCTATGTCTGGAATTGTTCCCGAAAGTACATCATTAAGACCCATCTGTCCTCCCACTGTTAGCTGGAAAATCCCGTCAAAACGATTACCATTCTGGACAGTTCCACAGGATATGCCAATCTGGTTGATTCCTCATGTTGATGAGAGAGTCTTCCCTCATCCTGGGGCTGTTGAAAGTGATTTGTAATGCACCGACACAGCTGAACAGGCCGGCGTGATTCACCAATTTCATTCTGCCTACAGGTATCTGGAAGCCATCACAATGGCAAAGTTTATTTATTTATTATTTACTTTATTTATTAAATCTATTTGCCGCCCATCTCGCCATTTGATAAGTTTGACTTGAAACAGACATTAATGAGTTAAAAGTCAGTAGTATTAAAGCCAGGTGAGTTTTAATTGTTCCTGTCCCCTCAATCTTACCAGTGCTTTGATGCTGTCAGATTAATTCAAGAATTATTCCAAATCCTAGAAACATATGTCAAAAATGCTGGTGACAGATATAATAACCCATATAGACCCATTTGGGCTATATATTCCATAGACAATGTTAGATGCTTTATATACAGTATGAATAATAAATATATTTAATAACTTTGGGAGTCCAGACGTACGATTACTGAAACTGCACTGATGGCATGTCAATCAGCTCAAAGGACTGGATACGCAGAACAAGTCATAATAGTGTGTGCGATAAACCTATTTTGCAAACATGATAAAAATACATTTACAGATTATTATCTTAAGATAATGTGATTTACTTCATATAATTTGCAACAAAAGATATCTCATGCCAGAGGATAAAAAAAATCTTCCTGCATGTGAGTATATCACACATCACACTTAATGCTTCAGGGGGGATTCCAAGAGCTACATTCTAGTAATAATAAGATTAAGATAAAAATGGAATTTCATTAAATGGCATGTAAATGCAATTAATTTACATTTAGATTAATGAGAATAGCGTTGGATAGTATCATTGACATCATTGAATCCAACTTCTGGTCATAAACCATCAGAGGTTTATCTAGCGGTATTTGAACATATTAAAAGAAAGAATGCCCACCATCTCTCTGGATAATTGGTTTCATTGTCTAAACTGCTCTTACTGTTAGGAAGTTTCTGTTAACATTCAATTATTACCTTCCTATAACTTAAATCCATGTCATATCTTCTAAAATGAGATAGAACAGGATTTGACCTTCTGTATAACATGTTTTGTGGTATTCAAAGAGTGCTATCATATGTCCCACATAAGCCTCTACCCAATACAGATTTTCAGAACAAAGAAAACCCTCAAACGCCCTAAACTATAGCAATTGATCTAATTTTATTTAATATTGGATTGCATTCCAGAAGCCTGGAAAATGAAATTCTAATGTATTTTTGAGAAGCACGATTATTTGTCTGGTGATGTCTTCAAAAATGTAATTTCAGTGGCAGTTGACATGTAATCTAATAGCTTATGCATATAGGTAGAAGGACATGGGCCCTAAATATCCTAGAGATTTCAAATGAGATAATGAGAGAACCTTTAATTTAGTCATCTCCAATGCATTCCACTGGTGTTTGAATAAACAACCATCATATATAACCAGCAAGGCCAATTTGACCAATGTTAAAACAGAATTGGAGGGTTTTAAGGGGCCTGTTTTTCATCCTTACAACTATTGCAGCATCCCTGTGGTCACATGATCAAAATTTGGACACTTGGCAACTGGCTCATATTTATGACACTTGCAGTGTCCCAGGGTCATGTGATCAACTTTTGTGACCTTCTAACAAGCCAAGTCAATGGAGAAGCCAGATTCAATTAACAACCATGTGACTACCTTAACAACTGCAGTGATTCACTTAACAACTTTTGCAAGAAAGGTCATAAAATGGGGTAAAATTCACTTAACAACTGTCTTGGTTAGCAATGGAAATTTTGGGTTTAATTGTGTTCATAGGTCATGGTCTACCTGTACAGTGTCCAGTTCAAAACAGAGCAATGACAAATTGGGACAGGTTTAGAGAAGGGCTACCAAGAAGATGAAGCATTTGGAAACCAAACCCTCTGAGAAAGAGTTTTATTCTGTTTTGAAGTTCTAAACACACAAACCTCTATATAGTTTAAACAAAATCCCCTCCTCCTCCAAAAATCAGGAAAAAAAATGGTGCTTCATCACAGCTGACGTGAGTTGGAGGGCCCCACCAATTTTGCCTCACTGACTTGCCCATTGCAGTCCTTGCTACTTGCAAAAACAGGTTGTCCAATTCTAGGTTAGAAAGAGCTGTTTAGATCTTCAAGATTTACATGAAGATTTATATTTAATGGGGTTGCAAGGAGCTGAAGGTCACACCTGAAACCACAAGTAACAAAAGCATTTTAATATATCCTGCCCTATGGTTGCTTCATGTTGCTTTCTTTTAAGGGAAGAGACTTAAATTCTGATCATGCAAAGACAGTACATAATTGACTATACGGTACGTTGATTATCACTATAATCATGTGTTCACATGTACATATTCTTTGCAAAACAGGAACATTATTTTTACATCCAGGCCAGCAGGTAATAGTTGCCCAATCAATGTGGTAAATTAGCACATCAGAAGACTGTCTAATTATCACAATGGACTCCAGGATGGATCTGGAAGAGAAATTAATTTGTATCCTCTATGAGACAGGCCCGCAGGTGAGGATTAAAGCCAACTATAGAGACAGGGTGGAGAAAATGTTTCAGAAATGATCTCCACCCTGCATTTGGCCTTTGGAAAGAGGCAAACTTGAATTTTTCCATGCAATGTAAAACATAGTAAAAGAGAATAAAACTTTTAACTTAGAAACTATTTTCCCTAAACTATCAATAACAATGCTTCTTTAAAAATCTCATTTTTCATGCATTATCATTTCAAAGAATAAAACCATCTATAATGACATCTGTCTGGTATATGTAGTCCATTTCTTCTTAGAACTGCTTTATTTTCTACACACATATACTTTGCTCCCTAAAATACTTATGGTCTAATTTTTGGGAGGAAATTAGAAACTGAATTCTCAACCCATTCTCAAATTCCATGTATAAAATCATGGAAAAAAAATGCAAATAACAAGGTAGCAATGGAAAAGAGGGAAAGGGAATATTTTAAGCTTCAGAGGTATCAGGCAGGCTGAAATTTTGAAACAGATAACCATGTGGGTTTGAATAGCCATGGAGCCAAATAAGTGAAGACAGCTGCAGAACTGGGACCACCAAAGCTAGCTAATCCTTCTTCTTTTAAAGATACCAATGATGCACTTCCTCCCTCCCCAGCAGGCTCACATATGAAGTGGACAAGAAAGTTCTCTCCCCATTTACTAGTTTATATGAAAATAGATCCTCCATGTAACGGGAGTTTACACTGGGTCAATCATTGTGACACAAGGAGAATAACATTTGGAACCCTTAAATCTGCACCACTCTCATAGCTTCATGTTCTTTCTAACATTGCCCCTCCTGATCAGAGGCAACAGTGGACAGTTCAAGATAAACAGGACTAACAATACGTAAAATATTAGACTCTTTGCCTTGCACCAAGCTGAAATCTAGGAAACCAGTTCGAGATAACATACCACAGTCTTACGATTTAGATGAAGAACGGCAATTAAAAATGGGCAACCTTTAATAACATAACCAAACAGATGACGCAGATCCAACAAAATCACTTCCAGGAATGCAGTTGCTCCGAAAACATGGAGCCACCTGCATAGAATTAGGACAGGCCATGCCAGAACTAATGCAAAGATCTTTAAGTGGGAAATGGCCGAGAGCCCACAATGTGACTATGGTGCACCAGAACAAACTGTAACGCATATAGTTCAAGAATGTCTCCTCAGGAAATGTCAAGGCACTATGATGATCTCACCACAGCCCCATCAGAAACAATTAGGTGGTTAGCTTCCTTAGCTATTGAGTTATAACATCTATCCTATTGTGATTTTATGGCACCATATTATAGTGGTTTTATCATGAGTTTACCTTAATTTAATATTTTATTTCATATATTGTATTGCCCATGTACTTTTTATATACATACATATATACAGTATATATACAGTATATTTGCTGATGTTTAAATAAACTTATATTTGAATTTATATGTATGCAGTAGTGTGTTTTATTAGTGTTATATATCAGTGACTGCACGACCTCTATAGATGCCATACACTGTCACTGTTTTCAAGGAACATTTCTATACATTCCCATTATTTAGAGTGGACATTCTTTCTTGCATGCTTAAGCCATCAGGTATCAAGGCATAACAACGCAATTAGCCAAGAGGTCTCTCCCTCTCATATACATTATATAAATTACATGAATGTTTGTTACTAATTGTTACAGCCATTGTTACAGCCCAGACAATTTACATTTCCACAACATGTACACGAAGGAGAGGTCATCTGTCATTTTGAGATAAGATCTTATCAGCATGCTTATTACATTCATTTGTATCCTATGGTAAGTTAGAGATGCTCTGTATGCCCTTATTTATGGGGCAAAATAAGCCTGAACTTAATTCTAGCAAAATGGGGCTGCTATGTGTAGATACACAATCTGGCTCTGATTCTCCTGTTAACTCTAGACTGAAGTCCCCCTAAAAGAGAAGGTCTGCAATCTTGGGGGTTCTCCTGGGACTTGTAGAACCTCTGGTTTCAGCAAACGTGGGAGGTCCAGCTGGTGTGTCAATTACAGCCTTTTTTTAGGACTAGGAGGCCCTTACAACAGTGACTCATGCCCTTTTCACTTGGCATTTAGAGTACCGCAACATACTGGCAGACAGGCCGGAAGGTAGGAAGTTGTACATCTGTGAAGCTACAAGAATGAAGAAAGATCTGAATGAAGATTGACTGATCTCAGAGAGAATGACATTGAAGGATGCATGCAGGGAAATGAAGACATACTGCAGATTTCAAAGATCCTGGAGCACTGGAGAACTATTGGAGGACTGGAAAAGAGCTGATGTAGTTCCCATCTTCAAAAAAGGGAAAAAAATAGATCCAGGAAACTACAGACCTATCAGCCTGACCTCAATACCTGGGAAGATCTTGGAAAAGATAATCAAACAACGAATCAGCGAACACCTAGAGGCAAACAAAGTCATTACTAAAAGCCAACATGGGTTTGTCAAAAACAGATCATGACAGACAAATCTTATTGCATTCTTTGACCAAGTGACAAAATTAGTGGATCAGAGGAATGCTGTGGATATAATTTAATTGGACTTCAGTAAGGCATTTGATAAAGTAGATCACAACCTACTACTTGATAAGATAGAAAAATGTGGGTTAGACAGCATCACCACCAGATGGATTCGTAGCTGGATGACCGGCCGTACTCAGCATGTGGTCCTCAATGGAACTGCATCTACATGGAGGGAAGTGTGTAGTGGGTGCCCAGGGCTCTGTTCTGGGCCATGCTCTTCAACATCTTCATCAACGATTTGGACAAGGGGATAGATGGGGAACTCATCAAATTTGCAGACGACACCAAGCTGGCAGGAATAGCCAACACTCCAGAAGATAGGCTTAAGATACAGGAGGATCTGGACAGACTTGAACACTGGGCGCTATCCAACGAAATGAAATTCAATGGTGAAAAAAGTAAGGTTCTACATTTAGGCAAGAAAACCAAATGTACAGGTATAGTATAGGGGGTACCTTGCTCAACAGTAGTAACTGTGAGAGGGATCTCGGAGTCCTAGTGGACAATCACTTAAATATGAGCCAGCAGTGTGCTGCAGCTGCCAAAAAAGCCAACACAGTGCTAGGCTGCATTAACAGAGGGATAGAATCAAGATCACATGAAGTATTAATACCACTTACAATGCCTTGGTAAGGCCACACTTGGAATACTGCATCCAGTTTTGGTCACCACGATGTAAAAAAGATGTTGAGACTCTAGAAAGAGTATAGAGAAGAGCAACAAAGATGATTAGGGGACTGGAGGCTAAGACATATAAGGAACGGTTGCTGGAATTGGGTATGTCTAGTTTAATGAAGAGAAGGACGAGGGGGGACATGATAGCAGTGTTCCAATATCTCAGGGGTTGCCACAAAGAAGACAGAGTCAAGCTATTCTTCAAAGCGCCTGAAGACAGGACAAGAAGCAACGGATGGAAACTAATCAAGGAGAGAAGTAGCCTAGAATTAAGGAGAAACTTCCTGACAGTTAGAACAATTAACCAGTGGAACAACCTGCCTCCAGAAGCGGTGAATGCTCCAACACTGGAAGTTTTTAAGAAGAGACTGGACAGCCATTTGCCTGAAATGGTATAGGGTTTGCTGCCTGAGCAGGGGGTTGAACTAGATGACCTCCAAGGTCCCTTCCAACTTTATTATTATTATTATTATTATTATTATTATTATTATTATTATTATTATTATTATTATTATTATTATTATTATTATTATTATTATTATTGTTGTTGTTGTTGTTGTTGTTGTTGTTGTTGTTATTGTTGTTGTTGTTGTTGTTGTTGTTATTTAATGGTAATGAAAGGGCTAAAAAGTATTAATTGTGTTTCAGATCATTTTTTTTTAAGTTAATTTTCTTCACGATTACAATTGAAAGTAAGAAAAAAAATAACTAAAATTTACAAAGAATAAAAAGAAATAGGAGGAAAACGACAACAAATTTCTATGTTGTTAGGGAAAGAAATTATAATTGACCTTAGCTCTCATGAGAAAATGAACCTTTGGAATAACTATATTTAAAAATGGTAGGAAACTTTCTTCAGGAAACAATGAATAGAAAACAGAATAGTTATTTTTAAGCAGTTATTAATGGTAACTTTAAAATTGGTGAAAGTTCACAAAAGGAACATAATTTACTAAAGCCAGCTGAATGGCAATATATACAAAAAAGTATTGGAAGAAAGTTTAGTTTTCCAACAGAATGAATGGAAAGTGGACATAATCAAGGAGGATGTGGAACAAAATGAAGAGTCATGTTACTGAGTGCTATAGAAATTTGTGGAATTATGCTAATAGGAAGCTTGAAAACGGATGCTTGATGCTTGGCAAATGATGAAATAAAAGAGGCAGGGAAAGGAAGGAAGCGAGATGGGAAAAAATATACGGCATAATGTGATTAGAAAGAAAAAGCTGCAAAGAAAATAGTCAAAGAGATCAAGGAATTGTTGAGATTAAAAGAGGAAGACAAAAATGCAAAATGATTTTGATGAAAATTAAAGCTTGCCTTGGAAATGGGTGCAGAAGATTAAATGAGGAGCCGCCAATAGACTTGATGGAATCGAACATAAAAATCGTAACATGATTCGAGTTAAAGTGATGGAATGCTCTGGAAGGAGAAGTTTGAAGACTTGCATGGAAATGTTAATGGTATGCCAAGGAATGGAAATGAAATGAGTAGCTCCGTTAATATCCCAGAACAAACTGATGATGAGGAATGCTTTGTGAATGTTGAATAATAGTGAGGCTGCAGGTGTAGACAGTATAACTAGACAATGTTAATATATGGATAATGCATAGATATGTTGTTCAACTTCATTAACCTGCCTGAAGTCTAGATCTATTCTTGACAATTGGAAGAATGCTGTTATTGTCTCCCTGTACAAAAGGAAAGAATGAACATAAATACTACAGAGGTATCTGATGGTTTAGACTCCCTGGGAAGCTGTTTGGCAATACATAGATTTGGGGAAATGAAGTCTGGCTTTATGCTAGGCCAAGGCTGTGCAGATTATTGCTCTTCAGCAGATCACTGAAAAATGTAAGAAAGTGAGAACAAAAGTTTATTTGTTGATCTAGAGCAGGGGTGTCAAACTCGCAACGTCACGTAATGTGTCGTGACTTTTTTGCCATTGCCGGCAATGGGGCGCGGTTTTGCTATGATGCATCCGGCCCGCAGGCCAGCAGTTTGACACCCCTGATCTAAAGAAACATATAACACAGATTTAAATTACGGATCTTTTTTGACCAAGTATAGAGTTGAAGGTTGCTTAGTGAACCCAGTAAGAGTACCATAGTACCTAGTGAAACAAAGCATGCATGAAAATGCTTTGAACAAATAATTAAATACTGAGCAGGGAAGAGTGAAAATCCCATTGGTTATTTAGCATATATTGGATAAATATATTACCAATGCTTGTGGTAAGATTGGAAGTGTGAAAATATGCATTGTACGCAATGTGATGCCTTATTGTTGGCTGAGAACCTGAGTGATTGCAGTGAATGTCAGACAATATGATAGAAGAAGATGTATGAATCAGAAAATTAATAAAGGCTATTGTTTCACAAGAAAAATGAGCGAACCAATGAGTGAACAATTTTAACTAGAGCACGTAGACAAATTTCTATTGCTTGCTAGAATGTTTATGAAACATGTAAAAAGATGTTTAAAAGGATGAAAAGTTTTGAAAATACAAACTTTAGAGTAAAATGGATGGGTAGTATATGGTATATTACATGTTATTTATTAACAAACTTGCATAGCAACCAAAAGCTACTCTGGGAAGCGCACAATTGGATAAAGATCACAAATATAAAAACAACAGGTAAAAATAATACAAAATTTACATTAAGAAATAAAGAATATAAAAACAAATATACAAACCCCTGAGCAAAGGAAACGAATGCTTGTTGAAGGAAGCAAACCTATAGCAGAATTTGCATCAGTACACGTTTATATCTAAGCAAAAATTGATGTAGGGGCTGGATATGTCAAGAGAAATGTAAAAGTAAGTATAATAGAAATAGGGTATTTCAGAAATGTTTGTATTAAACAAGAAGAAATAGGGCCAAGAAAGAATGGATGCTGAATGGCTGTGGATCGAATATACAACTGAGTAACAAGAACAACAAAAAAAAATCTATTGAGGAGACTGAGACTGAGTGAGGATCAAATAATGCAACAAATACATGAAGAAAGGGTGAGTAAGACAAGATGAAGGGAAAGTTTGAAAAGTTGTGATTGAATGTAGTTGTTGAGATCTTCTAAAAATGAGAAGACCATTTTCGAGAACAGAAGGCATTATATGAATGATGTATTATGAGAGCCAGTTTGGTCTAGTGGTTACAGCACCAAGGTAGAAAGCAGGAGACTGTGAGTTCTAGTCCTGCTTTACGTAGGAAAGTCAGCTGGTGACCTTGAGCCAGTCACTCTTTCTCAGCCCCATTCCCCTCACAGAGTTGTTGTTGTGGGGAAAAATAGAACACAGTATATAGTTATGCTGGATATGTTTGCCACCTGGATTTATTTGTAAAAATAATAAAGGTGGGATACAAACAAATAAATTAACAATTGTATGATGTGATATGTAGGTGTAATGGTGTTTTTGCATGGATAGAAAAGTATGGGGTAGTACTATGTAGTGAATGGTATTAGTATAGCTAGTTTTAAGGGTGGGAACCACATATACTTTACACTCTTTGGAAAGATGAGAGTTTGTCACAAGCAGAATATTCTCGTGTCAACAAGCCAAAAGTAAGAACAATTCCTACAAAGAGCATATTGAAACATAGCAAGCAGCGAGTTTATGTGCTCCTCTGTATGGAAACAAATAAGATTCTTTGGCCTTCAAAACAAGGATACAAAGCTTGTATGTGTATTTTTTTTTTAATGAAGTTAACTTTGTAATCAGGATTGTCAGCTCAATAAAAACTGAAGGACAAGTTTGTTTGAGATCAGGCACTGCTTCGTTGGTTGACTTAGTTTCCCATTGTCTGTATGATGTCTTAACTGAAAAAGAAATTTCCTTCTCCAATCCCCTTAAAATAGGTATAAGGGACCTGTGGTTCCATCTTCTTCTTCTTCGTGTGCCATATCCGTTATCGGACGTTGGCGATCATGTTGGCGATCCTGTTTTTATCAGCAGCCGCACGAAAAAGTGCTGCTGAGTTTTGTCCAAACCAGTCCCTTAGATTTTGAAGCCATGATGTTCTTCTTCTGCCTGGACCTCGTTTGCCTTCAATCTTTCCCTGGAGGATTAAATGGAGTATGCCGTATTTTTCTGGGTGTCACATCACATGTCCGAAATATTCTAACTTTCATTTTTTAATTGTTTTGATGATTTCCCTTGGCTTTCCCAGGCGGCTTAAAACCTCCTCATTTCTGATCTTGTCCACCCAGCTTATACGTAACAGCCGCCTGTAAATCCACATTTCAAATGCTTCTAGTCTCTTCAGGTGGCCTTCTGTCAGAGACCAACTCTCTACTCCATAGAGCAGGATAGAAAAAATATAGCATCTGACAAGCCTGATTTTCAGTCTTAGGCTTATGTCGTGACTGCAGAAGACCTTTTTCATTTTGAAGAATGCTGTTCGAGCTTTCTCTATCCTTGTCTTTACTTCAGCGGTCATGTCCCAGCTTTCATGTAAATTAGAACCGAGGTGCGTGATCCTTTCAACTTTTTCTAGTGGTATTCCTTCTGAATTTATTGGTGGTAAATTAACGGGTTGTTTGCTGACAACCATGATCTTGGTTTTTGAGGTGTTAAGCTTCAAGCCGTATTTTCCAGATATTTCGGTGACTCTGTTGATGAGGAGCTGAAGGTCTTCATACTTACTGGCAAGCAGAACTGTATCGTCAGCATATCTTAAGTTGTTGATCCAAACACCGTTTACTTTGATGCCAGCATCGATGTTCTCCAGTGCCTCGTTGAAGATTGACTCAGAGTAGATATTGAACAACAGTGGAGACAGAATACATCCCTGTCTGACCCCTCTTCTTATTTCTGCATCAGCTGAGTATTTTTGGCCTAGTCTCACATTTGCTACCTGATGCCAATACAGATTCTTTATTATTTGGATGTCTTTGTCATCTAGTCCCCCTTGTTTCAGGATTTCTAATAGTTTGCTGTGTCTTATTTTATCAAAAGCTTTTTCAAAATCAAGCACATGTAAACACTGTGATTGACATCTCTACAACGCTGTACAAGAACTTGAATGCTGAATAGCGCATCTTGTGTACCAAGATTGTTTCTGAAACCAAATTGTGTGTTACCTAGACGCTCTTCAATTTTGTTGTATATTCTTTTGTGAATTATTCTCAGGAATATTTTCAGGGCATGTCTCATTAAGCTTATTGTTCTGTATTCGGTACACTTCTTTGCATTTATTTTTTGGGGGATTGTCACAAAGGTTGATTTTAGCCAATCATTTGGTATCTTTCCTGTTTCTGGTTCCATAGACGTTGCTAAACCACAAATCACAGCAACTTCTGCAAGATTGCCAATAGTGAGGGATATTGAGAATTGTACTTCAGCAACATCTGGAGTGCTGTACCTGTCCATTGCCCCATACTATAGAGCTTATAAGGCATTTTTCAGTGAGATTATCAGTAATAAAATGGGGTAATCAGGAAGTACCACTTTAGTGTTCATTCTGCCTTCCTCTTCAAGCTTGTGTACAATGGACAAGACTGTAAGTAAAAGAATTTACAATGGCACTTAGCTTGAGAAAACCAAAAACCTTGCTGGAATGACACTATTTTTTACCAACCCATTGAAAGCTTGCAATGGTAAACTCTAGCTAACACAGGTGAAGTAGGGTTAATCCTCCTGGACACCTGACATACCTCCAATAATGGAAAAGAAGGTCCTGGGAGAAGAAAGACCTCTGTGTGGAAACTGACATTTCCACACCATCTTCAAGGACAGAAAACACACTGTAGTACTCCAACACAAACATGAAGAAGTGCTAGATAACCTCTTCAGGAAGGGTCACAGTTGACAAAGCAGATGGGATTGGTTAAACCCCTGAGAACAGGAGTCTGAAAACGCTTATCTCATTTGAATGTACAATTTATGTATTAAACAGCAGCTGCCAAGCTACAATTTTATGGATATGTTGCTTTTCATATGTATCTCTATCCTGCATGACTGCCTCAAGGTTTCCTAGTGAACTTAATGGCTCACTGGACGTCTGAACTTGACCTCTCCCTGTCTAAGTCCAATACAGTATCACAGCCTTATCTCAACCAACATGACTCTAGGACTTTTTGTTATCTTAGGTTATTTGCTTCTGGCAACTGTGCTCAAAGGAAAAAAACAAAGTATCTACATCTGTCATATTTGATCAAACTGACATTCATTGGAATTGAATTTAAGACATTGCCTTGTGCCAGGTCATCTAGCTAAACAATTCACATCTTAGTATTTGCTTTGATTGGCAGTATTCTGGCAGGGTCTTTCTCAGTGATTTAGCATCTCCCTTTAAGAGTAACTCTTCTGCAGGCAAAGCTTGTTTTCTTCTGCTGATTGTGGTGCCTTTCTGGACCAGGCGTGGAAAGTCACACAAGCCATGGAAGCTTGTCTTGCTTTCCCCAAATCTTAGCAGGTCTCCCAAGAAATGGAGGCCAGAAGCTTTGAGGAGCAAGGCTTTGCCTGCCCACCCTTTCAGAGTCTGCAAATGCTGGCCTCTGAATGGCTTCCATCACAGGGGAGCAAGGTTTGCCTGTGGGAACTAGCTATTGCTTGGGGAAGTCACATTCCACCTGTGCCCTCCAGGGGTTCCTAATGACACTGATGGGAGCAAGTAGCTTTGACACTTGCATTCAGACACATACAGAAACTGTTTAGAATGCAGACTGACCTCTTAATCCCTCATGGGTTTCCTCCTCTACAAGTTTGGTGTGGTTTCAACCACAAAACACACACTACTATGAGAAAGAAAGCAAGCAGGACCGGCCCAACAGCCTAATAAGCTGGGACCTACTGCAAAGCAGCTGCTCCCATGCATTTCACTCCAAAGAATCAATCGTTCCTATTCAAAACACTCCACTCCATTTGGCCTGTATCAAACACTTGCAAGGCAATTATGACTCGTGATTAGGTTGAACTGCACAGGTAAAAGGAGTAAAATTTTGCACTTCCACAGAACCAAGAGGAACATCCACTTGAGGTTCTCCTTCTTACTTTTCATGTATGCAAAAATCCTTGATAATTATGTAAAAGAGGAAGTTTTAATAACTTGTGCAGGGGGGAATTCAACCAGGACTTTATCACGCTTTAAAATATAAGTGAAAAATTAATATGGTTTATAAAGCATAAAATACAGAAGCTACAAAAGATCAGATGAGAAAGACTACAACCAAGCATTGTGCAAGAGAACAAAGAGCAGCCTCTCCCAATTTGGTATCCTCCGGGTGTATTTGACCTCAGACAGCTGCCCATTGGCTAAATTCAAGAAAAAGCGATAGACTAACAAGGAAAGAAAGAAAAAAGTTTAATTGAACGAATGCTGTAGCCTGCATTTTGTAATGCCTGCCTTCACAGTGTTACAATGAGTAACACAATTAAAATATTATTTGGCTAAAATGTACAACAAAATAACATCAGCAATAAAAGTATCATAAAATGAACTTTTAAAAAAAAATGAATAAGAAGAGAGAAATGAATCAAGTTTCATTTTAATGAAACTTGGTAGATTACAGCAAACTCTGAAGAAAAAGCAAAATGAAACATTTGTGCATAAGAATGAAAACCCACAAACGCAACCATTATAAATGTAGCTCGTATGGTCTGCCCATCTTACAGAAAAACATGAGATTGTAGAGAGGGTAGATGTCCTTGACAAAAATATTCAAGAACCATTATTTAGGCAAAGAGCTGGAACATTCTTTAAAGCAAGGGTGACTGACCTTGGAAACTTTAACACTTATGGACTTCAATGGCTGGCTGGGGAATTCTGGGAGATGAAGTCCACAGGTTTTAAACTTGCCGGGGTTGGACATTCCAGCTGGGAAGCAGGATAATATTTGGAAGTGGCTCAGGGAGTTGTCTCCTTGATTCACCGGGGTATAAAGAGAAGGTAAGATAACGCACAATCCAACTTGCAACTTTCTATTATCAAACTAATCTCAATAAAGTAGAGTTCCAATTTTCTTGTGGCACTGATTTTCTGATCTGATCTATCTAGTGGGGCTGACAGAGGCAAAACAACGGACACTGGTTATGATTTTTGGCAAAGAATTTCCAAATCCCTTTTCTTAAAAACAAGCAAGATTAATTACCACCTACGGGGATTCCCTCCTTAATTCATGATTGGGTGCAAGTACGCTTTGTGTCTGTCTATCCACCCCCACTTCCCAGATTGACTAAAGGCAGTCTGTGCCACTAGTTCCGGTGGGTTAACCTAACTTATTGGCAAAGAGACTGTATCTATTCATTTCCATTCAAGTTTCTCCTCTCCTGTGACTTCATTACTTCCAAGTTGCCCAATCCTTCCATCAGCATTGCTGAAGATATCCAGGTATAAGATAATAACACTCATCTACCTTGAAAGGTTATTGGAACTAATGATTAATGTGAAGCCTTTCAAAAACACTATCCATTCCCCTTTGGAGGGTTTCTGAGGGTTTTCTTAGTGGCGATTCTTTACTGAATTGCCTGTCTTGTCCATGCTGTTAGGACAATCTGGCTGCTTCAAATGGCTCTTGTTTGGCTCTTGGCTGAAGTTATAGATATTTATTTATGTGTGTGTGTGTATGTCTGTCTGTCTGTCTGTGTGTCCCTGTCTCTGTCTGTCTGTCTGTCTGTGTGCGCGTGCATTTAATAATTATTGGCTTTGTTCAGAGAGTTAGCCAACTCACTGATCTCCTTCCCCAGGCACTTTTTTGTCAACCCAGCTGACCTGGGCCCATGCTGCGTTTGCTCTTGCTTTAATCTCCTGGCCACCACAAAGGAGACTGAGGGGCTATCATCACCTCCCTGTGGGTAACGAGTTCAGGGTTGGCATCACTGTGGCACCAACCATCATCTGTTTCTCTCTTCTATGCAGCCAACTGAAACCACTAAAAAGATAAAGAAGGACCTCTCAGTTCAGTCACAAACATTATAAAGGATAGTTAAATAGGTCATGATTGGAAAACCCTGTCCAAAGAAATCCTTCACAGCCCCTCTTCTTTGATGGGCTACCACAAGGAAGGGGAGTGGGGAGAGAGATGCCAACCTACTCTCCAAATCAAACGAAGACAAAACTAGAAACAATGGATGGAAACTAACAACCTAGAAATGAGAAATTTCCTGAAAGTGAGAACAATTAAGCAGTGGAACAGCGTGCCATCAGAAGTTGTGGGTGCTCCATCACTGGAAGCTTTTAAGAAGAGACTGGACAGCCACTTGTCTAAAATGGTAGAGGGTCTCCTGCTTTAGCAGAAGATTGGATTAGAAGACCTCCAAGGTCCCTTCCAACTCTGTTATTCTGTTAAGGTTAATAAGTTGCGTGCATTGGGGAATGAGCTGACTGAGGAAGTTACTCATACCCCAAACCAGGTCAGACCTGCTTGGGGCTAAAATGAATTTTGGAGCATGCCCAATATGCCAATCACCTCCATGACATTGCCCAATTTAGGATGGCAAGCAAGAAAATCTAGCATAGGTTTGAAAAATCTTTAACTAAAAACAATAGATTATTGTATTTGAATATCAGTGGTTCATTTGTGACTTGAGTAAACTAATCCAGAATGGGTTTCTGTAATTAAAAAATATATATCTAAAAACTAAGAGTGAAAGCTTTTTATACAGAGGGCCATTCTCACCAGGAACATAATTTTTATTGACAATTTGTTGCTAATTAACCAAAGCATAATCCTTGCATCACTTTTGTGTTTGAGAATAAAAGCAGCAAGCCAAAAAAAATCTCTTCATCAAGATTCCAAGTGCTGAGTATACTGTATATACTCATACAACATCATTGCTACCACCTAATGACACAAAGAACACTGTATATAAATATATATTTGTCCTTATACATCAATTTTTTACACATACAATATACATAATAGCGACAGGAAGATAAAACTGATATGAGCAAAGGAAAAAAATACAGTCTGGAAACTAGCCTTTGAATTACTCATATGAAACCACTGAAATGTAGCTTTTTCTTATGACTCCAAGGTTGGTGCCGCCTACATCCCAAAGTCACATAGCTAATGAGATAAATAGAGGCCTTCAAACTTACTATACTGGGCCCACCTGGATAAAATTTCTAAGACTATCACACCAAAGAGCAGCCATTCCTTTTTCAGGGAGGCTACAGATGCTAAAAAATTTCACTGCCTAGGATGGAGGTGGTAATTATTGTGTTTGTAACTGCTGCAAAGAAGGTTGAAAGTTGCTTCTTTAAATATTCTTTCCTTTTCTTTCTCTCTTATTGTCTTTCCCTTTTCTCTTACTCTTTATATTTTCTTTCTTTTCCCCCTTTTTCTTTTTCTTTCTGTAGTTTTTTTTAAGCCTATGTAAAATTGTCTTCGAATAAAAAATTACCAATGAAGGAGAATATTTGTAGCTCAGGTTTGAAATGAGGGGTCCCTGGTGCTCTCTGAGCTTGCTTGTTTTCTTGCAGACGTTTCATTACCCTAACTAGGTAACACCATCAGTGCTAGTAAGGAGTGCAGTTTGCTCTCAGTTTATATTCTGATGTCTTGCCTGTCTGTCTGTGTGAGACACACAGGCAGGACACCAGAATATAAAGAGACGGCAAACAGCACTCCTTACCAGCACTGATGATGTTACTTAGTTAGGGTAATGAAACGTCTGCAAGAAAACAAGCAAGCTCAGAGAGCACCAAGGACCCCTCAACAAAAAATACTTTAAAAAAAAACTTCACTATCCAATAGGACTTGTATTTCTGGCTTTCAATTCTTCACCCTTTTAAATTGCAAACATGAATATATGTTTACATTTGCATCTGATATCATTTACAAATGATAACAATGTATGACTCAACAGCAAGTTGGGAATTAAGGAAAAAAACAACAACAATAGCCAGAGCCATAAGTTAGAGCATCCAAGAATCCAGGATAGATTTGAATGGTACAGATGGAGAAAACCAGCACAGGTTCTCTCTTCCAACTATACTAGGCAACAACTGGAAAGCTGTAGACCATAACAGGTTCAGTCTTTGTCTATTTACCTGCTTGCAGAGCTGCAGAGAGAGAGGAAGTACAGCTTATACTGAAAAAGTGGCCAATGGAATGAGCCCTTTCTGATTTAGGATATGTCCTTCAGCATTGGATGGGGGCGGGGGGGGGGGAGAGAAAGTAGGCATCTGTACTTCTATCGGATGAATCCCTTGCCAGGAAGTTCACACATTCATGTACAATGAATAAACACAGGTACTGGCTGCCCTCAAAGGCAGTCCCTTACAAAGAGCATTGCAAACCTGTCTTCTTTTTAAGGAGAGATTAAAAAGGCAAGGGGATAATAAAGGGCCCTTTCACAGCATCGCCAATATATTTGGGTAATGCTGGCTCTTCCATTCAAAGATTAATACATACAGAGAGAGAGAGAGAGAACAACATATGAGATGTTTATAAAATTCCTCAATCTGTTCACATGATAAAATGTCTCCTAGGGAAATATATATATATAACATATATATATATATATATATATAAATCAACATCTCATATGTTGTTCGAGTTGCCATTAAAACTGACGTGATTTTTAGTTCCAGAGAGATATTTAAAGCAAAAGTTGCAGCCCTGCTTTGAAAACCTCAGAAGATCTTTCGGTGGCCTGTAAAATCCCTCCAGTACCTTCCCCAGCAACTTAATGAGCTGTTGCTTCCAAGGCACACCACACACATGAAGTTTTCCACCTCTGCTACCATAACTTGGCAATGGCCACTGGCGTCAAAGAACCTTCTTCCCACCCACTCTCCTTTTAAAAAAAAGGTTTTTTTAATATTTGCTGAGACTTTATGAAGAAAAAAAAACCCTTGTGGCTGCTGGCTGAATTTCACCGTACTCCAGAATTTGCTGGTGGCCTTAGGTAAATCTTCTGACAAACATCCTCACGCCCTGATGGCTGGCCCCAGGGCAGACCACAGAAACCTTCAACCAACCCTTGTGAACAAGGTGTCCACAGTCCTCCTCCAACTGTGCTGAGTCCACCTGAGAGATATTCCACAGGGTACATTCCATGTTCTTGGCACTTACCCCAAAATACGAGGTACGGTGGATGGTCAACCAGAGCAGAAAAAGGAAGAAACTTAAACTCTGCTATTTAGAGAACAAATTATTCCCTTTAAATCAAAAGTTATTTCCTTTCCCCCTCGTTGCCCAATGTGAGATGCCAGCTATGGGTGGGAGTTCCACATTCATCAAGGACCCACAAAGTGCAAGAGTACAGGAGAGAAACAATCTTGAAAAGGCCATATAAAATAAAGTGAGGCTGCAATTAAAAATATAGGAAAATGAAGCAGCTTTGAAAGGTGTTTGATTGGAGGATCTGTGCTCAATAAGATTTGCCAAAAGTCCAAACTACAACTAGTCATCTGAAAGTAGCTAATATAGGTATTCACATTTAGAATAGAATAGAATAGAATAGAATAGAATAGAATAGAATAGAATAGAATAGAATAGAATAGAATAGAATAGAATAGGAATAGAATAGAACCATGGAGGTCTTCTAGTCCAGCCCCCTACTCAAGCAGGAGAACCTATATCATTTCAGACAAGTAACTGTCTAACATGTCAAACTCGTGGCGTCACGTGACGTCGCGCAGCGTATCGGAACTTTTTCCCAATTGCCGGCAATGGGGTGGGCGTGATTTCCTCGTGACGCGTCCGGCCCGCATGCCAGCAGTTTGACACCCATGGTCTAGTCTCTTTGTTAAAAACTCCAGCGATAGAGCCCCCACAATTTCTGAATGCAAGCTGTTCCACTGGTTAATTGTCCTCACTGTCAGGAAGTTTCTCCTTAATTCCAGGTTGCTTCTCTCTTTGGTCAGTTTCCAACCATCGTTTCTTGTCCTGCCTTCTGGTGCTTTGGAGAATAATTTGACCCCCTCTTCTTTGTGGCAGCCCCTCAAATTCTGGAACACTGCTATCATGTCTCCCCTATTTCTTCTTTTCTTTAGACTAGCCAAACCCAAGTCCTGCAGCCGTTCTTTCGTATGTTTTAGTCTCCGGGCCTTTGATAATCTTAGTTGCTCTTCTCTGAATTTGTTCCAAAATCTCAACATCTTTTTTGTAGTATGGTGACCAAAATTGGCTGCAGTATTCCAGTGTGGTCTTACTAGGGTTTTATAAAGTGGTACTAATACTTCACATGATCTTGATTCTATGCCTCTGTTTATACAACCCAGGATTGTATTAGCTTTTTTGGTTGCTGCTGCACACTGCTGGCTCACAGTCAAGTGATCATCCACTAGGACTCCAAGGTCCCTCTCACAGTTACTGTTTTTATTTATTCAAGCTCAGACTTTGGTATACAGATAATCCTCAAATTAACAACCATTCATTTAGCGAGCATTTGAAGTTACAGTGGCATTGAAAAAATGACTTTTTTACACTTACGACCATTGTAGCATCCCCATGATCAAACTTCAGATGCTTTTCAACTGGCCTGTATTTATCATGGTTGCAATGTCCCAGGGTCATGTGATCACTTTTTGCAACCTTCTGACAAGCCAAGACAATGGGGAAACCAGATTCACTTAACAACCGTGTTACTAACTTAACAACTGCAGTGATTCACTTAACAACTGTGGCAAGAAAGATTTAAAAAATGGGGCAAAATATGCTCAACTGTCTTGCTTAGCAATGGAAATTTGGGCTCAATTGTGGCTGCACCTGCACTTTGCATTTCCTCATATCACTGGATAAATTCCCCAGCAGAAAGCCAAATTATATAGAAGTTTTCAAAGCTTCACATTCCAAAAACCTGTGCGAGTTCAAAATCATTTAGAACAGGGAAAACACAGCCTTAAAGTGCTGGTATGCCAAAGCCCAATCATGAAGTCAGTCAGTATTACAGCATAGCACAGGGACTTTCCACTATTGCAATCAAGAGATGAAGGTCTAACCCATTTGGGAATTTGGAAGCTGATCAAGCTGATCTTCCTGGATCCCATCCAAGGGTATTTCCATATGGCACCATTTTTGTTCCCCAATCCCTCCAAAGTGTTTTAAAGTCAGCCCTGTCGTCATTTTCTCGCCTACTGACTTTGGAATAGTGACTACAGGCCACAGGAATGCGGTGAATCTATTCGGGCTCCCTCTAGCGGCCAGCAGAAAGAGGATAAAATCACTCCATTCACCAGCCGCCCAGAATTGTTTGCTGAGATGGGCGGCTATAGAAATCAATCAAACAAACAAACAAACAAATAATAAATTCAGCTGCTGCTCCATTCCCTGAGTTGCAGCAGCTCCTGGAGTAAGTAGAAATGCCTCACCCCCGTTCCACAACAACAAGGGGAAAAAAACAAATGGAATAGTTTTCCCTCCTATTCAGTAGACACTGTGTGCATTTGTCCTATGTTTGGCCTTTTTACAAAACTGTCTTGAGGTGCTGGTATAAAGGGAAAGCTGATTGTCCCTCAAATACAACAAAGTCACAAGAACACAACAGTGCTGTGGCAAAGTTAGTTTGACCCAAAAGGTGCAGTGTGGGTGGCCCCAGCTCATAATATTTTACTTGAGAGAAGAGTTTGCAGTGCAAGCGTCTCTGATATTGTCTTTTAAGATTTGGCTTGATAGCTGGCAAAAATTTGACAGTATATTTAATGGAAGCTAAAATGACTCAAAAAAGTGATGAGTGAAGAAGATATCATCCTGCTCCCAAATCAACGGGAGGAGTAAAATCTTTTTTTTTCTCTGTGATAGCAGATAGGCAATCTCTGCTGAAAAGAGAGCATTCCTAGCAAAAAATTTTCCTGCAAGATTCTTCTAGATATCTTCTGTGGAACAGGAATGTATTGGAATGCTAATGTGCTGAACCTTCTGATATATTTATTCTATGTACATATAAATAAATCTTTATTATAGAAGGACTCTTAAGTTTCCAGTATCTCTCTGAGGCAGAACTGGAGATTCTTTAATTCTTCTGATTAGAGTTGAAATTGCTTTGTTCTAGTAGCATACTATCAAGATTCCTTTATTGCTTGCCATAAACAATAAGAAAACAGTCCTTAAGTTCTCCATTGCTCGGCTAAGGAGTGAACAACCAGTGGGTAAGCAAGGAGAGTAGGTCTCTTTATATGCTAACACTCATTAAACTTTCCATCACTCAGAAGCACAATGCAAGCACCTAACATGGATAAAGAACCTGAATACTTCCTATTTTGCCCCTGTAATCCTCATTCAGAAATATTGGCGCCTCCCTCTTTATAGGATCCACTCATTCTGGTCCTTCCTGGAAAAAAAAAATTCAGTCCCAGATATAGAAATGACCATCCCTTCTTAGCATGAATTTTATTTCTAAGTTTGCCTCTGAAATGTTTGTAACCCAGTGAATATATAAATACAAGCTGGAAAGATAGGAAGCATCTCGACAAAGATGCATGAGATTGAAGAGAAAAACTTACTAGTTTGCTGACTGTTTTGTGATGTTTACCACCACAGCAATTATTTTGTGAATGGAAATCCCCACCTGGCAACTATTTTGCAAGAGTGTCTAAAACATGCTCTCAATTTTCCAATGACCAATTAAAAAAAAAACAAAATCCATACTTCTGGCATAAAAATTCATACTGAAACGGCATCTTTAACCTGATCAGAGTCACCAGATCTGGGCAGAAAAAATCTGGACAATCAATGGCAGCAAAGACATATCCATCTATAGTGGGCCTAGGGGATGTCTGTTGGTCCTAAACATGATCGTGGAAAGATTATATAGAAACAGCCTCATCATCCTTGCACATTCGGCATCCTTTCACAAGCACTTTGTTACCAATGAGCCAATATGCCCTTACCAGAATTACATTTGTCCCCAAAACTGGTGCGGCAGGAAGATGATTATACAAACAAATGCATACAAATGTTTGCTCAAGGGACTCTTATGTTTGTTTATATTAGGCAAGATATCAGGCTTGCTGATCGAGTTCGCCACATCGAGTGGAAATGGACAGAATCCATTTTCAGTGAGACAAATCTGTACTATAAGAAATAGGAGCCACCCTTTGGGAAGTGCAGCAGTGTTTTCCTCCAGTGACTTTGATTCCAGCAACTTCTAAGGAAGGCTAGTGGGCATTTTTGGAATTTGAGAATGTTACTCTCATTTTCAAGTGGCATCACATTTATGTACGATGTAGCCAGTCACAAAGCTTAATACTGTTGATTTACACCAAAAAATACATCTAGTGCAGATAGCTTTGCAATCACCAAGGAATGTATCAGCTGACATACTATTGTCCAAAGGCACCATGCTGGGGACTAGGATTTAGAACCAAGGGGGTTTTCCTACTGGGCCTTCACTGTCTTCTTCCTGGCCTTAAGCCTCGTGTTTCTCCCTTCCTCCACTGAGGCTGTCTCAGCCTGCACTTTCTGTCCAACCGGTTCTACACTTATTTTTGTTTCACTGAGGATTATTTCCATGGTGATGTCCAAATGACAGCAAATGATACGGTGGGGGGAGGGATGCAGCAGAACCCACCTGCATTCAAACCTTAATTCCTTAGAGTATGTCAAAAAAAGGATTGCAGTTATCATCCCAGAAATATAATTTTTTTAAAAAAAAACATCCCCAACTACATTTTTTTTTCCAGGTGGAAAGAAACCTCTTACAGCTGAAGGTCATTTTCAACCTGACATCAAGGATAATAGAGCAAAGTCCAAGAATGATCACCTCCAAGAATCAGGGCCAGAATCAATTCTTCTAGCTTGCAAAGGTGTCCACCAAGGCCATGTTGTTTCACTGTTGTATTCAGACAAACTTGTTCTTGTCACAGATTGGGTGACAAAAGCTCAGCAGGCTGGATACAGGGGGAGCAGAGTCTTTTTCACAAAGTAATATGTTTTATTGAGATTGCTTAGTGCTTTGAAGTATGTTGTACACTTAAAATATTTTTTTGAAAGGCAGTATAGCAGCTACCAAACAAATTCAGACCTATAAACAATGTTGCTTCACCAAGAAGTCTTCAGTCCCAAGTATAATATTCCAAAACCATATACTGTTCAGGTAGTCTGTGATTTACCTCATTTAGTGACTGTTAGAAGTTACAATGGCACTGAAAAATGTGACTAATAACTGTTTTTCACACTTATGACTGTTGTAGCATTCCTATGTCATGGTTCCAATATAGACAGAGACGAATAAAGCAGAACTCCGAGGCTTGCGAAGTCCTCAAAGAACATGTTTATTGGTTACAAAGTATCAGCACGGTCACAAGTGAAACCAAGTCTGAATTTCCCACTAAAACTTACCCAGTTACAAAGTATAATGACCCACCCCGAAGAATATGCATTCTACTACATTTCCCAATAGAAATGTTTAGCAGGCTTTCTAATGCACCGCCCTGTCCCCAGTCTGGGAAGTAAGAGATGACCTTGGTTCCCATGGGACAGAATATTGTTTAGAGTAGAGTCTGTGAAAAAACCCCTCCCTCCTTTGCATGTGGCAACCTAGAATGAGACAGAGAAAGATGGCTGCAGCTAGGCTCATTGTAGAGTTGACACCGATGGTTACATGATCAAAAATCAGATGCTTGGCAACTGGTATCTATTTATGATGGATGCAGTGTCCTGGGGTCATGTGATCAATTTTTATGAACTTTTGATAAGCAAAGTCGATGGGGAAGCCAGACTCACTTAAAACTGTGATACTAACTTAACAACTGCAGAGATTCACTTAACAAGTGGCAAGAAAGGTCATAAAATGAGGCAAAACTCACTTAGCAAATGTCTCACTTAGCAACAGAAATTTTGGGCACCTGTACAAGCAATGGGGAGAAAATATATTTTTGATGGATACCCAAGCCATTAGGAACCTGAAATATCCAAACAAAAATGCATTAACAATGGATAACATATGATAATGCCAAATATAAGACTGGAAATCGTACGTATCCGTTCTGGTGACTGGTAAGGTCTGCTCCCTATCAGGTTATCATCAAAACAGGAAGGCTAAAGACTAAATAAATGAGATACAAGTCTAACTTTTTTTCCAGTTCATTCTCCTTCAAGACCAAACATAAATTTCCTGATAAATATCAACTGTGCAGATGTTAGATTTTTGGCAAGAATCATATGTATGCTCCCAAGGTAACAAATATCTCCTGGGTACACACTAAAGCTAAGTGTACAGGTGGGAGAGCAGTTACATCTTGGAAACCAAGTGTTTATTATGTATCTTGAGCTACGCTATGCAAGTGTAGAGATCCTTCACTGATAATTTGTTCACCATAGATAATTTGTTGAGGAATTTCTTCATAATATCATTAGTAGGAGAACACAAGTAAGACAGATATTTTTGCACTCACGTTCAGCTACAGGCTTCCCATGCTCTTTTGACTAATGTAAAACCATCGTGTCTAGTAGTTATTAATGAATTTATCCTCTATGCATTTGTCTAGACTTCTGCTAATATCACTGCATTCTATAATAGGTTATGTCAGTGTTTTCCAACCTTGGCAACTTGAAGATGTGTGGACTTCAGCTCCCAGAATTCTCCAGCCAGTCATTTTCAAGTTGCCAAGGTTGGGAAACACAGGGTTACATGACGTTATCATTACTTGTTTTATGAAGATCTATCTATCTATGTTTTTTTTTAAAAAAAAAAAACAATTTTAATAGAAAGGAGAGCAGGACTAAAAAAGAAATAAAAGTCTCTGGGAGAAGAGAAATCTCCATAATGGAATAATTGGTTTTCAGAGGACACTTTATGCACTTAGCAAAATGAGCAGGAGGTCTTCTAAAGAGGACAATATACTACTATCCCAGTCAAGAGAAGTAAGAAGACCACTGAGTCACATGCTGGTTGCATCTCTGACTTTGGAACATATTGTTACAGAGTTATCTTTACGTTTTATTTTTTTCTGATATAATTAGGCTACTTCAGATTAAAATACGTGAATATATACATGAGTTGTGTGTGAGAGGTGGAGGCTCTGAAGTTCAAGGAAGAGCTCTGGTGACCAACAATGTAAAAAGAAGTTTAATATTTTAGTGAATTAAGCTAGCATGCACAGAGAAAATGAGGACTGCCCATTTCATTCCCTAAAGTAGTCATTTAATTTATTAACCAGCAGCCAATGGAGCAAAGAAAGCTAAATCACCAGAAGCTGATGTTTTAGAAATTTTCAGTTTAGGACTAGAAGCTGGCCAATGTGGTGTCATTTTTTTTTTATTTAAGGAACCTGTAAATATAATGTTCAAGAGCATAGAAAAACAAATCTTACTTTTTAAAAAAGTAACGTAAATTCAGCTCAGGTAAATCCTGACTCACTAACCTTTTAGAGCATGCCAACAAGCATGGGTACCTACACAAAAGGAAAGTGACAGGAAATTTAGCTGGATTTTCAACAGTTTTTGGACACAAAAGATTCCTCAGTTGATCTCATAATTGGTAACAGAAATCCTCTAATGGATACATAACCGATTTAAACAAAGGCGTTCGAGTGAATATGGATAAATAGCCAAAGCGATCTAAACCAGAGAATATCTAGCAATATAAGTGCAAAATGGCATATTTAACGTGTTCACATTTGGGCATTAGAGTGACAAAACATGGTGCAGTATAACCAAGTATAGAGATACTGCACATGCAAGAAAGAAAAAGTGCTAGCCTCAAATATGTAACAAAAGATTATCATGATTTTATTTAATGAATGTACACAGCCACCCATCTAAACAAATCTAGGAAGCCAACCAAAAACATAGATAAAAAACGCAATGTTTTAAAAAATAATGAAACCATATCTAACAATTATTGAAGCACCTCAAAACTATTGACAGCACAAAATAAGATATTGATACTGGCCTCCACTAACATCCTGGACCCACGACTGGAGAGAAAAGCCCCATAGGGCTGCAGACACCCCAATCTCAGGGGGAAGGTGTACTTCCACAGGGCAAGTACACAGCAGAGAAGGCAGGCTGCCTGGGTCCCATAAGATGACTTTGATTCACAGAAGGGCCTGGAAACATGTCTGCCAAATCTGATGGAACGGGCAGAAAACTACTGCAGATAGGTGGTGCCACAAGTAACATGATCTTTTGGGTGCAGGCAGTGATGGGATTCAAATATGTGAACAACCGGTTCTCTGTGTGGATGCCGCTTCCAGAAGTCCGTTCTGGGCCTGGGCAACAAAAATTAGCTACCAGTTCTGCCAAACTGGTGCGAACTGGCGAAATCCCACCACTGGGTGCAGGGCTTTAAAGGTGACAATCAGCCCCTGAAATTCTATCTGGAAGCCTGTTGGGAGCCAGTGCAGCTCTTGAAGCAGTAGTCGTACATGACTGTGCGGTGTTGCACACAAAATTACACATGGCCACATTCTGGACCAGCTGCAGCCTCCTAATGGGTTTTAAGGCAGCCCCTATAGAACACGTTGCAATAGGCCAATCAGGAGATTGGATTAAGGCATGCGTGACCTCAAGGTTCCCGACTACAAGAATGGATGTCATTAGTGTGCCATAGTCAGTCCACATGGAAAAAAAACAGAGACAATTAAAAATCTCATTATTCGGTTTCTCCCCAGCTCCTCTACTCAGCATGGGATATGAGCCAGTTTGGTCTAATGCAGGGTAGGCAACCTTGGCTCTTTTATGACTCGTGGACTTCAACTCCCAGAATTCCTGAGCCAGCATGGCTGGCTCAGGAATTCTGGGAGTTGAAGTCCACGAGTCATAAAAGAGCCAAGGTTGCCTACCCCTGGTGGTTAAGGCACCAGTCTAGGAAGCCAGAGACTGTGAGTTAGAGTCTCACCTTAGCCGGCTGGATGACCTTGGATCAGTCATTCTCTCTTAGCCCAGCTGGGACGAGGGTTGATGTTGTGGGGAAAAGAGGAAGAGGAAGGTGCACTGGATATGTTCATTGTTTTATTTATAGAAATAATAAAGGTGAGGTATAAACAAACAAACAAACAAACAAATAATCAGGCCAAAGCACCTATTAAACAATGTGTAGCAGTCACAGAGCTCCACTTTTTTCAGAGCCATTGTAACTTCAAACGGTCACTAAGTGAACTGTTGTAGGTCAAGGACTAGCTCAGAACAGTTCAACTAATAGTTGAACCCAAGGTTACACAATGACACCAAGTAGTGAAAGATCAATAAAAGAATACTTCATCTGCCACAACTCCCCCAAAATTGGAACTTGCTAGTGTGATGATCAATTACTGTAAAAGGAAATACACAAATTACCATGGAGAATTAGGCCATGATGACTGCTTGCCAAGAAGGTTATATAGTAGCTCTAATACTGGGGATGGGCTGGGTTTTTTTTTAGTGCCCATTGCTGGGGAACCCAAGAAGAAAGGCGCCCTTTGCTCTCTGGCTCAGCTGTGAGCTTCCTACGGGCAGCATTCCTTGTGTTTTTATGACGGCGTGCGTTATTCCTCACATTCAGAGGAGAGCTTGAGCAAACCCAGGCCTTGAGCGAGAAAAGACCAACACGATCTTCTCATTATGTAAAAACTCTTGGCAGTGCTCCTCTATACACACCCAAGCAGAGAGAGAGAGAGAAAGAGAGAGAGAGAGACAGACAGACAGACAGACAGACACGCAGACAGACACACATAAATAAATATCTATACATGAGATAGATAGATAGATAGACAGACAGACAGACAGACAGACAGACAGACAGACAGACAGACAGACACACACACACACACACACACAGAGAGAGAGAGAGAGAGAGAGAGAGAGTTAGCAATTCTGTATCCGGTTTGGGAATTCCAGGAACATCTGCAATTGTCTTTTGCTTAACTACACATCTGCGAGGAGGCGAGGAGCCTCATGTCCCTGCATGCAGGGCCCTGTCATTAGGAACGAAGGATGCCTTCCCTTCTTCGCCAAGGCAGTGCATAAACCCCTCGTGCTCGGCCGCACCTGGAGCGCTTGCCTCTCGGACCTAATCCCCCACTGAGACTTCTGACAAAACAAGCCATGACCTCCCTAATATTAGGTGGAGAAAAAGCAGACATGGGGAGAGCAATGAAGTATTGCCACCAAAGAATAACTCCCACCTCAATTCCCAATATAGTTTACAGCCACATCAGGACAAGCTGCACCTGATCCATTGAGTAGGGGAGAAAAACAAAAGCCAACAAAAGGCTTTAGAGCTCGTGCCTCTGCACGTTGCTCTTAGGCGAAAACACTGTTTGAGATCAGGGATGACTTCTGATCTTAGCCGAGTGACAGCTGGGGAAACACAGAGATTTTTATTAATAGCTTTGCGATAACAAACCACATCAGACAGGGAGAACCACAGCTCCCTTCAGACATACCTGAACTTAGCCCTTCCCAAAGGAAACAAGTGCCAAGGATGGGGGGGGAGGTGAGGGAGAGAGAAAGAGAGAGAGACGGTTACGTTTAACCTGCCATCAGCCGGAAGGCATCAGCGGAAAAGGAGGAAAGAAAAGAGATAATCCTAAATAAATACCCAAGAGGAATCTATCAATCAGATGAAGGTCCCGACAGGGAGAATGAAAAGTCATGAGGCTAAAAAGGAAGTGGCACAGGGCTTCATGTAGCAATCTTCCAGGCCTGCAGCCAAAGACATACTTGGGCTCTTCCAGATAGGCCTGCTGAGCTTAAGACTGCCAAAAATACATCTTGCAATCAACTCAAGAGGAAGAGAAGGGAGACTCCAGTTTGGAACTCAGCTTACGTTGAGTTTCCCACTGAATGAGGGGAAGGAGAGGGAAAACCCCTCTTCACTGGTGTCCTGAGTTGCTTCAAACTCTTCTCCTGATATGGGGCATCGTTGTTTCCCAAATGAGAAGAATCCATCACTTACTTTTTGCAACTACTTTAAGAGGTTGCCAGGCAGTGTTAACAATAGCATTCTGAAGTAACAAATTGCATGTGTGGTATAAATGGTGGAGGACAATAAACCACACGCTTCCACTGCAATACAATGGAGCATCAAAAAAAAAAAATCAAAGACTGGCTGGTTTGCCCTTCTGCCATGAAACAGACAGTTCATCTAGGCCACCTACCCACCCAATCTCCGTGCAAAGTCTAGACCAACAGATAATGCAGTGAGAGTGATGACACAGTATATTTAAAAGAAGTTCTCACTGAGCAATATAGTCCCTAGTGATTCATATATGCAAGTCAATGCCAAAGGCAAAGTGTAAAGAAACGGGATGATTTTTGAGCCTGCCAATAAATAGCAAGAGCAGAGAAATTGTGCAAATTGTGCATATGATATTGAGATGATTTGGTCATGCACAAAGAATGCATGAGGACTGAACTAAACGTAAATACATGCAGTCCTTGTTTAACAACCAGAATTGGGACTGGAAACTCGCTCCTTAAGTGAAGCAGATGGTAAGTGAAACCATAAGTGGGTTCTTAATTCAGCCTTGCTTTAGAGGTCTGTAAAAGTAGTAAATGCAAGGACCAGTCACAAAGTGACTTTTTCATCACCATTATAACTATAAACGGTCACTAAATGAGTCACTCACTAACTGAGGGCTATCTGTATGTGAAGGAAGGATGAATGAATTGGATGAAGACTGTGTGGTTAAGAAGGAGAAGGCTGGGGAAAAAAAATTGTGGTGGGATGGAATTGCTGAGATCCTCCGAAAGAGAGAGCTGAGGTTTCAAGGACAGTTTGCAAGGATGGAAAAGGGTGGAAAAGTAAAACAAATGGACAGGTATGAAGATTTAGCTGTTTTCTTTCCCTATCTTTTTCCTTACCTTTGTTTTGACTAAACATTTTCTATTCCTTTTCTGCATTTTACAGATCCCAAACAGAATAGTGGGAAGGTTAGGTATCTATATATGTCTGTATTTGCATCAGATGTAGAATTTGCCTGGAAAGTATTCTTTCAGGCTATCCTAGAGCAGGGCTTTTCAACCTTTTCACCGATTGTACCACTTTTAGGATATGGCAATATTCGAGTACCACCTAGCAAGGTGTCAAAAACTTGATGACCAAAAAAAAAAAACCTGTTCAAAGTTGCAATCTCACTGAAATGACTTATGACCATTTTTCACACTTATGACCATTGCAGCATGCCCAGGGTCACATGATTTATATTTGGATGCTTGGCAACTGATTCATATTTATGATGGTCACAGTGTCCCAGGGTCATGTGATCCCCTTTTGCAACCTTTTGACAAGCAAAGTCAATGGCAGGGCTGCTGGTGGTCAAGTGCTAAGGCAGGACTTCCCTCCCTCCCTCCTTCCCTGCCTCCCTCTTTCTCATGCCCACCTCCTTCTGAAGGAGGAATTTGAACCCCCCCCCATATTTTCTCTCTTCCATATATTCATCAAACAAGGAAAAGCCTCCAGAAACAGAAAAGACAAACTGCTGAGTGAACTAGCTTAAAAAGGCACATTCCCCTTTAAGAATTAGCTACTGGCTAGAAAGGAAAGTAAGGAAGAAAAAAAAATTAGTAAGTATTGGCCGCCGGCTAAGGCAGCCTCCCCAAATGGCTCCATTCATAAGTAAAGGAATCTACAGGCAAAATCCATTCAGGAGAAAAAATACTTCAAAATCCCTTGCAGCAAACCTTACAGCTAACAATAGCAGAGCAATAGAAGCTAACAGGAGACATCAGCCAAATAGATATTGCCAAACACTCCTTAAGAACACAAAGCCCACATTGCACAAATCCCAGAACTTCAAAGTCACAAAAGCACATAAGAATCCTTCCACTCTCCATCTCCCTCCCTCCCTCCTCTGTGCCTCACCTCCAGCCATTGCTGCCTTTTTTTCATTCCTCTTGGAGGGCGACCCCTCCCCCACTGCATTTCTTGCCTGTTTGCTGCTGCCAGCACAGGTGGCTGCCACAGCAGTTGTAGATCGCTCATTGTCGGCCGGCCTGCTTGATCTCCTCTCCTCTCCCCCACCCTCCTCCTCCTCCTCCTCCTCCTTCTTCTTCTTCTTTCCCTTTGGTGCAGCTAGAGCTGACTCTGCCACCTCCCAAGGCTGCTGCTTTTTTCTCTCTCTCTCCCACCCAAACTGCTTCCTTTATAGCCTCTCCTGTCTCCGCCCCTCCTCCTCCTTTCTCATGGGGGAGGGTGAGCCAGAAGTGAGCCTGGGGCCTTTGTCTCTCCCCAGCCAATCTGCAGCTCCAGAGAACTCTCTCACTGTAAGTCTTTGTCTGTGCTGGCTCTTTCCCTCCCCCACTGCACTTGGTTAGGCAGGGCTGCGTGCCACCTGCCACTTGTTAATGTACCACAAGTGGTACGCGTACCACCGGTTGAAAAGCCCTGCCCTAGAGGACAGTAGCCTCTGCAACCAAATTATAAAGTAATAAGAGGATAAACAAAATCAGTAACTGTTATCCTAGCAAAAGCTCAGTCCAGAAACTAAAAATGTAGGGTTATGGTGAACAAATTGTATTTCCATGAAGAATCTCTTTCATTCAAAGAATATAGCTGGATTTTTTTAGCTTTTAGCTTTGTTTTTGTGGTTCGTACAGTATATTTGCACGTCCTTTTTATAACATATTGTACAATTTTCACCTAATGTAAAACAAGCTAATGATTGGAATGTGCTTCAAAAAATCAGAAAGGGAATGGACATGGATGATCAGGAAGCAGAAACAGTTGACTATTACAGATGAAAATAGGAAAAAGTTTTAAGAGGAAAAAAGAAAACGCAGTTACATTGTTATTCATTTTCAGGTAGGAATTAAGATGGGAATATAAGATATTAATTTACAAGGAATTCTTAGGCTATCACATATAGTAAGAGAATCAATGCCACACTGTTAAAAAAAAGTGTGAAAAAGCTGAATATAATTTGTGGTTTTTGCCCAGAGAACATGAGGATATGAGAGCCAGAGACTACAGCAAGGTATCATTGCTTAATTCCTGTTCAATAGTGGCCTATAGTCCCCCAGTGCTTTTCTCCCAAGGAGACATAGCCCTTGACAGAAAAAAAAAATATTGCCTCCCCCGCTATACATCAATTCTCAAGCTGCCTAATTCTTTACTTCTATTTATTTTGATAAAAGGAAAATGGCAAAATATGGAGAGATGTTGAAATATCAAACTGTGAAATTTTAGCGGTCATTTTTTTTTCTACACATGTTGTTTCAAATCTCTTATGCAACACAAAGAAATTGATTTAGTTATCCTACAAAGAAGTATGCAATTCACACTCTGAATAGTTTTATAGAGCCTTTATCCTAATGCATGCACCTACTACGGAATCAAATGCCCTGGTAACAACCGTTTTCACTCTTGGCTCATCATGGTTGACTTCATCTAATAAAGAGCCCGTGAGCGAGACAGCTTTAAGTAGGGCTACCAGATTTGGGCTGCAACAGACGGAGCATATTGAGTCCCTTCAATGTCATCTACTGCAGCTGTCCCTGACTTTTTGGGCTCCATGGACCGGCGGCAGCAGGAGCAGCGGGCAGAGGGGAGGAGATTATTTCTCATAGGCAGCCTAGCTCCCATGCATGCACAAATGAAGGTTTGCACATTCGCCTGCCACTTGTGCAGCCCGGTTCCCAACGGGCCTTGGTACCAGTCCGTGACTTGGGGGCTGGGGACCCCGATCTATTGCATCTCTGGATTTTTGAAAGCCAGATTTGGAAGCTATACAACTGTTCAAATAGCATTTCCCCCTTTAAAATGACAGCAACTAACAATTATCAGTTTAAGATATAAAAATAACTACGCTTTGCCACTGTTTACATCACAAAGTCAAGATGATGGGACTAAAGAAGTCATTAAAAATCATTTCAGGCTCATATGGCCATCAGTCCTCCTTTTGGTCTCCAGGCAGCTTCCTGTGTCCTTTTCATTAAGAGATGAATGTAGAACTACATGAAGCATAAATAAAGCTATTTGCTTAGGCTTGAAATAGCACACCAGTGAAATAGTGTAACAGGCTGAAAAAAGTGTAATGAAGGGACCAACCCCTAACAGAATACAAAGGAATTTGGAGGCCAGCTTTCATTGAGAAAGGGAAAGGAAGGAGAGGGAGAGGGAGAGGGAGAGGGGAGGAGAGGAGAGGAGAGGAGAGGAAAGGAGAGGGAGAGGAGAGGAGGAGAGGGAGAGGGAGAGGAGAGGAGAGGAGAGGAGAGGGAGGAGAGAGAGGAGAGGAGAGGAGAGGAGAGGAGAGAGAGAGGAGAGGAGAGGAGAGGAGAGGAGAGGAAGACCGATTCTAAAACTGCCGCACTTCTGACACAGTATCATTTGTGACTCTAATCTGTTATTGTTCTTTTAACTTTATTCAGTTTGGGATATAATAGACTGGGCTGAAGGAAGAGATAATTAGGAAGAAGTTTACAGATGAGGGCAGAATCCTGTGACGGGACCTGTCCCATTCCTGCTGTCGTGCCATTGCTTTATTTCTCAAGCTCTGCAAAGGCATTATCAGGACAGTATCACTCATGTTGGCATTTTTTTTTTCTGCCCACTGAAAAAAGGGTAGATGGTCCTTTAACTCAGCAGCAGGGAAAGGAACTATAGTTCCTTAGTTCACAGTCACTAAGCACATTGGCATGGGGAGCCAAGGAGGTACAGAGAGAAAGCAGAGCTGTTCAATTAAGGCAGTGGTGAACCCAGACAGACACACTACTTAGCAAAAGTATGCAGGCATCTTCCAAGAATATTATTCTAAAGCCGATTATATATATAATATTACAAGGAAGAAAGATAATATGCAATTGATTTCCCTTTTCTTTTGCAAAAAGTGGAAGTACCAAATCCGACAATAATTACATTAATGCCAGATGGGACAGGGAAGCTGAGTCTCATTCAGTAAGAAACAAATCCAACTTTCATTTCAACAAATACTACTCCAGACTTTACAGCTTGGCAGAGCACCATACAGAGAAGAGCACATTAATCCGAGGCTACATGAGAGAGAAGATGATTGATGCAAGATCAGGCACTGGCTCCAAGATGCCAGATACATTCAATCCAATCCAGCCTACAGATATATCTCCATTACAAACCATGCCTTTGCATTACACATTTGAGATGTGTTTGAAAGAGATCTGGGCCATCTAATCCAAGCTAAGCCTACTACTAGGCTTCTGCACTCGTGGGTGTTTCTAAACAAGGATATATAGCATGTACTACAAATGCTGCAAGAGGTTACTGTGTGACACTCCATGTTTGACTTCCTATTTTACTATCAATGTCATCTGAAAATGAATATGTCCCCAAGCTCAATTAATAAACACACCAAACAAAAATAGGGAGGGATTTCCACAGAGGTTTATAGTGTAAACTTCAACTGTGGGGAGAAAACAGAATAAAATAAAAAGAACAAAATAGAAAAAAAAAAGGAAAGAGTGGAAAAGGTAGGGGTGAGGATGACGTGGTTGCAAACACCATAATCTCTGACCATTGGTCATGCTGGCTGGGGCTCATGAAAGTTATAGTCAAAAACTTGGAAGGCATAACCTCAGTTACGCCTTCCTTACAAATGCTTGTTTTTAACGAAGAGTTTTGACAAAATCTTAAACATGGAACTTCACAGAAAAAAACCCAGCTGTGATGGGAGTGTCAACGATAGGAAAAACGGGTAGCTAAAAATACAATCACCATGTAGATCCTACTCTTCAGTAACATTTTTCACAAGCAATTAAATTAACTCCACCCTCTCTCCCTTAAATGAGTGGAAGAAGTTCATTTTTCATGCTTTAGGAGCGCTAAGTCAAGAAAGAAGGTGGGTATAGGAAAGGCAAAGAATAAGATGATGGAGCTGAATGGAAACATAATTTTTATCTGTTTCCAATATAATTATAAAGTAAGAACACAGGAAAGGAACAAAGGAACTCCTGCTACCAAGTAAGAGATACTTTGATTTTGCCAGAGTGGTCCTGCAAAAGAACAAAAGAGAGACCTTTTCCTCCATAACATTATTTTGTGCAGTTTTTCTTTCAATATGGGTTTCCTCGATTCTCCCTCTCCAATAATTTGAATAAATTTCACACTGGCAGGCAGTTGATTTCCTTCAGTCCAAGATATGGCCACATTTCAATGGTAGCTTCAGCTAAGCGAGACAAAAAAAAAAAAATCCCTTTAAAGAGAACTTTATTTCTCAACCAAAAGAGAAAGTGTCAAACTCTTAGCAGTTCTATTAATCACACATGTTTAGAAAGTTTAAATGTGAGATTAAATGGCTGTTGCATTCATTAATTCCAAAAGCTTCCATAATCATTTTTCAACTAAATTGTGGCACTCAGCGTGTCATCAAAATGTAACTTAGATCAAGAACTTTGTGAGATTAGAAGCTGTTGTCAGCTATATCTACCTCAGGGGGGAAAAGAGATGAAGAGGAGGTACTTTCTGAATATCAGCTGTTTATTCTGGCTTATATACCTCCTTCAATAATATTCTGGAAGCGAACATTATTAGATCATTGTATTTCATAAACAGAGGTAGACAACTGATACTGTCAACATCCTCCATAGTGGGTTAAAGGCAAGGATCCAATGTGCAGAAGACCTAAGGGGCAACATGCTGGTTATTACCTTTAAAGCTTTAGATGGCACAGGGTGAGGTTATCTGTAGGATCGCTTTTCCCTAGACTCCCAAAACACACTGAAGACTTGGCTCTTCCCTCAAGTGCTGGGAGATGATAAGGGGAATGCATGTAGGATCTTGACTTGGTACCCGTATTTTGTTCGGAATATTTATGATTTTAATAGTTTTAATATGGTTTTTATAGTTATCTTAGTTCTTGATTTGGAGCCGCCCAGAGTTTGGTATAACATGGGTGGCTATGTAAATGTTTAAAGAAATAAATCCATCATGCTTTTCCTTTCACCTCCTTGATCTTGCCAAGAAACATTATGCATACTGTGGAACCATAGACTGCATTCAGCATTCAAAGCAGATGGGAGCAACTCTTTTACAATGGGGCTGGATAATGAATCCAGTGACTGATCTACATTGCTGTCTTTACACTTCATTTCTATAAAAATAGCTAAACATTAAGGTTACTAGAAATATAGATTATGTTATCCTTTTGACAGGACAAAATAAGTCTCTTTGGTGCAGAAATCAGCACACAGATGTTAACCTGTGTTCTTAATTTTATATGAACAGAACAGAAACAAAACACGTCTAAGACAATGGCCAACAATTCACAATCTTATCAATCAGCGTAGACAGTTACAAACAGTTATTGTAAATTATTCTATGAAACATAAAGTTTGGACCACCTTGTTGAAATGGCAACAAAACCACTTCTAAACTAGGCTATTAGTGCTGATGTGGGAGTGAATTATTCTGGTCCAGCTACTGAATATAAGGAACTTGTCCATAACAGAAACTTTATGTTAAGAGAACTCATCTGTATATACAGTATATACACTGATCTATTCAACCATAGCAGTTGTTTCCATATTCCTACATTTCACATAGTCTTTTCAATAAATACTACAGCTATTTCATCAGATGCCATTTTCCAGATGAAGAGGACATGAAATATTTTTCAAGATAAACAGGAAACAACCATTGAGTTTATTGGTACCACGTGGATCCTAAAAATTCTTGTATTTGATGGTGTAGCCTCTCCCCACAAAATTTGTGCTGCAATTAGAAAATAGATGTGTTCGTATGTAAAGTGTTCTTTTTTAAAAAAAAAATCTTTCATTTTTATTACTGTAACAATCTTACAGGAATACTTTTAGCTATCTTAAAAGTAAAGAAGGAATTGTTTTAAAAAAACTGGTGCCCCCCCCCCCACTTTCGGAACTTTTGTTTTGAGATAACAAAAACAAGTAGTCAAAGGAAAATAGAATGCAGTTAGATGGATCTCATTGTCTAAAAAATAACCAAGAATCAAATTAGATACTGGAAGGCATGATATAATTGATTGTATAGAAGAATGTTATTTCCTGAGAGAACCTCTTTTTCTCCACTTCTAGAACCTCAAAGTCTACATCTAATTTTCATTTCTTTCATGGTGGTGCCTTTAATATGCCAGTTGTCAAATAGGTAGACTAAGAGGAGGTGCAGTCCACACATGTGTGTTTAAGCCAGCTCATTCCTATACACCTCCTGAAAAATAGGTCTTAAGAAATGGTGATCGTGCCCACAAGATAAAGTGAAGAAAGAGTGATTAAATCCAGTAATTAAAGAGGCCAATTCAGAACATCAAAGGACCTTATCTGTCACTTTCACTTGCACAGCTCAATATATAACACTTAGATAAATCAGATAGGGAACTAGTTTATAATACTCAAAAACAGTAACTGTGAAAGGGACCTTGGAGTCCTAGTGGACGATCACCTAAATATGAGCCGGCAGTGTGCAGCAGCCGCCAAAAAAGCTAATACAATCCTTGGTTGTATAGGCAGAGGCATAGAATCAAAATCGCATGAAATATTAGTACCACTTTATAAAACCTTAGTAAGACCACACCTGGAATACTGCATCCAGTTTTGGTCACATTACAAAAAAGATGTTGAGACTTTGGGAAATGTGCAGAGAAGAGCAACTAAGATGATTAAAGGCCTGGAGACTAAAATATATGAAGAACGGTTGCAGGAAGTGGCTAGTTTAGAGAAAAGAAGGACTAAGGGGGACATGATAGCAGTATTCCAGTATTTGAGGGGCTGCCACAAAGAAGAGGGGGTCAAATTATTCTCCAAAGCACCAGAGAAACAATGGATGAAAACTAATCAAGCAGAGAAGCAACCTGGAAATAAGGAGAAACTTTCTAACAGTGAGAACAATTAACCAGTGGAAGAGTTTGCCTTAAGACATTCTGGGTGCTCCAACACTGGAGGTTTTTGAGAAGAGACTGGACAGTCACCTCCCTGAAATGGTATAGGGTCTCCTGCTTGAGCAAGGGATTGGACTAGAAGACCTCCAAGATCCCTTCCAGCTCTATTCTTGATTGATTGACTATACTGAATTTTCAAGAGGATCTGTAAGCAGAAAACTGGTATTTGGTAGTGGCTCCTGCAAATCCCCAAGCTACCAGCAAATGCCCCTGGCTTTTGTGTATTTGATTTTGCTTCTGGTTACATTCAGCCACTGCTCCATTCTCCTTGGAAAACTGGCACGCCTCAAATAATCCAAACTCAAGCACACGAGGCTAGAGTCACCATTTATTTACCTGGACAGGTGTTTGTCCAAAAGTGTAGGCATCAGAGAAGTTGGGAAAGTGCCAGGGGCTCTGATTAAGATGCGGATGGAAAATAAAACAAGATGAGAGGAACTTTGATTAATCAAGAAACAAGAGGCATGCCCTGTTTGCCCAAGATTACACTGTGGAATGTGGCTCTCCTTTTTTAATAAGCTCACTTGTTTGAAATGGGATGATTCATGGCCACGTTTGGCAGTCAAAACGGAAGGGGAAAAGGATCTATGTGACCCACTTTGGGTCAGAATAATATAGGGCAGAGTTGTGGGAAAGCCATTCAGCTATTGTCGCAGAATTCGCCATTAGAAGTAATTGACATGAAATGTATCATGACACAAGCCAGCATGCATGAAACCTCAGCTAGAGTAGATTGTCAGCAAGTCTGCCAGGCCAAGTCTTACCTGACAAAACAAATATTTATAATTTCAGCTTCAGCCGCAGCGCTTTGCCTGTAAGTACATGGAAAGAGAATGGATAGGACCTCCTTGGTCACTAAGGAAAACAAAATGATGATTTGAATTGGCCTTATGTCTGATCCAGAAGGCTCTATTGTATATATAAAAGCAATATGACTGCACTCTATCCTATTCATTTGCCAGTTAACCAAACCCCTTACTGCAGTGGATGTCTATTCTTCCCTTGTTTGCAGAAATGGAGCTATCTTTAAAGTTAGTCTTGGAGGCTGGAATATGTGCAAAGTTTAAATAGGCTTGACCAACCTGTCTCGTAATAGAAGACAATTCTCATCATTTCATAAATTTTAAAAAATGAGGGATGACATCATCTGCTCAGGTGCTCAGGAGGGGAAGCAAACTGAGTGCTGGAGGGAGTGGTGCAATGTCCAGCAGACTCTGAGAATATCTGGGAGGAAATGGGACCATTGCAAAAGAAACACCTCTACCCACCAAAGGAGAGGAAGTGCGAGAAAGATCCAGATAACTCTTCCGTAAGAACATTAGGTATACAGTAAGTTGACTGGAGAATTTCTTTAGTGGGCTTCCAAGGTTCTGTTCTTCACCCTCCTAGCAATAAATATATTTTCAGAAATCCAAGCAGTTCTTTTTTTCTTTCCTTACTTTGCATGTTTGGTACGTTTCGTCAGACAATTTCACTGACTTATAGGCTGCAGGTTGGCCATTCCAACTTTAGACAGTGCAAACCCACCCAGAATCACGTTGTAGGGGAGAGGAGCAGCATAAAAATTTAATAAATAAACCAACCAACTGACCAGGTTGGGAAATGGTCTTGTTGTGCACAACTTGCAACCTAAGCACAGCATCATTCATTCATAAGGAATTGCTATCAACTAGTCCACATGTTGTTGATATGTGGCATACATAATTCTGCAGAGAAAAAGCATCAGACAAAAAAAAATGTATCAGGGCACTATCTAAAACAGCAATCCTAGCTATATATTGTTTTCCAAAGCACCTGAATCAACAGTCCAGAGGCTGAGCTGTGTTTACCTAAAGCAGTTATAATCCTGGCAGTGTGCCACAAAGGAGAAACCCTGGTTCCACCTTCCTCTGGCTTGTGTGCTTTATGTGCCAATTGACCACACCTCCACCAGTTGTTTATAAAATTTTGCAAAGTTCTACTTGTGGTAGGCAAGCTCTACTATTATTATAATCTGATCTCTTCACCCCCTCAGGCCCATTCTTTATTGGGAACAGGCGGGAAGACTTTCAGGGATGGCTCTTCTAAAGGAACCTCAGTTTTTGTATTACAGCCACCTAGGACTGGCCCCTTTCATTAGACTGGGATGCAGTCATCCTTACCAGTTGTTTGGGGATAGAGCAGCAAATAGTTGGTAGTAGCAACTGTAGTAATATTATTTCCCAAGATCGTTACCTTTCTTTACCAGTTGTTTGTGGGTAGAGCAGCAAACAGTAGTAGTAACAGTAGTAGTAGTATTTGTCAAGAGCATTTTTTCATACAGGGCAGATAAGAGATATCAGATGTTCCATCTGAATAAAGAAAATGCCTTAAAAACCTTAAATACTAGGGTTGTGCAACCCAACCATAGGGGCTCTTTTCAAAGTGTCTAAAGAGTCCATCTGAAGATGCCCCATCCTCTGAAAGGCTAAAAACAGCTACCTAGAGGGCCTCTCCCATCATCTGAGCACAGATGTGTGCGCACAGACAATATTTCTACTTTCCTGTCAATGCACAGTATCCTTCAAAACATTCACACAGCCCTATCAGATACTATGGATGGGAAAATTGCTCCTCTGATTTATGTACCCAAATGTCTTGGCTCAGTACACACCGTATGGAAGTTTCAGAAAACAGCTTGAATTAAGCCCATGAACGTGGGCACTCTGGACTTTTTGTCCTTTGGAAGAACAAGCTAGAAAGTCAAAGGATTCTGTGTCTGCTTTACAAGAGTGCCCATGTTTTCCCTTAATCGGTTGTTGATGTATTTCATTTTACTGGAAGCAGATCTTACAACTGTACTAGATAAAATCCATCCTGATATTTTGAAACAACACCAGTACTTTGGGAATAGGAGATTTTGCCACTTCTGCTTTTGGTTTGCAGGGATAAAGGAGTAGCATACTGTTAAAGCTAAGACAGATGCTGATCTTTGGGAGAGTAGCTTGACTATTTATCAAGTCATTCAATTGTGCATTTGTTTGTCTTTCTTTCTGATGCAGAAGATTTGCTCCAAGTGTTCAGTGCTGCCACAAATAATTCAGCAGCACTAACAGATATAAAACAAGTTCTGTTGCAAAATAAAAACAAACGTTCCTAAGGCTTGGTTTTCCAACACACATTCATTATGTATGGTAACTAGGCTGCCTGTGTGTGTCCTGTACAAATCAAAATCTGTGTGGGCTGAAATGTTTGGTAGACACGTTAACTTTTCCCAAAGGGGCCTCCAGCAGCTCCTAGGAAAGTCTTGAGGCAGGTAGGAGCTAGTCTGATTGCATCTCCATAGGCTTTTAGGCAGCATTAGTCAGAAGCACCTGCTTCCTAATCATTATCTGACTGTATGAGCAGCCAATAATGAGCCTGATCAGGTAGAGGAGGAAGTGTAAATATTTGCTTTATTAAAATCCCGCATCTCGCAACAATTTGCAGTACCCACAGGCAAGCAACCATTTCTACCTGGGTCAGGGGTGGGGTATTGTGAAAGAAACTAGTTGGATCTCTGCCAACACACAGTAGGAATCTAGTGGGGTCCCTTGGCTGTTAAAAACAACTATTTTTTTAAAAAAAGAACAAGGACTAGGGACACCATAGAGAACAAACTGGGAATCATGGTGATGATGTTACCCATTCAGTCATGTCTGACTCTTGGCAATTTTATGGGCCAGGTCTCTTCATATCTTCCGAACAAGAGACCCCTAGAGTGACCCCCATCTCAAGATCCATAAAACAGAAATAATTAAACATTATACTGTAATGATAGTAGTAATTGTTAGGTTTTAAACTGAATTAGAAGCTATTTTGTTTAAGTAATTAGTATTGCCTATATATATGTATGCACACACACGTGCACGATTTCTATGTTCACCCAACTCATCACCAACTCTACACAAAGTCTGGGAAATATTATACCATATGCCTGCATATGTTTTGCACTTTATTGGAATCTCTCCAATTTTTTAAAAAAATGATGTTTGGGAGAGGTGGAATGGGAATACATTTCCATCCTATTTGTCAGGCTGCCTTCATCCCTTTCCAGACAAAACAGATGATTCATTAAGTGAAATAGCATGTCTTCATGCACACCTGGAAAGGTGTTCTGAAGGCATCACAATGACATCTGTGACAAACTCTCCAACACAAACCACAGCCCACCCAGTCAGGGCCTGTGTTCCAGCATCTTCACAGAGTTCACTAAGGTTTGGAGAATCATCTTGGAATTCTGGTTTGTGTACACTGCCTGAGATAGTATGTCAGAATCTGGTCACTGAGACAGACTGAAAAATCTTAACAGTCTTCCTTTTCAAAGCAGTGCTCAAGTGCAAAGAAGAGCAACTAAGATGATTAAAGGCCTGGAGACTAAAAACATATGAAGAATGGTTGCAGGATTTGGGAATGGCCAGTCTAGAGAAAAGAAGGACTAGGGGGACATGATAGCAGTATTCCAGTATTTGAGAGGCTGCCACAAAGAGGAGAGAGTCAATTTATTTTCCAAAGCACCAGAAGGCAAGACAAGAAACAATGGATGGACTAATCAAGGAAGAAGCAACCTGGAATTAAGGAGAAACTTCCTAACAGTGAGGACAATTAACCAGTGGAACAGAAGTTGCCTTCAGATGTTCTGGGTGCTTCATCACTAGAGGTTTTTAAGAAGAGACTGGGCAGCCACTTGTCTGAAATGATATAGGGACTCCTGCTTGAGCAGGGGGCTGGACTAGAAGACTTCCAAGGTTCCTTCCAGCTGTTGTTGTTGTTGTTGTTGTTGTTGTTGTTGTTGTTGTTATTATACAGGTTAGGCCAGGAGCAATTTTACTAGGTTACATCCTTTTAAAGCAGATTTAAGAATTTATGAAACTGCTAAAACTATAGCCAGCTATTGGCTATGGAGTCCATTGTAGTTAGCTAGCTAATAAATAAAGAAATAAGGTCTTCAATACAATGCAGAACGTTAGCATAGTTCTAAAAATTAGAGCAGATTTGTTGAAGTGACAAACACTCACCTTTTCCTCTAATTAACTGTATCCTTCACCCTAAGACAGTAACCTCACTGTATTTCTTTTGAGCACTGTATTTATCAAACTTTAAAACAAGAATTTGTCCCACATCGTAGCCCTTTTTTTTTTTTTTTTAGAATGTCAGACAGTGGAATGTTATTTGTAGTCAAAATAGCAATATATGGCTTTCAACATTCATAAATCCCAGGAGATTGTGCAGTGTCTAAAGACCATATGTCACCCCTGTATAGCATACATGTGTATGTCATGCAACCATATATGGCCATACATTTAAATTAGGCTGATTCAGACACTTATCTGTATTCCAAAGACTGTAAACTAATCAGCTGCTCTCATTCCCTCTGTATCTGGGATCTTGGTGTCTCAATAGTGGTGCTTATTTTTCCTTCCTGTGTAGCCAATTAATGCCATATCTTATTGGTTCTCCCTGTCTCAGCGCAAGAACCATTTAGAATTTGCAGACTTGTAGTTCTGGAAGAGATATGACACATAAGATGGCATTGTTCTCTTTGTCTTTCAAATGGCAAGGCATATTTTCTCTAAAAACACTTATACCCTTACTTCATCAGAAATTACTCACATCAGGCACCCCATGTGATTTTCTAGTTTATTTACCAAGATAATTTGCCTCTCTTTGAGGTCATGTGTCTTATGTTGGATGAAGGGAAGATGTCATTCATTGTTCTGGTAGCAAAATGTCTGAAATGAACTTAACTGGACTTAAACAGTTAATCGGTGTTTGGTGCTTAGTCCACATAGGAAAAAAAAAAATCTGCCAAAAATAAACTAATAAAAAATGAAGAGATTAATGTTCTGTCCACATTAACAGACACTGTCCAGCCAGGTCTCTTTAAGAGTGCTTTATCCTTTTTGCTGTAAGGGAAAAGCAGAAGAGAAGTGAAGGAAGTCCATATTCACTGGAGAAATCCTCACTTTTGAAATGACAATTCTAATTGCTCTTGCTCAATGTACCTCAAAGCAGCTTCAAACCATGGCACTCCAGTGTGCCTTGAAGACACGGCATATTTCCTAAAAATACATTTATAGGATAGCAATTGGCAATACTATATCTGTTCTCAGACAGGTAGCTAGTTTGAAATACAGGTAGTCCTGGACTTAGGATGACAATGCAGTCATTAAGTGAGCCGCACCTGATTTTGCACACCTGATTTATTTATTTATTTTGCCGTGGTTGTAAAGAGAATTACATGGTTGCTAAGTGAATCTAGCTTCCCCCATGGATTTTGCTTAGTGGAAACTCCCTGGGAAGCCACTCATCTGAAATGGTATAGATCAGGGATCTTCAAACCTGGCCCTTTTATGACTTGTGGACTTCAACTCCCAGAATTCCTCAGCCAGCGTGCCTGGCTAAGGAATTCTGGAAGTTGAAGTCCACAAGTCATAAAAGGGCCAGGTTTGAAGACCCCTGGTATAGATTCTCCTGCTCATGCAGGGAGTTGGACTAAATAACCCAGGAATGCTGCAACTGTCATAAACACATGTCGGTTGCCAAACGCCTGAATTTTGATCACATGACCACAGGGGCCCTGAGATGGTCTGAAATGCAGGGAGACTGTCCATAAGTCCCTTTTTTTTAGCAGTATCATTTTCAATGGTTGTTAAATAAATGGTCATAAGGCAAAGACTGCCTGTAGTTTTAATGTATGGAATTCCATGTCATTTTACTGATAGAAAAGGATGCTTTAAAAACGGCTGCCACTCCATGACCTCATCAAAGAGAAGGCATCAGATCTGACCACTCAAGCCATGCAAGATAGAAGCCAGGAAAACCGTCATGTTCCCATTTCAATTTCCTCATGCCGGTGGAGAATTTTTTAAAAATCCATATTCCTGACTTTCTATCATTCACGATTGGGCATGTTTGCTTGGGTTGCTGAAGAGTTTTTGCTCAGCAAGCTATAAATGTTCAGGAACAGGGAATTAGGAATTAGAAAAGAATAAAGGAAAAGAAAATCCTGGAGTCCAGGCAGCGATAAGTGCCTATTGATAAGGAGCAATTAAAAGGGGGAATTGGCCCCAGGCCTTACACTGGTGAGCTGTTTATCCTGCATGTATATTTAGAACCATTCTGTTCTGTCTCATAAAGATAGTCCTTTTGTTTAATGACTGTTCAAAATTACAACAGGACTGAAAACAGTGACTTATGACTGTTTTTCACACTTACAACTGTCACAGCATCCTCATGGTCACATGATCAAAATTCAGGCGCTTGGCAACGGGCATGTAATCATGACGGTTGCACTGTCCTGGAGTGATATGATCACGATTTGTAACTTTGCCAGCCGGCTTCCAACAAGCAAAGTCGGTGAGGGAAGCCAGATCCACTTAATGACTGCATGATTCACTTAACAACTGCAGTGATTTCGCTTAACAATTGGGGCAAAAATAATCGTAAGATGGGGCACAACTCATTTAACAACTGCTTTGCTTAGCAACAGAAAATTTGGGCTCAGTTGTACTTGTTAAGTGGAGGGCTACCTATAACACAATCATTTTATCAATACTCTGCTTTTCATCCATCCATCAAGACGGCAACCCTTGTGGAAGCACAGAAAATCATATTTTAAATATGGCCAGTTGGTCTCAACTCTTTTGTTCCTGAGAGCCTTCCTAGAACTGTGTCGCATGGGCTCATTCGGAGCTCCTTAATGTCTCAGTATCTGAAAAATCAACCTTTACAGATTTGGATTCATCATAGATGGAATTCCAAGGAAGGCCACCAAAAATGAAGAAATGAGAAAATGAGAAAACAGAACTTAAAAAGACTAGTTCTGCTCAGGTCCAAACGAGAGCTTACAGAGTCAGTTGAGTTGGTGTAAGAAGGAAGTAAGAAGCTGAATGAAGTTAACACAGTGCTTCTGAGCTTCCAACTGCCTGTAACTTGCTCAAAGTTATAAAAAGTGTCTCTGTGCTAGAGTTTAACTTGGCCAGAATACAACTTTCCTGCTAGAGCAGGCTTCCTCTACCTGTGTGTCAGTATTATGTGCCAAATCTAAGCACATACTGCTCTCCCTCTACATGGCCAGATAATATATGTGACTGATGAGGATCACCCAAAATGCCTGGCTAGTTTTCTCTTCGCTGTTTTCCTACTTTGATTCAAATGATGACAATAAGGTGTCAAAGCAGTGCTCTATTTCCCCAAAAATGAATCCCCCCTCCTATCTATCTATCTATCTATCTATCTATCTATCTATCTATCTATCTATCTATCTATCTATCTGTCTGTCTATCTATCTGTCTGTCTGTCTGTCTGTCTGTCTGTCTATCCGTCCATCCATCCATCCATCTCTCTCTCTCTCTCTCTCTTTCTCTCTCTCTCTCTCTCACTCACTCACTCACTCACTTACTTATCTATCATCTCTATCTATAAAAACACCAAAAGTCCTGGGTTAAAAAAAGACAGGGGGGTGGGAAATAGTTCCTATTTCAAACTGATATAAGGTAAGCTCAGAGATTCGACTCTTCAACATTCACATTAGCTTGTTCCACCAGTTCACCAACAGGTAATTTCTGCCAAAAAAAAAAAGGAGGAAAGCAGAATTTATGGGTTGATGACAGACATAATATCCAGGAGAAGAATGACCAAAAATACAGACTCAGTTGTTTAAATATTAATTATCTTCTCTTTCTTTGAGGAGCATCGGAAGGAATAGCTGCCCAAAGAGAATAGGAAAAACAGAGGTGGCATGAAAACCCACTGGAAATCCAATTGGAATATTTTCCATGCAGTGCCACACAGCCATTTCCCAAGTTTTCTCATATGCCCTTTCTAACTAGTTTTAGCAGAATTGAAGAAGCTTCTCAGATGAGAAGCGAAATGTCTTCAAGGAAAAACAAAATCCAATTGCCTTTGGAAAAAGTACCTTTGGGACAACCATGACCTGGATGATTGAGAATCCCCATAGAGATTCTAGTGTAACTAGTGTAAAGAGCTGTGACATATCTTTGGATATATCATTACAGATCCCCATGTGGAATGGGGGGGGCAGTGTTGATGCATATGACTCCTGCTCCATCGCTCCATAGGGTTCCAGTGGTGTTCTAAGTACCATGATATGGAAAATAGTTAGCTTTTTCTGGTGTCTTTCTTCCTTGGGTAGAATGAACTGGGGGAAGCTTTAGAAGAGGTTTCTCTCTGTCTGTGTGCGAACCCAAATGTGTTCCTTTCAGCCAGTTTTGGAACCCAATCCCTGAAATTTTCTCGGCAGGGTTTTTCAGAAGTGGTTTGCCATCCTCCTCCTTCCTGGACTAAGAGAAAGTGAATGGCCCAAGGACACCCAGCTGGCTTTGTTCCTAAAGCAGGACTAGAACTAACGGTCTCCTGCTTTGTAGCCTTGTGCTTTAAACACTACATCAAACTGGCTCTCCAAAAGCGTATTTGTGTCAAGCTATTGAACTGCCCTGGGTCAGCACCAAGATTTACTCCTGAATGTGTTTTGATAGGATGAACTACAGGTCAACAGCAAGTGGCATCCATGCCCCTGTTTAAAGTTTTACTGTAGTGAGCAGTACAGCAGAATTGCTGTAAATCCCTGAAGGATCAGCAATAGATTGGCACAGGTTTAGGACTCTCACGCTTAACAACAGCAGCAATAAATCACTCACTTCCCGGCTCTGAATTAGATTGCTGAAATACTGTAAAAGTTTGGGGAAAGTAGCAGTAGTCTTCTCGGTCTGGCACAGCATTCAATTGTAATACTCAAAACAAATACATGGGTCCAGAATTATTTAATCTGAGATGTGCTTTGGGTTTAGTTGTTGGGTCTTTGAGCTTTAATAGGGAATTTTAAAAAATCTTGCAAACTTGAAGTTGGCCCACCAAGATTATGCTGTACTGTTGACAAGAAGCCTCTGAGCAAGGCAACAGATGACTTTTACAAATCCTATTAAAAATAGGCTTTGCAATTGCATCCCCCAAAAGAAAACAATTCCCAATTTGACATGAAATGTATTGCCTGTTTAAGATTTTACATTATTTGTCATGCCTGCCTTGCCCTTCAGTCTAAATTGCAGATCAAACAAGTTGGCCCCATTGCACCAGGCCAATTCTGCAGCTGCATAATAAATAAATAAAGTTTGTTTTCTCGCACTTTCCCCTCAAGCCGCTTATTGCAACCAACCAGTGAGCTGAGAAATTTCAATCGAGGGGGGGGAAAAAAAACCCATGCTAAAAATGAGACCAACCAAACACCACAACAAATATCTTGATTATATTTGGAAAAAAACAATAATTCTGCAACATACATAAATGCCAAACATGAATCTAAAAGAGAAACATTGTAGACTGGGGTAAAAATAATAGAAACTAAAATTCACATTAACTTTCCATCCCCAAATCAAAGCAAGCTAAAAGGAAACGCTGTCAACGTGTTTTCCATTAAGAACTATTATTTAACCTCCTCTTCGTAATCCAGTCCTTTCTTTCAGCCCCAAGTTCCCCCTCCTTATTAAAAAAAAAAAAGAATTGTAAAACAAGTTCTATCACTTTAATTAAATGCACTTATTAAAAGAATGAAATATTTGGAGAAGCTGCCTTCTCCTTCAGTGCTAAAGGCACATTTTCCAGCATGCTGCAGAGTGTCTGCATCCGCCTCCCCCAGGCCATTTTTAATGCACAAATAAATCCCCACCTGAAGTGCTGACAGATTATTATGCAGTGTGGCAGCCAACTAAAGTAAACACTGGGGCAAAAGTTTTAACCTCTTGCAGTCCCCCTTCCTATCAATTATTCCTACCTTCGGTTCAGATTTGACAAGTGAAACAGGTTACGTGGCATGCCCACTTCTCAGTATTGCTGGTCTGTTGCTAATTTTTGCTTTTCTGTCTCCCCAGATAATGTCTTCAAAAAAGCCTGCCAGGGATGTGTGCATGTGTGAACTTGATCTTTTACCAGTGAAAAATGCAATTCATTCTTGTTGAAATAAATGTGATTGCTTTCTTGCCCTGACACACAAGCAAAGCAAGCCTTGTGGGGTCCTTGGTGGTCTCTGAGCATGTTGATTTTTTTTGCAGATGTTTCATTACCAAACCAGGTAAGATCACCAGTGCAAGTTTCATTACCTAACTAGGTAACATCATCAGTGCACTGATGATGTAACTTAGTTGGGTAATGAAACGTCTGCAGGAAAACCACCAAGCTCAGAGAGCACCAAGGACTCCTCAGTTCAACACTGAGCTACAAATTGGTAAAGCAAAGTTTCTCTGACTTGGCGATCTCCTGATGCATTGCAACAGAAATGGGAATCCTAAAAGTGTGACTCTCACATATTTGGAGGGCACCAGTCTGGAGAAATAGGCTTTATACAACAGCACACAAGATTGCAATTCTTAGTAGGTCTACAACTGATTTTAACAGGATGCAGTTCAAGCACATGCTAAAAATGAGAACTTGATCCAAACCAACACATCCTCTAAGGTTACACTGTGGTTTTCTCCAGAAATATTTCAGGGATCCAATTGAAAACTGGGGGGGGGGGGGGAAACATTATTTAATCATTTTGGCCAGCAAGCCATGCATACTGTACTGAAAGTGGATTTTTGATTTCTGGATGCTTGCCAAAGGCTGGGCTATTATACTTTATTAGTTCTTTTCCCACAGAATTGCCAAACTTTCCAATGAGTGATCAAAGGATGTTCACAGAATACGTAGGCCATAATGTGGTTTGTTCAGTTTTCACTTGGTATGTTAGCTAACTCTGGTTTATGAAACCATGTTTAATCGAACCGTAACTTGAGTTGTGAATCCAACCTGCATAAAAATGAGATTTCCACTTAGACTCAATTACATGCATTTGGGGTGGGGAGGGTTTGACAAAGGGAAAGAGAGATTTTAGCAGTCAATATAAAGACAATAAAATAATAAAATAAAATAAATATTTTTTCTAACTTAGTTAGCAATTAGCTGATACAAAGAGTGGCAACTATGTGAGGAAAATATCTGGCATTCCCATCTCTCAGCCCAGCCACGCTGTCCAACAGGAAATCATCCATATGTGATTCTTAGTTACTGCACAAATGAAAGCCAACAGTTCAAAGTCATATGCATCCAAATAGCGGGATTCCAAAGACTCAGATGATTTCCTTAAGGCAGGCAATAAAAAAAGAAATCATTTAAAGAGGGTAGAGACAAGCAAGCTACTTCTGCCCTGTACTGCTATCTTAACTGAAGAACCTCGCCTACAAATGGAAGGCTTTCTCAGGATCCTGCATTGTACATAAAGCAGGGGTCTTCAAAGTTGGCCCTTTTATGACTTGTGGACTTCAACTCCCAGAATTCCTCAGCCAGCGTGCTGACCCCTGACATAGAGTCTCCACAGAGAGGCATTTCTCCCCTCTGGAAATTAAATATATTAATAGAATATAGAGAGAGTAGAATAGAATATATTAAATATATTCTATGTGGTACCACTTTCTGCCTTGCCAAAAGATAGCGTTACAAAAAAATGTTACATATATGCCAATATGCTGTTGAAAATGTGTACATCAGCCAATCCTAGAATTAACAATGAAGATACTGAAGTGGTAGATAGGTCCTGCCTTTTAGCATCCACCATGAATAATAAATAAACAACAGTCAAGAAATACATTTCAAACTAGCACTTAGTAGAGCAACCAGGAAAGCCTTGGAAAAGATATTGGGATTCCATGACAAGTCTAGAGTTACAAGATCACAATAGTGCAAGCAATTCATATATTTATGATATGATATGATATGATATGATATGATATGATATGATATGATTATATTATATTATATTATATTATCATTATATTATTATATTATTGTATTGTATTGTATTGTATTGTATTGTATTGTATTGTATTGTATTGTATTATATTATATTATATTATATTATATTATATTATATTATTATATTATATTATTATATTATCATAATATTATATTATATTATCATAATATCATATTATATTATATTATCATAATATCATATTATATTATTATCAATCATATTTTTAACCACTCATTTCCCTGTGACCTCTAATGAAGCAGAAGTTAGGTTTTGAAGATGCAGAATAGGAGTCTTGATGTTTCTAAACTTTGATGTTGGAGAAAAGTCCTGAAATTATCATGAATGGCCAAGAAAACAAGCAAATTGATCATTGAACAAATCAATCCAGAATTCTTACTCAATGCACAAAAGACCAGGCTCAAATTATCATATTTGGGACACATTTTATGAAGACCTAGCTCTCTGGAAGAGACAGTGATGCTGGGAAAACAGGAAAAGAAGATGAGGAATACTGGCAGTAAGGCAAATGGGATCAGTTAAAGTAGCAGTGGACCTGAAGGATAAGGTTATAGACAGACTGACATGTAAGAAATCTCTATATATAGCTGATAAGGGCTCACCAACTTGACAGGACATACACAATTGATCAATTAATCACTGCTCTAGTTTAACCAATACTGGTTAGTCACGCAATTATGAAAGCAGTAAATTCCATATTCAGAATTATCAGGAAACTAAAACTCCCATTACCCAATATATACATGCAACCATATTTGAAATACAATGTACAATTAACTTCAAAACAGCTCCTTGTAGCAGAAATAAAGAATATCTCAGATTCCTAGACCGCTAGAACAACATCCCTAAAAGAAAGACTGTAATATCTGAAACATTTTAAGAATATATGTTATACAAATATCATGAAATGATGTTTATAAAATCTGTGTGTGTGTGTGAGAGAGAGAGAGAGTTTACTTCATTGCTCTAACCCTAGGACTTGGGTTTAACCCACTGAACTGATAGCTGTAAAATAAGGGCACACACAAGGAAATACTTCTTCACACAATGTATACTTAATTTACTGAACCTATTGTTGTGAGATGTTTTGTTACGTTAGTAGCCAACTACCAACTACTACATTCATTTATTCTTCCCTAAATATTCCAAAATGGGCACAGAGACCAAATATAGACCAAAACTTCTGTGAGTCACCACTAATCACTGTTGGTGGGGATAGCATCAAGGGTTGCCTGATAGCTTCCCCGTGGCATTAGACTGACCATCATGAGAAACAGGACACTGGATTAGACAGACCCATCTCTGAAAGGCTAAGCAGAGGCTGTTCCAAGATCAGCATCCAGATACCCTTTGAACTGGTTTGGACTGAACTGAATACATGCTGTGTAATCAAGTGTCAATCCTGACTCGACTCCATAGTTGCCTGCATCTGCTTTTACTCGCAGCTTTGCCAAAAAGTGACAGGAAGAGGGTGGTGAATTCTTAAGGTCGGGGAGGGGGGGAAGCTATGAAATGCAAGTGAACCTTCTGTTGCTGGAGAGACGTTATCTGCCAAGGCCAAGTCATGAAGAATGTTTGACCGGAGCAGACAGTTTCTCCCAAAGCAAAAGAACTGAACTCAATTGGTGAACTATGAACTGTGAATGGCCCAGAGGGGAAAAGGGGAGTTACCTATGTGGGTTTTCATGGGAAAATCCCAGAACTGACTTTGCTTCTGCCCTGCCTAGTTGGATTTTTCAATAAAGCTACACTCTTGGTTAATCTAAAGAACCAGGAATTTCTTTTGTTGAGATTGCCAAACAGGACGGTTGACATCAAGAACATGTCCCACTATTAAGCTAGCAAAGTCCCTCAATAACTAAATTAGGTGGGACTTGGGCTGATCATACAAGGTAATCCTTATATTATTATTCTTCCAGGCTAAGAGGATAAAAGTCAATAACCCTATAACATACAACTAAATTTTGTGGTAATAATCCTATAAACATAACTAAATTTGTCAGCCCACAGGTTAATGTCTAATGAGGACAGCCAGCAAACAATTTGGGTACTTCAAGGGCCAGATGCCATGTTTCTATAAATATCTGGCCTCTGTAACTCCAAAAATGGAAGGCTAGAGAATTGTTTACAAGGGGAATGGTCAGTTTAAGATCAGAGGTTTTAATATTATTATTGTTGTTGTTGTTGTTATTATTATTTTAGCCAATCTGTGCTTAAGAATATATCATGACGGAAACATCTCTCACCTCCAAAAATTAAAGCCTAGACTGTGTTTTCACATTTTGACAAGATGCCACATGTTTCAATAATCCTTGCAGGAGATTGTTTTTAGAGCAAGATTCCTTCCTTTTAAAAAGTGGTAATTATGAAGTTATTTTCCTCCAGCTCTTGGCAAAAAAAAAAAAAAAATTGGCTGGAGAAGTTGTACTGGAAACTAGATTGTTCTTCAGGTTTCACAATAATGGAAAGGTACTTTGTGTCGCCTAAGAAGCCACTTTTTCAACGGGGTGGCATTTCGCCTGACATGCAAAGCAAAACTGTTTATTTTTATATATGCAGTGTGGGTCTGTAGAAGTAAAATAAAAAAGTTACCAGTAAAATATATTATTTGAATTTGCTGCATTTTTAGACCCAGATCGGGCCTAACCATGCAAAACATCCCATTCTAATGTTCAAGATGTTTTATTAGATGGAAGTAAATTTGATCCTAAATTTGGAAGAAAGAACATCTAAGATACAGCCACCCAGCTCAGAGTTGGATCAACATATTTATTCGTTATGGAAAAACATGCCTCTGCAAAACTGGCCAAGACATGATTTCTGATTGGGAAAATTGTTTCAAGAGTTATTTCCAGCTATAGATGCAAGAACTATCTTACAAACCTATAAATATTTATTTACAGCCAGAACAGCAGATTGCTCTAAACCAGGGGTGTCAAACTCAATTTCATTGAGGGCCGCATCAGCATTGCGGTTGTCCTCGGGGGGCCGGGTAGGTGTGGCCAGGGTGGGTGCGGCCTACTGGGTGGGTGTGGTTGAAGTGGGTGTGGCCTACTGGGTGGGCATGGCCAGCTCTACATCGTTTGCGTCAAGGGTGCCTGTGGGGGCCTAGGCAGGAGTGGGACAGATCTGAGGGTCTCTGGCAGAAGGGGGTGGGACCAGGGCAAGCGCCAAGGCATGGTCCACTGGAAGAGCCTGCTGAAACCCCTCCCCCGGAGCCCATCAAGCCGGATATGTGAAATAGGCGAGGGCCATTTGCTGGCCACTTCCAGGCAATGGTGCATTTCTTCATTCCTCACAAAGGGTGACACCTCCCCAGCGCGCGCCCAGGGGGCGGGGCCAACGCGGCAGGGGCCGGTCCCTTGCTGTTTCCAGATGGCCTTGTGGAGCTAAGACTGAATGCCTTTCAGCATAGATGGCCACCACAAAATTGTACATTGGCTCCCAGGCAGCCTGGGCTGGGGCCAAGGCAGCGGGGGCCATTCCCTCACTGTTTCCAGGATGGCTTCACGGGCCACATGAAACCACGTCGCGGGCCGCATCCGGCCCCCGGGCCTTGTGTTTGACATGTCTGCTCTAAACAATCCTGGTGTCCCTCTCTTTTTCACTCAGACAAAACAGCTGACGGGTCAGTCAATCACATAACAGAGTTATAGAAAGACACATTGAGCAAAAGAGAGAAACATGCCAGATGCTTCCATTCCTCAGACTTCTTATAAAGTATTAACCAGGATCTTAAACTTCTCAGGAGATCTGCATGATTCTATATCAGAAACAAAATTCTGCTCTCTTTCCCCAGCAATAACTCCTGCAGTGACTCAACAGAAGCCATAGGTAATGCAAATTATCTGGCTGCTCTAATGACAAGACTACTTTATTTATGTATGAGGTGCTGTATGGAATGTGAGTGGTGATTTCTAAGTGCTTTTTAAGCACTTTGCCCATCTTTTGATTCAAAAGAAGTCTTGGATCAGTTCACATACGAGCAATAAAATTATAAAATACAGTGGTACCACGGTACTCATCATTAATTGGTTCCGAGAGATGCAATGAGTACCAAAAACGATGAGTATTAAACAATTTTTCCCATAAGGAATAATATAGTGAGTCACAAGGCAGCCAACACCAACAAGTTCTAACTTGTGCGTTGAGTACTGAACAAACGATGAGTACCAGGACAAAATTTTTACCTCAAAATGCATTGAGTACCAAATTCAATGAGTTGCAAAGCAATTGAGTACCAAGATACCACTGTAAGTCACAAGAGAGAAAATCAGAAAAATGGGGAGGGAGAAAGTACAAGCCAACAAGAAGATGCACCGGTTCATAATGTTAAAAATTTTTTTGTGATAACCAGGTAGAATTGGGGAGGGTGGGAAATCAGGAAAAGAAGGAGCCAAATGAAGGTGGTCTTTCAACAAGGTGTTCCCATCTTCCCCACTGTAGCTGCCATATAGGAAAGCTGCCATCATACTGAGGAGTTGGTGAAGCCAAATCTTCTTTATAGCATTTATAGTACAATTGTAAATTTACTCTACCCCTTTCTCTAAAGTTGCATTGTAACTCTCTTCTTTCTAGAATATATCCTATGTAATTATCAAAAACATTGATCACAAATTTATTTTTTTCTGTTCTGTGCAAAAATTCCATAAGGAATTTCCAGTCAGCAATAAACATAGATGTTGTCTTTTTCTCTAACCAGACAGATTCATTTGACCATCTCAGCAAGTTTTATCATGTTCTCCAACCATTCCTCCATTGCAGAGATTGCCAAATCTCTCCATCTTTGTGTGTACAATAATCTCAGAACAAAGGAAAACAATCCACACAATCTAAACCGTGTTTCAGTCCCCTCTCTTAATGCCTGGGTCTTGAAGGCCCTTTGAAACAGTAGGTGGGGGCCTTTCAAATCTCGGTTTGGGGACTCCTTTCTGAGGGCAGGCACTGCTAGTGGGAAGGCACACTTCCAGCATCTCAATAGATGACATTGTTTAATCAAAGGACCAAGATTGAATCAGCTGGGTTGATACTATGGGAGAAAGCAGTCCCTCAAGTAAGCAGGCCCTATGCCAGTAATGGCAAATATATGGCATGTGTATCAAAGGTGACATGCCACAATGTTTTGGGTGACACACCTGTGTTCACAAACACCCAACAACTATTTTTGGAAACACGCCCCCTCCTGGGGCAATTTTTGGAAGCTGTGGAGGCCTCACAAGAATAGAGTATGTTGTTGCATGATCCCTAGACCCTCTAAAAGCCCTGGTTAAAGTGGTTAAAGTGCAGCATTACAGGCAAACTCTGCCCACAGCCTGGAGTTCAATCCTGATAGAGTTCAAGGGTGACTCAGCCTTCCATCTTTCTGAGATTGGTAAAATGAGGACCCAGATTGTTGGGGGCAAAATGCAAATAATGCTTACATTGTAAACTGCCCGGAGAGTGTTGTAAAGCACTTGTGAGGTGGTATGTAAGCCTAAATGCTATTGCTATTGCTAAAATTCCCACAAGAATGGGGTGTGCTTTAGCACAGTTTTCAGAGGCTTGCGGAAGCTACAGGCGAGCATTCTTCAAAGCCGCTTCAAGAAGGAAAGCTTTGTGTGACCTGGAGCAGCCTCAGGTAGACCGCAATGGCCCGTTCAAAACAAAGAGAGCATCACCTGAAGGTAAGTGATCCTGGGAAATCACACATGATTGGATGGTATTTTAAAAAATAAATGAAGATGTAAGAATTGTTTCTCGTGTGTGTGTGTGTGTGTGTGTGTGTGTGTGTGTGTGTGTGTGTGTGAGAGAGAGAGAGAGAGAGAGAGAGAGAGAGAGAGAGAGAGAGAGAGAGAGAGAGAGATGCCAGCAGAATCAAGTTAGGCATTTCCAAATTTTTGATAGAGTGAACCATCACTGCCCTATGCCGTCGAAAGCTTTATAGGTAACACTGAGCATCTTGAATCACACCTAGAGGCAATCTGGTTATCAGTGCAGAGCAATAAATGTACAACCCATTGCAGTAGCCGTTAGGTGACCAGGGCATGTGTGATTGTCTGATGTACTATTTATGGATAGTACATGTGTTCATAAGTCCTTGGTTCGTGTTCCTAGGAGCTCTTAGAAATAGCTGCCAGGGAAGAATTAAAAATAAGATTTTCTATCTCAGCCTACAAGAAGTCCAGATGTTCAAGACATTTCGGCCATTCTTTCAGGTTTTAAGCTCGGAAGTGCTTCCTCAATTCTGTCTAGATATAAATAAGCAATTGATCTCCTGTGGGCTATGGGCAATGTGAGATGCTCAAAATTCCCATCGTCCCCCTAGTCAATATGGTAAATTGGGCAGGCTAGAATTGGCTCTCTAACAATATCAATCATTCCTGATTCAGCAGGAGGAGGAAACACAAAGCGGATCAAATCATAATAAAGGCAATTACCTCCCTCTGAAATGAAGTCCAAACCTCAAAAAAATGGACATGTTTTGAATTCACTTAGAGAAGTGGCTCAGGATCAACTTTCTATTGCTCTTCTCATAACGAAAAAAGGGAGGACCATTTTACGTTCCAAGTCCTACAACCAATTTTTTTCATCCTTTACAACCCCAAGGGAAGCCAGGGTTTGAAAACATCCTGCCCTTTGGCCCAAAGCAAATCCAAGAACAGCTCTCAAAAGACTGACAGCTTTCAAAAGACTGAGCCTTAGTGCCTGATACGTTGAAGAATGATTGCTGGCATTTAGTAAATACCAGCAGTCAACTACATTGTTGATATTAAATAAGAAAATCCATGTTCAGATTAATAAGCCACAGAGGCATCCCGACATATAACAGGGGTTGCCAAACACGGGCAAATTTTTGAGAATCAAGACCTGAGGCAGCTGTTTCCACTCAAGAAAGACAAAAGCAGGAGCACGTGTAACTCCAGCAGTGCTAGATGAGGTTATATGAAACATGAGGCCAGATGACCTGGAATATTACTGGATATTAAAACAAAGAGAAGGGTACCAACTGCCAATAACTGTCAGAAGGCATTTCTGCAGTTGAAGCTTTGGCAAGACAGACATAACTAATTTCACCCTGACTGGCTGAGGTATATTAAGCTGTCAGTCTGGATGATAGGAGTTTAATCACCCACAGTAGATCAAAGGCCTACTCATCTGTTTGCTGGTGGGCTGGACTCCCCCCCCCATCCCACAATAATCCAGGGGAAGAGAGTCCTTGTGGAGAACATGTGGATGAAATAGAGCCATTCCCAAATTCCTTTTTGTGGGTGTTATATTGCATGGTCCTCCAGATGTGAGAAATTGTAGCTCTTATTTTTCTGCACTTCCTTCAGGAAGGTGATCTCTACGCATGCAGAAAAACGTCATGGCAGATAACATGTATGTAGCTCTAGTCTGTTTCTCCTGATGAGATTGTTATTTCACTGCACTCTGTGGTCCCTGGCTCATGGGTTTATATCAACATCTGAAATGACCACTTCACTTCACAGGTAAAGGATAACTCATCTACTCTGGAGTAGCACAACACTAGAACCTGCTCAGGAGATGCTGTAAAAGAGTTGTTCCCAACCTGACATCTTTAAGTTCCTTTGGACTTCAGCTCCCATAACTCTCCCACCAAACCTCATTCTCATCAGTGACTTTATTGTTGAGTGCAGCTTCCCTACTGAAGTGAATGGAGAAAATGCAGGCCTTTATAGTGCTAAAAAAAAGGGTCTATTATGGCTTCTGCTCATGATAGGGATCTCCAGACTGTTAATGGTTTCAGAGAAGCAGCAGTCTGCCACAGGACCCATTTTGTTTGGATTAACCACTGCATGGGAGGATAACCACTATACCACTACATGGGGGAGGGGCAAATAACCTTTTTGGCTCAATGTGGCAACCCAGCCATTTTGTCTTTCACCTCCTCTCCTGCCTTTACAGCACGGCACTGTCACAAGAGGCTGGGGCCCAAAAGACCAATGAATGGAGGGAAGCAACAATCTCAGGTTATAAGCTACATTCCTTAGGAATCTGTAAACTTTGAAAACTCAGTACAGGTAGTCCTCGATATACTGTATGGAGCCTGTGTATTACAGTTGCCTGTGCATTGCAGTTGCCTTCTTTAGCAAACCCCCATCTGCCTGGGCCTACCAAGGCCTCCCTCACCCAATGCTTCCCATTCCTTGGGATCCCCACAAGCCGTGGGCCTTCTCCCCCCTCCCCCCTCGGATTACCTGTATCTTCCTTGATATTCTCGTTTGAAGATATCAAGGGGCAATCAGTTTAGCAGAGCAGTTCTACCAAGTAATCAGCTTCTCTGTGTCTCTATCTCTCACAAACACACGCACAACTCTCTCATTGATAAGGAAAGGAATCACAAAGCCTCTGACAATCCTCCTACTTTCCTCAGGGGATACAGCAAAGCCTTGGAAAAGCCTTCTGTCCTTGCCTGCGTAGAGAGGATGAGAAGGAAACTTGAGTTCACCTTCTCTCCCACTACATACATTTATACTGGTTTGCTTATCCTGCCTCCCAGTGACATGCCAGTGAGGCAGCTAATATTGAAAGGCAAGACAGAGTTTTACAGGCAGCGGACAGATTAGTACGGGGAAAGGAGCAAAAAGCACCTGCAGAGGCAAAGGAAGCCTCATTTGAAGCCTCTCTCGTTCACTTCCTCCCAAGTGTCTGCCATTTAAGCCTTCAGAGAAGAGAGCAGAGAGCTGAGTCAAGGAAGCAAGATCAAAAGGTAACTACATAGCCCAACCCGAGAAGTTTTACAATCACAAGCAGCTGAAAAACTTGGCTGCACCACAATACTGTATGGTCATCCCCAGTACACCTCCAGCCAGACTTCTTCACCCTTATTTACATAGTCTTTGCACACTTCCTGCTCTCAAACATGTTAGAGAACAAAATAATCTATTTCAGGACTGCCACTAGTAATATAAAGCTTTCTACTGCTGCAAAGTTTTATCCTGCTGCTGCTTCCTATATTTCCGAGTTGAAAACCTCCCCATCAAGCACTACTATGTAGCCAGGCCCTCATTCCAGGCTGAAACTAATCTGCCCCAAATAGTCATCCCATCACCAAGAACTTCACAAAACTGAACCGGAAAGGCAAGAAAAAGCCAGTGTTCCTTTCTTCGAAAAATATATTTATTAAATTTTGAAAACAAACATTAAAATACAAACTAATATAATAGAAACGAACATAATGCAAACAAACATAAAGGAGGGAAAAAGAAGGGGAATAACAGGACAAGTTAAAAAGTGACACCCCCCCCCAAAATCAAACAAAATATATAACAAAAATGACCTCCAACTTTTTTTTAGTGCAGAGATAATAATATAACAACCTCTCTCTGCATTTAGATGAGTAATCATTATTAAAAACACCTTAAAATACTAATAACCCCCAAACCCAAAGATTCATACTATATTCCTTCCTTAATTTTAATCTAATACGTAATAAATGGTCACATATGAATGACCATATATTTGAAAAACCACAATATTTCTCTAGTCAAATCAGATCTAATCCTCAAATCGCAAAGTCAAAAGCTGATTCTTCTCCTTAACTTGTAAGAAATCTAACAATGGTCCCCAACTGGCAAGAAATTTAGTCAAACTATTGCAGGGGTTCCCAACCGGGGGTACTTGCACCTCCTGGGGGTGCGAGACGATATTCCAGGGGATGCGAAAACTTGGGTTTTCAAAATTATAGTATATATGCATAATTTGTTGCAGTTATTTTGAACTTTTGTAAGGGGTGCGAGAATATATCAGAAGCGTTCTAGGGGTGCGGGGCATAGAAAAGTTGGGAGCCACTGAACTAATCAAGGCTGTCAATTTTGCCATCACTGCTAGCTTCATTTCCATCTTTGGGCATACAGTATATAGCAACCTTACAGCCAATGTCATGTATAAAAACGAAGCCCCATGTTTTCTTTTCACCTGCTTATCTGCCATCCCTAAAAGAAAAGCTTCAGCTTTCAATTTTACATCCATTTTCAAAATTTTCTGAACCAGAATATGTACCTAATTCCAGAATTTTTTAGCCCTTTTACAGGTCCACCAAAGGTGCTGGAACCAGTGGTTCTGCACAGATATCTCTCTATACATTCGGTGGAAAAGGTCCACGGAGCCCAGCTTTGAAAGTTACAAGCAAGTTTTCCAAATGGGACAGCCCCATTCTAGCATTTGTACTCCATCAAGGTAGTAGCTTAGCCTACATTAACTTGGAATGCCAAAAACAAAAAAAAGGCAAGGGCATTTTTTGCTTAATGAATCAGGTGTACAAATAATAATAATAATAATAATAATAATAATAATAATAATAATAATAATAATAATAATAATAATAATAATAATAATAATAATAATAATAATAAGAAGAAGAAGAAGAAGAAGAAGAAGAAGAAGAAGAAGAAGAAGAAGAAGAAGAAGAAGAAGAAGAAGAAGAAGAAGAAGAAGAAGAAGAAGAAGAAGAAGAAGAAGAAGAAGAAGAAGAAGAAGAAGAAGAAGAAGAAGAAGAAGAAGAAGAAGAAGAAGAAGGTCATCTAGTCCAACCCCCTGCTCAGGCAGGAAACCCTACACCATTTTGGACAAATGGCTTCCAGTCTCTTCTTAAAAACTTCCAGTGTTGGAGCATTCACCGCTTCTGGAGGCAGGTTGTTCCACTGGTTAATTGTTCTAACTGTCAGGAAGTTTCTCCTTAGTTCCAGGTTGCTTCTCTCTTTGGTTAGTTTCAGGTGCTTTGGAGAATAGCCTGACTCCCTCTTCTTTGTACTTTGCAGCTTACTGTGCAGCTTCACAGTGTCTATATGTGTCTTGAAATGTTTTCAATTTAAACCCAGCTTTTTCTTTCAGACACTCTGAGTCCTAGACATATGGTTGCAAGTTCATCCCCATCTAGGACACTAGTCCAAAGGGCCTGGGTTAGATACCTAGCTCCTTCCTTTTTTAGTCACATCTGCTGTCTGGCTATATGCATAAAATAGATGCGGAAGACTGATTGCACAACCACTGATTTATTTCTGAAAAAGTGTAACCCAACAAGATATTGTGAGATTTTGAATTACTGAACCCCTCTATCAGAATTTCAGTGCAACAGACCAATTCTGTTCCGGACATCCCTCAGAAAACAGGCCTGTTGTATACAAAGTGCTCCAGACAAGGCAGTTAATTCTAAGTTAGTGTGACATCTTACATGGCAACTTACACCAATTGTATAATGGCATTATTATGCAAATTACATAATTCATAGTCACTTGCATCACTGACATAATAACGTTATTATGCAAATGGCATCATTCACAAGGAGTGATGCAATTTGCCACTTAGCGGTCTGTTAAATCAGTTTTTGCCATAATAAAAAAATTTCTATGTGATTGGTGTTATTTAAAAAAAAAAGATCAAAATGATTTGCCAAGGTATAAAAATTAAATTCTGTTGCCTAATACAAGCGCTCACTGAGCCCGTGTACATTTTCCTGGTTTGCATAATCATTTTTTTTGTCTCTTCAATATGATTTGCAGCTACATCAGGAAGCACAAGATTTCATTTCCAAAATAGCAGAACACCACATTTAAAAAAAAACCACCTGATTTGATCAAGTCTAGTATCAGTGAGAGAAACAGGATGTTGCGAAAGACACTTTTGAATGCTGTGAGTTATAGCAAGTGGACATTTAATATGAAAGTGTTTAAATAATTTCCGGTTTCGGTTTCTGGAATGCTCTGAAATTGCAAGGTGAGCAAACTGGAATTGAAATATACAATTATTGATGTAAAAGAATAGATGGCTTACAATTCTAGATAATGTGTCATTGTACCAAAGAAAATAATGAAAAAACAGGCAAGGAGCTTGAGCACTTTCCTTTCCCAGAAAGAAAGCCCAGGACATTTATGTTTCCTTGCATTTGCATTAAATCATATTATAAGAGAAGCATGTTATAGTATAAGAGTCAGCAAATCATCTCTTGTCTTTGAAAGTCACCAGATACTAGGTAAGAAATCCTATGACTCAGGACAACCATCAATGCTAGATTTCCAGAATGATTCCAAATAGTAAAGTTTTCTTTCCTCCTTCTTCGGCATTTCGGCACTCAATCCGATGCCTGAATTTCCACTGTGCAAATATTTAGATAGTACCAAGAGTTCTTGAATTTTTAGTATTTCGTTCTTGAATTACCCACTATTCTTGGATCCTCTTCGCATTGTTTGGAGAGTTAAAAATCGAGACCTACCTGCCCATTTCTCCAGATATTTATTTCTTTATTTAGAGAGCAGGCTTGTTTCGATTTAAGGTAAGCATTTGAATGTATAATAATAATAATAATAATATCTCAGATCCTGGGGAAGGACTTGAGAAGTGGACAAAAATGCTAAATCCAGTCCAAACATAACAATGATAGCAAAGGTAGCACCAATAGAAATAGATGCCTTGGGTGCAATCCCAAAACAACTAGAGCACCGATTGAATGCCATTGGCATTGACAAATTCACCATCAGTCAATTGCAAAAGGCAGCTTTACTCGAAACAGCTTCTGTCCTGCAACACTACCTTTAACACCACCAAACAGCCACATCTGTCTATTTCAGGTCCTTGGGAAGGACTCGATAGACAATGCCAAATTCAGACTGAACATCTGGCTGACTATGCGATGAACTATAATAATTTAAAAATTCTTACTCCTGCCCATCATGACCAAATCTCCAAACCTGTATTTTCAAGGGTGCAAAGCCTAACTTCTCTCATTTCCTCTTCTCTCATCTCTACATTGTTGATGAAGCTTCTGGAAAAGCATCTTTTCAACAGACTCAAGGGGTAACATGAATAAGTGGGAGTAGAGTCAAAAAGGATCCAAAGTTTAGCAGCTCTTTCCCTACATGCCTCAGAAGGCTTGTATTATGGTGCCAAGAGGGGAAGGTTAACAAGTTGGTGCCCCACCTACCCCAAAAGGAGGTAACCAAGATCTTTCCAGAGATAACACCACTTCCACTCCTACCCTTTGGCCACAAGCCAGGAGCCACTGATAATAGAAATGTAGAAAACAGATGGTAGAAAAAGACCTAGAGGTCCATCAAGTCTGCCCTTTGAGGTACCGGAATTACTATTATCGTTATCATTATTATTATTTAAGATTTAATCTTCAATTCTATCCACAGTCTGGAACTGGTAAAAATTTAACAGTTTAAGACCTAAGAGCTATTAAGGAAGTGGCTGTATAGTATATAGGCTTGTTGTGTTGTTGTTGTTATTGATCATTGCACAGTCAGCCAGATGTTCAGACTGGGTTTGGCATTTTTGTCTACTTATCGAGTCCTTACCGTGGACCTGGGATAGGCAGATCTGGATGTTTGATGGTGTTACAAATATCATTGCAAGATGAAAGCTGTTCCCAGTAAAGCCACCTTTTGCAATTGACTGGTGACGAATTTGTCAATGCCAATGGTGTTCAAGTGGTGTTCCAGTTATTCAGGGATCACATCCAAGGCGCCTATTATTGGTACTACCCTTACTTGTCTTTGCCACAGTCATTCTATTCCTATTTGTAGGTCTTTGTATTTTGTTATCTTCTCCAGTTCTTTCTCTTCTATTCTGCTGTCTCCAGGCACTGCCACATCCATATCCAGACTTTTTTGTCTTTCTTATCGACAATTGTTAAGTCTGGGTTGTTATGTGGCAGGTGCCTGTCTGTTTGAATTCTAAAGTCCCAGAGCAATTTAACTTTTTCATTTTCTATGACTTTCTCTATTTTATAGTCGCACCAGTTCTTCCTTACAGGCAAATGATATTTCTTGCAGATCTTCCAATGCACCCATTATTGCTACTTTGTCATGCCACTGCTTGTAGTCAATCTGTGCAATCTTCGTGCAACAGCTTACCAGGTGGTCCATTATTTCTTCAGCTTCTTTGCATAGGCAGCACTTACTGTCTGTTGTTGTCTTCTCAATTCTGGCTTTGTATACATTTGTCCTTAAGACTTGGTCCTGTTATTATCTGCTTTCCATGCTATTTTTTAATGTATTGGCCATATAGTGCTTTGTCTTCCCATGCCTCTGTTCTGTTCTTCATTTGATCTTTCTTGTAGGCCAGTTTGGTCTCTCCAGCAGTCAATAAACCTTCCTGGCATACTAACTTCAATGCATCTTCTTCATTGTCCTTCAGATTTTCTTCCAAAGACCTTTTTTCTTCTTCAACCATCTGATGTACTTGCAACATTCCATGCCCATCTATTTGCCTTGGTAGGTAGAGTCTGTCAATGTCACTGCGGGGATGAAGAGCATGACTCATTGTCATTATTTTTCTGGTATTCCTATCCATTGCGTTTAGTTCTGTTTGAGTCCAGTCCACTATTCCTGCTGTGTATCTAATGACTGGAATTGCCCACGTGTTGATTGCCTTAATAGTATTTCCTCCATTGAGTTTGGACTTTAAGATCTTCTTCACTCTCTTGATGTATTCACCTCTACTCTTTTTCTTGATGTTGTCAGTTTGAAGGATACCCAGGTATTTGTAGTAATCATCTTCATCCAGACTCTTAATGTTATTTTTGTGGGGCATCTTGATTCCTTCAGTTTTCACTATTTTTCCTTGTTCGATGGTGAGAGTAGCGCATTTGTCCAATCCAAACTCCATTGCAATATCTTGGCTATATATACAGACAATGTTGAGCAGTGATTTTATTTCAGATGGTGTTTTTTCATACAGCTTCAGATCGTCCATGTAAAGGAGGTGGGATAGTCTGGCAGATGTTTTTGATGTTTGATAGCCATGGCCTGAGTTATTCAGTATTGTTGACAAAGGAAACAATGCAATGAGAATAGTAGTGGTGATAGGGAATCTCCTTGAAATATTCCTCTCTTGATATTAACCTCTCCCAGTCTCTCACCATTGACCTGCAACTGTGTCTTTCATTGTGCCATCAATCTTTGCACAACACTTCTGATGTTTCTACTGACTCCTGTTATTTCTAGGCACTTGATTATCCAGTCATGTGGCAGAGTAAAATGCCTTTTTGTAGTCAATCTATGCTACATTCAGGTTGGTCTTCCTTCTCTT